>CM052797.1:33390828-33485465 GCA_028533885.1 Nasua narica | reverse complement strand
CAAATAAATAAATAAAATCTTTAAAAAAAAAGATATCAAATTCTAAGTGAAGGTTTACATGGGGGAGAAATTATTTTGCTCTCCTAGTAAACCTTTAATTACAGGATAGCTTAAATCCATATGTTAAAGTACTTTGAAAAACAAAGTTTGCTTATATAAATGTTAGTTATGGAAAAGACTAGAACCCAAATCTAATAAAATTTATAATTGTATAATTAATAGTTGAAGCTATTGCTTTTATTTTAAATGTGTGCTGTTTCATGGAGAAGTCATTTGGGGAAGTTGATGTTCTCATTTCCTTCACCAGGATGAAATTTTAGAAGCAGGAAAGTAGAAAGTAAGAGGGTTTTTGATAGGATTTTTTTTTCTATTTTAGTGTATTGCAATTAAACTTTTGTCTCAGTCTTTTCTTCTTCTTTTTTTTTTCCTCTTACGGATTTATTCTATTTTTACTTCTGCTTTGGAATCCTTATTTGTATTTTAGTGGTTAGCCTAGACATTTTAGCATAATGAACTTATCAAAGCCTAAGCCTTCTTTTGAACAAAACAAAGACTTTAGAATTTCAACACTAATTAACCCTATAAGAAGACTTATATAGTCCTCTTGTCATGTATTTTCTTTTTTAATCCCACAAGATGTTTTTATTGTTTTTATAGTCAGTGTTTCCTTAGAGTCATCCTATATACTTCCTAAGTTTTATGCTCTTTAGTGCTTGTCCCATCTCTGATCTTCTGTTGACATCAAGTATATTCTTTAGAATTTATGTTAGGGAGAACCTCTTGGTAGTAAACTTTCAAAAACTTTGTTTGAAAAGCAACTTTATTTCATTCTTATTCTTGAAGATTTTGCTGTGTGCAGAAATTTAAGGTGACAATTTTCTCTCAACACACTGAAGGTGCTCCATTGTATCCTGCTAGTCTTTCTGTTACTGTATAGTCAGTTCTCAGTCCACTTGTCAGACTGAAGGTCATCAGTTTTCTCTCCTTGGCTACTTTTAAGATTTCTCCCTCCATATTCTCAGTATGATGTGGGTTTTTATAAAATTTATATTGCTTGGAATTCACTGAGATTCTTGATTTATAGAATGTCATCTCATCATTTCTGGAGTTTCCTTGGCCATGTATTTTTTCCAGTGTTGCCTCTGACTCATTTTCCCCTCTCATATGTTCAGTGTCAGATATTTTCACTCTGTTTTCTATGTCTTTTGAGAGGTCTCTCATTTTTCCCTTTCTCTGCCTCTTTTGGTATCCTGGAATTTTCCCCATTTTTTTTTTTTTCTCCAGTACACTACTTCTTTCTCTAGTAGTATCTAATTTGCCATTTTTAATTTCTATGAGGTCTTTGGTTCCTTATCAAATCTGCTTAATTTTATGCCTCTTTTATTTTTTGAAACCTATTAAGTATTTGTGTGTGCCATTTTTAGTAATTCTAATACCTTCTGTTTTTGCAGATCTTATTATTTCTTTCTGTTCTCATTGTGTCTTTATTGGGATTTTAATGATTTTTCACTGTGAGATGACCATTTTACTTGGAAGTTTATTTTTAGAAATCCTTTGGGTCCTAAGGTGAAGGCTGGTTCCTCCAGAGAGGACTTGCTTTGCTTCAGTCAGTGTTCTAACAGAAACATATTAAACTAAATTTTCAGTTTGTTTTTTTTTTTCAAGCCACTTAGATATTATGAAGTTAGGGTGCAAATATGCATGAACCCTCAGAGGCTGGAAACCAGTGATCAAGTACTCCTGGTTCAGAAAATGCCCTCAAGGCAAAAGATGGCTACAGTCGTCTTTTATTTATTTTATTTTTTTCCTCAGTCTTTGACCTGAATGATTCTTATTTTTTTGCCAGTACATCTTTCATGAATGTATTTAAAAAATCAAAACATCTTATACAGAATTTGTGGCTGTTTGTGTAGCAGGGAAGTTGGTCCTAGCACCTAGTTTACCATGTTGCCGGAAGTGGAAGTTGTATCATTTCATAGGTAAATCAAGTAATTGTTTTAATTCTTTTCCCTTTTTTAATTTCAAAATTAATTTATGCCTACTATACAAGGGAAAAACGACACAGTACCGAGTTTATAAAGGCAAAGCTAATAATTTCTTCCATGAATTCCTTCAATCTCACCCTTACAGTGATAACCAATGAAAACATTTGGTGTGCATCATTTCACCCTTTCCACTTGTGCGTGTGTGTGTGTGTGTGTGTGTGTGTGTGTATATGTAATAATTTAGTTGGTGGTTTATTTGTTTTTGATGAAAAGGAATCATACACATTAATATGCAGTTCATTTTTAAAGAATTTATCTTGGGCATTACTATAACTCAGTAAATATGAGTATAACTCTGCCTTCCTTTTTCTGGTGCATTTTTACAAAGATAATACAATTTTATATAAAAGTTTTACCTTACACATGCTGTATTTTTATGGCTTTTTTGTTTTGTATTGTTTCCTCATTACATTCTTTTTTTTTCTCCCCTCTTATTCTCAGCTTCATACTTTCACAATATCAGGGACCTAGAATGAACACACCAGTTTGATTTCTTACATTTCAAGTGTTTCTTTTATGCATTTTCATGAAAAAGTCATTAGTAGCAGACTGAAGTGGAATTTGGAATATCTGCTCCATTACTCTTTGGCTGTATGATCTCACCCAAATCATATAACCTCTATAGTCCTAGATCAGTGGTATAAAATGGAAATAATAATTTTAATAATCCCTACCTCAAGGCTGTCTGTGATGATTATGTGAGTTAATACATATTAAGTGTTTTAGTTTGTGAAACTTCCACTGCACATCTCTAGTCACTGAAAATATAGATTCAGCCTCTGACCTGAGAAACTTCCAGCATTGTGGAAAGGGTGATGTAGCAATGGGCATTTTTGTAAAAGATGACGAGGGCTGTAGTTGTAGTATGCGTGGTGTCCTATAGTATCCCGCAGGACAGGCACTTGCTCCAGCTGGTTGACGAGTAGAAAAGTTCTGATTTCTGGAGCTAACACTTGAGTTTGGTGTTAGAGACTGAATTGACATTAGTATTGGCATTTTGTGAATTGTAGCAATTATTCTCAGTATTAATGCATTTGTTTCTTATCCTTTTTTGATTAAGTAGTTTTTTTTGTTTTTTTTTTTTTTTTGCTATTGTTTAACATGAAAGTTTCTTTGCCTTTTAGGACAGCTGACGTACCAAGTTCAGTCACCTGATGAGGGGGCTTTAGTGACTGCTGCAAGGAATTTTGGGTTCATTTTTAAGTCTCGAACCCCAGACACAATAACAGTAGAAGAATTGGGCACACCAGTTACTTACCAACTGCTTGCCTTCTTGGACTTCAACAATATCAGAAAAAGGATGTCTGTCATAGGTATGGCTGGTAGCTGAGATTATGTTTGATCTTTTGAAGTACTCATACATTGCTGCTTCTCAAGAATGATTTCACTATTGGTTATGTACTGAGAGTTACGATTTTTTTTGTGACTTTATAAATGTCTTTCATTTTCAACTTAGCCTTAAATAACTGCAATAATAAGTATAAGTAATATATAAGTGCTTATTAAGTCCAGCACTTTTGTAGATACTCTTCATGAATTAACTGACTTAACTGTCTCAACAATCTTATAAGGTAGGTACTATTATTTTTATGCCCATTTTAAAGATACAAAACTGAGACACAGAATTAATAGATCCTCAGATACTACTCTTTGTGTTTCCTAGTATAACTGCTTCAGTTAAGGCTCTAATTACCACTTGCTTATATTATTGCAGTATCTTCAAAACCATTTCCCTTTAAAATAATACTTTGTTGATACAAAGGTATTCTTTCTAAAACATTGGCCTGATTTTGCCATCACCTACATAAAATCTTTCATGGCTTCCTAGAACTTCATGGCAGAACAGTCACGATTATTTGCACTCTGACCTCAATCTACTTATCTTCTACTTCCCCCAAACTTCCCAAGCCTCACTAGATCTTGCCATCCAGACATGCATTGTGTACTTTTACCCTTTGCGTTTGTGTTAGTTCCCCTACTAGGACTTTACTCTTCCCTACTTCTTTTGGAAAACTTGTACTCACCTGGAAATGTCCAATTCAAATGTCCCCTGTTCCCCCAGTTCTTTCTCTACTCTCCAAATAACAGCACTCTCTTCTTCCTCAGAGCACCTTGTTCATGAACCAGTGTGATGCCAGCCCCATGATACTCATGATATTCCCAGTTGTTAGAGTATGTGCTACCTGAGGCAGTACCGTGTTTTAGTCATCTTAAAATGCCCAAGGCCCAGCACAGAGCTTGTCACACAGTAGGTTTTCTATAAATGTTTGTTAAATAGGACTTAACCTAATACTTTTTAACTTATGAATATCCTGATCATCATATTAAGTGGGTTTCTACTATAAAAAACATGTGTGTACATGGTCAGGTTTTTGGCCTCTAACTACTGGAAACTAGCCGTGGGAGATTGCTCTCAGCAGGTAAAAGCCAAACATCATCTGAGGATGTTTATGTTTGTTTATTTTTTTTGAACAGGCTGTAGGCAGTCCTCAATGGTGCTGCTGAAGAGCACATAAGCTGCTCTAGGCGTTGGCCTAATGATCTATTAGCAGAAGTAATCTTCTATTTACAGCTTCAGGGGAGGTGTTACTAATGTTGGGTTGGCTTAGAGCCGGCTTCTCTTTGCTATGAGGGTGTTGACAAAAACCTAAAATTGCTACACAGGGAAACTTTTGGCTTTTCCCCAGCATCAGTCATCACTACGGGCTGTGGAGAAATCACAGCCTAACCACAAACTTCAGATGTTTGACTTAATGGATCCCATATGAAGAAAGGTAATGTTCCACCACAGAATGCATGGAAGCTTGTGGGCTTTATTTTGGTTCTGTTTGGTTTTTAATCAGGAGGAATTTGAAAGAGGGGCTCCACTAGGGTAGAAAACTCTGTTTGATAATAAGGCACAAAAAACAGTGCTAGTCTCATGACTGTCACATGGCTCGGTCTGTGGGGACAACACCCTGATGTGAGGACTCAGATATTTGCTGCTGTTGCTGCTCCTTCTCTTCTCCTCCTCCTCCTTCTCTTGCTCCTCCTGCTCCTCTTCCTTTCCTCCCTCCTCTGTTCCCCCCCTCTTTTTTTCTTCCTCCTCCCTTTTCTCCACCTCTGTTTCCTCTTTCTTCCTTTTTTTTTTTTTTTAGGGGGAACTACTATTCATTGAATCATGAATGTGTAGTTTTGATACTAGTACTACTTTCATTCCAGGGCAAGAGCCCTGATTTAATTCAGTTACTTAAATACAAATAGATTGCTATAAAGAATTTTGTCAGAGGGTATAGAATCTACTGTACTGATAAACATATAGATCTTGTTATACAGTTTCAAAAGGACCAATTCTCATTGCATAAGTAAAAATACGGAGATAAAATTCAAAGATACTTGTTAATAGAGGCAAGTGGCACATAAACCTTAAGGAAGAATAAATTAGGCTAGCTCCTTGAAAAGCCCTTGCAAGATCTTGAGTAAGAGTGGCTCAACTCTAAACTTTTTAGAGATGATTAAAATACAGATCACACTGCCATATGACAGGCATTTCTCTGTGTGGATATATGAACAGCCATCCAACTGAGATAGGGCAAAATAGAATCATTCATCACCATTCGCAGTGTTGCTATTGCATTTACTCTTATAGCATACACCTGGAAACCATTTGACTTCTTTTTATGCCACAAAGGCATAGCTGCTGCTTTCAATGAATTTTGTATAATTAGAATTCAACTCAATGAAGCACATATTTAGCAAGGGCCTACCATGCCCCAGGGACTTGATGCTAAGGGAGAATGTGCAATTGAAGTGTTCTGTGTGATCGCACCCAGGAGAAGATGGTGAAGTAGGGTAGGAAATAGGCTGGAAAAGGACAGCTCTCAGTGATTCCTGTTTATGCCGTGTTAAGAGTGTCCAAAAGTGATCTAAGTGCATAGGGAGGCAATTGCAGGAGTCTAAGCAGTAGTGTGAGGATGGCTCTGGCAGGATTATGGTAGAGTTTGGAGAGAAGCAGGGTTGAAATGAGTAAAACCATTCGGGTTAATGTGATAATGCAGGCAAGAGAAGAGAAGTTCATGGCTGCAGTTGGATATATGGGTGGTGGAAGGGGAGGAGCTTTGATTATGGCTGACTTGGGAGACTGAGTGAATGGTGAAGCTGGTTACTGAGATGGAGACACAAGAGAAATAGCTAATTAGAGGAAGATAATGTGTCCAGTTTGAGTGTGGTGTGCCTGAGCGCATCCAGAAGGAGATACCTAGGTGGTGGTTGGATGTACAGATTGGAAGGGAGTGCTGGAGGTAGATTTGGGCAGGAGACAGACACTTAAAATCAGTCATTGTGTCATTGGAACCTGAAGCCATAGGAATGAATGTGACTGCATGGAAAGTTTAAGGGGAATTAGATCCTAGGAAAATCTTTGAAAAACACCAGTATATAAAGGAACAGCAATGGGAGAAGGTTTGTAACTAAAAAAATCTGATTTTTAATTTTTGTCCAGACTCTGCCCACACGTTATCTTGACCATTTAAAATTGTTATGTTTTTTGTAATTTTTTGTTTTTTTTTGAGAGAGAGAGAGAGAGAAAGAGAGAGAGAGAGAGTGTGTGTGTGTGTGTGTGTGTGTGTGTGTGTGTGTGTCAGGAAGGGAAAGAGGGAGAGAGAGAATCCGGAGCAGACTTCCCACTGAGCATGGAGCCCACCACAGGGCTCAATCCCATGACTCTGAGATGATGACCTGAGCCAAAATCAGGAGTCGGAGGCTGAACTGACTGAGCCACCCAGGCACTTCTCTTTTTATTTTAAAAAGGCTAACTTCTGCAATGAGTGAGATTTGATTAGCCTTGAAATTTCCTAGAAATTTCTAGAAATGACTAGAAATGTTGAATAAAGAGATGCAAAACTTGCTGAGCTGCAAAAGGAAAGGTTTAGTGAGTAAAATTAAGCAAGGTTCTGTGAAATTGGATTTACACAAACTCAAATTTGAAGGGGCTAATGCTGGGTTAAGAAAAAAACATGGAAGAAATGGAAAATCTGGACTGAATGAGAAAAATATAGATTGAAAAGGACCTTAGAAGTTAGAGTGTTTAAATATCTTTTTTTTTTTTTAAAGATTTTATTTATTTATTTATTTGAGAGACAGAGAAAGTGAGAGAGAGCATGAGAGGAGAGAAGGCCAGAGGAAGAAGCAGACTCTCCGCGGAGCTGGGAGCCTGATGTGGGATTCGATCCCGGAACTCAAGGTTCATGACCTGAGCTGAAGGCAGTTGCTCAACCAACTGAGCCACCCAGGCGCCCCTATCTCCTTTTTTCATATGTAGAAACTGAGATGAAGAGATGGTAAGGGATTTGCACAAATCATAATTGATTTGTGATTTCCTAGACCAGTGATTCTCCATGTGTGGTCTAGGGAACCCTAAGAGAACTTGGGAGCTTTTCAGAGGATGCACAAGGACAAAAACATTTTCATAATAATACTAATGTTATTTGTCTTTTTCCTTCTTTTTCTCATGAGTATCCTGCAGAGTTTTATAAAAGCCACATGATGTGTGATATCACAACAGCTTGAACTGCAGCAGCAGATATGAGAATCCAAACACCTTTTAAGCCAGACGTTCAAGAGAACTGTCATCATATAAAACAATGCCACTCCCCAAACTAAATTTTTTTGTTGTGGAAATTGTAATTATAGAAATGTTATTTATGTTAATATGTAAAATGTCTATCATCATAATTATAATAGTCATTATTATAGTAATATTATTGTCATAAGACCATTGATGTAATAAAATTTCTCAACTTTAATTTCTAATACAGTAAATATTGATAACTATAACCCGCTTTTAAAAAGCCCTGGAGTTCTCACAAAGTTTTAAGAGTGTATCAGGGTTCTGAGACCAAAAAGTTTGAGAACTGATGTCCTAGCCCAGACTATAAACAGTAGTCACAGAGAAGTCATACTGGTAAAAGTAGGATGCACATCCTTGGCCTTTTTAGGTCCCGTGATGGAAGGGAGAAAATACGGGGAAAATAATTAAATTGGATTGCTGTAAAAGAAAAGCAAAAGAGAACTAGGATTAAATGTTCCCACCCCCTCCAGCTTGAACAATTAGATAAATTATATACGCTTTTTTCTTTTTCCCCAACATGGGCAATTAGAGCCAGAGTACAAGAAACTGCATGAGTTCTGACCAAGAGTTTTAGGAGAGAAGACAAGCCTAGACAAGTCCCGATACAAAAAAGTTTCCAGGGTGTGTTGAATATTATTCAAAGCCAGGAGGAAACTAGAATAGATGAGGTCTTAAGTAAGAGTAGTTAACAGTAAGAACGGAAATTAACTTATTGTACTTTGGAATTTATATTCCTTTAAGTCAAGCTCTAAATTTTAAATTCGGTTAAATTAATAGTAGTCAATATTTATGTTCATTTGTTTTGAGGCATTCTATTTTAGAGAAAAGGCATAATTGATTGGAAAGCAGGTAACAGTCTTTGATATGATGAAACTTGTGAGGGTCATTGTTCAGACCATCATGTCGTGACCCAGAAAGTTACCTTAAATTGTAGGTGGTGCCTGGAAAGAAATATATTGCCATGTCATGTCATGTATTCATTCATTCATGTATTCATTCATTCATTCAACAAATAATTAAGGCCCTAGTACGTGCCAAGCTACAACGTGGCACAAGTTGTACACTTGGCCAAGCTACAACAACCAAGCCTACAAATGTAGGCCAAGCATTCTGTAGTTTAAAAAAAGATTTGACAACAATATGTGGGACAGCCAGGAGAAAGCTTAAAGATTGGAAATGAAGAGGATCCTCCTCAGGGCTGTCATTCCCAAACTGGGGAGGCGGGATAGGTGAAAAACATAGCTCTAACTGATACAGACTTCCAGTTAAAAGAAGGTAGAAACTAATTTTGAAAGCCCCCTGCGAGGTATCCTTGCAGGCCAGGATTGTGACTGAAGAATCAACCACCAAGAATGAAAGAAAAGCCTTTTCCAATGAGTAAAGAGGGTAAAGAAAAACATCAGCAAGGATCAAAAACTAGTGCATAAACCATGGCTTTGAATGGCTAGAATTCCATGTGGAGATTATTTGGCATAACAATGATAGTTGATTCTGACAATAAGACTTGAGTTTCACTCCAGGAGACCATCAGGCAAAACTCTCATTTCTGTTCAATCCAGAAGACTTAAAAGTTGAATTTATCAACCTTTCAAAGTAGTAGGCAAGGAAAATGGTAAGGTCATACACATCTGAATAAAAACACTTGTTTCTGAGTTTGGGAAATCAAAGGATTCCAGTAGATGGAATATTTCTAAGTTAATAGAACAGGAATAAGGCCAAGTGACTTAGATAGTGACCTTCTAATTAAAGACACTGAGTATTTTACTACTGGCTAAAACATTATGCCCACTGCCAGATTTCCTGGCTGGAGCCCTAGGAAAGTCTAGTCTAGACTGATTTCATTGATTATCTACTATGCAAAATTTTTCTTTTCAGTTCGAAACCCAGAAGGCCAGATAAAGCTTTATTCCAAAGGAGCAGACACTATTCTGTTTGAAAAACTTCATCCATCTAATGAAGACCTTCTGACTTTGACGACAGACCATCTCAGTGTAAGTGCTTCTGTGCGAAGGTTAGCACAGTGACCCTTTGGCCGCTTCTTATGATTAGGTCTTATTTTTAAAATATCAGCAAAATGATCTGACTTTTGAAATGGAAAGCACAGGAAACCGTGTCAGAGAATGTCTGGAAACTGGCACATGGACCCCTATAGTTGCCGCCGAAAGTCTGATCAGCCTTACCACATATGGAGTAACACACAGCAGCTGTGAAGGAGCCGCGGCAGGTAGGCTCCTGAACTCTGGCCGGGAAAGGCTCAGGACAGCTAGGGAAACCTGCTCGAACTCCCCTGCGGTTTGAGGTTTCTTCTCTTGGAGATTGGTTCTGGAAAGAGGATCAGGACAGTTGCTTTCCCTTGGGTTCTAATGTGTCTGACACCAATGGAGTTTTTTATGATTACCCCCAGGGAATAGCTCAGGGTCATGCTAACATGCTGAAGCAAATATAGCAGCCAACTTTCTCCTCAAGGGAGAAAGTTCAGGTTGTAGAATGTGATGAGTCACTTATTGAAGGGACCACCAAATGCACACATTCTGAGACTTTGCATAATTTCTTTACAAAAGCTTTCTGAAGGGAGCAGGAGTAATCTTTGGCATATATACTTGTGCCATATAAATTTGGCACATGTATTTTG
Source organism: Nasua narica (assembly GCA_028533885.1). Classification (NCBI taxonomy): domain Eukaryota; kingdom Metazoa; phylum Chordata; class Mammalia; order Carnivora; family Procyonidae; genus Nasua; species Nasua narica. Next base: position 33,475,180 of record CM052797.1, on the reverse strand, counting down.
GCAAAAGAGTAAGAGTATGAATCAATATGATCATTGACCTCGTTTGAACCTGAAGATGCACGTTCTCTCTAATATTTATTTGAGGTTCCATTTAACCGAATATGAACTTTAAGGGCAAATGGTCAAAACTCCCATATCCGCATTGGTTTCTCTCCTTTAAAAAATTATTGCGGATTCATGTCCTTTGTCAAGCCCTATATTTAATACAAAACATTCCCTGGATCTTTAAAAAAACAAACAAACAAATAAAACAAAACAAAATTCTGCCTGACTTTAGGTTTAAAGAATGATGGTTTAGTAATATTGGTTACAAACATAGCTATTGTTTTTGTCTTTCCAATAGAGCATTCTTGATTTCCTTTTAATCTTTTCCAGAAGGCCTACATGGTTTTTTGAATTGTGTGTGTGTGTGTGTGTGTGTGTGTGTGTGTGTGTGAAGACAACATAAGAATCATAAGTATCTGATTTTTGCCATTGCTCAAACACCAAAGTCCTTGAATTTTCATACGTTTTCCTCTCATGCTAAAGTGTAGGAAGTCTAATTTGGTCTTTTTACATTTCTATGCAAAAAAGTTTTTTTCCCCAGGTAATATCAATTTGACTTGCTCTTTGCTTCATTCACTTTATTTGTTTTGGCTCTAAATTCTGAGGTTTTCAATTTATATTTAATAATTGTTTTTGAATTGTTAAATGGTAGGAAACAACCTTGCTCAAATGCTCATTTAGGATTAAACTTGTGATTCATGCCTTAATTAAATAACTTAAATCATCTGTCCCCTTTTGTAATGCCGTCTTAGAGTTGATTCACTGTTGTACAGAACAGGGAGGAAAGCACTGGCCATGCCCAGTGTGGTTGCAAGTTAAAGGCAAAGAAGTACTTCTGTGAATTAAGGAGACAAAAGATCATTATAAGGCAGTAACTAGATTTTCAGATCAGTGGGGGACCCAGTGGTGGTCTTGCAAAATGTGATTACAATGTCCAGAGTGCTACCAATTGCCTACAAGATAAATTTGGATAATTTTTTCATGGTCTCTGTGGGCAAAACCACATCATTGCAGCATGCACTGAATTTACTTTACATTTACTGAGTTAGGGTATGTCATGGTGTAACTTGTGCCTGATCACAAACCTGTGTCTGTTCTATTAAGCCAAAACACAACAGAGAAGATATGCTCAGCGGCAATGCCCAAAGGAGCAGAAATGTTCTAAAAACACTTGCAGTATAGAGGCCCATAAAATGACCACTGGAGGCCTAGACAAAGTGGGAGGTTTTTAACATTTCCCCAAAGCAATCTACATATGTTTCTAGCTATTGTGGCTATGTGAGACACTTTGCAACTACAGGTCTCCTGTTTTTATTTATTTATTTTTCCTATTAGAAGGTTAAAGCACCAAAGGTATCATTTGAGATCATCAGTTTCCTGAGATCCTAAAAAGGCAAAGTATGGCTCTTTAATTAATTTGATCGCTTATTAAATACTAACCTCATAGAAATCAGTTTCTCAAAAATAGTAATTTTTAAAAATAACCTGACTTGATGGTGTTTTTTAAATTTCTAAGAATTGTCATTATTAAAATGAAACTTTCATATAGCAAAAAGAAAATTTACACATGATCTAGAATGAAAAGTAAAAGTCAGCCTCTACTTCTTGCTTCTCAGAAGCAAATATTTGTATTAACTTTTCTGCCTCACTCTCCCTTTTGTCCGTAGATGTTACTCTTGTAACCTTAATAGGCTTCAACTTCTGTTACCTGACCGATGTTTATTCATCTGTAATCGACTTTAGCTTTTTCTTATGGAAGATTTCAAGCATAAACAGAAGACTCAATTAATTTTAGACATAGCTATATTATTAGGTGGAACATGATAAGACTGGTGAAATGTCATGCTGCCATCCTCTGAGAGAGTTCCTGCCTTTGACTTGCGAGCTATGGTTGCCGCTGAGGATCCTTACCTCTCCACTGGAAGTTAAGGGCTATGTGCCATGAAACAGGCTGGGTCTCTCTCACTGCTTCCTTTAAAGGAGAGCTTCCTTTATACAGGGGATAGGTTGGAACCCATATATATTGCTTCAAATGGATATCTCAGGTCATGGGTGTGGTTGATCACTTCTCACCTGGGGCACTTCAGCAGGCAGTGTTTAGGGGGAAGGCTAGCTCCCTTGAACGTTTTAAACCCACCGAAATAAAATACCAAATATAAACATGTCCCATTTCCTAGGCGATTAAAAACTTGGGGGTCAGGATGGCCAAGTAATACTCTTGAGACAAAATGAATTTAAGTGAACAACTTCTTACCCATTTTTGTTGCTGTTATTTCCATGGTTATTATTCTGTGATGGATCCTAAATCTGTGTCTCCTCTCGCAGGAATTTGCAGGGGAAGGCCTTCGAACCTTGGCCATTGCATACAGAGATCTGGATGACAAGTACTTTAAAGAGTGGCATAAGATGCTTGAAGATGCAAACACTCTCATGGATAGGGATGAACGGATAGCTGGGCTATATGAAGAAATTGAAAGGGATTTAATGGTATGAGTTTAGAAGCATGATGGTTTGTGTTTACAGAAGGGATAGTATGTGTTTAGAGATCTAGCATAGGAATAATCCATTGCCAAATCATTTTGCACATAGCAGATGTTACCCTTTCAAACACTGAGTCATGCTTCATACATTGGCCTAAAGTTTGCCATGTATGGCCCTAGAGAGCCGAGAGGATTATTTCTATTGGCAGTAGATTATACAATTGGAAAATTTCCCCAAAGTAGAAGATAGTGGCATCTCTATTCTTTGTCAGCCTCTGGTATGTCCTTGATTATATATATATATATATATATATTTTTTTTTTTTTTTCTCTCCCTGCTTTATGATCTACTTTTTTAAGCAGGGAAACTTTGCATGAAGTGTGGCTATAGCTCTAAATCATCCTGGGCCCTGAGGTTCTGATGATTTCTGTGCTGCCCAGAGTATGATCTATTTTATAAACTGCTCTTCCCTGAGGGCCCAGTGGTTAGGATGCTTAACAATTGTGAGGTACTAAGGAGTATGTTATATTCATCCCTGGATGAAATATTAGGCAAGACCCTTCACTTTTTAGTTTATGTCATCTGCTGGTTTGTTAATTTAGGAGAATGGCTCTACTTTTTGGTGATCTTTATTATGAGATTAGGGCTCTCCTTTGGACCTTTCCATGTTGATATAAGTGGGGAAGAGGCTGGGGAGTTCTTCAGTTCTTAGAAGCCCAAATGGTTTCTGATGGTTTATTCTTATGTGTTACCTGAGCATATCAGACCCCTCATAAAATCTAATCTCCGGGATCTCTGTCATTAATTGGTATGACTATCAGTTGGCTTGATTTGGGAACCTCCTCTCGAGGACCTTCTCAACCCATCACCGCATGTAATGGGTGATGCTATTACCCATTACAGATGCTTGCTTTATCGGTGCTTTATAACTTCCATCTTCAGTTAATGTTCCTTGACCTCTAAACTCTGTGATTTAAAGCCATAGATATAATGTGAATGTTGTCTGCCTGCATTAACATAAGGTATTCTCTGTTTTTCAATAAAGCTATTAGGTGCCACTGCTGTAGAAGATAAGTTACAAGAGGGTGTTACTGAAACAATTGCAAGTTTATCACTGGCTAATATTAAGATCTGGGTCCTAACAGGAGACAAACAAGGTAAATTGAAAATGGATGCTGGTGATGTCTTGAAGTGGGGGGACAATAATTTCTCTGGTAAAATTTTAATTAACCAGAAAGCTTAATGAATCAGATATTTACATAGCCGTTCACATAGGAAAGAGTTGAAATATAAAAAGGAAAGCTAATATATTACAAAAATTTATTATTTAAAAACAACTAATGAATTATCTTCTATAGTATATTCTTCAGTCAGCTGAGTTTCAGCTCACTTGGCTTCTTAAATATAATAGTTTCACTTGTAGGCAACAGTGGTATTAAAAAATGTTTATTGTTTCACGTGAGCACTGACCCCAATCAAGACAGAGAGAGGCATGACACTGAAGCAGGACATTGAAGACCTCAGGGGCTATTCTTTTAGTTTCTTGATGGTAGGGAGGTTTGGGCATATTAGGGACAGAGTCAAGATGGTAGGCAAGCTTTGGGGAGACTCAGGGAAGTGGCTAATATCAACTGGTGAGGAAATATTCTGGCATTTTAACAATCATCACAGGTGAACCTGTGCAACCAGACTAAATTCCAGGACTGCCCATGTAGTGTTAAAATAAGAGTGGACCCACTTTCAGACATGACAGAATGCCACGTCAGCAGAGAAAGAGTCATTATGTTCAGGGTACTGTGTTTCCTAAGAAGGAAAAGGGCTTGGTACATTTTGGATCCATTACTAGCAGTAATAGTTAAAACAAAAATGATTTTATGCTTGGTCATCTGTAAACCAGAATATTTAGTAAACTGGCACACATGTTTTCAAGATTCTATCTACTTGTTACATATTTTTTAGAACTTTGGAGGATTTGTAGATAGGATAAGTCAGTTCTCCATGTGTTCAGCCAAATCACTGATTACAAAAAATAAACAGTAGAGAGTTGAGCTCTGTGGTGTGTTAGTAGAGACTTCCTAGAATTTGATGTTGATCGGCGGGCACATTCATAACTATTCACTTAGTTATGAATATACACAGGTTTAGTCTTATTTAGCTTTCACTTCTGTGTCTTATACAAAGGTTATGCTAAGATTTTATCAGTTGCCTGCAGACTAAAGGCAAATCTAATTGTCCCACAGAATTGGCAAGAACCTAATGACTCAGTAGACTGAGAAACAAATGACCCTATTGAGGACAGAAGGGCTATCTAACCAAGTGTCCGTTTCTGAAGAAGCGGAGAAAGGACTGCTCAACATTGTGTACTTGTCACTTCCCTGGTAGCAGCAGTCCTGGGTGGTGTTTGAGGTGATAGTCAAATTCCAAACTTTAATTTACTTAATGAGAAAATGTCAGTGTTGTATGTGGGAGAAATATAAAGCTATTATAAGAATATTTTTGCTGTTCAAGTGAACAATTTGTGTTTTCAATGTGTATATCACATCAGATTGAATAATAACTAAATTAAGTATTTTAGCTCTCCAAAGGCAGTATTTGGGACTTGAGGTAAAAAGTTTTTTACTTACATATTTCACTATATCACAGGGCCTTAGAGTATTTTCATAAATACTAATCTCGGGAATCAAGTTTTTTTCAAAAACTAGATGAGAAGGCTGAGAATTCATAGATGTCGCTACTTCTCCATGGTTTTAACAAGTGGTAAATTTGATTATATAGAATCTGGATCTTTGAATTTAGCTCTGAGTTTCTTAGATTTTATCTCTCACCATGCTCTCTCTGACATTAAAGTGTAATGCCTCAAAACTTTTATGGAAAAGGTACTTATGTTATTAAGTAATATTCTAACTGAGGTGGGTTTTATTTTTGTATCAGAAACTGCCATCAACATTGGCTATGCCTGCAACATGCTGACTGACGACATGAATGATGTGTTCATTATAACAGGGAACACAGCAGTGGAAGTCAGAGAAGAACTCAGGTAAGTGTTGAAGGAAAGAAAGGAAGAGAGGGAGGGAGGGATAGTTGAGAAAGTAGGAAGGCCCTTTATAGATCCTGTGGCCTTACTTTGGGATAGAATTCTTCCCGCGTGTTTCCTAAACTCCTGTTTATAAGTTTGATGTCAGTAGTGAAACATTGTCTTTAGGCCTCCAACATTTTCCAAGTATTTTTAGAAAATGATTTCAAATCATTTATCTTGAATTATCCTTTAAAATATGCATTGGTAAAAAAAATATGCATTGGTGAGTAGCTCTTATATGATGAGTGATCAGATTCAGTGAGGGCATTTGTTTAAAATAGCAATTCCCTAGCTTCATTCTGGCCTGCCAATTAAGAATCTTCAGGGGATGGGGACTTGTATTTTCATAAGCACCTAGATGAAATTATGATCAGATAAATTAGGAAAACACAGCTGGAGGAGATGGTATGTAAAGTTGGAATAGAGTCTTTCAGCATTAAAGAAAGTTACTGCTGACATAGTTACTGTTAAGCCAGTTAACAGTAATGGAAGCCAGCTATCTAATGCTTATGAGAAATAGAATACTGTGAAATTTGTGTAACTGCTACAAATTACCAGAAAATATGTAAGTGCTGAAATTAGGTAAGAGTGGACAAACATTAAATTTTGAGTAATAACATTTCCTAAAGCATTTCCTAAAATCTGCCAATTTTATCCTTTATTTTCGCTATTTCATTTTAAGAAGAATATTTTAAAAGTCTGCATAATTATTTTCCTAGACCTTTAAAAAATGCTGTCTTGTAACAATATTTGCTTGCTAATGCTTACACTAGAATCTCTAAGCTCAGTCCATCTGGGGTCTGGCCAAGCAGATTATTGTATTAGAGGCAAACTGTGTGTAAATTGCTACATTCTAGATGGGCTAACATCCCCTCGACACAAAAGTAGAACACTATGGGCTTCCTTAATGTGTTTCTATAATTACACTTTTGTTCCTGAACCTTGAAAAGAAGTCTTAACTGTTGGCACCACCAGTGGCTACTTGTAGATCAAATTTTCCAACTTCCACGCTGTTTTACGGCCAGTAGAAAACTGCTGTACATGCTGGTTAGAAGCTATGACAGATTGCAAGTTTTTGGCAGATACATTGGGAAATTGGGGAAATATTAATAATTTAATAATTAAAAACAAATATTTTACGAAAATCTCTTTAGTCTACTCTTGGATCCTATTAGCTAGTATCTCGTTGAGAATCTTGGCATCCATATTCATCAGGGATATTGGTCTGAAATTCTTTTTGATGGAATCTTTGTCTGGTTTTGGGATCAAGGTAAAGCTGGCCTCATAGAAAGAGTCTGGAAGTTTTCCCTCTGCCTCTGTTTTTTGAAACAGCTTGAGGAGAGTAGGTATTATTTCTTCTTTGAATGTTTGATGGAATTTCCCAGGGAATCCATCAGGTCCTGGACTCTTGTTTTTTTGGGAGGTTTTTGATCACTACTTCAATCTCATGACTGGTTATTGGTGTTTTCAGGTTGTCAATTTCCTCCTGTTTCAGTCTTGGAAGTTCATAGGTTTCCAAGAATGCATCCATTTCTTCTAGCTTACTTAACTTATTGCCATATAACTGTTGATAATTTCTGATGATTGTTTCTATTTCCTTGGTGTTAGTCATGATCTCTTCCCTTTCACTCATAATTTTATTAATTTGGGTCCTTTCTCTTTTCTTTTGGAAAACTCTGGCCAATGGTTTATTGATCTTATTAATTCTTTCAAAGAGCTAGCTTCTAGTTTCATTGATATGTTCTACCATATTTCTTGTTTTTAATTCATTGATCTCTACTCTGATCTTAATTATTTCCCTTCTTATGCATGGGTTAGGCTTAATTTGTTGTTGATTCTCCAGTTCTTTAAGGTGTGAGTTTGTGTATTTGGGATTTTTCTATTTTTTTGACTGAGGCTTAGATGGCTTTGTAGTATCCCATAGGTTTTGGGCTGATGTGTTTTGGTTCTCATTGGTTTCCATGAATTGTTTAAGACAACATGATACTGGAACAAAAACAGACACATAGACCCATGGAACAGAATAGAGAGCTCATATATGGACCCTCAACTCTATAGTTAAATAATCTTTGACAAAGCAGGAAAAAATATCCAATGGGAAAAAGACAGTCTCTTCAATAAATGGTGCCAGGAAAATTGGACAGCTATATACAGAAGAATGAAACTCAACCATTCTCTTATATCATACACAAAGATAAACTCAAAATGGATAAAGACCTCAATGTGAGACAGGAATCCATCAAAATCCTAGAGGAGAACGTAGGCAGTAAACGTCTTTGACATTGGCCACAGCAACTTCTTATAAGACATGTCTCCAAAGGCAAAAGAAACAAACAAAAAAAATGAACTTTTGGGACTTCCTCACAATAAAAAACTTCTGCAAGGCAAAAGAAACAGTCAGCAAAACACCAAGGCAACCCACGGAATGAGAGAAGATATTCGCAAATGACACTACAGATAAAGGACTGGTATCCAAGATCTAAAAAGAACTTCTCCAACTCAACACCCAAAAAACAAATAAGTCAAAAAATGGGCAGAAGATATGAACAGAACACTTCTCCAAAGAAGACATACAAAAAATGGCTAACAGATATGAGAAAAAATGTTCATCCTTATTAACCATCAGGGAAATTCAAATCAAAACCATTGAGATACCACATTGATACCAATGCGGTATTGGTATATCAATCATACCATTGATACCAAATCAAAACACATTGAGATAACACCTTACACCAGTTAGAATGGCTAAAATTGGCAAGGCAAGAAACAGCAAATGTTGGAGAGGATGTGGAGAAAGGGAAACCCTCTTACACTGTTGGTGGGAATGCAAATTGTTACAGCCACTTTGGAAAACAGTGTGGAAGTTCTTCAAAAAATTAAAAGATAGCTACCCTATGACATAGCAATTGCACTACTGGGTATTTACCCCACAGATAGAGATGTAGTGAAAAGAAGGGCCATATGCATCCCAATGTTTATAGCAGCAATGTCCACAACAGCCAAACTGTGGGAAGAGATGAGATGCCCTTCAACAGATGAATGTATAAAGAAGATGTGGTCCATATATATGATGGAATATTACTCCTCCATCAGAAAGGATGAATATCCAGCTTTTGCATCAACATGGATGGGACTGGAGGAGATTATGCTGAGTGAAGTAAGTCAAGGAAAGAAAGTCAATTATCATACGGTTTCACTTATTTGTAGAACATAAGGAATATCATGGAGGATATTAGGAGAATGAAGGGAAAAAGGAAGGGGGGTCGGAGGGGGAGACAAACCATGAGAGACTATGGACTCTGAGAAACAAATTGAGGGTTTTAGAGGCGAAAAGGGCGGGGGAATGAGTTAGCCTCATTGTTGATGGGTATTAAGGAGGGCACTTACTGCATGGGGCACTGGGTGTTATATGTAAACAAGGAGTTTTGGAACACTACATGAAAAACTAATGATGTACTGTATGGTGACTAACAACATAATAATAAATAAGAAAATCTCTTTAAATGACCTTTTTTTTTGGGAGGAGGACTTAACTCTTGCTGAAGGAAGATGGATATGAGCAGATTTAGACTGTATTTTGCCTAGTGCTAAATGCTTTGAGACAGTGCCTATGGAACTGTTATAAGCAGGATACATGTATACATTTCATTCCCAAAGCAACCTAGTGGTAAGCATTATCATTTTCCTTATTTTACAGATCAGGAATTTGAGGCATGGATAAGGTAAATAACATGCCTGAAGTTTGATAACTGGCTAGTGGTTCAGCTGGTATTTGAAAAAAGCCTGGTCCCTCAGAGCCTATGCACCAAATCACTTGCCACATGTCTTTCTAAACATACTTCGATGTGTTATCACTCCCTTTAAATGATTGATATATTTTATGGTGACTAACATAACACAACAAAAAAATAAATGATATGTAATTCTTGAGGCCTCTTACTGCTTTCCTTGAGGTCGTCACACACAGGAGTAGTGGTGAGAGCAGAATAAATTCCAGGGAGAGACAGCAGATGTAAAAGGAAGGATATGGACCTTGCGTTAGCTGGACCCAAGGTGGAATCTCAGCTTCATACTCACTGGCAGGCTGAATTACTATAAATATTCTATTCCGCCTCTTGGATTTGTTTCCTCGTCTGTAAATGGGAAAATAAACAAATACCTACTCTGTAGTTTATTTTATTCAGGAGTTTAAAAAAGGTAGGAGTGTAAAGATTTGTGGCTATTCAGTTAGTACCCTTCTTGCCTTCCCCCTCTCTTTTCACTTCCTCCCTTCCCCTTTATCTCTTTTCTTCAACCATTGTTCCCACAACAGGGATGACTTTTATTAACATTTCCCCAATAAACTCTATGGAGTCTATATTAAAATTATATAAATAATAAAATTATATCCATCATAATTACTTAGATTTCCCAATATGTATTGTGCAAAAGACATAGGTAATAATTAGCTGCTAACCAGCATGATTCAGCAGCTTTCTAGACCCAGTTGATGTATTGGCAGCTGAAAAAAACACAAAAGTTAAGAAAAAGTGGTGAGTCTATACATTCTTATTATAGAGCAATCTGTATTTTTTATGAACCTCTTATGGTACAGAAAACAACACCCTGACCTCTATAACAACCCTTACAGATCCCTTCCTCAATTGGTCAGATCGGATAAGGTTTTTGCAGGTTGATGGAACAGCACACATGAAGGCGAAACAGGAAGGAAATCATGTTCTATTCTAGGAGCAACATTCCATGTTGTAACTAGAGTGTATGATAGAACTTAAGTGTGAGGACCATTTTTTTCAGAGATAGGTTGGTGATTGATTGGCAAGTGAAAGTGGTTATACTTCATACTAAAGTTATTGGGTGGATATGAATGGCTTCTAAGCAGATGAGTAACAAATCTAATTCTACAGTTATGAAATAGCACTCCAGTGATAGGATAGATGGAGTATGTTTGATGGGGGAATTAATGGTATGGGGAGATGCATCAGGAAGCTGTTGGAATACCCAAGTTTAGAAATGATGAGGTTGAGCAAAGGCAGTGAGGCTAAAAGAGTGGAATGAAACTGACAACTCTTTTGGAGGTAGAATGGATAGGACTCAGAATTTGACTGGATGTGAAGACAAGTAGGAGGCTGTCATTTCTGGCTTGTCTGACTTTCACATCCCAGAATACACTCAGCATAGATGTATGTATATATGTATAAAACACCATACATCTATATCCATATCTGTCCTTTACCTACCCATCAAGTTCCTTTTTTTTTAAAGATTTTATTAATTTATTTGCCAGAGAGAGAGAGAGAGAGACCACAAGTAGGCAGAGAGGCAGGCAGAGAGAGAGGGGGAAAGCAGGCTTCCTGCTGAGCAGAGAACCCAATTTGAGGCTCGACACCAGGACCCTGGGATCATGACCTGAGCAGAAGGCAACGGCTTTAACCCACTGAGCCACTGAGGCGCCCCTACTCGTCAAGTTCTGTAGGACATATACAGTGGTTCTCTCTGAGTGTTAGAATTATGGATCATGTTTGCTTTGTTCTTTATGGCTCTTCACATTATTTGAAATTGTAATAGTTTTCATGCAATACTTTCATAATTGGGGGAAAAAAGCCAAAAGCTTTTAATGAGAAGAAAAATAGTCACAGGGGAAAATAAGGAATTTCTGTCTGGACTAATTATTTCAGGACCCTTGAGGCCATCTTGTTTAACTGACTGCCAAATAATGTTTATTTTAACCCAGACTTGAAGGTAACACCAATCTCTGAGTCTAAGACAGGGAAGCAATGCATGGTAGAAAATTCTGTATAAGAGGAATGAATACATTTGTAGTATGCATTTCCTCACTATTAGGATTGGGGGAAACAGAACATCTAAGAAAAGTTACTGCCAAAGGTGCTCTTTCCAATCCTAATCTGAGCTACTTATGTCTAAACCTATAGTTTGGGGAATGAAATACTAAAATCACAAATTGCACCATTCAGTTTTCTTGTGATATGTTTTTGGGTTTAGTGGAAGTTTATGCAAAAACAACCCAAAAAAGTGTATCCAAAAAACAGGATCCAAGTGACAGTAGCTATTAAAAGGAAACGACCTAAATCGTTATATTTAAACTTATAATAAACTTATTAATCTAAACGTGTTTAGATTATTTTATAAACATGGATATATAATTTTTATGCATATCATGCATATGGCTTGTTTCAAATTTAATGTCATGAAACTGTTTTAGCCGCTTGGAGTCCTGGGTTAATTTTGCCACCATAACTGTTTTAGGGTTAAAGGCATGCTCAGAAGTCTACAATGAAACCCTGCTCTGGTTTCTCAGAAGACTACTGCATTGATTACATTTCACCAGTACATATGTCTTCTGCCCAAAGGAAGATAGACTGGGAGTGTAATTTTGCTTGGGCTGACAGGCAAACTCACTCCATGTTTCAATTTTGTTATATAGGTCCCACGTTTTGCTGGAAAAATTCAGGTCCTATAACTAAACCATGCTGTGACTGTATTGCTTCTGAGAAATATTCTGGTGATATACCTAGGAATTGATATTTCTTCTTGAATCAGCAGAATCCATGTTGTACTTTTTTGAGGGTCACTTGGTAGAAAGTTACTTGTTTGAATGAGTGGAGTTCTCAAATTCAAATGGCCCCAGAACCAGGCAGGTACCGTTATTTGTGTGATCTGGGCGAGATAGGAGACGTGAGGGAGTGCTGGAGCCTTTGGTGAACGTGAACATCTTGACGTCCATAAACTCACACAGGGTTGTAAAAACACTGTGCAGGTCAAACAAAATGCATCTCGTTCCTCATTCCCAGCTTCTAGTCACCCAGGAAAAATGTTTTGGTAGGCTAGGTTTCTATCATTTCTATCATCTACAACATTTTAGAGTACTAAGAGATCTTGGCAATGTTCTAATCCATACTGGTGCAGCTGCCCACGTTTTCCTAGCTGGTGTCAACCAGTCAGATGGGAAAGTTTCATTCCACCAATTTCTAATAAAACACGGGTTTAGGGGGGTCGAGTGTCTTACAGATCGCATGGGTAGTAAGGGATGGAACTGAGGGGCTTAAAATAAAAATGTCATGGACTTGCTCCCTTTCTCTGCTGTTGGCCGTGTGATGCTGTCCCATAAGTGCTCCTCTCGCAGCCTGGGGCTGACTCTGGGTGGGAACCAGTTCAGTGCAGTAGACTGCGAACCATGCATGTGAGGACCTGGGTTCTCTGCTGGGTCTGGAGCAGACTTGTCAAGTAGCTGGAGGTCAGATCACCCAGCTGTGGGCAAACGAGAGGTCCGAGGCCAGACCTCAGGCCTGAGCCCAGCTCTCCAGGCTCCAAGCTCAGTGTTCTTATTATCGAAGTCAGGATTGTCTTCTTTTAAACATGATGCCATGGTTTCAGTCCATTTCCTAACAGGTCCAAGTCACTCTGTTCGAAAACAGAGTGCCCTCCAAGCATGCCAGCTCTTTTCTTTATAGAGTGCAAGCAAGCCAACGTGCGCACAGCTGTGCCCTGCTATGTCTGTGGTGACACGGGACCTTGAATGCCATGGTCGCCTCAGCCGCTAGTGCATTTCTGCATGCCAGCATTCGAATAGACTGCCCTTCATTACACAGCTTGAGAAAATACAGGCCGCCTTTTGTTTTAGCATTTGTTACTTGTGTTCCGTGGTTAAGCATAACAAACAAGTTATGCCTGCAGAAACGTATAGTTCCTGTTCAATAGAGTCATGTGTAGTTTTTCCCTTCCTAATAAGTTGTTCTTTTTTTTTTTTTTGAGAACCAGCTAGTGTTTTAAGAGCTAAGTTCCAGGAAGAGAAAGAAATGATAGCTACAGAGCTTGGGCAGAAGTCTGAAAATGCGTGAGCTCTGTCTGGGGTTGGTTTCTGGAGGGAATGCAGTGGGAGTTTAAGCGGAGCTTGAAAAACTGTCCCTTTTCTGCCTGGAGATGGTAGGAAGACAGTCTAGGGGGGGGAAAAAATCCTAAGTAAATAGAAATTCAGCCAATACTTTCATGAACTTCACCCTTCTTTGGAATGTTTTTATCCTCTGGAGGGAAAACAGAGATTGAGTCATTTATACAGCGAGCGAGAACTTTACTAAAAAGGAAACCTCGGGAGATGTTTGCCCTTTGGTGCTTTCTTAAGACCCACTTTATGAGCTCTGCAACATTGTCAGAGACATGCTCGCTTCTGAGGAGCTTGTTTCTCTAGCTTTCTTCATTATATGGGACAGTAAATTTTCATGATTGTTAGGAGGACTCCTTGACATGGTTATCTGCTGTAAAAGTCTGATTCTCTCACTAAACAACAATTTTTCATGTCTCTTCTTCACCCCTTCCCCCACCTTAACTCCCTAAATTTCACACATAACACTCTGACTTTGTAAATCTTTTTATTTGATTCTGCAGACTGATTGCTAAGTGCGTGATGTCATTCTCGGAGCCAGGGTCATGTAATCTCTGGGTTCCTTGGGTTCTTAAATGCAGGCTGTGCTTTTGGTTCTGGACAGCAGAAGGAGATGTTGAGTCAGAAGATAAGGGTGTCATGTGTGCGTGTTGTGGCTTTTTTTTGTTTTTTTGTTTCTTTAGACCTCACATATAAATAATCAGTGTTATATTTTCAAATAATTAGAAAGCTAAGGGCTAAAATAGTTGTTTTTGTACAATGAACATTCTCTTCTTTTTACGTCATAAAACCATTTTAAGAAATGTTTTCTGTATAGGATGAGGCTTTGGGGAACCATTTGATTTTGCTGTAGGCCACAACCTCCATTTTCTGGCCTCCCACTCCCCATTTGCTCCAGGGCACTCATTTTGTGGATGCGAGTTGTGGCCTACGGTATTGGTGGCTGGCTTTGGCACTCATCTTCAGGGAGCATTTGCCACGTAGCTCTCTGGTTGTGGCTGAAAGTTCTGAGGTTGTGTTAGCTTGCCCTTATGTTACTTCCGAGCCTGTCGTCTGAGGGTCCTCTGGACATTTCCCTTCCATTAAAGGCATTATCTTTCTGTTTTGAAGAGAAGGGTAAAATGCCTCTTCCTAAGCATGTTAAGTGACCATCCAATCTTCCTCTTAAGTGAAGAGATGGATGAGTGCGAGGAGGACTTTTCTACTGCTAATTAGATCTGGGGCATTGGAAGGAGTTTCCATGTGGAAAGACCCTTTACTCCTGGTGTCTGTATTTTCTTTCCCAGAAGAATTTATTCTATTGTCGGAGCTGATGAGTGCAATTTTCACTTAAAACAGTCCATTATATTCTAATGACTATGCCAATTCAGTAAATGCCATCGGGTAGTTTTATCGTCACATTTTTAGAAAAATGTGCTACTTAAAAGACTGCTTGCTGTTTTAAGCCAGATCATATGACATTGTTCTGCAAATTAATGAATTTATTTTATATATTGATGTTCTGGAATTCCCTGATGATCACGTCAATTGTCTTTAGTCTTTCCCTTTTCAATTTATTTAACAATATTGCACACCAGACCAGTGGTTCTAAAGTCCCTGCAGCTTGGACACCCTTATATGCCAAATGTATCGAGAGCACCTAGCGTCAGCCCAACTCAAGATGGTAATTTAGATTTAAGGTAATTGTAAATGTTCCAAACGATTCTGTTTTCATTATGTTTACTTTCCTACTTCCTGGAATTTGCAAATTTGCTATGGTCTCCCCATCACAAAGCACCATCCAGCTTGCTTTATTGTAACCAAATCTTATGCCATAGTCTATCTGCATAGTGACGAAATGAATTCACCTCTAGGCCAGTCTCCTGGTAGTGTCATAGGTATGCTCTGTATACTTGTTACGATTTGTTTCCTCCCTCTCGCCCTTCAAGAAAAGCAAAGGAAAATTTGTTTGGACAAAACAGAAGTTCTTCCAACGGCCATGTAGTTTTTGAAAATCAGCAGCTGGAGCTGGACCCAGTTGTAGAAGAAACCGTAACAGGAGATTATGCCTTGATCATAAATGGCCACAGTTTGGTGAGTTTGCTCAAGGCTTTTGTTCTTTCTTTTTCTTGATCCCAATAATTGTCTCTTTTGTGCTGTCATAACGAGATCTCCTTTTGTGTTTTCCAAACAAATGATACCACTAGAAACAGGGTATACACAATGATTTCCTGTTTGCAAGAGGAAAGGAAACTTCTGATATATATTTCATACATTATTGCTTGAACCACCACAGTGAAAGGGAGGATCCAAAGAAATACTGTGTTCACAGAATATCAATCTTGTCTAAATGACTGTAGACCATTTAGCAGTATTGTTTAAGTGCTTCTCTAAGGGAGAGTGTCACAGCTCCCTGTTATTTAATTAAAATAATGCAACTGTTGCAATTATTGTTCTTGCTGATGTTGGTGATTTGGCAGAGCACAACCTGATCTTTGGATAATCACCACACCGAATTATTGCCATTAAGATACCTCTGGTGGTTTTTCTAAATAGCAGTATTTTACAGCAACGCCAAACAATTTGCTTTGATTAGGAAATCTGGTTCTTTTCGAAATAGAATAAACTTGCATTGTGCTTTTAATGTAGTTCAGGTTCCAAATCTTGAACAAATATCAAAACACTCTTCTGAGATTCTAATTTAAAAAACAAAAGCTCTGATTGCACTCCAGTGAAATTATCATTTATATGCACAAAGAGCTAATCTCACATCTTTCCCCAGCTTTGACGATCATTTTTCACTTTTGGAGTTTGGAAAATAAATGTATCTTCTTGTAGATAATTTCTTAGCGGACAAAAGAAGTTGGATATGAGTATATTGTATTTTCCCCCTTGTGATCAGCTGTCTGTTAGCTCTTAGTGCTTAGAGCATTATCCAGCTGGATTCCAGACATAATGATGTGTTGCCTTCTACACCATGGAAAGTTACAGAGCTCAGCTGCAGGCCAAGCTCAGTCGAAAGTTTGTCCAGATGACACGAACTTCTCCTTTGCACAAATGAGCAGCAACTGAAAATTATAAGCCTGTCAACTGGGACTTAAAGCTGGTGGCCTCCAAGCTGAAATGCCCAGGGACCAGAAGACTAGAGTATGGAAAGGTTCCTAATGAGTTTTGCTTTGACTTTCCCTCAGGCCCAAAGAAGCCAGTGTGTGGTGAGTTAGAGTGCTCAGGTGATAATGTATGCTATTTTTTCTTTCTCTTAAAATCTGTTGAAAGAGCGAGCTAAGATTGATGCTCTTCAAGAGCCCTTTCGGCTTCAGAGCCTGAAGCTTATGAAAACATGAAATACAATTTTTCATTTAAGGAGAATTGACCACATTTCTGCTGGTATGGTCAGAAGCTTTTTTTTTTTTTTTTAAATCAAATCATGATTCCAGTTTGCTTCAAACCTCAGTGCTTTGCAGAATGTAACTGGGTCCTTTATCATAGTCTGAGTCTAGATTTCACTTGTTGATAATGAGAAAGAGAGAAAAGGGGATCATTCTAAGCAAGACAACCAATTACATGCTTTCTCTTTCAGAAAGGGCAGTTACATTTGAAAAAGCCAACTCAGTGTTTCCCCCAGGCATCATAGGCCTCGACGTGAGAATTTTCTACATCAGAGTCATGTGTTACATTCATTCACTCATCCTTTCATTGATACCATTAACATTTATTACATACCCAGGTCAAGATGCTGGAGCCTGAGGATAAGGATATGACTAGACCATGGTTCTTGTTTTAGGGATTGTGGTCTAGTGGGAAAGCTAATCTCACAGTGTTTTAGGAATCATTATGAAAAGTTTTCTGCAAATCATAAAGCTATATCAAGGTGTTGAGCTTAGCTACTATGCACATTGTAATTACTCATTGTGGCTGTCCAGTTCTATGATGCATTCTGGCATTTTGTAAGCTGCTCTGACTAGCAATATAGAGATTCATTTAATGTGTTAACATTGGTTAATAAATGTATTTAAAAAAAATCAAGAGCTCGAAGAAGGCCCATTGGGGCTGGAGTAGAAGGTATCCCACCCCACTCCATGTTGAGAGTGGCCGCTGCCAATGGGGGTATCAGCCCACGGGCAGTGTGGCAGTTCCACGACATGATCAAATGCACCATCCCCACGAGTGACCCCTTGAAGGATTACAACGACTACGGCTGCTACTGTGGTGGGTGGATTCGGCCCCCCTGTGGATGAGCTGGACTAGTATTGCCAGAAGCATGACCACTGCTATTCAGAGGCCAAGAAACTGGACAGCTGTAAATTCCTCCTGGACGATCCCTACACCAAAATCTACTCATACTCATGCTCTGGCTCTGAGATCACCTGCAGCGAGAAAAACAAAGCCTGTCCAGCCTTCATCTGCAACTGTGACCGCAATGCTGCCATCTGCTTTTCAAAGGCTCTCTATAACAAGGAGCACAAGAACCTTGACACCAAGAAGTACTGTAAGGATCGAATATCCCCTCTGGAAAGCATCATCCCTACATGCCTCATTGCCTTCACCTTAGCCTGTGTCCTCTAATAAAGCACTTGTTGAAAGGCAAAAAAAAAAAAAAAAAAAAAATTGATGTTTCCAGGCGAAGAAGCAGCAAGTATGAAGGCACAGAGTCCAGAAAGAATCTATCACATTATGGAAACAAGCAATTTGGCATGATGAGAGTACAAAGTAAACTTAAAGGTGGTGGTAGAAGACAGAACTCAAAAGGAATATAAGGGTCAGATTATGATGGACTGTGAATATCTTGCTAGAGATTCAATCAGAGACACTGATGTCTGAAAGTTTAGGTAGATTCTTGTTTCCTTTTAATGTGTTTATTAAATAATGTACAGTGAGATGTCTTTAGAAAACAAATGGTACTTTTAACTGCAAAGGACTGTGCTCTCTTTTTCAGTCATTTCTTGGCGTATATAAAGGTTGTGTGTATTTGGAGAGGAATAAGATTGGAATTGGTTGGGAACCCTGACTGAGGTGCAGGTTGCGTGCAAGCCCCCCTTTTGCACAGGACTCTCTCGATTTCAATCACTTTGTTTTTCAAGGGCTAATCTCCAGATCATCTGCTTTTCATTTGCCCCGCAAACCACAACAACAAACACTAAATGTACAAAACAACAATGTAAAGGAAACAAAAGTTCCATCACGTAGAACAAAGAAGTCCCCATCATTTTGTAGTTCATTCTGAACTTGGTGAAATGGTGGATAAGTTCTGCCTTTTGCTTTTCTTTATTTTAGTGGATTCTGGAACTTTTCTGGCATTGAGTAGTGTCTTAACCGCACAGTATGATAATGTGTCAGAGAGGACACAAAAGGGCCCTCCGTCATTTTATTTTTATTCTAAAATTCCTTGACACTTAGTAGGAGTTTAGTGCTCATTTCTTTAGTGAGTTGTTTATGTGACTCTGGGTCAATGATGACTTGTTGAAATGAATTAAACTGTTTAGAAAAGAAATCAGTTGAGAAATAAGAATTCTGTTTCCCAAATGACATCTCTCGTTGATGAGGTCTTGTAATCTGGATTTTTTTTCTTTTTAATAACATAGGCCCATGCCCTAGAAAGTGATTGCAAGAACGATCTCCTAGAACTCGCCTGCATGTGTAAGACTGTGGTTTGCTGCCGAGTCACTCCACTCCAGAAAGCCCAAGTAGTAGAGCTGGTGAAGAACTATAGGAATGCGGTCACTTTGGCCATAGGTGATGGAGCCAATGATGTCAGCATGATCAAAAGTAAGAGGATATTCACCCAGTAGGGTCTGCAGTAGACTGGAAATCCTGGGGTTCAGCATTTGGCAAGATGCAATGGGGATTACACTGTAATTTAATTTTACCACTGGTTCTAAAATGAATACTTCCTGGGTCTAATACATTTGGCATTATTAGCATTCATAGAGAAACCTTTGTCTTTAACTAATTCATCTGTGTATTTTTAGGGTAGAAAAGGATATTGATAACCTTATATTATATGGTAATTAGCTGTAGTGTAAGGAATGAACACTGGATCCACAGTCCCGACATTTGGGGTTAGTCCCAGCTTTGCCACTTACAAATCGCAAAACCTTATGCAAATTACTGAAATTCTTGGGCCAGTTTTCTCTTTTGGAAAACTAGGATACCTAACTAATGGTATTTCATAAGATAATATACACAAAAAATTATAAATGCTATAGCTGTAAGATTTCTATAGATAAATAATGACTTAAAAGAGATTGTATCTTTGTTTAGGGAATGAAAGATTCCTCTCTTCCTTTGTAGGTGCTCACATTGGCGTTGGCATCAGCGGCCAGGAAGGACTGCAGGCAGTCTTAGCCAGTGATTATTCATTTGCACAATTTAGATACCTCCAAAGGCTTCTCCTTGTTCATGGAAGGTGGTCCTATTTCCGAATGTGCAAATTCTTATGCTATTTCTTCTATAAGAATTTTGCATTCACACTTGTGCATTTCTGGTTTGGTTTCTTCTGTGGTTTCTCAGCCCAGGTTGGTAAAAAAAAAAAAAAAAGTGCTTTTCTTTCTTTTATTAGATCCCCCTGAATTGCAGATGACTATTCTTCATGGCTCTTTATTAATAAGTAGCATTTTTATATGTCTCATAGAGATCACAGTATGATAGTTATGTAATTATAATGGACTTGATCTTGAAACGCAAAAAGAATATACATTTAGCTGGAATTTTATTTATTTATTTTTATTTATATAGGTAACCAATGAATCTCCATCCTGTGTTGTTTCAATTTTTATTGAAATATTTTGGTATGATGACAGATAAGCTTGTGTGGAGCTTTCATTCAACAGAAGCCTAAGAAACACAAGAAATGTTGATGTATCTCTGGGAAGTTGGCCACTCACCCAACATACAGACTGTATGTGGGCTGAGAGTAAATATGTTTTAAATAAGGGAGAAATAATTGATACCTTGACATCAAGGATGTTTTGACAGCATTTCATCAGATAAAAATTGATAAAATAGATAATGGTGATACAGTAGATGATGTTGGTGACAAGGAAGGAAAATTAGCAATCCATAAGTTAGGATTCTATTTTTCTATCCATAGCCATTTTAAAAGATAGTTATTTCACCCATATCTGGATATCAGGAAAGTTTTAACCCTGGGTATCAACTGTGAAATGTCAGGCCAGTAGCATCTGAATATATTTATGAGAAAAAGAGAGAGAGAGAGAGAGAGAGAGAGAGAATGACATGGTAATCATATCTCTCATGAGAGATTTCTTCAACTGTTCTTCCTTCCTCTTGGATTTAATCATTGATTTCAATGATATGCATAAAACTATTTTTTCAGTCATTTTATTCCAGAACAATGGAGTATGAATTAAATTGTAACATTTTGTGTTACTTTAAATGTGCCAAGGGAGATTAGTGAATCATTTTTGTAATGGGTATAGATTTTGTGTGTTTTTCCCTTTATCTGAGAGGTTGAGATTTCTTAAAATGAGGCCCACCTGTACCTATTCCTAATGTTCTCTTTTGAGGATAATGTGCCCAGAACTAAAAGCAGACTATGCTGGCATTTTTGTTGACATGTTTTATAATCTCCAGACATTGAAGTAAAGCCAAAGTCTTGATTTTAGTTTCTCAGAAAGAAGTATTCTTAGCATTACTTGAGAAGAGTGAGGGGGTACTTACCTGCTTATAATCTCACCTTTTCCAATAAAAACAAATGTGAGAATGAGAATGGGCTTTTCCTCCACATAAAAATGAAGCAAGGCTATTCACTAAGAAGTCCTTCCAAGAGCTGCAATTTTCATAGTACAAAGATTTAGGGCTTTTGAAAAATCACAGAACTATGAAGGGATATCTATACTCTCATTTAGATCTCTTAGGACACAAAAGAGTGGCCAGTGATTTGTATTTACAGACACACAGAGCTTGGATTGCAGGTTTAGTGCCAAAGTTTTCTTTGTTAAACTGTGAAGTTGGAAACTAATGTTCACTGACTTCCAACTTCTACATTTAGGTGATTTTCTGCTCTGCTTTCGAGATCTGATAAAACTGGTCAGAGTCAGATGTTAAGCAACTAGCTTTCCAATCTTCTCACCACTATTTACCTTTTAAGAGAGAACAACATGGGTGAACAATGATTGTTCCAAAGACATGAGTACCTAATGCTTAAATCTAGTTGTAAGACATGTCACCAATCTATGATTAGGTTTCTTAAATGTTTGGTTCAACTTAGCTTGCTTGCTTTCTTCTTTCTTTCCTTCCTCCCTCCCTTCCTCCCTCCCTCCCTCCCTTCATTACACTGAAATCTCTAGGTTGTTGCACCATCTTTATTAGACTACTGTCAGTCCTAACTGGTCCTCTGTGTAAATGTGTACAGCCTGACTAGCAGTGTGGAAAAGGGGCTTGTGCCTTAAGATCTCAATGTGGTTATACCATTCATTTCAGAATGCATAGTGATTTTTTTCATGTGTTGTATTGTGTTAATGTGGTAGTTAATTGGACCACAAATGATGTACTCCTTAATTATTCATATATTTCTTCATTATAGGAAAAATGTAGAGTGGATTTCTAGCCCAACTCACCAGCATAGGAAAGAACACAAAGAGCCAGTCAAGCCTGGCAGTAGTTAAGTTTCCAGTTTTATTTTGTTTTACCTGGGTCTTGGTTGATTTAAATAGGGCAGGGCAATCCTCTTTAGGCAGAAGAGCAATTACCACCTAAAACCAATTGAGCTATGAAGGAGGAGTCCTGGATTGTTATCTTTTTTGCTCTAATTTTTACAATGATTTGATCAAATTGGGATTCAAACTTACACTTACTGAATAGGGATCCCTTGGTTCTACTATTTAAGACTTTGATTCATTGGATGAATATTAAACCCATGGTTTGTGTCAGACTGTGGTGCCTGCTGGAGCTTGGCATGGTAAAGATGTTTAAGGGATGCATTCTTAATGGACATGATGAAGTGTGATCTCATAAATTCTATGAGCTATCCATACTGTGGAGAAGTTAAGGTTCTATTTCCAGACTTGTCATAGAAGTAGATAAGCTTGTCAGGAACGTGGCAAGTAGTAATTTGTCATCTTCTGTTGGAGAGGAAAAAGCAGTATGTCAGTGACAATGCTCATGTAATGGCATCAAGGTTATAGTGTCATCTTCTAGGTGAACCCATTATTGTTGACACCCACAAGTAGGGATAAAAAAACTGCAATTATAGCTAACACTTATGTAGCACTTACTATGTGCCAGGTGTTGTCTAAATGTTTTGCCTGTATTAGCTCAATATTTACAATAACCATATGAAATAGGTTTTGTAATCATGGTCTATATCAGCTATTTTTAAAGTACTTAAAAAATTGAATTGTGGTCAAAGACACATAACATAAAGTTTAATGTCCTAGCCATTTTTAAGTGTATAATTCAGCGGTGTTAGGTACATTCACGTGGTTGTGCATTGGATCTGCAGAATTTTTTCCATCTTGTAAAACTGACACTCTATACCCATTGAAAAACAACTCCCTCTTTATCCCTTCCTCCAGCCACTGGAAACCATTATTCTACTTTCTGTTTCTTTGAATTTGACTCAAAAATTTGAGATGATCCATGTTCTGGTTCACTGATTCTTCTGCTTGGTTGAATCTTTTATTGATGCCCTCTATTAAATTCTTCAGGTCAGTCTGTATTCTTCAGGCTAGGATTTCTGCTTGTTTTGATGATTTCTATTTCTTTGTTGAACTTCTCATTTTGTTAATACATTGTTTTCCTAATTTCATTTAATTGTGTGTTCTTGTAGTGCACCAACCTTCTTTAAGAGGATTATTCTGAACTTCTGAATTTTTTTGTTAGTTCATAGATCTCCATTTCTTTATATTCAATTATTTACACTTTATTCATTTCCTTTGGTGGTGTTATTTTACCTGATTCTTCATGACCTTTGACTCTTGGAGTTTGTATCTGCACATTTGAGTAAGTGGTGTCTACTTCTAGACTTTGCAGGTTTGCTTCAGCAGGGAAAGACAGCTCATCTCTGTTGGAGTACTGGATTGGTTGGGTGGCAACATCTGTGGGCAGGTAGGGCTTCCTACAGGATCTCTAGTAGGGTAGAGCCACTGCTTGTGCTCTGATCCTGGGTGGGCTCTGTGATTGGGCAGGGCTACAGCCTAGAATCTGGAATTGCTTACAGTTGAATAAGGTCTCAGGCTGGGCTCCCTGACCAGATGGTGCTACTGGCTAGATTTTGTGTTCATGGCAGGATTGTAGATAGGGCTTTGTGATTGGGTGGGACCTCAGCCTATACCTTGTGATCAGGCAGGACCATAGCGTATGCCCCTAAAGTTGGGCTGGGTCCCTGTGTGGGCTTCCTCATCAGGTAGGGCCACAGGCTTTGCTCCATAATTGGGTGGGGTCACTGGCTGGGCTCCCTGGAAGGATGGCGGTGCAGGCTGTGTTTTACAATTGGCAGTTCTGTAGGCAGAACTCTGCTGCAGGGTGGGACTGTAGGCTGGGTTCCCTGGTTGGGTGGTACCATAGACTGGGCTTTGAGTCTGCCTGGGGTCACTGTTCAGGGCACCTGGTTTTGTGGGGCCAGAGATGTAAGGTAGGGCTGCTGGTTTGGGTCCCTGCATAACAGGGCTGTAGGATGGGCTCTGTGGCTACCTGGGGTCTCTAGTTGGGTGGGTTGGAGGCTATACTCAGCAGTTGGGTGAAGCAGCTGTGAATTTTCTTCCCTGCCTAGGTGGGATCATAGAATGGGCCCCATGATAAATACAGCTCTTCGGCTGTGTACCCAAATCAGGCAGAATTGCCAACCAAGCTCCCGACCAGACATAACCACTGACTTGGCTATGTAGATTGGTAGAACCCCCAGTAGGGATTTCTGCTTCAGTGCTGCTGCCAGTAGGAGTGAGGTCCATTAAGATCTGAGTGCTGGTTGCTGTACACCTCACCTCCTATGTCCATCTCCATCTGATCGTCATTAAGCCCTGCAGATTCCCCCAGTGATCCCCATGAGACAAGACCTGAGTAGGGCTCCTGGGAAGTGTCCTGCAATGCTGGAAGAGCTAGATATCTACCTTGGTTTAGTTCTTCTTTTCTCACTAGAGAAACCACAGACCCATTGGGCCATCTTGGTGAGGCACTATGCCAGCCCTGGGGAGGGGGATGTGGTCAGAGTGGAGCTGCTTCTCTTGCCCTTCTGATGTGGTCCTTCTCAGTCTTTGTGCTTTAGCTTCAGGTCCTGGTTCTGGGATTTTCACAGTGGTGTCCAGTCTGTAGGTAGTCGCTTGTTGGTATTCTTGTGAGGCAGATGAAAGCTGGGGGTGACCTGCACTGCCATCTTGATGGCATCACTCCTGAAGTCCCTTTTTTTCAAAGAGCATTTGTGTGGCTTTTACCAGTTTTCTGGGGATACTGCCTACCTGAGACCTCTTTCTCTGTTCCAGGATTTTTTTTTTGAATTTGAATTGCAAACTCTGGTGAGTACCATTTATGGTTCAAATTTTCAGGAGAAATTTTTTGTCTTTTCCTTTGAGTTAGAGCCATGGTTCACATAGGTGTTCCCTCTGAGCACGAAGATTTGTTCTTCCTTTACTTTTACACTAAAGATTCAGCCCTTTGTTGCCTGAGTTTTATGAGAATGTTAGATTCCCCATAGGATCTAATCTTGGGATCAATAATGATATCACAATAAATAGTGTGTTAGAGTCAGTGAGATTTGGTATTATTACCCAAATCATTTGACATGGAACCTCACTTTTCCAATCAATGTGCATAATGTACTGAGAACAGATGCCTTACAGAATCCACTTTGGGAAATTCTGGAATAGATGTCTCTACAGCAACTGTTGCAAAACCTGACGTCACCCTGCTTCCAGTGTTTTGGAAGCAGGAAGATGTACAAAGGACAAAAATGATGCTAAAAATACTATCCCCATAGGAATGAGCTATTTATATGTTTCTCCCTTTCAAAAACTTCGTTTTTTAAATTTAGTTCAGGGGACAAAATAGCCTTCTTTCATATGCTGAAGTCTTTTCCAGTATCCTCAGTTTTTTCTTGATTATAAAAATAATTATGTGTGCATATGTATCACATTTTATATATTGGAGACCATACTCTTTGTACCTTTCTTGTTTCAAAAAAACTGCATTTCGAGAAATACTTCTGGTTTTACATTCTTTAAAAAATGTCATTTTTCTTAATGGCATTCTGAAATATGGATTTATTATAAATTATTTGACTCTTCTGATTGTATGAACATGTAAGTTGTTGATATTTTAAGTTAATTCATTCCTTGCCCATAGCTGTGAGTCACCCAACATTGTCAAATTGCTAATAGGAATACTTGTTTACCATCTTGGGAAGAGAAAACAAAATGATAAATAGGTCAAGTGTCCTGCCCACCTGGAACTCATTTTCTCATCCAGGAAGTAAAGAAATGGATAAATAAGTCCAATGGAAGACAGTAATGGAAATTAACATGAAAAGACAGGAAAAGGAGCAATGTGTGAAGATCTGGGTGACTTCAGGGGCTCAAAAAATCTCAAGTGAGCCTATGGATATTTTCAAATTTGAGTGGAGGTCTGAAGGTATGAACTCTCCCTACCCTGCAGGGATTTAGGAGCTGACTTATGTAAAGGTGTGAGACTGCAGAGGAGCAGGAGGAAGATCCTTTTCCCCTACCTGCACTCTTTCCGCATGACCTAAAGATCAGCTGAATTTGAAATCTCATTTCAATTTCTACAGTTCCATTTAAAACCAACTCATTCAGAACCATATGATCCTCTCAATTGATGCAGAAAAAGCATTTGACAAAATACAACATCCATTCTTGATTAAAACTCTTCAAAGTATAGGGACAGAGGGAACATTCGTCAGTATCATAAAAACCATCTATGAAAAGCCCACAGTGAATATCATTATCAATAGGAAAAAGCTGAGAGCTTTTTCTTAAGGTCAGGAACACAACAAGGATGCCCACTTTCACCACTATTGTTCAACATAGTGCTAGAAGTCCTAGCATCAGCAATCAGACAACAAAAAGAAGTAAAAGGCATTCATATTGGCAAAGAAGTAGTCAAACTCTCTCTTTTCGCAGATGACATGATACTTTATGTGGAAAACTCTAAAGACTCCAACCCCAAGTTACTAGAACTCATACAGCAATTCGGCAATGTGGCAGGATACAAAATCAATGCACAGAAATCAGTTACTTTTCTATACCCTAAAAATATAACTGTAGAAAGAGAAATTAAGGAATCAATTCCATTTACAGTAGCACCAAGAACCATAAGATACCTAGGAATAAACCTAACCAAAGACTTAAAGGATCTATACTCTAGAAACTACAAAACACTTATGAAAGAAATTGAGGAAGATACAAAAAGATGGAAAAATATTCCATGCTTATGGATTGGAAGAATAAACATTGTTAAAATGTCTATCCTGCCCAGAGCAATCTACACTTTCAGTGCCATCCTATTAAAATACCGCTGGCATTTTTCAAGGAGCTAGAACAAATAATCTTAAAACTTGTATGACACCAGAAAAGACTCTGAATCGCCAAGGGGATGTTGAAAAAAACAAAGCTGGGAGTGTCACGTTGCCTGACTTCAAGCTGTATGACAAAGCTGTGATCACCAAGACAGCATGGTATTGGCACAAAAACAGACACACAGACCAATGGAACAGAGTAGAGCCTCCAGAAATGGACCTTAAACTCTATGGTCAACTAATCTTTGACTAGCAGGAAAAAATATCCAATGGAAAAAAGACAGACTCTTCAATAAATGGTGCTGGGAAAATTGGACAGCTACATATAGAAGAATGAAACTCGGCCATTCTCTTACACCATACACAAAGATAAACTCAAAATGGATGAAAGACTTCAATGTGAGACAGGAATCCATCAAGGTCCTAGCAAACATACACAGTAACCTCTTTGACATCAGACAAAACATCTTTCAAGACATGTCTCCAAAGACAAGGGAAACAAAAAGAAGTGTCAGGACTTCATCCAGATAGAAAACGTCTGCATGGCAAAGGAAACAGTCAACAAAACTAAGAGGCAACCCACAGAATAGGAGAAGATATTTGCAAATGACATTACAGATAAAGGGCTAGTATCTAATATCTATAAAGAACTCAAACTCAACACTCAAAAAACAAATAACCCAATCAAAAAATGGGCAGAAGACATGAACATTTTCCAAAGAAGACGTACAAATGGCTAACAGACATATGAAAAAATGCTCAACATCACTAGCCACCAGAGAAATACAAATCAAAACCACAATGAGATATCACCTTACACAAGCTAGAATGGCAAAAATTAAAACAGGAAAGAACAGATGTTGGCAAGCATGTGCAGAAAGGGGAACACTCTTACACTGTTGGTGGGAATGCAAGCTGGTACAGCCACTCTGGAAAATGGTATGGAGGTTCCTCAAGATGGTAAAAATAGAGCTACCCTACAACCCAGCAATTACACTGCTAGGTATTTACCCCAAGGATACAGATGTAGTGAATGAGAAGAAGGAGCACATGCACTCCAATGTTCATAGCAACAACGTCCACAATAGCCAAACTGTGGAAGGAACTGAGATGCCCTTCAACAGATGAATGGATAAAGAAGATATGGTACATATATATACAATGGAATATAACTCAGCCATCAGAAAGGATGAATACCCACCATTGCATCGACATGGATGGAACTGGAGAGGATTATAAGCTATAAGTAAGTCAAGCAGGGAAAGATAGTTATATGGAACATAAGTAATAGCATGGAGGACCATAGGAGAAGGGAGGGAAATCTGAAGGGGGGGAAATCAGAGAGGGAGACGAACCATGAGAGACTATGGGCCCCCAGGAACCAAACTGAGGGTTTCAGAGGAGAGGGGAGTGGAGGATGGGGCAACAGAGTGATGGGTACTAAGTAGGGCATGTATTGTGATGAGCACTGGGTGTTATATGCAACTAATGAATCATTGAACACTACATCAAAAACTAATGATGTACAATATAGTGGCTAACTGAACATAATAAAAAACAAAACTAACTCATTCAGAAACCCTTTTTAAAAACTGTGGCATTGGTGGTAGGGACATCTTACTTAGCAGTATTGTGTACGGCAAACTGTCCTACACAACGGGTGTTCTACCACTCTAAGGACGGAAGCCCCACCCATATATGGGTGCCCCGGTGTGCTAGCAGTCCAGGGACTGGCTGTGAGGGTAACATGGATGTGGGATGGGGAATGGTAGGGATTGTTGTCTGTTTTCCATTCAGTCTTTTGCTGGAAGGTCCTGGTTAATAACAAGTGTACCTGAAAAATTCTTTGGCTTTTCTTCTTAACTATCTTTTTCCAAAGACAGTATGCTATAAATGAGGCAACTGAAAAGAAAACAATGTACTTGGGAGAGACACTAGTCTACAGATTATGAGAATTTTTGAATAAGGAACATTTTTGCAGGGATGCTTTTTCTTCTCCCCACCCCTACTGAAATTACTTAGCTGGCCTTGGCCTTCAAAGGCATGTGTTGGGTGACAAGGCTTCCGTAGCTCTTAAAGCCCCTTAGATAACCACTTAGTTCCAGTCTGTTAACGAAAGTAGGCCATCTGAGGTCTTTGTACCCCTGCCATCACTCCCCTCAGTTGCTTCAGTGGAACTGAAAGCTCCATGGGGGAAATGCAGCCAGTAGTAATAAAAACCCTAGAGCCTGGCAGATTCAGGAATAGCGAGCATATGTTTAGAGGCCCTCCCTTTGGCAAGTCTGATCCCCAATCACTTGTCTGTCCATCCTGACAGGGGTGAGACACACACACGCATCCTCTGACACACAACCTAGAGTCTTGGAATTCACGTTCATTTAACAAGAATAAATTGAGGGCTAGTTTAGAACCGAGTGCTCTCCAAGGACACCAAAATGAACCAGACTGATGCACTTCCTGCCTTCAGGGAACTTACAGTCTGGAAACGATTTTATTTTCATAAATGTGAAACTGATGTTGAGTAGTTACCTTTGGTAGAAAATAAGGATTTTTCCACCAAGAATTTTTTTTTTTTTTAATTAAATTTGTCATGGATGAGCCGTGTCTTGGGGCCAATCCTGTCTAATCTCAGCATGATTCATAGCACTCTGGTACTTCTTTCCTGCATCTCTCAACAGATGCTCTGAAGTAATCCACTCTGCAGCTGAAAACATCAGATGTAAACAGGTTGTGCTTTCTTAGACCCAATGTTGACTTTTAAAAACATCAGTTTAATTTCTTAATGAAGTGACATGTGCTATTTCTTTACTACCTTGGCCTGTCTCTGTGGGCCTAGTGAATTTTATGCAGATTCTCGTTCTCTGATGATAGCTCCAGGAGATTCCCGCTAATGCCCCATCCTGCTGGGTGGGCTGGGGCAGATGTGCAAGCCAATGCAGCTGTGGTGTGTGAGGCTCCAAGGGGCTGGCGGGGGTGGGGGTGGTGGGGTGGGGAACCATTCACTGCCTGTCAGATGGTGGTGGCCTTAGGACATCTTCGATCAATGATGATGTAATCTAGGCTGGGTTGTATTTGGCTTGTGGACCTTCTTCTGGTTAATTTCAGGGTCCTACCTCTGTTATTGTTGCTTTGGGACACATGGGGGAAAGAATCTGCTTGGGATGGACCATACCCCTTTAGCTTGATTTGCTGGGTGGACTGAGGAACAGCTGAGATACAGAACCAAACGTGTATGTTTTGTTGAAATCTGGAATCTTTGCTCTGTCAGGGAATGTCAGGGATATGAGTCCAGTCCCTCCTTTTACAGAGGGGGAGCCTGAGGCCTGCAAGATCTAAGGCTCTGTGGTGTGCAAGGCTAGAACTGGAACTCACGTTTTCTGACTCTCTCTTCAGTGCTTCCTCTACTCTGCTTGATAAGTGACCACGGCAATTGTCACAGACTTGGAAGAGAGAATGGCTATATCTTCTTTTTTTTTTTCTTTAAATTTTATTTTATTATTTCAGTGTTCCAAGATTCATTGTTCATGTACCACACCCAGTGCTCCATGCAATATGTGCCCTCCTCAATACCCCCCACCCCTTACCCCTCCAAAATCCTCAGTTTGTTTCTCAGAGTCCATAGTCTCTCATAGTTCATCTCCCCCCTCTGAAGGAAAGGAAGGGTGAATTGGGGGGAAATGACAATGTGTTGTAATTTTTATTTCTAAAAACACTTTCAGAATAAAAGGCTGAAAATTTTCCAGAAGTGATTTTTTTTTCAAGAAGAATTTTTCTATTTTTATTATTTATTTTTTTCTCCCCAAATTTGTTTATTTTAATTTTTCAGTGTTACAAGATTGATTGTTCATGCACCACACCCAGTGCTCCATGCAGTACGTGCCCCTCTCAATACCCACCACCAGGCTCACCCACCCCCCCATCCCCTCCCCTCCAAAACCCTCAGTTTGTTACTCAGAGTCCACAGTCTCTCCTGGTTCAACACCCCCTCCGATTTCCCCCCATTCGCCCTTCCCTTCCTTCTCACGATGCCCTCCATGATTTTCTTTAAACTCCACACGTAAGTGAGACCGTAAGATAATTGACTCTCTCCGCTTGACTTATTTCACTCCGCATAATCTCTTCTAGTCCTGTCTATGTTGATACAAAAGTTGGATATTCATCCTTTCTGATGGAGGCATAATATTCCATTGTATAGATGTACCACATCTTCCTTATGAGTATGGCTATATCTTCTTAAGCAGTTTTCACCCCTAATCAGGCAAGTGTTTGCTTTATTTCGTATCCAAAGGAGAAACATCCCACAACACTCAGTACAATAGGACTATGAGGAGAACAGCAGCTCTTACTGAGAGAGAGGTAATGTTGTGGTTGGGGGCCGGTGGTTTCCCACAGATGAGGTGCTTAAAAAAGGGAGACTGCCTCCTGGAATCATCTGGAAGCTTGAAGCCTTTTTTTTTTTTTTTTTCCAGCAAACACTCCTACCAAACTGCCACTAAGCGAGAATTTAAATATAAACTGTCCTGGTGAGATTTGAGATTTCCAACAAGATTTCTGGACCTGAGGGTTTTGGATAAAGGTCAGAGAAGTCTCTGAACTGAATCATAGACCCTTTTTAAGGACATGCCTTATCCCAAGCTGTTATAAAGCCTGCATGATTTTCATGGAATCCTTTGTGGGCTTGTGTGCACTATTTATATGAGTAATCTACTTTAAAAGTACCCTATAACAGGATTTTTTTAAAAGATTGTTTATTTGACAGAGAGTCACAGAGAGGGAATACAAGCAGAGGAAGTGGGAGAAGGAGAAGCAGGCACCCCTAACCTCAGGATTTTTAATAAATATGAACTGTTCCCAACCACGGACAGAACCAAAACAAAAAACAACGCACCATTGGTTGAAGCCCTATTTAGGAAATTTACATTTGAAACTATGTAACTACTGGCACTGTGTACTTGTGGGATGATATTATCTGATGACAATTTATCATTGTCAGTGAGATACAGGACTGTGTATTTTTTTTTCAAATTCTGTTGTGATATGGAAACAATTATCTTGTCAAGTCCAGAAAAACTTTAGTTCTGTCAAACAATATAAGAAAACTCACAATGAAAAATTTGGAAAGTGACGTGAAAGAGTGCGACTAATCTCCAGGCTTTGATGACTTCATGGATGTGGTTACCTGTGAGTCCTTCTCAACCTGGCACGGCAGTTCCGCTCCCCCTTACCTTCCAGATGTGCTCTATGGAAAACCCAGGGAGGGGTGGGTGCTCAGGCAGGGGCCATTCCTCTTGGCTCTTGCTAGTGGGTTTCTGTTAATTACACAAATCAGGAACAGATGTGCCGAGACATATGAGCACCTCATATTTATCCCACAATGTGTTTTCTTTAAATGACAAATGTTTTTAAGGCCAAAAAGAAATAGCACTATATAATTTTTTTTGCTGCAACACTCAGCAAAAGGGGGTGGCGTACGTGTTTCCAAAGAGGTAGTCCATCCTGTCATTTGAACAAGGAGCTAAGCCAATGGTCTCAGAGAGTAGAAAGCCCTTTGTAACTGTTTAAGAGTCTTAAGATCTATTTAAACATGGTATTCTATAAATCATAGATTGTGTGTTCCTCAAGCTGTTAGATTGTAATTTGTCGCTGGAGTATTTTTACTCTATCTAAAATGGTTGATAAGGTTGATAAATTACTCCCACAGAGAAGTGAGCGAGGAGGAGCTTTCCTTAAATGGTAAAACAGTAAGTAAGTAAAGTTGGAAAAATGGGGAACTCTTCCTTTTCTTCTGGTCTGTGAAGAGACACTTACACAGTTCCAAACAGACTAGTGGAATGTTGCAGGAGCATGGCTTTTCTCTCTTATTCAGAATATTGGAGATGGGAAAAGAAAATTTGGAATTGAGGGGGAGGCGGGTATGGCTGCCCCTAGGAGTACAAGGGCTGTAGGACAAATACTTTTTTGCAGGGCTTTTGTTTATATCAACCATTTGAGGTTCCCAAAGTCAGAGTGCTGCCCCCATTTGACTGGTCTAGTCTCTGGCCAGAATGCTTTCTACACCAGAGGCTCCAGAGGGACCATTTTCCCTCCTTCCTCTGCCCATCCAATCTCTTTGGGTCATCTGGTCAACCTACATGTGGGTGCAAGTGTGTTGGAGATGGAGGTGGTGGAGGCAGGCGGTAGAGGGCTTGAGCATGCCAGGAAGGGGAGAAGCTGGGATAGCTTCCTTGTGGGTCATCATCTGGACTAGTGTGCCCCTCCCAGCTAGCCGGTCCCAGTCACCAGAGGGGCCCTAAAATTTTTTTGAGGGTGTATAAGGGCCTTGAGGAGAAGTAGGATTACTATTTGAGTAGTTAGAGACCTCTTACAAGGGGAGGAAGAAGTCTGTTGTAGAAGAAATACTGCCTGTGACATTAATTTTTGTGGAAGCCCCTAAAGCCTCTAAACTATGTTAAACCAATGGACTTAACCCAGGAATGTGTTTTTTTCTTAAGGTGAATGACTCTGGTTAACACATTTTGGTAGAGTGTGAGGCAAAATTAGAGCTGAAGAGTGATTAAGTTTATAAGAGGAAAATGCTTCACTTTATCAAGATATTCAGTTTTCTTTAAATCTTGTTCTCTGGTTTTATATTTATTTTATTAATATAGTAGCTTATTATAAAAATAAATAGTTGTAGCAATAAAGAATTGTGTTTTCATAAAAATTATCATTAGCGGAGAAATATACCTTTTTCTTTATCCATTAAACTACATCATTGCAGTGGGATTTGGGAATTAATTTAATGTGGTGTGTTGGAGAGAGGGAGAAATAGCAGATTTCTGGCTTGGGTTCTGGGACGAGTGTAGCAGTCAGAAACTGCTCTAGGGAACATAGGAAAAGGGCCTGGTTAAAGGGCGTGAGAAGGAGTTCAGGTCTGGACATACTGAGTTTGAGAATGGTGGCACATCCTGAAGGGAACATCTTGTAGCAAAGTAGTTAAATATGTGTAAAATAATTCAACAAATATTTACAGAGCACCTACCGTTGGCTGACACTGCTCTAGGCACTGGAGTTAGAGGTGTGAGTAAGTCTCTGTTTCATGGAGATTATATCCTAGTGGGGTAAAAGCAGATAATAAAGAAGTAAATCAGTAGGATAATTTCAGAATTGTTATTAAGAAAGAATGGGATAATGTTAAAAAAAAAAAAAGGCTCCTTGAGCAGGTAACATTGGAACTGTGAGCTGAGTGTTCAGAGGAAACTTTCATATGGGTTAAAGTATTCCAGGTGAAGGGCATAGCAAGTGCAAATGTCCTGAGGTAGGAATAAGCCTGGACCTAGAGAAAGATAATCATTGAAGCAAAGAGAGGAAGGGAGGGCAGTGAGTGAAGCTGAAGAGTTGGGCGGGTGTGGGATCAGGAAAGGCTACAGGCTGTGGTGGAGTGTGGATTTCATCCCATGTCCATTGGAGGCTTTGGGCCTGGGTCAATGTTAATGGTATAATTTCAAATGAAATTTCCAGCATACAAACTGTATATGTTGTATGCTTTCAACTATATAAAGTGATGTGAGGAAACAGCCTTTAAGGAAACTTGTCAAACGATACCACTGATGAGGAGAGCTGGTTTCAGGCTGCCGGAGGGGAGGGGGGTAGAAGGGATGGGGTGGCTGGGGAGGGCACGTGCTATGGTGGGTGCTGTGAATTGTGTAAGACTGATGATTCACAGACCTGTACCCCTGAAACAAATAATACATTATACGTTAATTTAAAAAAAGGGAGAGAGAGAGGCGGTTTCATGCAGTAGTCAGTGTTGTGAATGCCGATGTCAGGGTACCAGGCTGGAACTTGGTCCTGATACTTGCTCAGCCAGCGCTCCTCAAACTTTTGTGACCTTGGCCCCCTATCTATCAATATGTATCATATTAAAAATTAAAATGGAGAAAACATTGAAACTTTTCCTTTATTGATTCATTAAAAAATAATGAACCCATGACATGTTTACCTAAACGGCATATTTTAATGGGGAAAAAAATTGGAGTTTCCAAAACCAAAACTAAGTGAGAAGAGTGGCAATTTTTTTTTTTTTTTAAAGATTTTAGTTATTTATTTGAGAGAGAGAATGAGCAGTGTTGAGGGGCACAGGGAGAGAGAGAGAGAAGCAGACTCCTTGGTGAGCAGAGTGCCTGATGCAGGGCTCGATCCCAGGGCCCAGAGATCATGACCTGGGCTGCAGATGCTTAACCCCCTGAACCACCCAGGCATCCCCAAGGGTGGCACTTTTTTGTACTTAATCTCTTAAAGGGTGGCACTTTTTAATACTTAATCTCTTACTATTTGGCACAGTAGGAGGCAGTTGGGTTCTCATATCTGCTGTATCCAGTTGGTTCTCATACCTGCTGTATCCAGGTATGAGATACAGGTATGACTTGTATGACATCACAAGTCATAGACACTCGTGGGAGAACGAGAGTAAAAAGGGAATATAAGTAACTGCTTAGTATCATTGTGAAAATAGTCTTGATGTGCAGATCCCCTGAAAGATCCTTAGGCCACACTTGAAAAACCTTTGTGTTACAGGTATGACATTGGGCAATCCCCTAACAGGTTGGATGGGCCGCAGTTTCCCCAACTTTATATTGAGGGCTGCTAGTAGTACCAACCCCAGAAGGTTGTTGTGAGGGTTTAAGGAGTTGTGTTATGTTATGTTAAACCCTTAAAATAGTGCCTGGTACATAGCAGGTGCTTAGTAAGGATCAGCTAGTTTTCTTTTTGTTATTGTGATTCCGAGTGGCAATAAAAACTCTTCCAAGAAATTGCAGCAACTCATTTAAACTTTATTTTCACTGACTTTTCCCTTCTTGTCCTCTCTTATTCCAGTTGCAAAGTGAGTTTTCAAATCTGAGCAACTTGCAGATGCTGCTGCCAAATAAATGTAGGTTTTAATGCTAATTTGTTTGTGGTATTGGTGGCACTTCATGCCAGACCATTAGCTCCTCGTGCCATAGTTTCCCAGATTCTTTCTTTCTTCCTAATACCTGAAATCATCTCTTCTCAGTGAGTGGCAGCTGAATGGTGGAGGCGATGGAGGAAGAAGCGATTCGATAGCATCAGGTTTTGCTTGGGGCTACCAGACTTCAGTTGGATGGCTTCTTTCAGTTGGATGGCTTCGCCTCTAGAAAAATTTCCAAGCTTTAATTGTGACGTGAATTGATATATTGGAGGAATGAGAGTCAGATGCCATCATCAAATTGTTGAAGATTTGTGTTAGCTTTTTTTTTTTTTTTTGGATAGGGGCAAGTGAAATAGTCAGTCTTGGCTTTACAGTGGAATTACCTGAAAGAAATTTTAAACTATCAATGCCTGGATCATCCTAACCCCAAAACATACTGAGTAACTGGTCTGGGGTGTGATACGGGCATCAAGATTTTAAAAATCCTTCCAGTGTCCTAAGTCTCACCAGGCAATGACTAGAACAGAAAGCCACATATTTCTCTTTTTTATTATGAAATATAATGAATCTACAGAGTACATAATACATAAATGTCAGCTTAACCAATTGTAAAATGAGCACCTATGTAGCCATAATCGACTGCAAGAAACAGATCATCGCCAGACCCCCAAAACTCTTCTTGCCTTTTCTCAGTCATGCTTTTTCCAACCATCTAGCCATTACCCTGACATTTTATAATCACTTTGTGGCTTTGTTTTATAATTTTTATAACCATGAATCCCTAAACAACACAGATCAGACTGATGCATTTTAAAATTTTATTAATATGAAATCTTCCTCCTTTTTCTGGCTTGTTTTGCTCAACCTTATACATTTTTTTAAATTCATGTGTGGTTTTATAGTTCCTTGCTTTTAATTCTCTGGTATTCTATTATATCAATATGCAACAGTGTCTTTCTCCATTCCACTCCTGATGGATGTTTTTGCTTGTTTCTGGTTTGGGACTATTACAACCAGAGCTGCCATGAGCATTTTCTGATGTCTCCTGGTGCACGAAGGCAGATATTCGGAACATACATCGAGATATGGTGTTGCTTGTCCAAAGAAAAGGGCGTCCAAGCTGCAGTTTTGGTGGACTCTTAGGGTATATAGGAGTTGGTGTCTGGGACCCTGTTACCATTTCTGCTCTGGGCTGGGAGAAAACTGGAAGTTTGTACTGCTCTGAGCCACAGGCCTTGGGACTGTTGACGGTGTATAGCAGGCAACAGAGAAGCCTGTGATCGTCTGCTTTTGGTTGTTTCCGAGGACTAGAGGGAGAAGTTTCATTGCCCGGCAAGGGTAGAGATCCTGATGGAACATTCCACTCTGGGCTGAGACTCAAGGGAAGCCTCCTGGCAATAGGGCAGGCTGCATTATGGTGGGACAGTTGGCTGGCCCCAAAATGTCAGGCCTTCATTCCACCTTCAGCAGCTGGTAGAGGGAAGTAAACAGTCTCTGGAGAAAGATAATGTTATCCTAGGCCTTGAAGTAGTTCTTAAGCTCCAATGTTCTCCCTGATCTTAACAGGCAATTTTCCACTGGACTGTTAGTTCATTGATGCTTTGATGAAGATGTGCTCTCCTTTGTTTTTTCTCAACTTTTTCATTATCTTCTGTGGGCAGTTGGGATGAATCAATTGGCACAGGCCCCCATCCTATATGAATACCATAAATGCAGGCTTGTTTCAGGTATCTCTGCTAAAGTACCCTGGGGGCTCCCGAGGAATGCTGACAGGCTCTTCTAGTCTCTTTTCTGGTTGCCTGACATTCTGGGACACTACTCTCCCCTTCTGCAGGTTCTCTCTCACCACAGTAAGTCTGTGATCCTTCAGGTGGTTGTGACTGTTTTCTATCACTTTGCCCCAAGCATAGTGCATAGGCTGTAGTATGCTAGAGCTGGCCCATATTGGTTCATGAGAGCTGATTGTTTAATTTTGAGAAATATTGTGAGCTAGTGTTTAGACACAACCATTATTAAAAATTGAATTATATCAACTTACAACTTAAATAAATTACATTAGAACTAAAGTCTATAAATACTCAAAACATATCACTTCCTATTTTACCATGTTTTACTATTGATGCACTTGAGATTATTTGTATCTATTGAATATATGTGGTGGAAATACTATGTAATCGTGTACTATGGTACATCTCTTCTCAACTCCACTTTTAGTGATATCACTGCATAAACAGCTTTGGGAGAAATATTTCCACCATGGAAATTGGCAAAAGCTACATATAGGGGCCTTTTTTTTTTTTTTTTTTTTTTGAGAGCCAGTTGTTGAACACCTAGCATATCACTGGATGTAGGATGCCTTTTTAAACCCTTACAGCAGAGTTCAAGTGGACTCAATACAGTTTAATAGGAATCAAGGAATTATAAAATAGAATTATCAATTAGAGAACTTTAAAACTGATTTTTAGAAGTGGTTATTTTGAGTCATAAGCCTACTCCTCTTGACAGTATGGTCCCTAATGATGCTGCCTTGTCTAAATCCTAGCTCGGCTATTTATTGGTGGTCGAATTCAACTTTTCTGCTTAGCTTTGACCTACCCTCAAAGCGAATGATGTTAAACAGATCTTTCTTACATGGATTCCAGACCTCAATTCTGAGACACAAAAGAGTAAAACAATTTCTTTCCCTCTCTCATCTACCCCACCTTTCCGTTTCTCTTTTCTGTTCTCATTTTTTTTTCTGCCCTAAGATTGAACTCCCCCCCAAGATGATTGACATCAGGAATGTCCTTACTTCCTTACTTCTTCCTGTAGGGCTAATCTTGCTCAGAATACAATCATCAGTATATTTCACAATGCCTGGTTTATTCAGTGTTGAATAAAGCCACCTGTGGAACTTCACAGAACAGTCCAGGTTGAGATTTGGCCTTAGAAAACTGGCCTTCATTTCCCCTTTCCTTGAACAAATATACACCCATTTTAAGAATAAACAATGAAGTGAGGACAGGGTAATCCAAATCCAGATTTAGCAATAAAGACACCAAAATATTTTTTCTTTGCTATAACCTACATGCACAGGACATAATTTAATGGATTACCTTAATTATATAACTATATGGAATCTACCTTTAGCTTCTCTGTTTGGAACATTTGCATTTAACATTCCTCATTGCTTTCAGAACTTCCCTAAGAATAATATGTACTTCAGAATATATTCAGAATTCAGCACGCCTGCCTGCTGGTCACCTGACCCAGCCACCTCTCTTTTCCATCTGGCCACTGTGTTAGCCTCCTAAGTGGTTTCTCAGCTTCCACCATAGCGCCTCTTCAGTCTTGTTCTCAGCACAAGAATCCAGAGTGATTCTGCTAAAATATAGATCAGATCAGGTTGTTCGTTTGCTCAAAATTCTCTAGCGTCTTCTCATTTCACTTAGGGGATAAGCCATGGTTACCTACATAGGCTCCAACTCCTTATTCCTTTGACATCCATTATTCTTTCTTTCGGTCATTCTTCTCTAGCCAGTTGGGCTGCCTTGTTATCCTCTGAACAGGGGCTTTCTTCGCTCAGGGTTTTCTCTTGGTATCTACGTGCACTATGGAATGCTTCTGTCCCAGAAAGCTGCATAATTTGATAATTTGATCCCTTATTTCCTTTAGAACTTTTCCAAATGTCACTTCTTAGTGAGATTTTTCTCCACTCACCTTAGTATAATCCAACCCTCTCACATTTCCTATCTACATTTCCTCCCTAGTATTTATTATCTGCTCACTTACTCATATATATATGTATACACACACACACACACACATATATATATATATATATTGCCTGTTTTTTGTCACCATCAGAATGCAAATTTTATGAAGAGTTTGTGTGTGATTATAGCATGTTGAATTACCATTGCCTGAAACCTAGTACCTGGCACATCATGGGTTTTTGACAAATATTGAATGAAGGAAGGGATGAATGGATGATAGAGTGGTAGAACAGACCATTGATTAGGAGCTAGAGCTCTAGGTTTTGGTTTTTGCCTTTGCATGTGATTAGCTCTATAATATTTATTACATTTTGTTTCTACATCTCTATGTACTTATCAACAAAATGAGGATATAACAACTGTTTCACATGCCTCATTGACTTTTAGTGAGGTTCATGCAAGGAAGTACTCATATATAAGTGTTAGGGGATATTTTAATTGTCTAACTTGTTTATACCCAGTATATTGAGTGACAAGCTCCATGCCCACTTTGCTTGAAACCATTCCCAAGAAAAAACTCTCCATTTGAACACAGAGTTGGGATGACAGGTTCATTTCTGCATCTCCCTCTGAAGATTTTAGTGGATCCTTTGTTTATCACTTAGATCAGATCATTGGATTTACTATATAAGCCACTGAAAACCTGAAGAATGAAATAGCCCACCTTGGGATTTCAGGCCTTCCATGTTTCTAGTGTTGTGTTGGGGTTCTGCATATGTGGTCTCCTTTCATTCTACTGCAACTGTGCAAGGAGAGCATGGCTTATTTTAGAGATGAAGAATTTGAAATTTAGAGGGATCTGGTATTCCACTGAGGCAGCAGAGATGATAAGAGACAGAGCTTAGGGGAGGACTCATGTTTGTATCTAATATCAAACTCTCACCCATCTCAGGAAATTGAGATATTTAACCCAAAAACGTAAAAAGGAATATTCTTCTATGGATAATGTTTCTCACTGATACATTATTTCTTTTCAGACTGTTTATGACCAGTGGTTCATTACCCTTTTTAATATTGTCTACACATCATTGCCTGTTTTAGCCATGGGCATTTTTGACCAGGTATGTATTTTTTTCTGTCTTTATAACTTACTTTGCTCTGTTGATGCTTTTTAGTTGCTTCTAGTTTCGAAGTAGAAAACACAAATCATGAAAAGAGTCTTAGAAGTGCAGTTGTTTTAATAGGTATCTCATGGATCTAAAACCCTTCCAGATCCTTCCCCCACCAAACAGTTCTCTCATCAAAGTTTGGCTACCCTCCTTTTTGA
This sequence comes from Nasua narica, assembly GCA_028533885.1. Lineage (NCBI taxonomy): Eukaryota > Metazoa > Chordata > Mammalia > Carnivora > Procyonidae > Nasua > Nasua narica. Next base: position 33,434,263 of record CM052797.1, on the reverse strand, counting down.
GATTCACACCCCAGATTATTTTCCTAAAGCCTCTGAGATGTCCTACATGAAATGGTCTCTAATTTCATTTCAGTCCAGCATTTCCCAGGGTTATTTGACTATACTTTATTTACGTATTTTTTATATAACACCTATTAATATGCCTCAGAACTAGTGCCTTGTGGTTCACACACTGGGAAATGATGCATTAGCCCCTGAATACAGAGAACCATGCAGTAATAGATAGAAAATGATGGGACTTGTCATTGGAAGGCAGAGGGCCAGCATTTGTGGTGAGATTTCCTTGGCCAGCACAGTCCAGAATAGGAATTAGAGGCCAGTAGAATACCCTGCCAATGGCAGAGGAAGATATGAAGCCCTGCGGCCATGGAGAGAAGGGGCACTGTCTTTTGTCTAGCTGAGAGTGCTTGGGAGGAGAGAAGGGAGGGAATCAGTTACAAAAATGGTGGCTCCTTGGCATATTTATTGCCTTGGAAGGTACTTCCTGGAAGGGGGAAGAAGTCTGGCTGCCTGTGAGGAAGCGGAAGGATAGCCAGAGGCATTTCCATGGCACAATTAGAGTGTATTATTAAAAAAAAAATTTTTTTTTGAAGTATATTTGAGGAGACCAGATTTTCTCCAGGCTGTTGTTAGATCTGTTAGCTAGGCCTCATTTTTCTGGCCCAAAGTTAGCTGTCTATTGCAAAATATAAATCTTCACATTATGAGCTCATTCCACTCTCCAATTCTGTGCCTTTGTTAGTTAGTTGTCTCACTTTTTGTGTGTAAAAAGGGCAGTTTGTGAACGACATATTTTGTGGAATTCTATAAAAAAGTAATGAACTCCTGAAGACCTTAGATGTAAAGGATTAAGCACATTCATTTCCAAGTACCCATGTTTAAAAGTGTTTCTTTTCTTGGTGCTTCATAGCTGCCCAGAATGTGGAATAAAATAATAAAAATAAGGCCGTTTCTGGGAAAAGATGGTTATTGTGCAATTCGAAAAAAAAAAATAATAAGGCCCCTTATTGCCATCTAGTTGAGTGTCTGCCTTTGTCGTTTTCCACTTTGTCAATGTTGGCCCCTAAACTGATCACAGGGTCATGGAATATGATGCTGCAAGGCCTCCACAACCGGGCTACAATCCACTCATTTTATAAGGAGGAAACCGAGGCTCCAGTCATTGCCGTAAAGCCAGCCGGCCAGTGTGTGACAGAACTCAGCCTAGTACCCGGCCATTGACTCTGAGTTGCTCTGCTATTACCATTACTGTTATTTACTATCATTATCTTATGTATTATTATTTATAGAAGCATCTGTTATTTATTACTTATGGTGTGGCAAGAATTCTCCTGAATACATGAACTTAATCATGACTGGTCCTGTGAGAGAGGGGCTGTTGTTTGCGTGTCTGGAGATAAGGGAACTGAGGTTCAGACAGGTTACATGACAGGTTTAAGACCATTTACCTGCTAAGCAGCGGAACTGGGTTTTGAACTCAGGGTATCAGTGTTCTTCATGGGGCCCCATTCAACAAGACCAGGGTCATTCCACGAGTAGGAAGGGGAACTTGGTCTGTCTCCAGAGTTAATGCCTATGTTGCTCCTTTTTTAGCTGCTTCCCCTCTACTCCTGGTCCTCTGATGTCCTCATTTGGCTTTGGTACTCAGTGTGGTCATCAGCATTACTTTGGATCTGGTTGGAAACGCTGTTTCAGCCCCTAACCCCCACCTTCTGAATCATCATTTGCTCTCCAAGTAATTTGTGTGCACATTAAGTTTGAAGAAGCACTGTTTTAGTTTGTCCCAGGACCCTGTTGGGGCCCAACCTACCTTCTCATTCTGTTTCAATTTTTTGTCTTGAACAGCTGGTATCAGAATTCTCACTGGGTAGAACACTAATTTGTTCAGGCTCAGCTTCCTTCTCACCGGAATCCCACGTCCAATTTTCTCTTTTCACAGTTCCCCTTCTCCAACTCTCCCGTCCTGTCCCAGGAACTCAGACCCGCCAAGTGCTACTCTGCAGCTCTCTGCTGCCATCTTCTGGCCACTACCCCCATTGCCTTGGCAATTAATCCCTGGGCTCCTTTGGCTGCGTGTGATGTCCCAGAATCCTGGGAGCATGAGAGCAGCTGCAGGAGAGTAGAGGAAAGAAACTTCATTCTGAAGCCAAGGATCTGGGTGCAAATTCTGGTTCTGTTGTAAGAGCTATGTGATTTCTCATGAGTCTCTCTCGGAGACTCAAGTTCCTCTTCAGTAAAATGGGGATCATTTGATTATCTTCTCGGTTATCATGGAAATGAAAACAAGCTAATGAATAGTGTTTATAGGGTCCGCTTAGACATGCACTTGCTATTTCTTGAGATGGGGAATTCAGGGCTTTTCCAACTTCTCCAGCCTCCTCCACTGAAGTAACTTTGTTGATAGGATGTGAGTGACCAGAACAGCATGGACCATCCCCGGCTCTATGAACCTGGACAGCTGAAGCTACTGTTTAACAAGCGTAAATTTTTCATCTGCATGGCACATGGCATCTACACCTCGCTGGCCCTTTTCTTCATCCCCTATGGAGCCTTTTACAATGTGGCTGGAGAGGACGGGCAGCACATAGCCGACTACCAGTCTTTTGCAGTTACCATGGCTACATCTTTGGTCATTGTGGTCAGTGTGCAGGTAATCAATCCTGTTGCTGAAAATGTCTTACCTTGATGGCTTTACAACTTTTAAAATTCGTTTTCATTGTTTTTGTCTACTAAGATTTTGTCTACTTGTTGGGGCAAATAATAATAATGATGATAATAATAATAATAATAACCCTAAAGGAATCTTGGAGTTTTCTTTCTAACTACACATTTTGAGATGAAAACAGAAAGCTTCAATGTAAATAACCAGATGTGGGAAATTAGCATTCAGTGTCTATAAACTCTGTGTTAGTAGAAACCTCACAATTAATTTACTTTTTGGGGTGGGGTGTAGTATGTAAAGAGAAATGATTACACTACTGCTTCTTTCTTGGATTTGGAAAAAAAAAAGTTTTCCAACGATAGCAGAGAGAAACTTTCCCATGATTTCTATCACTTAATAATTTCCAGGTTTTAAAGTGAAATTTAAAATTTATTTGGTAATACATGTCTGTGAAGTTATTCAAGAAGTTTAGTGTTCTATTTTGACATATCTGAATCTTAGATTCAGAGAAGCTCTTGTGGTAGGGATATTTTTTATGATCATTGACCTCACTGGGCTTCTAGAGTGTTCTGTTTCCTTTTTAATGCAAATGGTAGCAAAACCATTCAATACTGAGTTAGAGTTCACAAAAGCTTTCTTATTCATTAAAATCTGTACCTCTGGGATGGATACAGTAGGCAATGTGATCTATTTTTTCTTTTGTTATCTTTTGCTTTTTCTTTTTTTTTTTGAAGGAGCAAATATCAGTGAAGGACTTGATTTTTTAGAGTTTAAATTGCCTTTGGTCAGTCCTTTTTCTATCCTTTAAACAGTCTTTTTTTTTTTTTTTTTTTACAAATATTAGCTGCTCGTTTCCAACAAAGAATCTCATTAAACCCCAGACTTTCATGACTCAAAAATAAACACTGCATTAAATGAACCAAATGTAAACATATTGCTTTTAAAGGACATTTCTGCCATTCTTTGGTCCATCTAAGTGAGTGTATTAAATCTATACCAAAGTCATCTAACACTTGACATCTTGGGTGTTCGTAATTCAGAATCAGACAGGTAGCATCTAAAAACAGAACCAGATTTCTCCACTCAGAAAGTTCTGTTTGTCTCTCTTATAACTAAATAAAGCATGCTATTGCTTTGCAAACCTTCCATGTCTAGCTCCCCTATGTTCAATTCTCTGGCAGAGAGGGAAATAGTGGAGTGACTTGAAAGTTTGTCTTGTATAGCTAAGACATCCATTATGATAGTCTATTACTGGGACAGGGCGTATATCACCTCACAAGAAGCTATTGTCCCAGGGCGCCTGGGTGGCTCAGTGGGTTAAACCTCTGCCTTCAGCTCAGGTCATGATCTCAGGGTCCTGGGATGGAGCCCTACATCAGGCTCACTGCTCAGTGGGGAGCCTGCTTCTCCCTCTCTCTCTGCCTGCCTCTCTGCCTACCTTGATCTCTCTCTCTCTCTGTCAAATAAATTTAAATAAATTTAAAAAAAAAAGAAGCTATTGTTCCATTGCTTCTTTTAGTTCTTGCCATTATGCTAGACACTCCAACCTGTTTTGTTTTGTTTTTTGGTTTTTTTTTTTTGGTTTTTTGCCTTTTGATCCCTGAGCAGACTGTGTATACTGTTATATTTCTAGCCTAGAGAATTAGGTGATCTACTCCTTGCCATGAGGGCACATTTCCTGTTCTCTGGATTCTCCTCCTGATGGGGAGGATAGCTGTGGGACATCTCTTTAGTGGTAAAAGCTTATTCACCAGGTCAGGCTTGTTAATTGGAACTCCAAGAGATCATTTGAAAGGTAGTAGCTGAGATAAAAAGCTAATATATAAAGTAAAAAGCAAATGGGAAATATTATTCAAACTGTCATTAACATCATCGGCTATAGAAGTAAGGATAAAAAAATTATGTGGAAAAGATATGAGGGACATTGCCTATTTAGTGAAACTATTTCTCATAATCAATTCTACAATTTTTGGTTAACATTATCTTTTTAATTAAAAAAAGCTTGTTGCTATTCTTATATATCTTTTCCTCTTTTTCCTTGTCCATAATTCATTTTCATATATGCTATCATAGCAAGGCCAGTTCTGTGTTTTATGCTGATTTTAGATTTAGAAGCTCTTTTCCCCATAAAGTACACAGTTGCTGTTGGATGTCTTAGTTAGGTTTCTCCTTTTTCGCAAATTGAGAGACCACAGAAATAATCTATTTTAAAAACATTGTTTATTCACAAAAGAGACAGAATTTTACATTCTCTCTTTTGTAGTTTTCAAAATAAACCATTCAAAATTTCTTACGTTTGCTAGCAGGTTTTTATAAGAATGATACCCCATACTTCCTCAGAGGGGATTCTTCCGAGGACCCAAAGTAACCACTGGTCCCTTATTCAAGATGTTATGGATAGGCTTCTCTGGGTCTATCTGATTCAGGCCTAATTGGCCATGTGTCTCAGCAAGATCTATTCTCTGCCTTCTGTCTCCTCAAGGGCAACCATGGTCCTGCCCACCTACCTTTTCTCTAATGTTAGCATTAACATCTTATATAACCACTGTTCGATTATCAAAACTATGAGTTAGCATTGGTACAATACTATTAACTGAACTACAGACTTGATTCAGATTTCCTCAGTTTCTCCTTTACTCACCTTTTTTTGTTCCGGGATCCTACGTTGCATTTAGTTGTAATGCCTCCTTAGTCTCTTCCAGTTGACTTTCTACAATCTTTCCTTGTCCTTCATGGCCTTGCCACTTTTGAATAACATTGGCCAGGTTTTATGTAGAATGTTTCTGGATGTGTCTGATGTTTTCTTAGGAACAGACTGAGATTGGGGATTTGGGGGAAGAATCACAAAGAGGTGATATACCTTCTTGTCACATCCTGTCAGGGATCGTGTAATATCAACATGACTTATTACTGGTTAAGATGATGATTTTCAGGTTTCTCCATTATAAACTATGTTTCCCTTTTTGTACTCTATTCATTAGAAGTGAGTCACTAAATCCAGCCCAGTCCATTTAGGGGGAGAATTAAGCTCCATCTCTTAGCAGAATTTCAAAGAATTGGCTGTCATATGTTAAAACTCTAACAGTATAATTTAAAGTTGATATATCAAACTGGGGGCCAAGATTTGCCCAAGACCACACAGTGACAGCATTGCAAGTTTAGGACTAGGACCCAGTAGTCTTGTTTTCTGAGTCAGTGATTTTTAATAAAGGCATTTGTGAGTGTTCAATGAAAAACATGGGGCAAGCATTTCCTACAACACAATTATTACTGGGCCACAGTAAAGGGCTTTGCCCTTTTAGCCATGTACAAGCTGATGTCCTCTAGATCTTATCCATATACTCCTGTCACTGAATGGGATGTAAGGGCAGAAACATAGGAAAGTTGAGCAAAGGAATTGAGAAGAATTCGGTTGAGGTCCATAACTATCCCTCCTGTCTTGGTTACGTGCCCATCTTATCCCTTACCAAAGCAGGCCTGTCCTTGGTGGGAGCCTTCAGAAACCTGTGTCATCATTACTACCATGCATGATATCATGAATTATACTTAATCCTCTCAGTGTCACTGTTCAGTAGGTATTATTGTTCCCTTTTACAGATGAAGCTCAGAGAGGTAAAGTGACTTGCCTGAGGTCACAAAATGAGTCCCCGATCCAGGGTTGGAATCCAGACCCCTTCTGACTCCAGTGTTGTCTGGGGCAGTCTTTTATTCTACAGTAAGACTGGTTCAAATGCAAATTTTCAGGATGTATGAGAACAAAGATTAGACTCAATATAAAGGAAGTTATCAAATACTTTCTTGTCTGTATAGAAGGAGGAGGAGGAAGGGGGAGGGAGGAAGGAAGGAAGGAGAAAGAAAAAAAAAAGAAAAGCAGTCCTAAAGCTAGAAGTGCTGGGGTTTGGAGAAAAGAGAATCTGTGGGAGAATAAAGAGAAGAGCTCAGAGTTACTGAAAGCAAACCTGGCCCACTTTCCTGTCAGGGCTTTTGATTTTCAGAGTAACAATAGCTCCCAGTAATTGCACGTTTGCTATACAAATGAATTATTTCTCAGATAATCCCATTCTCTCATTCAGTCCTCTTCCCAAAGGGGACCCCTACACACAGGTCTTCTTTCAATGTGAAAACTTCAACTTGAGGAATGTAGATTCCCAGTTAGTGTCGTTTTAATCTTCCACTTATTTTTATTTTCCGGGAGCCCTGAAAATGTCTGCTTTACCATAGAATTCTCAGACCTGAGCTCATAAATGTTTATAGCCATGAAAATTCTGCAATTTTGGCTTCAAGCAGAAACTTCTGTCTTTAATATATAGAATAATAAGTTTCAAGAGTTTGTGAATAAGCTCACTTTGACAGCAGCATTAATACCCTTTCCTCGCTGTCTAAGCTTGACTTGTCGTTGGGGTAACAACCCCCATAAAATTTCCATGGTCTATAATTACAGTTATAAATCTTAGGTGTCTTGCTGATGCTATAGGCTAAACTTTAGCGGTCTCTTTTTTTTTTTTAAGTATCAGAGTTGGGGTTTTTTTGTTATTTGAATTATATAATGCTCCTTTTAACATTTCAAACACTATAGAATTGTTTAAAATAAAATGAACCACCTTCTTTTTCTTCCCCATATTCCCCTGGCTAACTACTATTATGATTACTGTAGCTTAACTCCTTCCATATTCTTTCTTTGCTTTGGGACACACACATATGTATTCAAGAAAAAGACAGCATAGCTAGCATAGTATTCTGTAATACGCTTTTCTTACTTAACAGGATACTCTGAACTGCTTTCCAAACCAACACAATCAGATATCTTACTCTTTTTAAGAGCTGCACAGAATTTCACAATATGGATATATAATAATTTATTCATCGGTCCTCTATTGATAGACATCCAGGGTGTTTCTTTTGTTGTTGCTTTTACTGAAACAATGCTACAATGCAGATACAAGAATATACATTTTATGTACTGATCGATAAATTCCTAGAAATGAAATTTCTGGAGTCAGAACTAACGTTTACTGAGATGATGGATGAAGAATGGTATTTTGTTCTTTTCATTGCTAGGTCCGAGAGTATGAATATTTTAAGTTTCATTAATATTGCTATATTACTTTCCAAAAAGGATTATAGTTGCAGACAAAAGATTTATTAAAAACTATTAGGTAGCTCTAGGATCTTCGGGAGGACAAATGAACCAGGGAGAACCACAGCCAAGCATAGCACCTCTGGGAGCAACACCCAGCCATATGGCTTCATTTTTTGTAGTGAAAACATGATTACTACCTCTTAACAGCTTGGCTCTGATCGCGCTGGTGAATGGATGCCAGGTTAGCCACAGATTTTCAGAGAACCACCAAGCTTGTCAGATACTGAGAGAAGTGTATTGAAATTTTCCCTTGTTATTATGATTCTTTTCAAGTTCTTGTACCTTAAGGAGATTTTATCTTCTGTAATTTGAGGCTATGTTATTTGCAATGTAACGTTCTCGATTGTTATTGGTTCTTTATAGCTTTTATCTTTTTTATGATAGAAGGTTAATTAAATTTCATTTTTTTATATTAGTTCACTTCTGTTGCTTTTCTTAGGCTGCATATACCTATTATATAATCTAGACCCATCCTTTCCTTTTCATTGCATTCTTATCTCGTTCTTTTGGGTGTTCTCCTTTGATAAGGCAGTTAAACGACTCATTTTTATTGTAGTAACATATTTTATCTTGCTCCTTTCTGTTATTTTATGATTACTTTAAATTCTTTATTTCCATTTTTTCCTTTTCAAACTCAGATGCATCATGATCTTTAAATATCTCATTTGTCAAATAATTTACAAGTTTTATTATTATATTCCCATTTTACTAGTGATTTCTCCCAATTTCATAGTCACTTAAATCTCTATTTCCATACTGATAAACCCAAATTAAAAAATAACTATATCCTTCACCAAATGTTTCACTATCTTGTTCACACCTTCCCTTGTCCACTTCCAAATTAAATAGTTTTGGAAATATATCTTATTTCTTCCTCCCTGCTCCTACTCTCCTCTTATATGTTAATAATCTAAAATGATAGAATTAAATGCTTCTTTAACATATGTTTTGGCCATTGCAGATTTTTAATAAGTCAATACTACAGCTCATCTTCACATTATTACTCATTTAGAGCCAACTATAAATTTTAAAAATCATTGCTCACCACCATTTTTATGCTCGTCGTCCTCCACACTTTTGAAGTCTTTGTCCTAATTGAATTTTTATCTGCAGCAATTTCCTTGAGTCATTTCTTCAGAAAGGGTACATAGATGTTATATTTTTGAGCTCAAAACACTTTTTTTAATTTTCTTTCTTTTTTTTTTTAAGATTTTATTTATTTATTTGAGAGAGAGACAGTGAGAGAGAGCATGAGAAGGAAGAAGGTCAGAGGGAGAAGCAGACTCCCCATGGAGCTGGGAGCCTGATGCGGGACTCGATCCCGGGACTCCGGGATCATGACCTGAGCCGAAGGCAGTCGCTCAACCAACTAAGCCACCCAGGCGCCCCAATTTTCTTTATGTTTAAATGACACATTGGGTAGGCATGAGATTCTTAAGTCCAGACTTTTGCTTTCTGTACTTTGTAAAGGTTGTTCTGCTACACCCAGTTTCAGTGTTGTGGTTTGATATTAGCTTGATCCTCTTTCCTTCCTGAGTAACATATTCTCTGGAAGTCTGTGTTCTTTGTCTGGGGGCTTCACAAATGTCACTAGAATGTAACTTCTTTCTTTAATTTTCCTAGGATTTAGAGTGCCCTTTCAATCTGAAAATCTTGCTATTTCTTCATGAGAGCAGAGCAGCTTTCTTCGGTCATTTCTTTGGTTGTTACTTCTTTCTTTTTCTCTAAGATGCCATTATTTGTATGTTGGGCTCATGGATCTGTAATCTATGGATTTGCCATCCATGTCTCATACCTTTTTTGCACATGGTTTCCATTTCTTCAAGTTTTTTTGCGCTGTGTTGTGAGAGATTATTTCCATTTGTTTTTTCCAGAATATTAATTCAGTTCTCATCAGTGACTATTCTTACTTGGTTTCTCTATTGGATTTTTAAATTCAGAAATAATGCTTTTTTATTCCAGAATTTTATTTTTCTGTGATCTAATTGCATCCCCTTAAGAATTCTCATTACTTTTTTTTTTTTTTTTGGTTCTAGTGCTTGTCTGTCTTTTCCATTAGTTCTGCCTCAATAGGAGCCACCTGTTCTTTTTTCTTTCTCTCTCGCTCTCCTTTTTTCCCATTTGAGTCCTCTTTGATTGGTTGTGATTTTTCTACTCATACCCATACAGGTCAGGCTATTGGTATCTCTTGATGGTAATCAATTGTCAGGTGGTGGAAGGTACAGTTGAAGATTTTGGCCTAATGTCTTGGAAGCCAAATGAACTGGAACACCAGCATCTCTTTGGTGAAAATGGATGGCAGGGCTCTCTGTTCTCAGGCCTCATGAGAGAAAAAAAAAGGCTGTCCTTTTATAACCCCTGCAGTTTATATTCAAGGCTGCCAACATTTTTTTTAATGGGTCAAGATTTTAAAAAACACTGAACTTTAAGTGGAAGGAGGAAGTGTGTCTCCTTGTGCAGAGAAGGGTCTATTTACTGTGTAAGTAGGACCCCCTCCGGCAGGTGAGAAATCTGGGGTCTTGGAGAAGACTCTGCTAGAAATGCAAACCTTCACTTGGACCACTTGGGGCCTCAGATGCAAATAATGTTTCCAGAACCTACTTGTTTTTCTCTGAAAACTCAGGGTTCATATTTGCCAGTATCATCCTTGATTCCCTGATAGCAGGCCCTTTTTAGCTGTGTTGCTGCAACAAGTTATTGGAAGAGAGAAGAGCTTATGAACATGCTCCCAGGTTACCGTGAGTCCTAGCTTCTGAGTTCTATGACAAAAGAGGATTAAGGATTTTCTTTGTTATTAAATTATTTAAGAAAAAGCATCAGCAAAATGAGTCAGAATATTGATGTAAAACAGAATATGCCCATGTAAAATAGTCATGTGAAAATTTATGTACAGATTATAAAACGCTGCACTTGCTCACTACTGGAGATTTTTTTTTTTTTTCAACAGAAATGATTTAAGAGCAATTTGGAAAGTCTTGGAAGTTTATAGGTTTCCAGGGAAGTAACTTTGAAATTAGAAATCATTCTGTTTTCTTTTTATTTTTTAAGATTTTATTTATTTATATGACAGAGAGATCACAAGTAGAGAGGCAGGCAGAGAGAGAGGGGGAAGCAGGCTCCCTGCCGAGCAGAGAGCCCGATGCGGGGCTCGATCCCAGGACCCTGAGATCATGACCCGAGCTGAAGGCAAAGGTTTCAACCCCCTGAGCTACCCAGGCGCCCCTCATTCTGTTTTCTTATTTCTCATGTAAAAGATTAACATTTTATCTCCTGATTCTGATTCAACCTTGGCAGCTGTAATAGCTTGCAGATATAAGTTCTGAAGTCAGTTGTCTACCAGAAATGCCAGGTCAGTTCCCAGTGCAGAAAGTCAGAGTGCCTGTGGTTGGCTGGTAGGAAGGTGCAGCCTTCTCTTCACAGAGCAGTTCTGGGAAAACATCACTCCGTAAAATGGTACTCTTTTAATCCTCAGAGACCTCCCCTTTGCATTTGACTTCACTTACAGATAGCCTTGGATACCAGTTACTGGACTGTCATTAATCATGTCTTCATCTGGGGCAGTGTTGCCACTTACTTCTCCATTTTATTTGCAATGCACAGTAATGGCATCTTTGGCATCTTCCCAAACCAGTTTCCATTTGTTGGTAAGTTGAGTCCTATTGTCTATGGGGGCCTAGTGTCATGCTTTCATTTATTTGTCTTTGTAATTTATTTTCTGTGTTGGGTGGGACTAGGGATGACTAATAATCTTTTCTCTAGGAATGGATGGAGCCAGGCATCTGAAGGCTTTCGGGCTTGAGAAGAGCTCCAGAAGATTAGTCTGCTGTCCCTGCCAGATGTAGAATCACTGTGATAGCTGCTTATAGGTTCCCAGCAGCTCAGATGCAATAGGTCGTCCCTTTGCAAACAAGAGGCATAGCACATATATCAGGGCTACCTGAAGGCCTATAAAAAAGGTTCATGTATAATAAAAGGAAGAGAAAGAAATCTTAGGTTCTTCCTGTTATCCCACATTATCACCACTATCACTGCCAAAGTTCAGTTGTAGAACTTAATTGCATTTAGGTAGGAAAGAAATGAGGTATAATTTCAAGCACTCTAAGAATTGCTGGACATTTGTCCATCAGGGGTACAAAGAGGAGCCTCTGTAGTTAGACAGCCAGGGCTCAGGTGTCAGCTCTGCCACTTAAATGCTTGGGCAGATTTCTTTTTCTTTTCGTGCCTTGATATCTTAAATTCTAAACTGGAGATGATAATAATTTCTATTTGCATAGGAAGTGTGAGGGTTACATGGGACAGTGCACATAAAATGCTTAGCATGCAGGCTGGCACATCATACTTTTTCAGTAAATGGTAACCATAATTGATGGTGATGATGAAGATGATGATTCAAGCAAATGTGTCTTGATTACTGGTTGAGAACACTGCAGAGTGATTTGAACAGCAGACAGGGAGCATGGAAACTCCAAAAATAACTTAAAACCCTACGATTCTATAGTACAACAAAGAATGTACATCTGGTGTATCTATGGAGGATACCATCCTTATATTCCACATTTCAAAATGATTCCCAGAGGGCCACTAAGCTTTACTACACAATGAAGCTATTAATATACTTTCACAGAAGTTTTTAAATCTCTAATGTGCGTGAGATAAGTTGTTAACAGTGATATTTCTTAGTTCATCTCAGCAAACTGGAAAAGAGAGATGTACAGTATCAACCTTCTTGATCTTAATCAGGTGAGAATAAGATTTGCATCCAACTAGTTAAGGAAATCAGTCTAAGAAATCCAGAAAAATAATTCTTAGACAACTGATTCATGTTGAAGGCAATATAAGAGCAACTAAAAGGTTATACATTTCCACTGATGCAAAGACACCTGAAATTATAATTCCAATTAAATGTACACATATACTTAATAATGCTCTTCATCTTTTGCCTTGCTTTTCATGTACATGGAAATCTTTAAATTGTACCATTCCTACTTAATATGTAACATTAATACTTTGTTTGCCAAAAGATTGCAGCCGTGTAGGAACATGATGGTTATGAATAAGAATAAGCATATTAGGAAAGAAAGACCTTTAACTATTTCTAGGGTTTTTTCTTTCTTTTTTCTTTTTATTTTCTTTCTCCTTTTTTCTTTTGGTTGCCAAATCGGAAAGTTCAGTGCATTGGCGAGAAGACTTCTAGTCCTGAGAGAGCATTTTAGCACGCATAATGAGCCTGGAATGCCTCAACTGGAGAAAGTAGTTTGTGGGGGACCACTCTCTCCAGCTAAGCACATGCCATTCCAGGAATTAATTACTGAGCTCCAATGAGAATTCTCAAAAGTTAGATCAACATTGGGGTTTAAGGAAAAAAAATTTTCTTTAGTAGGCAGCAGCAAGCAGGAGTGTGGTTTTAAAGTGAAGCTTGTTTCCCCAGCCAAGCCTGGGGGTACTAAGCTTCAAGGAGCTCAAAGAGACATTTAATTTATTGAGTCAAGTTTGTTTCTGCCCGGGCAACTGTAATCTCCTGCTCTTGGTGGGCAGATTCTATTCTCCAAAGCCAGAAAATGCAGACATACCAATCAGTAGCCAAGCCCTCATACCCAAAACACATTCAAAGGGTGTTCACACTTTAGCTTTGGGAGAGGGGACCTAGATAATTGGAGGTATTGTGGCAAATCCCTAGAAAACCAACAGGGACAAAAGTTTATTTTGGTGATATAAACAGGGTTGGCATGTTCCTGTAGAATTTGTCTGTCTGCTTAACTGACCATTATTGTTTTGTTGAAACAAACATCCCAGTATATGAGGTGTGAGTATAAAGTAAGGAAACTGGCTTCAGGCTTGGGAATGAGTTTCACCACAGTATGCACTAGCATGTTGGATGGCCGCATTCACAGTCTGCCAGTGAGAGGAATGTTCTTCTCACAAACCCCAGAGCATCTCTGATCTGACTCTTGAGTTCCTCATAACCAAGTGAATGTCAGAGAGATCAGCAAGTCCTTTTGTTTGTTTATTAACATATAATGTATTATTTGCCCCAGGGTACATGTCTGTGAATCATCAAGCTTACACATTTCACAGCATTTGCCATAGCACATACCCTCCCAATGTCCATAACCCAACCTCCCCCTACCTCCCAGCCACCATTAGTTTGTTTCGTGAGTTTAGGAGTCTCTATGGTTTGTCTCCTTCCCCATCCCATCTTGTTTCATTTCTCTTCCCCATCCCCCACGGCCCCCTGCCCTGCCTCTCAAATTCTTCATATCAGAGCAATCATGTGATAATTGTGTTTCTCTGACTGACTTATTTTGCTTAGCATAATACCCTTTAGTTCCATCCATGTCATTGCAAATGGCAAGATTTCGTTTCTCTTGATAGCTGCATAGTATTCCATTGTATATATATACCACTTCTTCTTTATCCATTCATCTGTTGGACATCTGGGTTCTTCCCATAGTTTGGCTATTGTGGATATTGCTACTATAAACATTCTGGTGTACATGCCCCTTTGGATCACTACATTTGTATCTTTAGGGTATATACCCAGTAGTGCGATCAGCAAGTCCTTTTGAGGCAGGTTTTCTGAGGCTGCTGCCTGAATTGTAAAGGTTGGCCCTATGTTAGGTAAAGCTCTTCAGTCACCAAAGGTATTGAGATTGTGCCTGTACCTCAGACATATATTGTATAGTTTTAATATGGCAGTTTTATTCAAGAATCCATAAGAGCGAATATGCTTTTTAAAAATAATGGCTGCTTTGTAGTTGAGGGATCGTGAGGCTCCACAAGAGTATTCTACTTCATGAGTGAAACTGGAGTGAGTCTAGATCAGAGAACACTTGGGCTCTGATTGGCTATCTCTGAGTGATTGGGCCATGAAGCAGTTCCCAAGGGTGGTGATCATATCTAACTCCTGCCTTCTCATCACCTCTGAACATACTGTATCCTGGGGAAGACACCTAGTGGTTCTCCCTGGGTAGCCCAAACCTCGCCATTTCAAAAAAGATGATATGGGTATAGACAAGGAACCTATTTATTCAACAATTCAGTATATTTTGTATAATTATGTATATTTTTTATTAATAGGAAATGTACGACATTCTTTGAGCCAGAAGTGCATCTGGCTTGTTATTCTCTTAACAACAGTGGCTTCAGTTGTGCCTGTGGTGGTAGTCAGATTTTTGAAGATGGATTTATGCCCAACCCTGAGTGACCAGGTATGTTGCAGTGCTGGTAAGTACTTGAAGGGCTGATTCTCGACTCTTGGAATCATGTCTATCTCTGCCTGATTTGGAAGCCCAGGAAAGGGTTAATGAACTTCCCAGTGGAAACACTCATAGGTATACAGCATCGCTTACCAATACATGGAACCACCCACATCTGAATGTAGTAGCTTTGTGAATGTTAATGAAGGTAAATGTCTAGACTAAATGTCGGTGAGGAGTCATGAATTACAAGTTAAGTTGGACATTTCTAAAAGTTGACTTTAAAAAAAAGCTGGTAGCATTTTGGACAACTATACTGAGGCAAAGGCAAACTATAAGGAAAGTTATTGACATGGGAGCAAGTAAAGGATGAGTAAGAGAGAGACAAGCAAGGTATGAGGTGAAGGGACTCAGTTTTTGTAGAAGTGTGGTAGCAGATTTAGAAACATAAGGAGATGCTACCTTCTGAACAGATTAAGAAAGGGAACAGCAACATGATGACTGGATTGAAAACTAAAAAGTTGAAAGGAAAATAGAACAGATTGTGGAAATTCTTAAGCCAAGGAATTAATAGTACATATTTCATGAGAAGAGTAGTAGTAGCCAATGTCAAGTTAAGTCAGGACCCAGATAGAGAAAAGGAGAAAGGGGAGATGCACATTTGTGGTCGCATCATGAGAAGGGGCAAACACTGAGGGGGTGAGTGACCAGGCCAATGATTGGCCAGACCAATGAGAGGGACTGAGGCAGAACTTCCCTCACCAGGATATCTTCCACATTCTGAGGCCAGAGCATGCAAAGATTCCTTCTGAAATGATTCATAGATTCCCCTGTTAGGTCTGTCCTTTCATTTTGGCTCTGTGAGCTCATTCTGATGTAAACCTAGAAAATGATGGATGAGCTGAAGGAAGGAAGATGATGCTCATTTCTTCCAGTATGTAGTCAGATCATGATCTTCTGCTTTTAATGGCTTTCTCCTGACACAAAAGTCAGATTCTGAGAGATAAACTGAATCAGAGAACAAGGCAGCTTGCACCAAACCCTGGGAAATTTTTCTCCTCATTCTTTACAGTGAAATGAAAGAAATATTGGAAACCCACCCAAATGATGTTGAGTTCTTCAGAAGGCTGCCAAAAAAAAAAAAAAATTCAAAAGAAATCAAAACCCTGAAAATCTCATACTGACCTACCACAGAGTTAAGAATTCCTCTCATTTTCTAGATCTCTTAGTCTTATTGGGTCTTGAGAATTTCCCTTGATGGGCATCTGGGTGGCTCAGTGGGTTAAAGCCTCTGCCTTCAGCTCAGGTCATGATCTCAAGGTCCTGGGATCGAGCCCCACATCGGGCTCTCTGCTCTGTGGGGAGCCTGCTTTCCCTTCTCTCTCTGCCTGCCTCTCTGCCTACTTGTGATCTCTCTCTCTCTCTCTCTGTCAAATAAATAAAATCTTAAAAAAAAAAAAAAAAAGAATTTCCCTTGAGAGGGAAAAGGCCTATTTTGGGAGAATGGGACTATAGATACATAGTGTTACATACTGATACATACTGTTACACAGACTGTGTTGGGATGCTGCATGTTAGAAAAGCCTTCTGTACAAAAATATGTTCCTATTCCTTTAAGATGGATGTGTAAGGACACGGTAATGAAACTTGTCTTAACACTTCTTATTTAATAGTCTCTTGGGAGTATAAAAACTGACAAGGCTCAGTGTAATCTTTTGGGTGGAAACTTTTTTTTTTTTTCCCTGTGAAATGCTTCCTTTTACAATGAAACTGAGTATTTTGTTATTGTTGATGTTTCTACTGAAAGAGCTTTCTCTTCATAAAGTAGCCCAGGACCTAGGATCTGTCATTTGGCTGTATCATCTCACTCTGGGTCTCCTTCCTCTCCAGATCCGTCAGAGGCAAAAGGCTCAAAAGAAGGCGAGGCCTTTACGTAGCCGAAGGCCTCAGACTCGCAGGTCAAGCTCCAGAAGATCTGGATATGCTTTTGCTCACCAAGAGGGCTACGGCGAGCTTATCACATCTGGAAAAAACATGCGAGCTAAAAATCCACCCCTGACATCAGGGTTGGAAAGGACACTGTATAATAGCACTAGCTGGATTGAAAATTTCTGTAAGAAAACCACAGACCCAGTGAGCTGCGTTAGCCAGGATAAAACAGTGAAACTGTGAGTCAAGATGAATTTGAGCCACATAGTGACTTTTTACTTCAGCTGAAGCTGAAATTCATCTGGCTCCAGAGGTTGGGATCCGGAGCGGGGGTGGGACCGTTGCCTCACTTTATTTAAATCTGTGGCAGACAGCTGCCAGTACCCACGAAATAGGGGTGCACTTTATGGGAAAACCAGGCCAGGTGGTCACTAAGTCGTGATTTGCTGGGAAAGACCTCACAATACAAACAGAAGTTTTTATCAACCTAGATACCAACTGACCTAAACTTTAGAGTCTTATTTATGGAGAAAAACTTGTAAATCTGCACATACATTGAATGGATCTTCAAGTGGATAAAAGGGTACATTCAGAAGGTACATATCCCAGCTGTGAAAAGCATGCCTGGTGACGGATTAAACAAATGTAAGATAAATCTTTCCCAAGATATATTTTTAAGATATACAATGTATACTATGGTGCTTTCAGACTATGAGCAGCTTGTGACTCTCTTGTCTTGATATCTACATACCTGTGTGTATGGACAACACATCACCTTCATGGCTTAAAGAATAGAAAAACATGTTGGTGTTCCTCACTTTTTCACTGTTCTAAAGACAAAGTAGATGGGAGCATCTTAACAGTGGGATAAGCTGGGAATTTGGTGAAATGTATTCACAAAGCTCTCAGGGACATGTTCATGAAATGTCCAGGAGAGGCTCTCTATTAAGTATTCCAAACACTTTTCAATGGCTTTTATAACAACCTCAGAAGTAACTTACCCTGCACCATCCAGAACCATTAATGAAACCAGCATAGCACTGGAATTTCACATTTTAATGATAACATTCCACATATTGTATGGGTAAGTACTTTCAATATTTCCAATTTTAAAGTTTAGATTTGAAACCTAACAAATTAATAAACAACCTTTTCAATTACTAGTTAAGTACTCGGGCTTAGGTCTTTATTTGATATTTAGCTGTCATGTTTATTATTCAAACATAAACGCATGTAGATAAGGTTAGTTTTCTGGAGGTGTTCCACTGCAGATTTTCAGTTCACATGTGAATCACCAGTTTAGTTCCTGTAAAAGAATTCAGACAGATTTGTGTTCACACTCTAGCTCTATTACTTCTCACCTCTGTAACCTCGGGCAGGTAATGTGCCTCCTCTGAGACTCGCTTTCTTCCTCTGTAAATGAGGATATACTACCTACCTCATGTGGTTGTTTGAGGATTGTCAAAGCACAAATTCTTAAATCATTGAAAAATTAAGTCTCATATGAAGGGAGTTGCACTCATCCTCAGAATAACAGCAATTTGAAGAGAATGTGAAGGATGGGAATTTAATCAGTAGCAAAGACCTTGATGAAATGAAATCGCAAAGTAAGATATTAAAACTGGTTAGGATTCTACAGAGAAATAAAACTATCGCCCTGGAGGTAAATTTCTCTATCAGAAAAATACAAATAAAACATCATCATGCTTTATCAATTTTCTATAAGTCAGTCTCCAATTTGACAAGGTCCCTAATCTGGTCTCTGTTGAATTATTACTCAAAGTTATCCTTCCCAAGAGAGTCAGATGGCCCTTGGGTGATTTTGATGGATAACAGGCTAGAATGAGGACACAATCTCTTTTTTCTTTTTGTTGTTTTTGTTTTATTTTGTTTTGTTTTATTGGGTTTTTTGGGGTCATACTTTCTTAGTCCGGGATAATTTTTCCTGAGTGGGATCAAATAAGATATACGTAAAAGACCCTAATACAGTGTTTTAATCATAGTACATGTGCAGATGTTCCCTTTCCCCACATGCCTGTCTGCACTTACCCAGATACTGGTGTTCAGTGTCAAGCTTGTCATTAGTTTCACTGTGTTTGCTTGCTTTTTGTAACATGTTTGAAAGATTTGAAAAACTTCAGTAAATGTTTTGGCCCTATTGGTGTTTGATGTTGTGTATATTCTTTATTGGGAACTCCTGGAGGAGATTTTTTGTCACATTTTTGTCACTGATTATTTTTTTCTTCTCCTTTACATGCCTGAGAAAAATGCGTATCATTCTTAGGATCAGAGTCCAGAATCAAATGAACTGATTGGACCTCTGTGTTCAGAATGGGAAAGACTAGGAACGGTCCAAGTTTGCAAGTTCAGTTCAAATTAAATAAGGCTGTTTAAAAACAGATAATGTGGATGATTGTGAGAGAAACACATAATCAGTTTATTTTGGCCCCATGAGGTCCAAATAAACTGCCACACCCATTATGAGGTCATTCAATTCGAAGTGCCAGGGATTACTTCAAACCTGAAGATAAAGAGCCTGAGGAGTGGGAGATGATGGTGATGTCCTGGAGAATAATAAAATTTTAATTTTACATAAGTGTTATGAGATTATTTGAAAAAAAAAAAAAAACTTTCTAGATTCAGAACCGAAGTTGGTAACCTTGTGTTTTAAAGTCTCAGTTCCAAGTTTTGAGCTCTCAAAGGCCATTGCAAATCATACTTCCTTGACTCAAATCTGCTATCTCTGTGTGTCTCCTCTGCCTACAGGTACACATACCTATGAAGGAAAGAAGAGAGAGGGTTGAAGAAAACGAGCCATAAAGCAAGAGAGGAAGAAATGAGTGAAGGGAATGTGGAAGGAAGGGAGAACAGGGTTTCCAGTTATTTCCCTCTTAAGGTGATATGACTTTCTGAAAAAGAAATTTAATTCCTTAAAGAAAATAATTAGATTTGTATTTGAGACTGAGAAGCGAATACTAAAACCTCCTTCATAGTTAGTGTGAGACCAAGAAAATTTTATCTGAAAGGGGGCCAGGAACTCGAGCTTCTCGTCACAGTAATACCACTGATTTGTGTGAGGTGGGGGTTCCCCTGACTCCACTTGACTTTTCCAGGCCTTAGTGTCCCAATCCATCAATGGACCAATTGGGCAGTATGGTCACAAAGACCCTTTCTCATTCACTCACTGTGCGAGCTGTTCTTGCCAGTATTACCTACAGTGTATTTGCAAATATTTTTAATTGGAGAGAGAGAGGGAGAGAGATATTGAAAGATTAGGCTGGATGCTCTCTTGAGTGCAAGGCTTGGATCTTGTGCTGGTTTGTGTTTCTCTAGAACAGCTGTAGGAGTCCTAATGTCTTCAGGTCTGTCAGTTCACCCCAGAGGTGCTAAACAGTATAGTTGTGTTTTGCCTGGGGTCAATGGAACACACTCAGTTTCTTGCTAAGGGTTCACTAAGATCATAAAACCGCACTCACTTTTCCTCTCTGCCACTTTAAATATCAAAAGTATAGAGAAACACGGTAAAATATCCATGCCCAGTAAGAAGAAGGCCATTGGAAAGTCCCCTCTACCTTGTCCCCAGGCTTAAAGGGGATTCTTTGGGCCTCTGCTCCCTTAGGATTCAAGGTAAAACAACAGAGCTTAAGTACTTTCCTTCATAGTTATGTAGAACTTTTGAGTTTATGCACCAGCTGAAATGTTTTATTTTATGTATGGTCTGTATATTTACACAAATTGGATTTTTTGAGCCTTACAATCCTGTGAGGTGGTCAGGACATTCTCGGTTCTTTGGGTGGTTTTTTGTTTTGTTTTCCTTATTATTGTAATTGCAGTATAGTTAACATTCAGTGTCATATTAGTTTCAGGTGTACAATGTAGTGATTCAACAATTCTGTACATTATTCAGTGCTCATCATGGTAAGTGTACTCTGAACTCCAATCATCTGTTTCACCCATTTCCCCCGCCCCCAATCTGGTAACCATCAATTTGTCCCTATAGTTAAGAGTCTGTTTTATGGTTTGTCTCTTTTTTTCTTTCTTGGTTTCATAAATTCCACATATTAGTGAAATCATATGGTGTTTGTCTTTGACTCATTTGACTTGACATTTTACCCTCTAGCTCCATCCATGGTGGTGAAAACAGCAAGATTTCATTCTTTTTTAATGGCTGAATAATATTCCATCGTGTGTGTGTGTGTGTGTGTGTGTACACACATACACTTATCCATCTATCAATAGACATGTGGGCTGATTCCCACATTACAATAGTTTGGTTATTGTAAATAATGTAGTAATAATGTAAATTAACAGGGGTGCATGTACCTTTTCAGATTAGTTTTTCATATACTTTGGGTAAATACCCAGTAGTGGAATTACTGGATCATATGGTAATTCTATTTATTTTATTAATTTTTATTTTCATATCAGTGTAGTTAGCATATAGCATTATATTCGTTTCGAGCATATAATATAGTGATTCAGCAATTTTATGCAATACCTGGTGCTCATCACGAGTGCACTCCTTCATTCCCATCACCTATTTCACCCAGCCCCCCAGCTCCCCTCCTTTAACCTTCGGTTTGTTCTCTATAGTTATTTCTTCCTCTCTTTTTATCCCATTGCTCACTTGTTTTCTTAGATTCTACATATGAGTGAAATCATATGCTATTTGTCTTTCTCTGACTTACCGCATTTAGCATTATACTAACTCTATCCATGCTGTTGCAAATGGCAAGATTTCATTCTTTTTTATAGGTGAGTAATGTTCCATAGTAGGGGGGTGTGTGTGTGTACGCCATCTTTATCCATTCATGTACTAATGGACACTTGGGCGGCTTCTTTCATTTGGTTATTATAAATAAGGCTGGTATAAACATAGGAGTACGTATGACCCTTTGAATTAGTGTTTTTATATTTTTCAGGTAAATACCCAGTAGTGCAATTATTAGATTGCAGGGCAGGTTTATTTTTAAATATTTGAGGAAACTCCCTACTGTTTTCCACAGTGGCTGTACCAATTTGCATTCCCACCAACAGTGCAAGAGGGTTGCTTTTCCTCCACATCCTCACCAACACTTGTTGTTTCTTGTGTTTTTTATTTTAACCATTCTGATAGGTGTGAGGTGCTATCTTACTGAAGTTTTGATTTGGATTTCCCTGATGATAAGTGATGTCGAGCATCTTTTCATGTGTTTGCTGGACATCTATATGTCTTCTTTGGAGAAATGTCTCTGTATGTCTTCTGCACATTTTTAAACTGGGTTATTTGTTTTTTGGGTGTTGAGTTTTTTAAGTTCTTCATGTATTTTAGATAGTAACCCTTTATCCACGATGTCATTTATAGATACCTTCTCCCTTTCAGTAGGCGGTCTTTTAGTTTTGTTAATGGTTTCCTTTGCTGTGCAGAAGCTTTTTATTTTAATATAGTTCCATTAGTTATATTTTGCTTTTGTTGCAATTATTTCAGTAGACCTATCAAAAAAATGTTGTTACAGCTGATGTCAGAGAAGTTACTGCCTGTGCCCTCTTCTAGGATTTTTATGGTTTCAGGTCTCACATTTAGGTCCTTGATCCATTTTGAGTTTATTTTTATGTATGGTGTGAGAAAATGGTCCAGTTTCATTCTTTTGTCCAGTTCTCCCAAAGCCATTTGTTGAAGAGACTGTACTTCCCCCGTGGCGTAATCTTGCCTCCGTTGTTGATTGATCATATAACCATGGGTTTATTTTTGGGTCCTCTATTGTGTTTCATTGATTTGTGGGTCTATATTTGTGCCAGAACCATATTGTTTTTATTAATACAGACTTGTGGTATATCTTGAAATCTGGGAATGTCATACCTCCTGCTTTGTTTTTTAAGATTGCTTTGGGTATTTGGCATCTTTTGTGGTTCCATACAAATTTTAGGATTGTTCTAGTTCTGTGAAAAATGCAGCTGTGTTTTGATAGGGATTGTATACAATCTATAGATTGCTTTGGGTAGTGTGGACATTATAACTTTGTTTTTCCAATCCATGAGCATGGAATGTCTTTTCATTTCTTTGGGTTTTCCTTAATTTCTTTCATCAGCATTTTATAGTTTTCAGATTACAGGTCTTTGACCTCTTTGGTTAAGTTTATTCCTAGGTACTTTATTATTTTTGGTGAAATTATAAACAGGAGTGTTAATTTCTCTTTCTGTTGCTTAGTTTTAGTACATACTAATGCAACAGATTTCTCTACATTGATTTTTTTATCCTATGACTTTACTGAATTCATTTATCAGTTCTAGTAGTTTTTTTTGGCAGAATCTTTAGTGTTTTCTATATATAGCATCATGTTAAAGTTTTACTTCCTCTTTACCAATTTGGATGTCTTTTGTTTGACTGCTGTGGCTAGGACTTGCAACACTGTGTTGAAAAACTGTGAGTAGACATCCTTGTCTTGTTTTGGATCTTAGGGAAAAAGCTCTCAGTTTTTCACCATTGAGTATGATGTTAGTTGTGAATTTTTCATAGATGGCCTTTATTTGGTTGGGTATGTTCCTTCTAAACCTACTTTGTTGAGGGTTTTTTTTTTTTTTATCATGTATGGATATTATGCTTTGTTGATTGCTTTTTCTTCCTCTATTAAAATGATCACATGGTTTTCATCCTTTCTCTTGTGACATAATGCATCACATTGATTTGTGAATACGTATCCACCCTTACATCCCAGGAATAAATCCCACTCAATCAATTATTTTTTAAATGTATTTTTGGATTTGGTTTGCTGATATTTTGAGGATTTTTGCACCTATGCTTATCGGAGATACTGTTGTATAGTTCTCTTTTTTTGAAGTATCTTTATCTGGTTTTAGTATCAGGGTAATGCTGGCCTTATGGAATAAATTTGAAAGTTTACCTTTCCTATTTTCTGGAGTAGTTTGAGAAGAGCAGGTATTAATGTTTCTTTAAATGTTTGACATAAATCATCTGGGAAGCTTTCTGGTACTGAACTTTTGTGTTATTTTGGAGTTTTTTGATTACTGATTTAATGTCATTGCTAGAAATCAGTCTGTTCAAATTTTCTATTTCTTCCTGATTCAGGTTTCGGAGGTTATATGTTTCTAGGAACTTATTTATACCTTCTAGGTTGTCTAATTTGTTGGCATATAATTTTTCATAATATTCTTTTATGTGTGGTGTCCATTGTTATTTATCCTCTTTCATTTCTGATTTTATTAAAATTCTCTCTCTGAGTCTGGCTAAAGGTTTATCAATTCTGTTGATCTTTTCAAGGAACCATCTCCTGGTTTCACTCATCTATAGATTTGTTTCTTTAGTTTCTATTTCATTTTTTTTTTTTTTAAGATTTTATTCATTTGAGAGCAATCAAGAGCAGGGGAAGGGCAAAGAGAGGGACAAGCAGACTCTCTGCAGAGCAGGAAGCTGGAGGTGGGGCTCAATGTGGTGCTCCATCCGAGGACCTCAGGATCCTGACCTAAGCCAAAGGCAGATGTTTAACAGACCAAGCAACCAGGTGCCCTGTTTATTTTTGCTCTAATATTTATTGTTTCCTACCTTTTACTGGTTTTAGGTTTTGTTTGCTCTTCTTTTAGTTGTTCTCTTGGGTTTCAGTTCAGGTTAGAGATTTTTCTTACTTCTTGTGTTAGGTATACTTGCATCTTAGGACTACTTTTGCTATATGTGAAAGATTTTGGACCATTGTGTTTTCATTTTCACTTATCTCCATGTATTTTTTTATTTCCTCTTTGATTTCTTGGTTGACCCACTTGTTGTTTGGTAGCATGTTATTTAACCTCCATTTGTTTGCGTTTTTTTTTCCAGACTTTTTATTGTGGTTGATTTCTAGTTTTAGTGTGCAGTCAGAAAAAGATTCGTGGTATGACTTTGATATTTCTTAGTTTGCTGTTTTGGAGAATGTTCCATGTGTACTTGAGAATAATGTGTATTCTGCTATTTTAGGATGGAATGTTCTGAATATATCTGTTAAATCTATCTGGCCCAATGTGTCGTTCAAAGTCACTGTTTCCTTGTTGATTTTGTTTGGATGATTTTTTCATTGATGTAAGTCCCCTACTATTACTGGATTACTATCAATTACTTTCTCTATTTTTGTTATTAGTGGCTTTATGTATTTGGGTGTTCCTATGTTGGGCACATAAATATTTATAATTGTTTTATCTTCTTGTTGGATTGTTCCCTTTGTGGTTATAGAGCGTCCCTTGTCTCTTGTTAATGTCTATTTTGTCCAATAGAAGTACTCCTACACAGATTCCATTCTGCATGTAATCTTAGGTCTGAAATGAGTCTCTTATTGGCAGTATATAAGTGTTTTTTTTTTTTAATCCATTCCGTCACCCTGTGTCTTTATATTGGAGTACTTAGTCCCTTTACATTAAAAGTACTTATTGATAGGTATATACTACTGCTGTTTTGTTACTTGTTTTATGATGGTTTTTGTAGTTCTCTTGCTGTTCTTACAGTTGTCTGGTTTTCTTTAGTGATAAAATTGGATTCTTTTCTCTTTATTTTTTGCATATCTATTAGTTTTTGATTTTTGGTTACCATTAGGTTTATATATGGCATTTTATGCCCATAGCAGTTGATATCAGATTGATGATCACTTAAATTTAAATCCATTCTTTACTCCTCTCATCATCACATTTTAGGTACATGGTGTCAGATTTTACACCCTTTGTTTTATGAATGCCTTGGCTTATTTTTATAAATATAATTAAGTTTACTGCTTTTGTGTTTCCTACTTTTCTTACTCCTACTTATGGTTTTCCTTTTAATTCACCTGTCCACTTTAACATTTCTGGTAGGGCTGGGTTAGTGGTGACAAATGCCTTTAACTTCTGTTTGTGTGGGAAACGCTCTCCTTCCACTTTTTTTTTTTTTTTTCTCTGATAGCCTCAATGGATAGTACATTCTTAGTTGTAGATTTTTCCTTTCAGTATTTTGAATATATTGTTATACTCTCTTCTAACCTTCAAAGTTTCCACTGAAAAAGTGGGAAGGTTTATGAGATTTTCCTTGTATGCAACAGTTTTCATTTGCTGCTTTTAAAATTCTTTGCCATTTTAATTACTATGTATCTTGGTGTGGATTTCCTTGGATTGATGTTGACAGGTCTTTGTCCCTCATGGATTTGTATTTCTATTTCCTTCCCCAGATTCAGGAATGTTTAGCAGTTATTTATTGAAATAAATTTTCTCTTGTCATTCTAGGATTCCTCTAGTGTGAATGTTGCTGTGCTTGATGGTGTCATGAGTTCCCTAAGTCTACTCATTTTTTTTTAAAGATTTTATTTATTTGACAGATATCACAAGTAGGCGGAGAGGCAGGCAGAGAGAGGAGGGGAAGCAGGCTCCCCACTGAGCAAAGAGCCCGACGTGGGGCTTGATCCCAGGACCCTGAGACCATGACCTGAGATGAAGGCAGAGGCTTTAACCCACTGAGCCACCCAGGCGCCCCAAGTATACTCATTTTGATTGCTTTCCATTACTCTGTCCTCCAGCTCATGATCTAGTCTCCTGGCCATTCCAGCTACTGTATTTTTAATTTCATTTATTGAATTCTTCATCTCTAATTGGTTCTGTTTGTTAGGGGTCTCATGAGTATCCATCTGACCACTACTTTAAATTCTCTACCAGGCATATTATCTCCATTTTGCTTAGTACTCTTGCTCTGATTTTGTCCAACTCTGTCTGTTTCTGTGGGCTAGGAAAGTCAGCTACATTTCCTGCACTTCAAAGTAGTGGCCTGAGGAAGAGGAGGTCCTGTAGTGCCGTACAGTGCAATGTCTCCTGTATGTATTTTGTGTACCTTAATGTGGCCTGCAGTCCACATCTGCCTGTTGGGGTCAAGGTTTGGTCCCTGATGCCACCTTGACTTGAGCGGAGTCAACATGTGTTTACTATGATTGTTACCAGGCAAGGGCATATTGGAGAGGGAACATCTACAGAAGAATGTCAGGGTGGGGTATGCAGTGTTAGCAAGGTTTGGGCAGGTCCGCTGTGGAAGGGGACCTGGAGATAAGGCCTGGATGGAAGCACTTTGTCTGCAGTGAACAGTGGGGGTAGAACATGCTCCTGGCAAGTTAGGTAGCATGTGTTGGTATAGTCTTGGTTTCTGTAGGTGTCTGTGTGTCTAGGCTGGGGGAGAAGGGAGAGAAATGGTGCTTGCCAGCTCCTTTGTTCCTGGAGAAGTCTCCCAAGGATCCCTGTCCCTCCAGTACATGCTCTGAGGTTAGTAAACAAATCTCATTCCCTATTGCCCAGCTATTTTTCAAACTGCTGCTTCTATGCTGTATCTCCACAGAATATTCATTGTGTTCTCTCTTTAATGGCGGGGACTCATTTTCCTTTTGCCTTTTGCCCTCCCAGCTCTCCTAGAGCTGAGCTGGCTAATTTTAAAGTTTGGGGTATTAAGCAATGCTGATTATAAGAACTGGTAAAATTTGACCCCTCTGGTTTTCAAAGCCAAATGTTATAGGAATTTGTCTTCCCTGTATCTGGAGGCGGGGGGTCTTTTTTTTTTTTTTTTTACCCTTTTTGTGGCCATGGGGTCCCTTCCCTTCCACACACAGTCCTCTGCGTCAGTTTACATCCTGACTTCATCTCCATCTTTCCTACCCTTTTTGATGTGTCCTTTTCTCTATATTTATCTGTGAAGATTCTTACTCTGCTAGCATTAAAGTCATTTTCTGGGTTATTTACACTGATGTGGGCATTATCTAGTTGTATGCATGGGATGAGGTGAGCTTTGAATCCACCTACCCAGTCTTCCCCTGAAATCCTCCAGAATATTCATGTTAAACACATTTTTAAGAAGAGCAAACTGATGCACAGAGAGGTTAAGTGCTTAGTCCAATATCACACAGAAAATAGAATCCACTCAGATCAGCCCCTAAATCCAGAGCTTTTTAGCTATTACTCCTTATAGACAAGGGATATATAAATAGTCCAGCCTCATTCTAAAGCAGTAATTCAATTTCTTAAGTGTACAGAGTCAAGGAAGAAGGGCAAATAAAGGTCAACATGTTTTGAAAGGTATATTTCGGGTGTTATCTTTTCTCTGGATGCAAATAAGCAAGATTTCCTCCCTTGTTTTCTTTCCCTTTCCATGGAGTGCAGACAAGGGAAATAATAATTCCTCAAACTATTTTTAAAAATTTTTAGGAAGTACCACAAATCAGGCTATAATCCTGAATTTTATGGTAAGGAGTTGTATTATTACTATGTACACAGAATGCCTCGATATTGATATGACTGAATTATATCCATTAAATTCTCAATTATTTCAAATTAAAAAAATTAGATAAAAAGTTTAATAGTGGAAGCAGCCAGATGATGATGGGCTTTAGTGGGTCAGGGGTCAGAAAATCTTGTGGGGCCACAATTTTTCCATTTTTACATTAACATCTGGTATTAAATGTCTGAAGTTTGCTTTACTGCGTCACATTTCATTCCTTGGTGAGAAATCATACACTTTTGCAATTCTTCAGAGTAAGCATTTCGCCGAACTGCCTGGAAACCAGAACTAAACGACCCATGTGTTTCAAAATGCTCATTGCAAAAGATTTGGAGGAGCTGGCTGGGTTAATCTGTACGTGGGGAGCTATGACTTAACCAAGCAAGGGGCCTATCTGTTCTCGTGTTTCAAAACTTCCTGGCAGATCTATTCCTGTAACTGGTGCAGAATGCAAATCAGTTTGGAGCTGCGTAAGTAAACGTCCAGAGTTCAAGAAATAATAATGATGATTTGGCCAGAATCTCTGGCTATGTCAGTTTGGATTCCCGTAAGGTTTATAAGGGCAAGTTTAAATTTTTTAATAAACTGCAGCCCTGGGCTTATACAGAAAAATTTTATTGAACCAGGATACATGGAGAGATGATTGTTAACTTAATTTGAAAGTAATGATTAAGGAGCAATCTAGTCATTTCATTCTTGTCACAGATTTTTCGATATTCCCTGCCTTCTATGTAAATCTGAGCAGTGAGTAGGATACTTCTTTAATGGTCAACAGCTGCTCAGTGTGGAGCATTATGTAAATCTATAAATACAAGTGATGCACAGAGATTGGAGAAGAATTACTCTGACTCCAGCACATCCTCAGAAAAAGTTTTGAATAAAACTTATTTCCTTGAGATAATGTCACTTTCATTAAGTGATAATTGAAAAAGACTTAGTTTGGGATAATTAGGTGATTGGAGAGATAGTAAAATTATTAATTGCTTCATAAGGGACTTTGATAGTAAGAATGGTCATAGGCCATTAATAACTTGCTGCCCACCCCCCCCCCACCCCCCGGATAATGGCGGCTGACACTCATTCCAAGTCACATATGGAAACAATTCCTCTATAAGGTGCCTCCTTGGTCTGAACCAGACAAAAACAACATTTGTAAGCCAAGTAATCTATAGATACTAGAGGGAAGGTCAAAATATTTTCTTGGTCTTGCTTTATACCAGCTAATCATTTATGTTTTCTAGTAGTTTTAAGATGGATCTTGAACAACAGGAATAGCTTTTACCTGCACTACCTTAATGACAAAATACCCTTATCTCTATGAATTACTGTTATTGATCAAATAGTTTTATAAGTAAAACATTTATAAATTATGATTTAGGAGTTTGGGTACTTAAATTTTTTTGATTGGCACGGTTTTGTCTTATGGTGCTGTTTCTTCCTCAAAGTTCTCACAGTATGAGGTTTATACATTGCTTACTTCAGTAATTTCATCATCTCAGATGAAACGTGCTAAAATACTTAGCACCACTGGACTAAGCATAGAGTGGGGGGAGAGACGGGGATGAGATACAGAAGGGGAAACAGTTTCTCTTTGCTGCCCTTAGACAAGTTCTCATCTAGAATTTTTCTACTGAACCTCTTCCATAGTTCATTGAATTCAAGATGACTTTGTTTCAAAGATGCACCATTAATTTATATATTACTTGCAAACAAAAACAATATTGCCAATTATTTTTATAAAGATGCCATTGCTTGTATTACTGATTTAAGAGCTATCAAAACACAAAATATGGTAACTGGTGGATTGTAGGCAATTGAGAAATGACTGGAAAAAAAACTATAGTCTATGGTACCTACTGTTCTAAGATGTTTTAAGGGGGTATTAGTTTCACTAGTTATTCGGAGATAATAAATGTTTTATCTTCTAGGAAAAAGAAACCCACGATGAAAAGGGAGAGCCTGGTGAGGCAGGATCAAGTGGGCATTCTCCCAAGGGAAGCTTACAGACGGCCTTGTCACAGAGCTCTGGTAATGCCTAGAACAAGGGGAGCACTAGTACAACTGACTGCCCCCCAACCCCCAGTGCAGACACACTCTCCCAGCACCCCATAGGATAAATAACCTCTGTGGCAGCTTCACAGGAACTATATGGGTTTTGCCCAGTGCTGAGAGCCCATCATTTCCTTCTTAGAACCCTGCTATATAACCTATCAAGTACCTAGGATTTAATCGGTATCATTTGGACAAGTTAATCTGATCACTTTTTTGTATCTTACTTTTTGCTACAGCATCCTCACAAGAAATTTGCTTGTAAATTTTATAGAGGAAGGCAGATGGTGCGGTAATTGGGAGTCTGAGATCTGGAATTAGTAGCTTGGGTTCAGCTTCACTCTAGGCGAGTGCCTTAACTATCACTTCAAGCTTTACTAGCATATCTGACTAGAATAGTAATCTTACCTACCCATATAGTTCCTGTGAGGATCAGATGAGACAGTGTTTATTACAAAACACACTTGTCATTGTGCCTAGCTCACACAAAAAGCTAAATAACTAACTACAAGCAGGCCGGTTTGCCAGAAAGAGCAATTGGAGGTCTGTACTCCAGAAGGCTGCATCTCACTTGCCCAGAGGAGATTTAACATGACTTCATTTTGAAATTTTTGGCTTATAGAAGCTAGATTGAGCTAGATCGTTGGAGAAAAGGAGGGACCCTAGGGGTTGAGGAGAAACCTCAGTGAATGGATGTGGGAAAGATCTGGATTTCTTAAACCTGGGAGATGAGGAGATAGTGCATTCTTTTGAATAGTAGAGATCCTAATCGCAATGCCTTACAGAGACCCAGTAAAACACTTCTGTGCCTGGGGTATATCATCATTAAGATCTTCAGAGCAATGACCCCTGTCCTCTGCAGCTTAGTCTGTGCCCAGATGTGGTGACACATGGGACTTGGAAATAAAGGTTGGTGGGACCAGGTAAGACCTGAGATTCTTCTAAGAGACGGAGGGAGGAGACTAGAGATTCAGAGCTAGTCCAATTGGATATAGAGAGGTAAAAGAATGTGACATTTTTTTATATCGTACTTCTATGGAGCAAACTCATACAAAATAGCAAGTCAAAGAATTATTTAATGGGTTAATAGTTATTGTTATCTGCTTAATCTGAGAAGGAGTCTAATGACGTATGTGTGTCTATATAAGCTGCTTGTAGGACTCTTGTGCTGTTCTTTTACCCACACTGGTAGTGTTCCTTCATCTGTCTACTCACTAGACTGAAATCAAGGATATCAGCTCTAAGTTCCCAAAGGCTATTTCCAATTGGCTACTCACTTTTAATAACTGCCATTTACCCTTGACATGGGTATTCTACCTGATCTTCTAGCAAATGGCCTGGGGACTTACTTACTTTAAAATAGTATCATAAAGGACTTCCGGGGGAGATGGTGGAGTAGGAGGATCCTAAGCTCACCTCTTTCCAGGAATACAACATCATTGTAAGCAACCCAGAAAATGACACAAAGAATTGCAGAACACAATTGACACAGCTAAATGTAAAGAAGAGGCCATGTCAAAGAGGGTAGGAAGGGCTACGATGCTAAATGAATCCATGGAACTGTTGGCAGTAGGAAAGGCCTCAGCAAGCACAGAAAAGGAAGACCAGATCCTCACACCAGAAACTCCAGGCACAGAGAAGATGAACCCCCATAATATGTGTCTTCGAAAACCAGAGAGGCATAATTTCACGAGATCCTACAGTGAGTGGGGTCTAACACCTAGAACTTAAAATCTGCAGGCTCAGCTCTGGAAGAGCCTGGAAGGTGAGAGGAGACAGTCCCTGCCCTTAGAGAGCACAATGAACAGCCCCGTGAAGATACAGCATAGAAGCAGTAGTTCGAAAAACACCTAGTAAATACTAGTACTATTCTCAGAGCATGTACTGGAGGGACAGGGATCCTTGGGAGACTTCTCCAGGAACAAAGGAGCTGGCAAGTGTCATTTTCCTTACTACCTATCTTGCTAACAGCACACCCTGCCACCGTATTCTCCTAAACCCATACCCCTTCCCGTCAGGCTTTGGTGCCTGGTCTCCCACAGGAGGCCTATCCAAACCTTGCAAACGCTGTGGCCCCATCCCACGTTCTCCTGTGGACGTGGGCCTCCCCATCTAGTCCTTGGCTGGAGCCCAGCCCATGTATTTCTACAAGTCCGGCAGTGTACACGCAGCCCCTTCAGGGACCGGCACCACTCCAAAGTGGGGGCACTCTGCCCCGGGAGAGAGGGAGATAATCCCACACACAATCAGTCCTCCTCCAGGCCCTGCTCACCAAAGTTCCTGAGGGAACCACACAGGGGAAGCATCCCGTAGTTCAGGGCTACTACCTCTTTGGCAAACACTTGGTTGCCGCGGCCCCAGACTGGCCCAATAACAACACGGGGACTAAACTCCGCCCCCAACAGGCGAAGAGCCCCTGCGGATGACTGGACTGGAGGCAAACACAGCTCGGCCACAACAGGAGGCCACACACAACACACAGAGGAGACACCCTAAAGCACAAGGTTTTGACCAGCAGAGAAACTACACTCTGGGGCACTACGGGACCTCCTCTTCATAAGGACACTACTTTCAAGAGCAAGAGATACAATGACTTTGCTAACACACAGAAACAGGCAAAATGAGGATTCAGAGCAATATGCACCAAGACAGAAAATGACAAAGATCATAGCAAAAAAGTGCTAAACAAAATAGAGATAATATGCCTGATAGAGAATATAAAGTAGGATCATAAAGATACTCGATGGATTTGAGAGGAGTGGAGGAACTTAATAACTGAACTTAAAAATACACTAGATGGGATGGATCAGTAACCTGGATGACTGAGTAATGAAAATAATCAAGCTAAATGGGAGAGAGAAAACAAATTTAAAAAGAGATTAAGCTAAATGAACTCAGCAATACCATCAAGCATAATAACATTTGTGTTATAGGGATCCCAGAGGGAGAAGAGAGTGAAAGGGAAGCTGGAAACTTCCTGAATTTGAGGAAGGAAACAGAAATCCGGATTCAAGAGGCAGAGGCCCACGTCCACAGGAGAGGTTAGGACGGCTACACTAAGAGACATAGTAATTAAAATGGCAAAGCATAATGATAGAGAATTAAAAAGCAGCAAGAGAAAAGAAAACATACATACAAGTGAAATCCCATAGGCTATCTGTTTTTTTAGCAAATATTTTGCAGACTAGTGAAGAGAAATATGGTATATTGAAAGTGCTTAAAAAAAAAAAACCAAGAATACTCTATTCAGGAAGGCTATCAATGAGAGTAGAAGAATAAAGGGTTTCCCAGGCAGACAAAAGTTAAATTAATCACCACTCAACCAGCCCTACAAGAAATGTTAAAAGGAATACTTCGAGTGGAAAGGAAAGACTATAAGTAGGAATATCACAAAGAGGAATCATGAAAGTGATAAAATTAAGAAGTCTATCTATAAAAATGAAAGAATTCACAAAATACAAGGATATAAAATGTGACACCTAAAAGGTGGGGTAGCAGGGAGGAGAGGGGTAAAGAATGGGTTCAAACTTAAGTGACCAACAACTTAATAAAGACTGCTATAAGCATGTCATATACAAACCTAATGTTAACAAATAACTGGTAATAGATATGCAGAGAGTACAGAGAAAGGATTCCAAGTATATCCCTAAAGAAAGCAAGCCCACTGTCAGAAGAGCTATAAAACCCACCATCAAACAAGTAACAAAATGGCAGTAAGTATATACTAACAATAGTTACTTTGAATGTAAAGGGATTAAATACTCCAATCAAAAGACATAGGGTGACAACAAGAGTTTAAAAAAAAAGCAAGAGCCACCTCTATGCTGCCTACTAGAGACTCATTTCAGGCCTCAAGACACAGGCAGATTTAAAGTGAAGGGATAAAAAAGCAATAATCATGCAAATGGAAGTGAAAAGAAAGCGGTGGTAGGAGTACTATTTAAAATAGACTTTAAAAACAAAGACTGGAACAAGAGACAAAGGATACTATATAATCTTGGGGAATAATCCAGCAAGAAGGTATAATGATTATATACATTTATGCAGTCAACATGGGACTCTAGCACTGTAGTACAAGGGGAAGCTAATAACACAAGTAATCAATAGTAATAGAATAGGGGATTTAAACACCCCACTTTCATCAAAGGATAGATCATCCAAACACGAAATCAACAAGGAAACAGGGGCTTTGAATGACACATTGGACTAGGTGGATCTACCAGGTATTCAGAACATTCCATCCTGCAACAGCAGAATACAAGAATCTCCTCAAGTGCACATGGAACATTCTACAGGACATATCCCATATTAAGACTAAAAGTCTCAACAGCTTAAAAAGATTAAAGTCATACCCTGCACCTTCTCAAACCACACCGTGAAACTAGGAATCAACCACAATAAAAAGCCCGAAAAAACACAAATACGTGGAGATTAACATGCTACTAAACTGTGAGGGGGTCAACCAAGAAATCTAAAAGGAAACGAAAAAATACATGAAGATGAAAATGATCCAAAATCTTTGGGATTCAGCAAAAGCTATTCCAACAGGGAAGTTCATAGCAATGTAGGCCTGCCTCAAGAAGCAAGAAAAATCTCAAACAACCTAAACTTACACCCAAGGGAGCTAGTATAAGAGCAAAAAAGCCCAAAACCAGAAGGAAGGAAGGAAATAAACATTAGAGCAGAAATAAATGAAATAGAAACTAAAAAACAACAAAACAATAGATCAGTGAAACCAGAATTTATAAACCTGTAGCCAGACTCATCAAAAAAAGAAAAAGGATAGGACTTAAAATCCAAAATGAAAGAGGAGAAATAACTGACACCATCTAAATAGAAAAGATTGTAAGAGAATATTATGAAAAATATGTCAACAAATTAGACAACCTAGAAGAAATGTAGAAATTCCTGGAAACATGTATACTCCCAAACCGGAATCAGGAAGAAATAGAAAATTTGAAAAGACCAATTACCAGCAATGAAATTGAATCGGTAATCAAAACTCACTTGCTTGTTTCTGCCCTTGGAGACTGAAGAAGTCTGTCCTCGAATGACAGTACCTCGAATGTTAGAAAACAGGGGTTCTTCCCTCTGTCCTCCTTTCTCCTCTATCAAAGTACATCTTCCACTGACTGCCTGTAGTCCTAAAATGGCCTGTAGAATGATAGTGTAAGTTGGAATCATCCTTGACCTCTAAAATATTTTCATCTTTCCAGGGCACCCTTGACTATATCTGGGATGGAATACCTTGAGGCTGACAAAATATGAAAAATAGTAAGGGAAAGATGCTATTTGGAGAAGTTTCCAGAGACTGGCAAGTTGATGTCCAAATACTCACAGGGTTTCATTAATACCATTGCTTAGTGTGAGGTAGTCCTACGGGGCCTTGGCATAAGATAGTTGAAGAACAAAAGCCAGCAACAATGTGGAAAATGTTCCCCTGATAAAAGGAGAGACATGGGGATCATGGGGGAACTCGGAAGGAAGGACTTGCTGAGAAGAAAGTCATGGGACAGCACAGTTGAGGACAGACATAAAAGACTATCTACACTATGTGCAGTCTGGCTTCCTGGGAAAAAGGAGGCGGAGGAGAAGTCAGAACATGGCTATGATTTAGAAAATCCCCTGTGGGACCATTTAGCAAAGAGACTTATTGTCTCCAGGCCCATGTCCCTACTGGGAAAATGAGTATCATTGGACATTCCTTGAAGTGTTGTGAGGATTACATGAGAGAAAGATTGTAACATAGCAGCTAGCATTTTTTTTTTTTTTTTGCCTGTATTAAGTACTGGGTATTGTGCTAGGCCTCACATGCATTATCTCATCCAATTCTCACAAAAACCCAGTGAGATAGGTACCATAATTATCCCTGTTATCAAGGGAGAGGACTAACTAGACCCCAGAGAGGTTAGGTAACAAACCCAGAGGTATGGAGTCCCTGGAGGAGCTGGGAATCAACCCTGGGAGTCTGGTTCACTCATGGCCTGTGCTCTTAACCCAATGCCATCTCTCACGTACACTTAGACCATGGGTTCAGTCCTTCTAGTTCCTGGGTGGCTTACCTTTGGGTCACAAGTGTGCACACTTCTCATTAAGGCTCTTCATTTTATCTAATTCTTCAGCATATCCTGTATTGGGCATTCCTTAGCTTTTTCTTTTGAAGTTCCCCCCACAACTTCCAACCTGTGAGTCAATATAAGGAAGAAAAGGGGAAGTTATTTTCTTTAAACGTTTATCTACTTTTGTTTCTATAATAGAAAGTCAATACCTGCCTTGAGCTAACACCAGGCATGTGTCGATTTGCTATGGAGCCCTGCTCTAGGGTCCCCCAGACACACAGACTGGAATCCATCACAGTAAATTCCATATGCAGGTTGCTCCGCCCCAGGTAGCTTTGTCAACTCTTCTGCACTCATACAAATTTCCTTACCGTATTCCTTACCATATGGCCATTAAAGTATTCTTCAGCTAGGTCAGTCAGAAGAGGTTGCTCCAAATTTTTGAGTCAGCACTAGAGCCCTAAAGGGTTAAAATACTTGGTCACTTTTGGCTACTGGGTTCTAGTTTTTAGTGCTGATCACTGGCAGGAAAACCTCCCATTTTTCATCTCTCTCGAGATGTTAGAGTTCTATTTTATATGTGATCGTAGGTGTTTTGAATGGATGCATAACCTAGTATGTTGATTTTTTTTTTTTTTTTAACCCTGAAGGTACTTTTACCATACGAAGGATTGCCAGGAACAAAATGCCTATGCCATGCCAAAACATTAGTCTCACTAACCTGTTTATTATAAAAGATTTGCTATAGCATTTCTTCCTATCTCCCCATTCTGTTCCTGTTGGCCACCATTCTTAAGCTAGCATTGCTGCCTTTTCCTTACCGTATTTCTCCACACAATCAAGTCAGAAATATGGAGATGTTTAGCAAGATACAAAGGTAAGTCATTATTCTGTAACACCCACATTCACTTGAGTAAGGATGGCACGGGAACCCTGATATTCTTCTAACTGGATGAGTGTTGGTTAAAAGATACACAAGTGAACTTCAGTGAAATGGCTAACCCATCTCTGTTTCTGCACTCACTATACATACCTGTAGAATCACACTTATTACAGTTGCGCTGATTATATATTTGAAGCCTGTTGGTTCCTTTCAACAGAGAAGTCCTATAGGAAAGGTTCCATGTTATATTTACCTTTGAATTTCCAACTGCATTGCACAGTTCTTGGCAGATAATTTATTGTCACAATATTTACTAAATGAATGAATGATCATGATTCAGACTTATTTTTAAAATAAAAATTCTGTTCTGCACAAGGCACTGACGTGGTCTTTTTGGCAACATTACATTTGGAAAACACATCTCCCATTTAACCACGGAGGCATGAATACTGTGTGTTGACCACATCCTGGGGACAAATTCTATAGTTTCTCTGCTTTAGTCATTCTTCTTGGTCAGTATCTGGCATAAAGTGAAACCCCACAGGAGTTACTAAGGCTTTAAAAATACCTCATCCACTGAACCCACACACACTATTTCAAATGCACTGCAGTCTTTTGGGCTTTAAGGCAAATGTTTTCTCTCTAAGTATTTTTCCTTCAAATTGACTTTTTTATATTTACATTTTCCCCAGCCTTGGTTATCTTGGTTTATATTTTACCATTATTTATTATATCTATTCATATTATAAGTCACTTTGAGTTCTTTGGAAAAGGAGATGGGCCATGACTAAATAAATTTTAAAAACACTGCTATGTCCTAGGTAAGTGAATGGGATTCAGATCAAGAGATTTTGGGAGGAGGTGGATGAAAGTTGTTTCTCTCATCTATGGTCCACTCCATGATCCTGGGTAGGTCACTTAATTCACATTACTCTTTGATTCTGTTAGTTGACGTAAATAGCTGGAAAAATCATACCTTCAAAATAATGACTGGAAGGCTTTTTTTTTTTTTTTAAATAACAGTGACTTAGTCATGGCACTAAAAAGAACCAGTCATGCTTCCTCAGCAGTTCTTTCCAGCCCCAAAAGAATTGTGTTTTCTTCCTCAGGTCCTTAGGGACAGAATGCCTCATGTAGACATTCTTGCTACTTCTTGGAAAATCAATTAATAAAGCAATAGGCTACGTATCTGGTATCTGTGGGGAATATAGGAACAGCGTAAAACAGCCTAGACCCTCAGGGGACTTTAGGTCAAGGACCAGAGCTTGGCGCTAAGCATAGGAGAGCAGTAGAAATAGCTCTGCGTTTGGAATCAGAACAGCTGGGTTTGACCATGCTCTGGGATCTTCAGCCTTTTACCTAATTTTCCAGACTTCATTCCCTTGCTTGTCAACTAGAGCTGATAGTGGGGATGTAGTCAGGATTACATAAGAGAATGAACACCAACAAAGTTTACAGCTTGTAAAATACTATCAGGAGGACATGTTATAAGGAAGAAATCGTGTTTATATTTAATAAAAAATGTGGGCATTGAAGAGAACTTTGAAGGTATACAGACCTGGATTCATGTCTTTACTAGTTGTCTGGTTTCAGGCAAGGTACTTGACACCTCTGAGTCTCCATTTCTTAATCTGTATAATGGGTACAGATGGAGCACGGTAGAGCTCCTAGGAATATTGGTGGCAAAGGATGGAAAGCATGAAGCAGTGTAGCTTTGCTTACGTGGAATAAACAGTAGTGTTTACCCAAATTAGTTCTCTGGGTGTGGACAGCATAGTTCTCATCACACTTGAATTTTTCTTGGTCCTTGAATAGCACCTAGCATTGGAGCTTGAAAGTTTTATGTAACGCTCACTCTGTGAATTCCTGGAAGAAAGGAAACACATTGTTTTCATCTTTCTGTTCCTTAAAGTAGTGGCTTTCAATCCTGATGGCTCTCAACTCCCTGCCTGTTACCTGGAGAGCTTTTAAAACTACCCATGCTGAGGCCTCATGCCAGTCCCATTACATAGGAGGTCTCTCAGGGCATTAGGCTGGGTATAATGGTGTTTGGGCAAAGCGTCCTAGGCATTTATTACATAAATCCTGGATGAGAACCATTTCCCCAAAGCATTAACCACACATGGATAGATGTGTGTTCAGTTGTTGAGATGGTTGTATGGAATGGAATGGAAAACACACTGGACTGGGATTAGGGATTGCAGGTTCTACCTGTACTTCTACCTGTAGTCTGCCCTGACTGCTGGTGGTCTTTGACCTCCTGAGGTTCTGTGTCCTCATCTGCTAAATAGGAAGGCTGGACTGACTCTCTCTCTCTCTCTCTCTCCCTCTCCAAGCCCTGATGTCTATGATGTAGTCAAGCAGGCATCATCCCCGTGGTACCCATTTGGGGAGTCAGGCTCAGTGGTGGAATCATGGGGGGGGGCTCCTCTTGCTTTCCCCATAAATATACTTCTCTCTTTCCCATACCAGCCCCACCCACAGGCACATGAGAGGAGCTCAACAAGGACATCTGAAAACCGTTTTCCCCTTTTACCAAGAAACACCATAACATCATCAATCTGTGTTTGTTTTATTTCTAATGAGGGAAAGGTGCCCCACTTATTGGAAACACCTTGGGGAAAGAGGCAAGAGCCTCTCCCTGCAGTCTGGCAGCGGAGAGCAGAGCTGCCGGCTGCACCCCACCTGTCCCTACGGCCAAGACTGACACAACCCCAAATGCTTTCCATACGTAAACCTTTGTGAAATTTCCTATGCACACAGCGCAGATGAGGCCCCAGTTGCTGTTTCTGGCCAAGGTAACACAAACCACATGCCTGGAGAGGAGTCAAGGAGAATATCATTCCCCCAGAGGCAAAACCTAAGTGGCACCTTCTTGTCTTAGTCATGGACCCCTCCTTCCATGGACCAGGCATTGGTCAAACCTGTAGAGTAATTGCAAACATCCACCCTGAAAAATCACTGTGCACTTGGGCTAGGCCACCTAAGACTCCTTAGAAGGCAGCTCTACATTTTTACTCTTAACAGACAGCAAAGGGGGCTGGAAATTAGAAGGAATGTAGTACGTACCCAGGGGAGTTCATTTGGCATCCTAGCTTCTTCTTATGGATTTACCAGGTAGGAGCGCAGACAGCCTGTGCCCTGGTCCTCGGGCTCTTTCCTAGGTCCTGGAGTGAGCCACAAAGAGCCATGTTGGGTAGAGCTGACAGCCAGGCTGGCTTATTAGCCCCCATGCTTGTGAGAGTTTTGAGGAGGGGCATCTGGCCGGTCAATGTGCGGTAGCAGCAGCCATTCTGAGAATAGAGCATCCTGCAAGGATGAAAGTAACAGCTCTAGAATCATCTAGAGAATAATCCCTCAATTTCTGGTGATGTGTAAATAATATTTCCTGTTAGAGATCCTATTTGAGCTTTAGTTAAGCACAATGCCACAGAAGCAGCTCGGGCTCTGGGAGCAGAATGAAGTCACATTCTTCCTACCCAGTTCATTGCTTCTGTATCTAACCCCATCACTTCATGTACTCGGAACCTCAGCCTCCTCATCTATAAAATGAGAAGAATGGTAGCCACTGCAGAGACAAGGATTATCTTATAGATAAATGGGCTCTGATGCCATGCTGCCTGGGTTTGAACCCCTCTCTACCACATTGCAGCTCTGTTGGGCAAGATGGTTCTTCATCCCCTGCTTTAGTTTTCTTATCTATAAAACAAGATTAGTAGGGTCTACTTCATAGGGCTATTATGAGGATTAAATGAGTTAATACTTGTAAAGCTCCTGGAATAGTGACTGGTGCAGAGTCAGTAAGAGGAAGAACATTAATTATGCATTACAGCCCTTAACAAAGTGGCCAGCATACCGTGCATGCCCAGTGCCTGCCGGTTATTAGGACTACTAGAACAATTCACTCAGTGGGGGAAGGAACATGTGTCCTCACCTCTCATTTCCTCCCTCAGACTTGCTTGTATGATTCAGATGTGAGTCCACTGAGGTATCATCCTGGCCCTGAGGGAAGAGAAGGAAGACTTTTGGGACTAAGCCAATAGAGCAGGGATGTCAGGCTAGCAGCCCAGGCCCCAGGGGAGCCCAGGCCCAGGATCGGCTGACCTTTCCACAGAAAGAGGAGAAACCACAGCAGCCCTCACTTTCCCTGAGCTCTCACTGAGTCATGTTAAGTCATTCTTGGGTCTTATTCCATGGAGAAAGATGTTTCTACAGAAGCCAGAGAAGTTGTGCCTAGGTCCCCAGGCTCTGTGCTCAGAGCAAGATGTTCTGATGGAGGCCTGGGGGAGGTATGGAGTGGGGTTGAGGGGTTCTGGCTTTCTGGGAGCTTCAAAGGCCCTCTGGTAGCAATGGAGGAGGCTGGGTCTCTGTTTAAAAAAGAAAGTTCTCTTCTGGGGTCAGAGGAGGAGGATAGTAAGCAGTCTCTGGTTGGCTTTTTAGCATAATTGCTATTTTCTTCTCTAAAATTAGTCCATGCCTTATTCCTAGACAAATGGCCTTGATTTACATTTTATTTATTCTACAAATATTAGAAGGGCAATATTTGACAGGCATAGTGCTAGGGAATGACCACAGAGAGAATTTCATGAAATTGTAAATAATTACAGTATTTTCAGCTTGTAATATAAGTGGGTTCAAAGTCCAATGGGGGCATTGTGGATGGGGAGACCACACAAGGCTTCAAGGAGGAAATGATGTTGGTTTCCAGACACAGACCCCTGTGAGTCAAAATTCCACCTCTGCTACTTGGTGATCTTGGAGAAGTTATCTTAACCTTTCTGAGCCTTGGCTTCTCCACTTGTAAAATGAAGATAATGGCACCATCTTCAAAGAATTTTTATGTGGACTGAGATAAAGAATAGTGTGGCAGGAACACTGTAATTAACAAATGGTAGCCATTTTTAATCAGTGAAAATCTGCATATACCTAAAAATTCCACAGGGGGAACTTTTTGCAAAATTATGGCATATTTGGAATTTACTATCCATATTTTTATTTCACGGATGGTTGAATCTGAGGCTATAACCCTGTGGTTAAGATCATTAAAGACTGTTAGGTTTGCCCAAGATCCATTGAAATTCCAAGTATTCAGGAGTGATTCAGGTGGTGGGTCCCTGTGCACATATGGCCAGAGTTCATGAGCCAAACTTCCCCATATGCATTCACATACCACTTCTTCTGTCCATGGCAGAAGGCTGCTGCAGTAGCCTAGCCTTATAAGAGGTCATCCACACAGGCTGGCTGCATCCTGAAGTGAGAGGGAGAGGAGAAAGAAATAGGATGTCTCAGCAAGGCTCCAGGACATTCAGCTCATAAACCATGTGATTCCTTCTGTGGAAACATGTCTCCATAGCGAATGATGGCTCTCCTGTATAATGAATGACCCTTCCCCAAACTATCCAACCACTATCTACAGAGCATCAACTTGTGCCAGGCATTTGAGTTACATGTAGTTGCCACCTCTATGACTTCTGCATAAAATGAGCAGAACAGCAGTAGCATTCTTGAGAGAATAGTGGCTTTACGACATTCAGCACAGAAGTCCCTATAAGCATTCCTGGTTCCTTCTGCTTGTACCATTTTCCATTAGTTTTACGGAACCTGGTCTCCATTTTTATGTTTTGAGATCTCTTCCTCTCTTCTCATGATCCAGACTGTGCCATATCTTTAAGAGGCTTCATGCTCATTTAGCCAAAGAGAGACCTGAAATTGGGCTTGGGTGTAGCCAAGACTAGGGTTCACTCCTCACTCATCTCCCCTTTCCCCACCTAAGGTTATTTGTGAGTTCTCTTAGGGCACTTAGGAATTAATTAATTTATCGCTTCTCGGCCTTTTGGCTAAGATCAAGTGTAGGAATTTATTAATTTATGTGCACTCTACTGTTGTTATTCAGAGACTGTTGTTTTCAGTGAGGAGTCTCCAACTAGAACACACACTCTTTGTGGTCAGGCATTCTTGTCTTTTCATTCTTTCATGGTCTTGATTTCTTTTAAGGATATCGTTAAAACAAATCTCAAAAACAACTCCCTAAAAATAGGGGCAAAGAATATTTGACACCTGCTTGGCTATAAGGCTACCAAGGGAATGTAGTAGTTACAGGAACTTTCTGGATATTCCTAAAATGCCTATTATTCAAAGTTGGCCTAGAATAAGATAGGATCAGGTCTGACCCTCACCTACCTCTTCATTCATCTCACATAATACCCCTCCTCACTCTTTAATCTCAAGGTTTACTGGCTCTCTTGGAGCACTTTACAGAATGCCTCCTCCCACCCTTC
>CM052797.1:33377948-33390328 GCA_028533885.1 Nasua narica | reverse complement strand
GAGGGGAGGGGGTGGAGGGTTTGGGCGAGCCAAGTGGTGGGTATTGAGAAGGGCACGAATTGCATGGAGCACTGGGTGTGGTGCATGAACAATCAATCTTGTAACACTGAAAAAATAAACATATTTGGGGGAAAAAAATAAAGATAATTTGGGGATTAAAAAAAAAATGTGAGGTCTTGTCACAAGAACCAAGGTGCTAGCTAAAAAGAATTACAACTAACCAAATCTGGGATAATTTGAGCACCAAAATACTTAAATGCAATGATGAATTATAAATTATTGAAAAAATTAAAAATCATGAGCCCATACTGATAATAAATATATGAATAAATCTAAGTAAATTTATGAACACAATTTTGTACTATATATCCATAGTCTTGACCAAAGTTGAGTATGAGAGTAAGAATTGAGAACAAATTCTGAACTCTTTTTAGTTTCATTTCAGCAATGATTTAGAGACACTGAATGCTTACAAGGTCCCAATCTTTGTGTTGGATTACGTATCTTCATGATTCTCACAATGACATACTTACAGATGGGAAAAACTTGTTCAGTATCATATAACAAAAGGAGGAGGTGTGATTTCACCAAAA
Source organism: Nasua narica (assembly GCA_028533885.1). NCBI lineage: Eukaryota > Metazoa > Chordata > Mammalia > Carnivora > Procyonidae > Nasua > Nasua narica. The sequence continues at coordinate 33,389,735 of CM052797.1, read as the reverse complement.
TTAGGCTTTTTCCACTATGTCATGTCACACAGCAAAAGAATGATTTCTGATTAAAAGCATCCCACAGATGAAGTTTCTTTCTTTTTTTTTTTTTTTGCCTTTCTTTCTAAGGGATGTAGTAAAATGCTAGGGATGGTATTAAATTTCTAGGGTAAAGACAATAAAATTAAAACAATGATCTAAGAATGAATTTAATTGGATCTCTTGGGTTTGTAAACCATGGTCCATCAACTTCTTAAAGTCTCTAGGTGGGATTTCCTAACTTTACCCAGGAGGTGCTAATTGTACAACAGAGAAATCCCTGCAGCCAGGAGGCTGAGTTCCATCCCTGACTCTGCAGTTTACTGGCTGTAAAAGGGTACCTCATAGGGTTGTTTCCGGAGTTAAATGAGATAATGTATACATAAGCACATACAGATGTAAGTGCAAGTATTACTGCTTCACTCGGGTCTCCATGCTCCCCAACTCTTCCATGCTAAAGCAACCCCTTAACGCATTAAGAACAAAACATTTAAAAACCAGATCTGTAAAGAAAAAGACTTTAGTGAGATCCAGTGATACCCACTGTTTCCTCTAACACAATATACAGAATGATCCTTTCTGCAAGGAGTCAATCAACTGCAATTAGGTCAAGAATTTTAAAGCTCTAGAAAGAATAAAGAGGCAGAAGCTTGGCAGTGATTTTCTCCAAGGCCCACAGTCCTGAACCAGATGTGGTTAGTCTGCTTCAAGGACTGAAGTCCTCATCTTGGTTCTGTCACCAACCACTGCATGACCTTGTCATCACCTCCCCTGCACTAAGGTCAGTCTCATTGTCTGTAACTAAAGGCAGTTGCTATACTTCCTGAGACAACTTTAATCATTGTCTTGTTGTCAGTTCACCTATAGCTGAATCAGCTGAACTGCTTGTTAAAACACATATACTCCCCAGATCCCTCCCTGTGGCTCTCAAATTCAAACCCCTGGGCAGGGGCATCTGGGTGGCTCGGGTGGTTAAGCAACCAACTCTTGATTTCGGCTCAGATCATGGATCTCAGGGTCCTTGTATTGAGCCTTTGTGGACCTCCATGCTCAGGGGGGTGTCTGCTCGAGGATTTTCCCTCTCCCCTCCCCTTCCTGCTCATACATGTGTATGTGCACTCTTCCTCTCAAATCAATAAATCTTAAACAAAACCCCCAAACCCTCCAAAAAACCAACGACCCTGGGAAAAGTATCTGGAATCTGCATTTTTTTATCCCCTTCCCCCAAATAATTCGAATGCACACAGATTTGAGAATTACTGACCTAAATGCCTTTTTCAGATAAAGAACTCTATAGTGTGGGTCAGTGCTTTTTAAACTTTAATGAATCCCTAAAATGTAGGGGATTTTCTCTGCATTACTAAACTGCCAACTGCTGTTTCTCATGATTTCTAGATCACACTCTAAGTAGCAAAGCTTTATGTGATATGACACAGTCATATAGATTGGTTTGCTCTTTGGGGTGAAAAGAATATAGATAATGGTAAAGGGTGAGAGAAGAGTATAAGCATGGATAGAGACCTCAAAGATTTGCTTGGTTTGAGTGAAGACAGTTGATTGATGACAGTTACCTTTGGGTGACTTCGGTCCTTATGAAAGAGAAGTCACAAATTTGTAGAGAGCCAACTTGGTTAAGTCTTCCACTCTGTCACTTCCCAGCTATGCAATCTGTAGAGTGTGATTTAAGTTCTTGGACTCTTAAGTTATGAATCAGCAAAATAGAGACCACAAAATACCTGCCTTAGAGTTGCTGTGAACATTAAATGCAATCACATATATAAAATTCCCAGCCCAGTGCAACAACATCTGCCTTTTAGGGTTTTGGGAAAACCTTCCTAAGCCTTTACTTAGTTCCCTGTGTGGGACTGCTTATTGGCACTTGTCCCTCTCCCACAGATACCACCACCTGGAGGGTAATCACTTCTCCACCATGAGAAAACTCTTGACTTTCCCAGGCTGCTGATTTATCACACAGCTGCTTTCCCAGATTTGGAAGGCTGATGGCAATGCTGCTGGAGACAGATGGGAGAGCTGGAGTCCAGTTGCTTGTCAGTGATGTTCAATGGACATATTTATAAGGCTTTTCACACTTTTCTGGCATCCTCCGTGATTAGTCAGACACCAAAGACTGCCTACTGCACACCACATGGTGGCAGAGAAAGCTGCATGCACATGTGCTGGCTGGATCCTAGAGCAGCATAGTCCTTCTCTCCTGCTTCTTTTCATTACTTTCTATGTGATTGTGGTCAACATGCCACCCAATTTTTCATGTGAAGTCCTTTAAATTTTTTTGACAAGGAATACTGTCCTTTCCTCCCCAAAAAACTAAAAAAATATTATATTGCAATAATATGAACATAATGTGAAGAGTTTTCATCTCTCTTCATAGTCATTTGGAGGAGTTATCAACAAATATTTCTTTAGCAGTTGCAATTTGCTTAGCAGGATTCCAGGTGCTTAAGGGAACCTATAACAAAATCATTTGGTAAATTGCATGGTCAGGTTATAGGAAGGAAACCATGAAAATGGCTTTCTTTTTCCCCTATTTTTTCCCCCTGTGTTGTCCTCAAGTTTGACTATATATTGGAATCACCTGGAGAATTTTTAAAGAAATATTGACCTCTTCAGGTAATCTTTATCTTGTCTTTGTGATAAAACTTTCCTTGTTATTTTTTAGTCTATGTATATACCCTAAAGAGTATAATTTAATTTCCCCACTTTCTGACTTTTATAAAGTTATACTATATGATTAAAAAAAGGAATACTGATCTCTGAATCCCATTTCACAAATTCTGATTTAATAGATTTGGATGTTGCTTGGACATTGGGAATTTTAAGACCAGCCAAGATTGAGGATCACTGTCTTAAGAATTAGCAAGTTTTAATTCTTAGGAATTAACACATTTTTCTTGTCTCAATTTTTAATCACCATTTGTTTTCAAGATGACCATTTATGATTGTTAAAATGTCTGTACTGCCAGAGCAACCTATACTTTTTTTTAAAAAATATTTTACTTATTTTAACAGAGAGAGAACACAAGCAGGCAGAGAGGCAGGCAGAGGCAGAGAGAGGAGCAGGCTCCCTGCTGAGCAAGGAGCTCGATGCGGGACTCGATCCCAGGACATTGGGACCATGACCTGAGCCAAAGGCAGCTGCTCAACCAACTGAGCCACCCAGGCGTCCCGCAATCTATACTTTCAATTCCATCCTGATCAAAATTCCACCAGCATTTTTCAAAGTGCTAGAACAAACAATCCTAAAATTTGTATCAAAACAGAAAAGACCCCGAATCATTAAGGAAATGCTGAAAAAGAAAAACAAAGCTAGGGGCATCATGTTGCCTGATTTCAAGCTTTATTGCAAAGCTGTGATCACCAAGACAGCATAGTACTGGCACAAAAACAGACACATAGACCAATGGAACAGAGTAGAGATCCCATATATGGACACTCAACTTTATGGTCAAATAATCTTTGACAAAGCAGGAAAAAAATATCTAGTGGAAAAAGGATAATCTCTTCAATAAATGGTGCTGAGAAAATTGGATAGCTATGTATAGAATAAAACTGGACCATTCTCTTACATCATACACAAAGATAAACTCAAAATGGATGAAAGACCTCAATGCGAGAAAGGAATCCACCAAAATCCTAGAGAAGAACATAGGCAGTAACCTCTTTGACATTGGCCACAGCAACTTCTTTCGAGACACATCTCCAAAGGCAAAGGAAACAAAAGTGAAAATGAATTTTTAGGACTTCATCAAGATAAAAAGTTTCTGCACAGCAAAGGAAACAGTCAACAACTTAGTGAGGCAACCCACAGACTGGGAGAAGATATTTGCAAGTGACACTACAAAGGGCTGATATCCAAGATCTATAAAGAACTCCTCAAACTGAACACCCAAAAAACAAAAAATCAAGTCAGAAAATGGGCAGAAGACATGAACAGACACTACTCCAAAGAAGACATACAAATGGCTAGCAGACACATGAAAAAATGTTCATCATCATTAGCCATCCGGGAAATTCAAATCAAAACCACATTGAGATACCACCTTATACCAGTTAGAATGGCAAAGATTAACAAGACAGAAAACAACAAATGTTGGAGAGGATGTGGAGGAAGAGGAACCCTCTTACATTGTTGGTGGGAATGCAAGTTGTCACAGCCACTTTGGAAAAAAGTGTGGAGGTTCCTCAAAAATTTAAAAATAGAGCTACCCTATGACCCTGTAATTGCAGTACTGAGTATTCACCCCAAGATACAGATGTAGTGAAAAGAAGGGCCCTATGCACCCCAATGTTCATAGAAGCAATGGCCACAATAGCCAAACTGTGGAAAGAGTCAAGATGTCCTTCAACAGATGAATGGATAAAGATGTGATCCATATATACAATGAAATATTACTCAGCCATCAGAAAGGATGAATACCCAACTTTTGTATCAACATGGATGGGACTGAAGGAGATTATGCTGAGTGAAATAAGTCAAGCAGAGAAAGCCGATTATCATATAGTTTCACTTACTTGTGGAACACAAGGAATAACATGGAGGACATTAGGAGAAGGAAAGGAAAAGTGAATTGGGGGAAATCAGAGAGAGAGAGGAGGCATGAGAGACTATGGACTCTGAGAAACTAAGGGTTTTAGAGGTGAGGGGGATGGGGAGATGGGTGAGCCTGGTGGTGGGTATTAAGGAGGGCACATATTGCATGGGGCAGTGGGTGTGGTAAATAAACAATGAATCTTCGAACACTGAAAAAATAAAATTAAAAAAAAAGTGTAAATTTTGAAAAAAAAGGTAAAAAACCTTACAAAAAATGGTTTTTTTGTAAAAAACCATTTACAAAACTTTCTCACCAAAATAATCTATGTCAAATCTCAAAACAACCCCTTTAAACAGTCTGATTTTGTGTATTAGTTTATTTGCATATTTGTATGTTAGCCTCAATTTGAGTATTTTTTAAAATTGAAGCTCTTAGGTTAAATAACTTGTCCTGGGATAGATAGCTAGTAAGGGGAAATGATCCTTAAATCCATGAGTTCTGGCTCCCACTATTCTTTCCATTACTTTCTAACTCCCTTAAATCAGAGTTTGTCACTGGACATCATTCATTAGACCACAACACATCTCTACTCTAGATTGTATAAACATTCACAACAAAACCTCTCTGATATCCTTATTGTCAGATAAAAGAAATATTAATAACAAAAGAGGAATAGTGTGCATGAGAAGATAGGACCTTCCTGGTTTGGTGGCTGATACATGCCCTTGACATATGTAATTCAGCATGGTGCTTAGTGACATTCATGACACTATTTATTGCGGCATGGCACTATTTATTGCGGCAGTTAATGTATGCCAGCCAAAGGCCAGGTACCCAAACTCATCTCCAAGACCCATAAATCATCTAGGGAAAGAGACCACAGCATTCTTCCTTCTGTGATGAAAGACATTTTGAATTGTCTGGAAGGTTACAAAGGTTCTCATCCAAAGACAGAATCATCTGTTGATTCCCATAAATAGAGATTAGATTGAAGAGTGCTTCTCTCCCAAGCTGACAGAATAATGTTGATTTGGAGCCTCCATGCCTGAGTTATTGACAGGAAATAACATTTTTTAAAACTATAACTCCTTGGAGACATAAAGTTACGTTTTTATCCACAACTCCTAAACACAACTCCTGAGTGTTTTATTACCAGGATGGAATAGAGCAGGACTGGCTAATAAAACAGATTCTTGACAATTTCTCTGAACCTTGTCAGGAATCCCAAAGTTTAGAGGTCATGCTCTTGTCTCAGGTCAATGCCACAGCTAATGGGAAACTTATAGTCAAAGGGTACCTTTGGCAGAAAATATGGTCAAAGGGTACATATGGACAGAAAGTTAATTGACATGGCTTTGGTCCAGTTAGGCTTCTGTGGACATTTGGGCTGCAGAAAGACACCACCCAATTAAACCACTGTTCCTTCTAAAAATAGTTGTTTGAATTAATTTCACCATACAGTTCACAACCATTCTATTATTCTAATCAGTTTGTATATATAGGGCCTCACTCACAAATGAAAGTATGGATACAGTCATAAATGAAGAAGAGAGAAAGCTCATAAATGGAACTGTTAGAATTACTAAAATCACTCTAAAAAGCTCAAGAGTTTTGAACCTAAAAAAATGACTTGAAAGATACCAAACCTATAACAAAATTATCTATTAATTGAATCCTTAAACGCAATCAAAATCTCATTTCTCTCCAGTTTCGCAGTCTCAGAACCCCTGGACGCAAGTATTTTGGGGGAGGGGGAGAAAGAAACACTGGACATATGTCTCCAGATGCAGACATGGCAAATTTCCTTTTGAAATGATAACCCTTTGGCAGAACCAGCTACAAAACTTGTAGGGCCCACTGCAAAATGAAAATATAGACCCTCAGTTAAAAATTTATTGAGAATTTAAAGATAGGACTTCCAAGGAAGATGGTGGAGTAGGAAAATCCTAAACTCACCTTGTCCCAGAGATACAACTAGAGAACTTCTATATCAGTGTAATACCTCAGAAAATGAACTGAAGACTGGCAGAACATATTCATCACAGCTAAATGTAGAGAAGAGGACACACCGAAGAGGGCAGGAAGACATAACTGGGAGCCAAACAAAGGGAGGAAAGCCATGGGCCTGAGGAGGAGAGGACTAGACCTCCATACCAGGCACCTCAGGCATGGAGGACCTGCATGGGGAAGAGAGACCCCATAACATTTGGCTTTGAAAGCCAGAGGGGTCTAACAATCAATGGAGCTTAATATCTGGAACATTAAAAATCAGTGGGCTCAGTTCTAGGAAACCCAGGAGGGCAGAGTCACTGCCCTTAAAGAGACAACACAACAAACAGCCCCTCAGGATACAGCATAGAAGCAGCAGTTTGAAAAATCCCTTAGGTATATTGGAAGGGAACTTATCTATTAATCTCAAAGCCTGTGCTGTAGAGGGAGGGATTTTTGGGAGACATCTCCAAGAACAAAAGTGTAGGGAGGCACCATTTCCCTCCCTCACACCCCACCCTACATACATAGACACCTTTGGGAACCAGTGCAGCTCCAACACTCTCCACCAAGTTTGCTAACAACCTGCCCTGTGCCATTTCTACAGATCCACCCTCTCCAACTGGGCAAGTCTTGGCACAATTTTTCTTAGGTGACTGTAGGTCCCTCAACAATAGACCAGAGTGGATCTTGTTGGCATTGTGCACACCACCCCTGCACACTCCTACAACCTGCCCCTTCCAATAATCCCTTAGCTTGGTGCCACAAGACTGGCAGTGTGCAAGCACCCCAACAGGGGCCAACATCTTTTCAAAGTGATTCCTGACACCAGGGAGAGGGGAAAATAACCACCCACACCAGTTCAACTGTGACCCCAGCAGTGCCCTACATTCAGTGCTACTGTTAGGCAAATGTCAAGTCCAGGCAGCCTCCAACTGACCCAATAAGACAGGAACCAAACGCTGTCCCTACAGACAAAGAGAGACATTGCAGATGACTGGACTGAAGGCAAAAGTGGCTCAGCCAAAACAGCAAGGTGCGAAGAACACACATAGGAGACATCCCTGAAGCACCAGGGTCTGGTGAACAGGGGACACTGCACTATAGTGCACTACAAGACCTCTTCTTCATAAGGACACTGCTATCCAGAGCAGGAGACATAACTAACTTTCCAAACACACAGAAATAGACATAGCGTTGGACAAAGTGAATAGACAGAGGAAATGCCCCAATGAAAGAACACAACATAATCACCTCGAGAGCAAAAATCAAACAGAGATATGTAATAGGCCTCATAGACAATTTAAAGAAATGGTCATAAAGATACTCAAAGGCCATTATAAAAGAGTGGAGGACCTCAGTGAAACCCTCAACAAAGACATAAAAAACAAACAAAAATCAGAGATAAAGAACTCAATAACTGAAATCTGGAATACAGAGTAATGGAAAGCAATCAAGCTGAACAAGGAGAGAGAGAGAGAAAAGAATAATAAATGAGAATAGGCTAAGTGAAGTCAGCAACACAATCAAGTGTAATAACATTGGGATTATAGGGATCATAGAAGGAAAAGAGAGAAAAAAGGGTGCAGGAAATTTATTTAAAGAAATAATAGCTGAAGACATACTGTATTTGGGGAAGAATACGTAAATTCATATCTAGGAGGCACAGTTACAAATGAGGGAAACCCCAAAAGGCTATTAGCTGATTTCTCAGCAGAATTTTTGAAGGCCAGAAGGGACTGGCATGAAATATTCAAAGTGCTGAAACAGGAAAAAAAAAAAGTGCTGAAAGAAAAACCCTGCAGCCAAGAATACTTTATCCAGCAAAGTTATCATTTATAATACAGGAGAGATGAAGGAGTCCCAGACAAATAAAAGTTAAAAGAATTCATGACCCACCCTAAAAGAAATGTGAAACATGACTCTTTGAGAGGAAAGGAAAAGCCATAAATAGGAGTAAAAAAACTAGGAATCACAAAAGCAGTAAAATTAAGTATACCTTAAAAAAAAATCCATAGAGAATTTCCCTAATTTGGTGAAGGGAACAAGCATGAAAATCCAAGAGGCACAGAGAAAGCCCCTCAAAATCAGTAAAAATAGCTCCACACCCCATCATCTAATAGTGAAACTTACAAGTCTTAACGACAAAGAGAAAATCCTGAAAGCTGCTCGGGACAAGAGGTCTGTAACATTCAATGGTAGAAATATTAGATTGGCAGCAGATCTATCCACAGAGACCTGGTAGGCCAGAAAGGACTGGCATGATATATTCAGAGGACTAAACCAGAAAAATATGTTGCCAAGAATACTATATCCAGCTAGGCTGTTACTGAAAATAGAGAGAAAAAACCTCCAGGAAAAACAAAAACTAAAAGAATTTGCAAATATCAAACCAGCCCTACAAAAAATTTTGAAAGGGGTCCTCTAAGCAAAGAGAGTCTAGAAGTAATAGACCAGAAAGGAACAGAGTCAATATACAGTAACACTTTACAAGTAATACAATGGCACTAAATTCATATCTTTCAGTAGTTACCCTGAATGTAAATGGGCTAAATGCCCTAATCAAAAGATATAGAGTAAAGGAATAGATAAAAAAACGAGACCCTTCAACATGCTATCTACAAGAAACTCATTTTAGATCCAAAGACACCTCCAGATTTAAAGTGAGGAGGTGGAAAACCATTTAACATGCTAATGGATATCAAAAGAAAGCTGGGGTGGCAATCCTTTTATCAGATAAATTAGATTTTAGGCCGAAGACCATAATAAGAGATGAGGAAGGACACTATATCATATTTAAAGAGTCTGTCCAACAAGAGGATCTAACAATTTTAAATATCTATGCCCCTAGCATGGGAGCAGCCAATTTTATAAACCAATTAATAATAAAATCAAAGGAACACATCAACAATAATACAATAATAGTAGGGGACTTTAACACTCCTCTTACGGAAATGGATAGATCATCTAAGCAAAAGATCCAGAAGGAAATAAAGGCTTTAAAGGACACCCTGGATCAGATGGACATCACAGAAATATTTAGAACATTCCATCCCAAAACAACAGAATTCACATTCTTTTCCAATGCACATGGAACATTCTCCAGAATAGATCATATCCTGGGTCACAAATCAGGTCTCAACTGGTACCAACAGATTCAGGTCATTCCCTGCAATTTTCAGACCACAATGCTTTGAAACTAGAACTCAACCACAAGAGGAAAGTTGGAAAGAAGTCAAATACACGGAGGCTAAAGAGCATCCTACTAAGGAATGAATGGGTCAACCAGTATATTAAAGAATTTTAAAAATTCATGGAAACAGGGGCATCTGGGTGGCTCAGTGGGTTAAGTCTCTGCCTTTGGCTCAGGTCATGATCCCAGGATCCTGGGATCGAGCCCCACATCAGACTCTCTGCTCAGCAGGGAGCCTGCTTCCCCCCTTCTCTCTGCCTGACTCTCTGCCTGAATTAATATTTGTAATCTCTCTCTGTCAAATAAATAAAATATTTTTAAACATTCATGGAAACAAAATGAAAACACAACTGTTCAAAATCTTTGGGATGTAGCAATGGCAGTACTGAGAGAAAAGTATATAATAATACAAGGCTTTCTCAAGAAACAAAAAAGGTCTCAAGTACATAACTTAACCCCACACCTAAAGGAGCTGGAGAACAAACAGCAAAGAAAGCCTAAATCCAGCAGGAGAAGAGAAATAATAAACATTAGAGCAGAAATTAATGAAATAGAAACCAAAAGAATGGTAGAAGAAATCAACGAAGCTAGGAGCTGGTTTTTTGAAAAAATTAATATGATTGATAAACCCCCTGGCCAGACTTATCAAAAAGAAAAGAGAAAGGACCCAAATTAATAAAATCATGAATGAAAGAGGAGAGATCACAACACCAGAGAAATACAAACAATTATAAGAACATATTATGAGCAACTAAACACTAGCAAATTAGACAATCTGGAAGAAATGGATGCATTCCTAGAGACGTAAAACTGCCAAAAACTGAACTAGGAAAAAACAGAAAACCTGAACAGACCCATAGCCAGTAAGGAGATTGAAGCAGTCATCAAAAATCTCCCAACAAATGAGAGCCCAGGGTCAGATGGTTTCCTAGGGGAATTCTACCAAAAATTTAAAGAAGAATTAATACATATTCTCCTAAAACTGTCCCAAAAAATAGAAATGGAAGGAAAACTTTCAAACCCATATTATGAGGCTTACCTTGATCCCAAAACCAGACAAAGACCCCATCAAAAAGGAGAATTACAGACTAATATCCTTGATGAACATGGATGCAAAAATTCTCACCAAAATACTAGCCAATAGGATCCAAAAGTACATTAAAAGGATTATTCACCACAACCAAATGGAATTTATTCTTGGGCTGCAAGGTTGGTTCAACATCTGTATATCAATCAATGTGATACAATACATTAATAAACGAAAGAACAAGAACCATATGATACTCTCAATAAATGAAGAAAAAGCATTTGACAAAGTACAGCATCCTTTCTTGATCAAAACTCTTTCAGTGTCAGGATAGAGGGTACATACCTCAATATCATAAAAGCCATCTAGGAAAAACTCACTGTGAATATTATTCTCAATGGGGAAAAACTGAGAGCTTTTCCCCTAAGGTCAGGAACATGGCAGGGATGTCCATTATCACCATGCTATTCAACATAATACTAGAAGTCCTAGCCTCAGCAATCAGACAACAAAAAGAAATAAAGGGCATCTGAATCAGCAAAGAAGAAGTCAAACTCTCACTCTTTGCAGATAATATGATACTTTATATGGAAAACCCAAAAGACTCCACTCCAAAACTACTAGAACTCATACAGGAATTCAGTAACGTGTCAGGATATAAAATCTATGCATAGAAATCAGTTGCATTTCTATAAACCAACAGCAAGACAGAAGAAAGAGAAATTAAGGAGTCAATCCCATTTACAATTGCACCTAAAATCATAAGATACCTAGGAATAAACCTAACCAAAAGGCAAAGAGTCTGTACTCAGATATAGAGTACTCATGAAAGAAACTGAGGAACACACAAAGAAATGGAAAAATGTTCCATGCTCATGGACTGGAAGAACAAATATTGTGAAAATGTCTATGCTACCTAAAGCAATCTACACATTTAACGCAATCCCTATCAAAATACCATTAATTTTTTTTTCAAAGAAATGGAACAAATAGGGCCCCTGGGTGGC
>CM052797.1:33362941-33377848 GCA_028533885.1 Nasua narica | reverse complement strand
ACAACAGAGAGCCCAGAAATGGACCCTGAACTCTATGGTCAACTAATCTTCGACAAAGCAGGAAAGAATGTCCAATGGAAAAAAATGCAGTCTCTTCAACAAATGGTGTTGGGAAAATTGGACAGCCACATGCAGAAGAATGAAAGTGGACCATTTCCTTACATCACACACAAAATAGATTCAAAATGGATAAAAGACCTCACTGTGAGACAGGAATCCATCAAAATCCTTGAGGAGAACACAGACAGCAACCTCCTCGACCTCAGTTGCAGCAACTCCTTCCTAGAAACATCGCCAAAGGCAAGGGAAGCAAGGGCCAAAATGAACTATTGGGACTTCATCAAGATCAAAAGCTTTTGCACAGCAAAGTTAACAGTCAACAAAACCAAAAGACAAATGACAGAATGGGAGAAGATATTCACAAATGACACATCAGATGAAGGGCTAATATCCAAAATCTATAAAAAACTTATCAAACTCAAGACCCAAAGAACAAATAACCCAATCAAGAAATGGGCAGAAGACACGAACAGACATTTCTGCAAAGACATCCAAATGGCCAACAGACACATGAAAAAGTGCTCAACATCACTCGGCATCAGGGAAATACAAATCAAAACCACAGGTAGATACCACCTCACACCAGTCAGAATGGCTAAAATTAACAAGTCAGAAAACAATCGGTGTTGGCAAGGATGCGGAGAAAGGGGAACCCCTATACTGTTGGTGGGAATGCAAGCTGGTCCAGCCACTCTGGAAAACAGTATGGAGGTTCCTCAGAAAGTTGAGAATAGAGCTACCCCACGACCCAGCAATCGCACTACTGGGTATTTACCCTAAAGATACAAATGTAGTAATCCAAAGGGCACATGCACCCAAATGTATATAGCAGCAATGTCCACAATAGCCAAACTATGGAAACAACCTAGATGTCCATCGACAGATGAATGGATAAAGAAGATGTGGTATACACACACACACACACACACACACACACACACACACACACACACACACACTGGAATACTATGCAGCCATCAAAAACCCACGAAACTTGCCTTTTGCAACAACGTGGATGGAACTAGAGGATATTAGGCTAAGTGAAATAAGTCAATCAGAGGAAGATAATTATATGATATCTCTTATATGTGGAATTTGAGAGGCAGGGTGGAGGGTCATGGGGTTAAAGAGGGAAAAAATGAAATAAGATGGGGCCAGGGAGGGAGACAAACTGTAAGAGACTCTTAATCTCAGGAAATAAACTGAGGGTTGCTGGGGGGGTGGGGAGGGGTAGGAATAGGGTGGCTGGGTTATGGACATTGGGGAGGGTATGTGCTATGGTGAGTGCTGTGAAATTTATAAACCTGATGATTCATATTCCTGTAACCCTGGGGCAAATGATATCTTATATGTTAATAAAAAAATCCCATGGCTGCAAGAGGTTCACAAAATAAAAGGATGTCAAGTACTGCACCATATGCCTAAGACATAGAAGGACAAGCAATAGAGATTGGGTTCAAACTTAAGTGACCACCAACCTAATATAGACTGCTATATGTATACGATATTTTATATAAGCTTAATTATAACCACAAATCAAAAACTCATAATAGATATGCAAAAAAGAGAAAGGATTCCAAATATTTCTTTAGTGATATTTCTTTAGTGAAGCTCATTGTGAAAGAGAGAAAAGAGAAGGAACAAAGAAGAACTACAAAAACCACCATAAAACAAGTAACAAAATTACAATAAGTACATACCATCAATAGTTACTCTAAATGTAGAGGTACTAAATGCTCTCATCAAAAGACATAGGGTGATATAATGGATAAAAAGAGCAAGAGTTATCCATATGCTGCCTAAAAAAGACTCATTTCAGACCTAAAAATGCCTAGAAATTCAAAGTGGAAGGATAAAAAAGCAATTATCATGCAAACGGAAGTGAAAAGAAAGCTAGGGTAGGAATACTTATATTGAACAAAATAGACTTTAAAACAAAGACTGTAACAAGAGACAAAGAAGGATATTACATAGTTATAAAAGGTATACTCCAACAAGAAATTATGACAATTGTAAATATTTATGCAGCCAACATGGGAGCACCCAAATACAAAAAGCTACTAATAACATAAATGAAGTAATTGATAGTAATACCATAATAGTAAGGGACTTTAACAACTCACTTACATCAAAGTATAGATCATCCCAAACAGAAAATCAACAAGGAAACAGTGGCTTTAAATGAAACATCAATTCAGATGGATCTAACAGATATATTCAGAACATTTCGTCCTATAACAATAGAATACACAATCTTCTCCAGTGGACATGGAACACTCTCCAAAAGAGATCACATATTGGGCCACAAAACAAGACTCAACAATTTAAAAAGATTGAAGTCATACCATGCATCTTTTCCAACTACAATGCTATGAAACTAGAAATCAACCACAATGAAAAGTGTGGAAAAAACACAAACACATGGAGGCTAAATAACATACTACTAAATAGTAAATGTGTCAACCAAGAAATCAAAAAGGAGATAAAAAAAATACATGGAGACAGATGAAGATGAAAACACAATGGTCTAAAATCTTTGGGCTACAGCAAAGGTTGTTCTAAGAGGAAAATTTACAGCAATACAGGCCTACCTCAAGTAGTAAGATAAACAACATAACCTAACACCCAAAGGAGCTAGAAAGAGAAGAACAAAACCCAAAACCAGAAAAAGGAAGGAAATAATAAAGATTAGAGAAGAAATAAATGAAATAGAAACTAGAAACAAAAACAAAAAACCAAAAAAAAAAACCCAAAACAACAACAAGAAACAAAAAATAGAACAGATCAATGAAACCAGAAACCAGGAGCTGGTTCTTTGGAAAGATCAACAAAATTGATAAACCTTTAGCCAGACTCACCAAAAGAGAAAGAGAGTGAGGACTTAAGTAAATAAAATAAAAAATGAAAGAGGAGAAACTGACACCATAGACATACAAAGGATTACAAGAGAATATCATGAAAAATTATAGGAAAATGAATTGAACAACTCAGAAGAAATGAGTGAAGTCCTAGAAATATATAATCTCACAAAACAAACAGGAAGAAATAGAAAATTTGAACAGAACAATTACCAACACTGACATTGAATTAGTCACCAAAAAACTCCCAAGAAACAAAAATCCAGGACCAGATGGTTTCACAGGTGAGTTCTACCAAATACTTAAAGAAGAGTTAATATCTATTCTTCTGAAATGATTCCAAAAAGGCATCCAAAGAGGAAGGAAAGCTTTCAAATTCATTCTATGAGGCCATAATTACCCTAATACCCAAACCAGATAAAGACACTACAAATAAAGAGAACTACAGGCCAGTATCTCTGATGACCATAGCTGCAAAAATCTTCAACAAAATATTAGCAAGCCAAATCCAATAATACATTGAAAAAAAAGCATTCACCACAATCAAGTGGGGTTTATTTCTGGAATAAATGCTTCAATATTCATAATTCGATCAACATGATACACCATATCAACAACAGAAATATTATCATTTCAATAGAGGCAGAAAAAGCAATCGACAAAATACAACATCTATTCATGAAAAAAAAGAAACCATCAACAAAGTAGGTTTAGAGGGAACATACCCTGACAATACTTTCATTGCCAAGAGAAATGCAATATACATGGCAGTCCAAGCACGTTCTTCTTGCTGGAAAAGTCTAAACTGGAAGCCAACTAAAGGTTAAAAAGTTGTCCAGTGAAAGCAGAGTCAAAGCAATGGTAACTGAACGAGCTTAGGAAATAATTCCAAAATAAAGGAAAAACCCATAGGTAATATCATACTTAATGGTGAAAAACTAGAGCTTTAGCCCTAAGATCAGTAATAAGAATGTCCAATCTCCCCACTTTTATTCAACATAGCAGTAGAAGTCCTTGCCACAGCAATCAGACAAGAAAAAGAAAAGGCATCCAAATTGGTAGGGGAAGAAGTAAAATTTTCACTATTTGCAGATAACAAGATACTATAAACAGAAAACCCTAAAGACTCTACCAAGAAACTCAGAACTGATAAATGGATTCAGTAATGTCATAGGATACTAAATCAATATTCAAGAATCCATTGCATTTCTATACACTAATAATGAAACAGCAGAAATAGAAATTAAGAAAGCAGTCCCATTTACAATTGCACCAAAAATAATAAAATCTAGAAATAAATGTAACCAAGGAGGTGAAAGACTCATACTCTTAATACTATAAGACACTGATGAAAGAAACTGGAGCTGACAAAAAAAAGAAAAAAATGGAAAGATAATCCATGCTCATGTAAGAAGAGCAAACACTGTTAAAATGTCCATACTACCCAAAGCAATCTACAGATTTAATGCAATCCCTATCAAAAAACCATCAGCATTTTCCACAGGAAAAAAAAAATCCTAAAGTTTGTATGGAACCACAAAAGACCCTGAATAACCAAAACAATCTTGAAAAAGAAAAACAGAACTGGAGCTATCACAATTCCAGATTTCAAGATATACCACAAAGTTGTAGTAATCGAAACAGTATGGTACTGTCAAAACAGACACACAGATCATTATAACAGAATAGAGAGCCCAGAAATAAATACATGATTATATGGTCCATCAGTATCCAACAAAGGAAAGAATATGCAATGGGAAAAGACAGTCTCTTCAACATATGTGTTGGGAAAACTGGATAGTCACATGCAAAACAATGAAACTAGACCACTTTCTCACACCATACATAAAAATAAACTCAAAATGGATCAAGGACCTACATATGAGAACTGAAACCAAAAACATCCTAGAAGAGGACACAGGCAGTAATTTCTCTGACATCAGCTATAGCAACATTTTTCTAGGTATGTCTACTGAGGCAAGGGAATCAAAAGCAAAAATAAACTATTGGGACTATACCAAAATAAAAGGCTTCTACCCATGAAGAAAATGATCAATAAAATTAAAGGACAGCCTAATCAACGAGAGAAGATATCTGAAAATGACATATCTGATAAAAGTTTAGTATCTAAAATATATGAAGAACTTATACAACTAAACACCAAAAAACACACCAAATAATCTCATTAAAAAGGGGGCAGAAGATATGAGCAGACATCTCTCTAAAAAAGACATACAGATGACCAACAGGTACATGAAGAGTCTCAATGTCACTCATCTCCAGGGAAATGCAAATACAAACCAAATGAGATATCTCATACCTGTCAGATTGGCTAAAATCAAAAACACAAGAAACAACTATTGTTGGCTAGGATATGGGGAAAAAGGAACCCTTGTTCAGTGTTAATGGGAACATAAACTGGTGTAGCCATTCTGAAAAACAGTATGAAGATTCCTCAAAAAATTAAAAATAGAAATAACATATGATCCAGTAATTCTACCGTTATTTATCCACAGAATATGAATAAAACTAATTTGAAAAGATATACGCACTATCTTTATTTCAACATTATTTACAATAGTCAAAATATGGAGGCAGCCCACATGTTCACCAACAAATGAATGGATAAATACGAAACAGTATACAGGAGCACAGCCTGGCTCAGTCAGTAGAGCATGCAACTGCTATCAGGTTTTAAGTTTGAGCTGCAAGTTGAGTTTAGAGATAACTTAAAGATAAAATCTTTTTAAAAAGTGATTTTATATGTATATACACACATATGTATATGTATATTTATTACTTAGCCATGAAAAAGAATGAAATCTTGCCATTTCCAATATGGATGGATCTAGAGGGTACCATGCTAAGTGAAATAAGTCAGAGAAGGACACGTAACATATGATTTCATTCATATGTGGAATATAAGAAACAAAACAAATCAATAGAGGGAAAAAAAAGAGACAAACAAAAAACCAGATTTCTAACTATAGAGAACTGATGGTTCATGGGGGGTGAGGGGTGGAAATAGGTGAAGGGAATAAGAATATGCTTATCATGATGAACACTGAGTCTCTATACTGTACACCTGAAACTAAAATGACACTGTCCATTACCTATACTGGAATTAAAATAAAAAAATAATTTAAGGATGATGATAGCAATACTTTAAACCAAATGCGGTGTCCTATGTGACCGTATAGATTGCATGCCCATGAAGTCGGCTCTATCCTTAAGGCAGCAAGACCCCAGTAGTGCTACTCCAGCTTCGCTTCTGTTGAGTCACTGGGAACAAATGAGACTTCCCTACATCCCCAAATAGTTATGTAGGCAGATGGCCCTGGTTGTCCATGGGATATCTGTAGGAACAGCAGAAGGATAAAAATGTGATGGAGAATGAATGCACTATGTGTCGCAGAGTAACCTAGGAAGGACAGAGGATTTGTACAACTTGGAAAAAAACAGTGGCTACTACAGACCCAACTGAGTACCAACATTGTCCAAGAAAGAGAAATCCATGGATATTCTCATCCCTAAATGAGGTTATGTGGCAGCATATCTTGAGATACTATTCATATCTATCTACCTATCTAGTCTGCATAGATCTGTACTTGGGTTTTATTATTTTTAGCCTCCCGCCTCAATTCCAAGCCAACAGTTGTCTCTGTATTCATTATGTCAGGGGAGAAGTCTACCAGCAGAAAAACAAGAAACTGTCCTAATAGTCATCTTAGATTTGGGTACACAAGTCCAGAGAGAGAAGTGGATTCAGTATTTAAAAGTTGTCTGGCCAGACCACGAAGACAGGATTTTCCACAGCCTAGAAGAGCAATTCTCCTGGTTTTGGAAGCCATAGAAGGCTACCACATCCCTAATCAAGAGGACATATACCCCAGGAATGACTGCATGGGATGGGCGAGTAGGCTGATAGGATGACAGGGAGCTTTGGCCCTGAGGAAGGGTGAGGGCAGTTGAAGGCTTCCTACACACCAGGAATGGCACAGAAGCAGCAGACAGCATTCTGGAAGAGACAGAGGATATCTCACTGGCCACTTAGGTGGCCTGATGATGGAGTATCTCATGATGTGCAATGTGACCCACCCCACCTCTGTGTGAATGGCTTTACATGATTCCAGAAATCACTGGAAGGATGGGAAACAAGAAAATGACTGGAATTACATTTCCTGGTAGCTTGGTGGGAGGAAGAAGAGTATATATATTATAAATTATAAAAAAAAGAGTCATTGTTCCTATACACTTGTGTTGGAAGCCTGGGATTCATTCTGCTTTCTGATGACACTATTTCCTAAGCTCATTTAGTTATCATTGCTTTGACTCTGCTTTCACTGGACAACTTTTTAATCTTTAGTTGGCTTCCAGTTTAGACTTTTCCAGCAAGAAGAACATGCTTGGACTGCCATGTATATTGCATTTCTCTTGGCAATGAAAGCTCTCCATATAAGTGAACAAAATTATGTTTTTCTGATTTATTAATTAGTCAATCTCTTGTGGATGTGGTTAACATGGCTCATTTCCCTGGGCCCTCGCCACATGGATGTACCGTGAAGATGGAGTTTATCAATCTGCCAAAGAGAGGACTAAAATGACTCTCAGAGGGTGCAGATACCCTGACTGAAAGAACCATCAGGGAAAAGGCCCCCTGACCTCTCACTGATATTTCCTATTGTAAAAATAATATCATGAAATGGTAAAGAAATATTTTTTAAAAAGCTATATTATGCAGACTATGTTGCAAGTCTGTTCCATCTAGTAAAATGAAAATTATTGCTTAATCAAAAACAAAATTATGTTAATGTAATGTAGTAGTTAAGAATGCAGCCTCTGGAATCAGACTGCCCAGTTTTATCAAGTCTTGGCTTTGCTACTTAAGCAAAATGTGTTTTTTAGCAAGTTCAGAGAAATCTAGTAGGGACTGTTGTAAGGAATAAAGATATTAATATGTATAAAACATTTTGTGCAGTGCTTAGCATCTGTTAAGTGCCATACAAATGTTAACTATTTCTGATTTTATTGTTATTTTAGGTGTTCCCTTCCAGTCTGTGTCCAAATGCATGGATGTCATTTCATGTTGCACATAATTTATATTCCTTTCATTCTAACACTGTGTCATAAATAATCTGTATTTCTATGGAGGCTTTAACTCTAATTTTTAATAATACAATTTAATTCACTTAATAGTTGAGCACTTACTTAAAAATGACTGTGCTATGTAACAGGGATATCAAAATGATGATAAAATTGAAAAACTGGCAAAGGTGATGAACAGGAAGGACACCAAAGAAGAAATATAAATGGCCAAAAGAGAAGCTTACCCTAACAAAAAGTCAAGAAATGCAAATTAAAGCAATGTTACTATTTTCACCTATGAGATTGGCAACATTAAAAAGTTTGCTAATAATATTCACTTTAGAGTAAGAGGTAGGACAATGAATATTCCCCTCTCCTGCTGGCCAAGTATAAGCTAGTGCAGGCATTTAAGTATTTTTTATTAAGGATGGCATTTTTTTTAAAGATTTTATTTATTTGAGAGAAAGAGACAGAGAGAGAGAGAGAGAGAGCAAGAGCGCAAGTGAGCTGAGCACAGGTGAAGGGGAACAGAGAGAGACTCCCTGCTGAGTAGTGAGCCCAATATGGGGCTTAATCCCAGTACCTTGGGACCATGACCTGAGCCAAAGGCAGCCATGTAACTGACTGAGCCACCCAGGTGCCCCCAGGCATTTAACTATTAACATTTAAAATGCATAGAACCTCTACACCAACCATTTCACTCTTCCATATCTACTTTCAGGAAACAGCTGGTATGTGCTTCAGGAGACAAAACCAAGGATGTGCACTGTAACATTCGTAACCATGCAAATTGAAGACCACATAACTGCTCATCAGTATTTGGAACTGTTACACAAATGGTGATATATTTATTCTTAGAAAGAATGTGTTCTATCTACTGATCAATACTGACATGGAAAACTTCCAAGGCTTGTTGCTAAGTAAACAGCAAACGAAAAGCTGCAGAAAAACAAGTACAGCAAGACAGCATTTTCCTAACACACACTATGAACAAAATGTATAGCTGGATAGATACATAAATATGTAAGTATATATGTGTATATGCAACAGATATGTATATGTTGTAGGCGTGTTTGTGAATAAATATGTTGAAAATTGTCTGGGAGAGTCCATACTAACAGTGGCCATCTTCAGACAGGAAACTAATATTGGTCAGGGGACTTCAACATTTCCTCTATTTTTAAATGTTTTTAACTATTGTTTGTACAATTAAAAATGAATTTTTAAAAATCAGAAGATGAATCCTAAGTTTCCTGAATCCCAAAGTTACTATTCCATTGAGTTGATGTGTAACAATTTATTTAGCCATTGATCTATATTTGGCGGTTTAGGTTGTTTCCATTCTTTTGCATTATAGATCTTTACACACTGCAGCTCTTTTTTCTTGTTGATTTATTTCTCTGGGATAAATTCCAAGAGTGGGATTATTGGACAAAATGGTATAAACATCTTTCTGGCTTGTGATATATTTTTCCACATTGCTTTCCAAAAATGTTGTGCTTCTCTTTCCCCATCATTACTACAGAAAAGTGAGTGGGTTCTCCTACACCTGACACCAGTCTACTTTTCTATTCCCATCTTCTGTTGGGGGTCTGTTACTCAGGGATGTGCACTTTTCACTTTGATTCTCAACCTATTTTAGAATTGACACCTCCTAGAGGACCATCAGTTTATACTCTTCCTCCCATGCCTTGTGTGCACGTATATTCCTAAAGGAGAGATAGAATTAACACTCTCATTTTATAGATGAGAGCACTGAAGCTTACAAAAGTCGAGAAACATGCCTAGGGCCCCCTAGTTAACATGTGGTAGAGTCTCTACTTGTAATCAAGTCTCCGTACTCTCTGCAGTTCTCCATCCATTTTGAGCGAGCAGAGTTGTTTTGACCCCATGTACCTGTTGGATACACATAGGGCCCACTCCTGCCATGGCTCTCCTACTCCGTTTGGTCTCTTGGCACCAGCCCATGTTTGTGTCCTTCCCACCTCTCTATGTCCCTCTTCTTGGTCTGCTTCTCAGATTGCCAAATTGTGTTTCACATATTCAAACTCCATTTCTTCTCTATTTCGTCTACTTTAACCAAAGGTACTAGACCAGTGACTTTTATCCTTGGGGAACTTAAAATGAACCAAACAAACGGAGGCTTGGACTCCATCTCTAGAAATCCAGATTCATTGATCTGGGGTATAGTCTGGGCCTGGGACTGAGAATTTTTTTTAAAGTTCCCATAAAACCTCGGAGTGAAAACCTCTGTCTTAGACACTCTTCTTAGTTTCTGCTCCTGAGTTTAGATGGCAACATGGCTGCTCTTTTTTGTTTGTTTGGTAATTGCTACCTTGTCTCCCTTAGCTACCACCACCACGAGCATTCACTTGTCTGCCCTGCTGCCATTCTGCCTGTTCTATTCTGTTCCTTTGTGCTCTGTCTCTTGCTGTACCTCCCCTCAAACCTTGGCCCTTGCTACTGTTGCTGCCTACAACCACTCCCCTTTCCTCTGTCCTAAGTCTCTTGAGCTGAAGTTTTGCCTCTTCCATTCAGATCTCTTACATCACAGCCCAGGCAGGTGGCTACTTCTTTCTGAACTCCTATTTCAATTCTCAATTCTCACCTGCTTCATTTTGTTACCTTTTCATTTAGTGATGGAAGGTGGTATATGATTTTCATGTGTGGACAGGAGGAAGCACTATTTTTTTAAAAAAAGATTAAAAAAAAATTTTGACAAAGAGAGATCACAAGTAGGCAGAGAGGCAGGTGAGAGAGCGGGGGAAGCAGGCTCTCTGCTGAGCAGACAGCCTGATGCGGGGTTCGATCCCAGGACCCTGAGGTCATGATCTGAGCTGAAGGCAGAGGCTTTAACCCACTGAGCCACCCAGGTGTCCCATGGAAGAAGCACTCTTAATGGTTTTTAAGAGCACAGGATTGAGAGGAAGACTCATGTTTCAAATTCCAAGCTGCTGTTTATTTAACCCCTCGAAGCCTCAGGTTTCTCATTTATTAACTAAAGATAGCAGTGATATATACATTTATCTCACAGAGTTTAGCTGAATGATGGAAAGCATTTAACACAGTACCTGCTATATGATGAAAGTTTGATACATGTTAACTATTAGAAATAGAATATATATTAGTAAGACTGATTTCTTTCAGCTAAAGTAGTGGGAATTGAGAAGTTAAGCATCCAAATGAGCAATTTCCCTTATCATCTACCCCATAAGTATTTGTTATATGAATGAGTAGAAGATACCCACTTATTCTGATGATGTTACATTGCCCAGATCTTTTTCCAGAAATCTTCTTTCAGAGTCTGTGGTAGAGCAAGTTTATGAGTCAGAAAGAGAAAAGGCACTATTATCTCTTTCTCTGCTTCTTTTTACCAAAAAAAGATAATATCTAATTTCCTCGCCCACTTTATTTATCAACTTTGGTGCCAAATGACCTTTGACTTTTTTTCTTGTAAGTTGAATTATACCCAATAGGAAAATTATACAACTACTAAGATCATGCACAAAATGTGTTAATAGATTTTTAAGGGAATTTTAGAACAGAAGTTCTCAGAAAACATTCCCCCAAGGAGATTGCAAATGCCTAGGGAACAGGGACCTTGCCTACAGGTAGGGTTCTTAACCTGGAGTTAACTGAAGTTGGGGGCACACTTTTATCTTCTATGTTTTTCCAGTTTGGGGGTCTGTTACTTTATTATTTTCAAGCATATTTATGACAGAAAGAGGACAAGAATCCTTTTAAAAAATATTTTATAGGTGGGGAGCCTGGGTAGCTCAGTTGGTTAAGAGTCTGCCCTTGGCTCAGGTCATGAGCCTGGGGTCCTGGGATTAAGCCCCACATCATTGGGCTCCCTGCTTAGCAGGGAGTCTGCTTCTCCCTCTCCCTCAGTTCTCCGCCCCCGCCCCCAACTCATGCTCTAGCACATGCACTCTCTCTCAAATAATTAAATTTAAAAATATATATTTTATAGGTACCAAGGTTCCTAGAAGAATGCGATAAATTTAAAAATAAATTTAAGTATTTAAGGAATAAAAAAGTGTTTTCATATGCTAGGAGATGCTATTCATCAATCCTTGTAGCACATATTGTTATTTTAATGATGGGGGATGGGTTTGAATGTAACTATAGACATTCCCTCAACCTCTCCTCCTTGACCTCACTTGTTCAGCGTTCGTGAAACAAACAACTAACTGCTAATGTTCTTGTGTATGGAAAGTGACCTTGGAAAAAAGGCTGGTTTTTCTCTTGGAATGAAGAAAACTGGACTGTCAGGATTGATACAATGACTTTTCTGTTTTGTTAGTGACACATTGTAACACATTGAGTTAACTAAAACTAATGGCACTAGAGTTACTACTTGAAAGAATGGAGAAATTAGCTTTCCATTTCTTATCCTCCAGTTCCTAATGCTATATTTTTAGAAGCATTTATTTTAAGTGGAGAGAGTCCAAAGGAGAACACAGCTATCTTGATTAAAAAAAATTTTTTTGAACATGAGAATTGGGAGGAGGATTCTTTTCTCACTGTGTTTTTTTTTTTTTTTGTCCAGTGGTGTGCTGGTAAACTGGCTCTCCGGGGGGAGAAAAACAAGTTCTCATTTGGAGTGTTTGCCAATTTTTGTGGTGTAAATATTCCCACTATGGCTAATTACAAGGTACCAATGTGAGGCCACTAAACGCAATTTGGAAGAAATGCACAGAATTTGTTTTTGTGAGCAAACACAAACTGGCTTTAGTAAACCACAGTTTATAACCCTCATAAACCTGCAAAAGGGTTTCTAGGGAGGTTCAGTTTTATAGTAGTGCTCCTTGGAACAAGCAGATTTTAAGAGCAAAAAGTAATTAGAAAGAAATTCTATTAGAGGCTATTGAAGGAGCCTGAAATATACAGTTTCAAACCTACTACTCAAACTCCCTGATAAAATTTGTCCTCCTCCAACTCAAACCACTGTTAAA
The DNA here is from genome assembly GCA_028533885.1 of Nasua narica. NCBI lineage: Eukaryota > Metazoa > Chordata > Mammalia > Carnivora > Procyonidae > Nasua > Nasua narica. The sequence goes on along the minus strand of CM052797.1, from coordinate 33,364,887 downwards.
AGAAAACCACAGGCTCAAAATGGAGTCTTTTGTGTTAGGTCCGAGACTGGGGCTCAATATCTTACCTAATTGCAGTTTCAACCTTCCCCAGGAATATAATCTTAACCAGTCCGTCTGGAATTTCCCAGTCAGCCCAGGTAAGGAAATACACCTAATAAGACCTTTTAGTCCCCCCAAAGGAAGGTGGCCTTGCCTGAAATGATTTGTTTGGTTTGTTGGTTTTGTTTTGTTTATGACTTCTTTGTCCTGCCTTTAAAAGCCTTTCCCTTTCTTAGTCATTTGGAGCGCCAAATTTCTATTTGCCAGATGGGATGCTCCCTGATTCATGAATCATTGAATAAAGCCAATTAGATCATCAAATTTACTCTGCTGAATTTTGCTTTTAGAACCACTATGACTTTTTCTCCCTTTTCTTCTTCCTCCTCTACCTACACTCAATTTTTTTTTCTCTAGATTGACTACTCTCCTTTTGGGGAGCTGATTACAGGTAGGGTGGGGAGGAGTGGGATACTCTTTGATGGACAAGAGGGGAGCAGAGGTCTGGGATAACAGGACACTAATAATCTGTGTTCTATCACGTTGTTTTCCCATGTTTAAAGAAAAAGAAAAAATTGAGGAAAAAGTAAAACTACTTTCTCAAAGTTTATGGTTTGACAATCAACAAATCTTTATAAACATTATCCTTTAGGGGAAAAAAAGCAGTATAAATACGCTCCAAGTCGTTTTTCTTTCCATTTACTTACGAGTACTTCTTAATCTGTATCTACATTTCAAAACCAATTTGACTGATCAAGTCTGAGTTAATAAAAAGTTAAAAGCTAAGCCAATTGTTTGTCTATCTTAGCTAATTTTTATTTTGGCTATCTGGTCAAAATTACAACATGACCATGAGCAAGTCCTTTGGCCTTTCTGAACCTGAGTTACATAATCTGACAAACAACAGGGTTGAACCAAATTGTCTTTAAATTGTCTTCTAGCTATACAAGTTTGTGACACCTGTATTGAATTTAATAAGTGACTTCATAATTCTTTAATGAAATAGACTGATAATTTCTACTTTTAAAATGTCATAAACCTGTTAGCTTGAGTAAGTAGATGTATTTTATCTAAAATGACTTAACCAGAACTCTTCTGCCAATAGAAAGAACTTATTCTTTATACTACAGTTTTCTCTGGTGCCCTTCCCAGACTTTGAGATTCATCAGAGTAATCTGAAGGGAGAAGCCTCTCCAGACTTAGAGGAAGGTTCTCAGTATATATTAAGAATACTTCTCCAATGGTCATCAGCAATTCTAGCCCTTGAGGATTCATATTCTCTCTACATACTTGATGTTCTCTGTTTCCTTCTCTTTCCATCTGTTTCTGCACACCACCACCCACCCCCCCAGTCTGCCCCTGTCTCAGGGATCTTAGTGGTCTAGGAAAAGGATAGAGTGGGCAATAGGCATGTCTTCCCATCCTCTTTGGTTTTCTATCACTTGGCTCTTATCAAATACCTAATGATTCACTTTGTTTAGGAGACTCCTGGAAAATAATCATGAAAACAATAGCTAATATTTACTGAATGCTTATCATTTTCTAAGGACTCTACAGAATTGTTTAATTTCTACAAACTGCATTAATTCCAGCCCCATTTTATCCATAAAGAATCTGCAGCTTCATAAGGTTTACCCAAGGCCAAAATGAGTGGCAGAAGCAATCCCAGGAGGGCCTGACCTGTGCTCCTAACTCTGAGTGGTCGTATCCAAAGCTCCTAAAACAAAACTAGGCATGAAAAGCAGAAGGCCAAATAATACGGGAACCGCATTGCACAAGTTGTGCCAGCTGAAGAGAGGACATGGGCTGCTCAGAAGAAAGGGGCCACATACAGCTGTAAGGATCTGCCTCTTTCACTTGCCTTGCTTCCCCATCCTCAGAGTGCCTTACTTAGGGGGCTTCAGGCTCAA
>CM052797.1:33250794-33362441 GCA_028533885.1 Nasua narica | reverse complement strand
TCAAATGAGTGTTTGTGTCCCTCAATAATTCATATGCTGAAGTCCTAATCCCTAATATGATGGTGTGTGAAGGTGGGACCTTTGAAAGGCAATTAGTTCACGGAGGTGGAATCCCCATGAATGGGATTACTACCCTTATAAGAAGAGACATGAGGGAGATCTCTCTTGGCCATGTGAGGATACAATGAGAAGACAATTGTTTACATGCCAGAAAGTAGGTCCGCACCACACATCAGACCTGCCAGACTCTTGATTTTGGATTTACCTGCCTCTGGAATACGGTAAATAAAAGTTATTTAAGCCACCCAATCTATGGTAATTTTTGTTAAGACAGCCTGAACTAAGACAATGTATATGAACTTGGAAAACTCACATAAGAAGGAAAGTGAGAGCTTGAATATTGAGGGAGACTGAGTGCAAAAAATGGTCACAATTTTCTGCTCCTCCCCATATTCCTGCTATTTGCAATGTGACTGCATAGCCCTATTCATCAAGAGATAAAATCTATTTTCTTACCTCTTAAATCTGGATTGGCCTTGTAATTGCCCTGACCAATGAAATAGCAGAAGTAATTGTGTGGCAATCTTGAGCCTAGGGCTTAAAAGAGTATTGCACACCTTTTTGCTCTCTTGGAAACCTGAGCAGCTGTCATGTAAACAAGCCCAGCTAACAGACTGAAGGATGAGAGACCATGTAGAAGAGAGCCAAGCTATCCCAGCCAAAGCCATCTTAGACTAGTCAAGTACCAGCAATCTCCAAACATGTGAGAGAATGCTATCTATATTAGCAGAGCTGCCTACTTGGTCCGGATGAGTGGGCCGTAATAAGATAAACACCCAGTTGACCTATAAACTTATGAGAAATCATTATTTTAAACCACTATATTTAAGGGTGGTTTATTACCCAGCAATAGCAATACCTAAGAAGCTTAGGATCTTTGTTCTATAAATAATGTAGACTCTTAGTAAATTTTGTAATATAATAAAGAAGGTTCATTAGTAAGTTTCCTGTCAACATTATAGTAGTGGAACATAGTGATAACTTTAGCCTATATAAAATTAATTTTATTTTTAACAAAACAATAAATACACATGGTTTAAGAAGTGAAGTAGTACTATAAGGCTTAAAAGAAGAAAATGTAGTCCCAGGCTATATACCTACTTATGCCCCAGTAAGTACTATTTCTTAGCTTTATCTTCTGTAATTTATCTTCATATTTATAAACATAATATTTATATTCTTTATATTTACCTACTTTAAAAATTATCTGTTGACTTCATGTTATGGCAGGTAAGAATTTTTCTGTCTCCATCCGTTTCTCTTCTCTACCTCATATCCCTTTATCCCAATCTGTCAACTTAATAATTGACATTATCCATTTAATATCACTTTCTTGGTTAAATGAACATTCAGTGTTTATATTATTATATCTATATAAATATTATTCACTATTAGGCATATTTTATATTTTCTTTTTATACACATTTTGTTTTTTTCATTACTGCCTCACTCATTTGCTTAGTTTTCTATATATCTATTAATTTTTTCCCCAAATACAATACCAAAAATTTTTTTCAGTTCTACTTTGTGCATAATCAAAAGCATTAGTTTATTTATAATTAATGAACTAATTAATTTTTGGAGGTCTCCATCATAAAGTACTTTAGCTTTCATTTGGACTTGTTTTCTGTAGGTATAGCCATCACTCTAACATTTCTTAAATTGAACAGCCTTTTTCCTGGCTCTTACATTTTCCTCTCTAGATTCAACCTCTTATTTTGGGGGTGCATATCCTTCAGTAATTTCTGGAGAATGAGAGCTTGCATGGCTGAAATATCTTTATTCTAATTCAAGCTCAATTGTTTAACCAAGAGTAGAAAATAACTATCAGTTTTTTTTTTTTTAGATTTTATTTATTTGACAGAGAAAGAGAGATCACAAGTAGGCAGAGAGAAAGGCAAAGAGAGAGGGGGGAAAGCAGTCTCGCCACTGAGCAGAGAGCCCGATGTGGGGCTTGATCCCAGGATCCTGAGATGATGACCTGAGCCGAAGGCAGAGGCTTTAACCCCCTGAGCCACTCAGGCACCCCTCTATCAGAATTTCTAATACATAGCTTCACAGTTACTGTTTCAAAGTTACTATTGACAAGTTCCTTGAAAGATGCAAATCATCAAAGTTTACTCAAGAAGAAATAACCTAAATAGTTTTATATTTATTAAAGAAATTTAATTTGTAGTTAAAGAAAACCTTCTGACAAAGAAAATACCAGGCTCAGATGACTGCATTGATGAACCTTCTAAACCTTTAACTGAGAAATAATACAAAATCTACAAACTCTTACAGAAGATTGAATAGGAGCAAATATTTCCCAGTTCATTCTATGAGGCCAGCATTATCCTGACACCAGAACCAGACAAACATAAGAAAACTAGAGACTGATATACTTCCTGAGCATAGATCCAATAATCCTGAACAAAGTTTTAACAAATAAAATCCAGCTATTTATAAAAATTGATAATATATATCATATATATAATATATTATGATCAAGTGTTATTAGCTTGTGGAGGAACTGGAACAGTCGTACATTGCTGGCAAGAATATAAAATAGTATAATCACTCTGGAACACAGTTTAACAGTTTCTTGAAAAGTAATGCACACGCCTACCTTAAAATCCAGCTATTGTAGTCCTAGGTATTTACTCTACAAAAACGAAAATATGCCCATAGTAAAGACCTACCATGAGTGTGTATAGTAGCTTTATTTGTTATAGCTAAAAACTGGAAACTCAAATGTTCATCGTCTGGTGAATAAACTGGTGTGTCCAAACAATGGAATATGACTTAGTAAATGAAAGGAATAAACGACTGATACAATAAGAATATAAATTAATCTAAAATTATTTATGCTCAGTGAAAGACACCAGGCAGAAGAAAGAACATTCAGTGAGTCCAACTATGTAAAATTCTAGAAAATTAAAACTAAACTGATAGAAAGCAGATTGTTGTCTGGAGACAAGAAAGGGCAACAGGGAAAGATGGAAGGGAGGGATTTCAAGTAAAATTTGGAGAGTAATAGATATATTCCTTATATTGATTATGGTGATGATTTTATAGATATTTACAAATATCAAAACTTAAAGAAGTATACACTTTCCATATATGACCTTGTTTGTAAGTCAGTTCTATCTCAACGAAACTGTTAACAATATGGATCAGTTCCATTTTCTTTGGCTTGGCAATCATCTCTGTTCATCTTTATCTGCCTTTGAAATACCTGTGCAGTATCTCTATTCTGACTCCAGCCTCTTTCCTTTCCACCACATAAAGGAGATAGGAATGCAAAACTGTCAAATCTCAGAAAGACAACTTAAAAGAATGAAAGCAGTATTCTCATGGGTATTCTTACTGGTTTCAGCTATACAAACAGAAGTGTATTTTGCCTGTTTCTACACTGACAGTGATGTTTGCTGAAGTTAATTGCTTAATAACTGGAGACCTGGAATTCGAATTGAGCCAGTCAGCCAGACTTGAATGACCATGCAAATTACTTTTTGATCTTAAAAAAAGGGGGAGGGTTAGTTCTTGGTCCCATTCCTAGAGATTTTGATTTAGTAAGCCTGCGGTAGAGCACAGGGAAATTATGTATAGATCAAGATTAGAAATAATAGCATTAGGCAAAATTAACATTTTCATCCTTGCCTCCACTAGAACTTTCCACCATCATCAGCTGGAATATACAGGATGCTCTCTTCATTCCCTTTTACACCATATTAAATCTTCTCCCACTTGCCTAATTTCTATCTATGCAAATCATGGAGATCCACAATGGCAAATTCCACCTTTTCTTTTGTAACTAATCATTTCTCTCTACTTCACTTCTTCTCACCTGTCTCTAACCCCTTTTGTTTGAGTCAAAACAACTCAAAGATCCCAGGCTAATCATAAAGGTATTTTTTTCCCTAGGATCCAAGTCACTACATAGAATGACGTCCCCAGGGTTTCAAAACAAAGATTTATAGAAGATTAGATCTTTTGCATTACACAAGTCACTGTAGCAAGTTTTCTTATGTGGCACCAGTGTTTCTTTACTTGCTCACTACATTGGACTCTGTCTATGGAGAACTAGTATTATCCTGTTTTGGTTTTAGGGAAAATTATTAAAGCCTAGAGCAAAGCTGTTTATTTTTGCCATCCAAATTTCTGAGAAGATATTTCAGATAAGCAATTCACCACTGTCTTTGATCTCAAGCTATCAGCTTCAAAGTATAACATTTAAAAATAATTTTATGTGGTTTCTATTATTTTGCCTGCCTTGCATGCACTGAAGCTTGTTTTAAGATGTCTCTTCTGTTTTTGAACATTTTTGTAAGATGGTCAAGTTAGATGTTTGTCCTTTGTGATAAAACTCAAGTCCTTTCTTTATACACGTATCCCAGACTTAATTGATTATTGTATTAAACAGTGGTAATGCAAGTACATTGCTCTTCCTTACGTGACATTTGCTGAGAGTGTAGAGTTGCTGCCCACTCTTAATCTTTCTGGAAGAGCACTGGCTTCTGTTTTTTCTCTGCCCTTTGTAACTTTTCTTAAAGAAAAAAAGATTACACTTTTTATATCTAATATATTTGGAGGGAGGGAGGGCACTTAACATTACTTCTGCACGGTGGTGGTAAACTTTTATTTTTGTCAGGTGTGAGGGAAAAATTGTGTTAAAGGTAGAATATTTGGACAATATGTTACAGAAGGGATGTAAATATGCCTCAGAGGTCCAGTCAAAGGTACATAATTGATTTTATTTTTTGTTGACAGTCTTAGAGACAGTGGAATATAATGGGCGTAGATAAAAGCAGTAGTAGCGCTAATTATCTAGAACTGGGAAAACGAGTTTCCAAATTCTGTTCTTCCACCTATATGATCTTGGGCAAGGTCGTCCATTCTTTTGTTTATTCAGTTCATTCATTGCCCAATATGTCTTTTGCATCATTTGTGTCAGACATTATGGAAAGTTCTAGTAATAGAGGGGGAGAACACAGTCCTTGCTCTCATAGAGTGTGCCAGGCAAGAAAATATGCCTCAAAGACCTCCAACTACAGTGGCACCATGGCCTCAGATTCTGAAATCCACTCAACTATTTGTATAAGACCACACTTCCTATGGGCTGCTTTCCACCCGTGACCGGCAGAGATACTAAGGCAAGTCCATTTCTGGGAGACCTAGTACTGATGAAATGGTTGCTTGAGAACTCAGTGATGGTCTTGGTGAACATTCCTTAGACTGCACAGCGGTCTAGTTCCTTCCCATGCTGCCTTCTTTCCTTTACTCAAGGTCAGACTTGCATCAAGTTCTGATGGCACTTGCAAACTTGGTGTTCCCTCCCCATTTTTTCTCTCAGGTATTTCTCATACTAAAAATCCTTGCACACTTAATCCCATGTTGGTGTTTGCTTCTTAGGGAACCTAGATTAACATATAGAGTATACATTCTAGTGGAGAAGACAAGAAAATAAACATATAAATAATAAGGTAATTTCAGACAGTGATGATTATTTAAGATAACAAAATGGCAGAGTGAGATAGATTCATTGCCAGAGATGGGGGTTGGGGAAAAGGCACTTTGTTCTTTAGCTTCATGGGTGGGGAGGATGTCATATTCGAGCTGAAAGTAAAATAATGAGATGTACATATGCTGGGAAGGAGGAGGCTGGGCAATGTGAAGAGCTGGAGCCCAGCAGAAGCAGCAGGTTTGGGGAATGCAAAGACAGGAATTGTAGTAGCACTCTCCAGGACAGCACGGCAGGAGGTAAGATCAGAAGGACAGATAAAAGCCTGGCTCTACAGGATTTCATGGCCATGGTACGGAGTCTACATTCTATTCTAAGTGCAGTAAGAAACCATCGGAGAGTTTGAGCAGAAGTATGGCATAATTTCATTTATATTTTTGAAAGACTACTTTGGCTGCTGAGAGAGCATGGACCAGGGGGTAAGACAAGTAGAGCAGTTAGATTACAGGAATCTAGGTGACATCTGGCATCAGTTTGGACTATGATAGTGATAGTGCTGGTAGAAAAATAGAAGAATTCCAGGTATGCTTTGCAGGCATATCTGAGAAACTGCTTAATTTTCTATGTCTTGATTTCACCATTTTAGAACTGGAGATAGTAGTAGTACCCACCTTATAGTAGGTTATAGTAAAGATTAAATGATATACGATATATAAAATGCTCAGCACACTGAATAAATGTTAGCCTCTTTTCTTGTGGAAATGATACTTGGTGGAAGAGAGTAAATTCATGCTGTATTCTGGTTCTGCCATGAACTCAAGGTGTGGCCTCAGTTCTCTATCAGTATAATGTTGGGAGGGGATGATGATTAATAAAATCACAAACTATTAGAGATGTACGGCACCTTTGGGATTATTGATATCATCCTACCAGATAGAGAAGAAGAGGCAGCAGAGGAAAATAACACTATATCCTGCAAGAAGCTCTTGACACTGAACTATGTGGCTTTATGTGGTCCTTTCCATTATGAAACTCCAGTGATTTTCCATACTCATAATTTTACTGACAATTCCTCTATAAGGGCTCTCTGGGGTCTTTGTCAGACTTCCTGTTAGTTCTTGGATCATTGTGTTTCTCTTCTAATCTTATCTGAGTTTGCAAGTGTCTCAGAAGCAATGCAGAGAACAACATGTCAAATCAAAAGTTTGTTTTCTTTCCTGTGGCTTCACACTTGTGCATATAATGATTCATCTCACTGAAAAATGTTTTGCTTTCAACACTCCCCTGAAATCTTGATTTCTGCTTAGACTGCTTGAAAATCTCCAGCTAGGCAGAGTAGTCTTAATATTATTAAAAGTAGAACAAAATATGTTTCTTTTGCCAAATAATAGGAAATATACAGTACCACTCATGAAGTAATCTTTTCATTTTAAATTTTCTATTAAGGTAGAATTCAAACATTTTCAGAAGAGAGAACACTACAAATGCCTTCATCCACCTTCAACTCATATCTGATTTCTTCAGTGAATAAATAGCATGGGGGAAGTTGGAACTATTTTAGGTTAATAGACACTTAACAGGGTGCTATACCTTCAGAAATAGAAAAGAATCTTGGTTGGACTAACTTTCCCTTAGATGGCAATTATAAAATCTGGACAATATATATTTTTTAATTATTAAATTAGAAAGAGACCAAATTTAAAACTATAAGAAAATCTATCCTTCAAAGAAGAATTTCCATGAATGAGATTTGAAGGTTTGCAGGCTCTTGCCTATACAATTGCAACAGCAGAAAGCCACCATATTACTGATTTGAGGTATCAGCCACAGTCTGGGGCAAGCAGAGCAGAAAGTTAGAAGGATAATACAGGAAAGGATAGAACCACACAAGGCAAGAGTCACAAATATATATAAAATCTGCCTAAAACCTTGGATTGCTGCTATACATGGTCTAGGGAAGGCCTCAGGGGGGTCTTGAAAAATAACAGTAGCTGGGAGGTAAATGAACTATAGGGAGAGTTCATTTGCTGTTCACCACAAGGTAGACAGAGTTGGGAGTTTGGGTCTATCCAAATTAACTACCTTTTAAAACAAGAATTAGTCTTCAAAGACCTTAACAGAATCCAGAGACCCTATCTTATATAGTTCATAATGTCCAGCTGCCAATCAAAAATCACTGGATGTACAAAGAAAACATAAAAAATAAGAAAAAAAGCATTAGAAACTGACCCTGAGAGGATCCAGATGATAGAAACTGCACAGTCATAGTAAATTTGTCCAAAACAGGGGGAATATACACACACACACACACACACACACACAGTGAATGGAAAAGGAGAAATTTCAGTAAAATTTAAGATAGAAAAGAGAAAACTTTCCCAACCCTAGCATCCTTCCTACCTGTCTAGGTTTGGGTATTTTTTTTTCTAAGCATGAGGCTCTAATATACTCACTAAATATTATGGAGGCACAGTCAATAAGTATTCAGCATCATCTATTCTAGCTGAAGTAGGTCTGATCTCAGTGGGGAGGAGGGTAAATAATGGTATTGGTCGTGTGGTGGTATTAGTGATGTTGGTGGTAGTGGTGGCAGACAGAACTGAAATTCTAACTGAATATAACGATATAAGAAGAAAGTATTGTAAATCTTGGTTCTAACTGAATGAGATTATACATCTGTGGTATTCCCCATGAACTTTGGCATTCGATCATAACACCATTTACATTTCCTCCAATGTTTCTTGAGAAAGGGAAGGATTTACACAACTAGTAATATCTGAGAATAAGAATACTCTAATATTCTAGACTCTAATACTCTAACCAATTTGGAGAATTTAGTTGTTAGTTAAAATCCCAGGAATTCCAAATTTTTCTTCTCTAAAGCAATAGAAAGATTAGATGAAATTATCTCTTTGTATCTATGACATTTAACATCATTTAATAAATCCCAGACATGGATAGGGTCTTATGCAATCTCTTATCTTGGTAGTAATAATACTGTCCTGCTTACCATACCCAACAGTTTGAAGAACAAATGAGAGGATGACAAAGTAACAATAGCTTACATTTATTGAGGAATTACCAATTTCTAGGCATTGTTCTAAGTGCTTTCTTTCCATGTATTAACTCATCTAATACTAACAACAGTGAGGTAGATACTATTTTTATTATCCTCATTTCACAGATAAACAGAAGTGAAATAGTGTGTCAAGTCTTCCAGATAAGAAGTAGAGGTGGGATTCCAGTCTGGTAGTCTGTAGTGAAGATGTAGGAATAAAGCATTCTCAGACCCTGTTAAGAACTGAAACTGGTACAACCACTATGGGGAGCAATTTGGCAACAGCCTATAATTAGATGCTCATTCCTATGAACTAGAAATTCCACCCATGATATTCATTAGGAAAAACTCATACATATGCAACAGTATACATAGGCAAAAGCGTCCAATAAACATTATTTGCAATAGGGAAAAACCTAACTGTCCATCAATAAGTGAATGGGCAAATCAACTGTGGTACACGTACACACACACACACACACACACACACACACACACACACACACAGTACATACTTACTATGGTATATACTATGTGGTATGTATTATGTATATATTACATATACACAGTGAAATACTCTACAACAATTAAGTAAATGTGTATCAGTATAAGTAGATCTAGAATTGTGTTCTCCAATGTGACAGTCACCAATCACATAAAGCTACTGAGCACTTGAAATGTGGCTAAAGATATATTTTAGAATAATATTTTGGATATATTGGGTTATATAAATCTATACTAAATTTAATTTTATCTGTTTCTTTTCATTTTATTGATATTAGGAAAATTTAAATTTATAATTCATATTATATTTTTACTGGAGAGCACTGATCTAAAAAATATAATCTGAGCTAGAATAAACAAGCTACAAAATGATAGATACAATATAAAAGAATCTTTAAATACTACAAAACATGTAAAGCAATACTACCTACTGTTCATAGATCACAAACATGCAATTAAAATACAAAAATATAAACTGAAGTGGTATCCTCCAAACTCTTAATAATGGTATGCCCCTGGAGAAGAGATAAGGGGATGGAACTTGGAGAAACAAAGGGATCTTAAATTTTGTTTGTAATATTCTATTTTATTTACATAAACAAAATATCTGAAGCAAAAGGGACTAAATGGTAATGTCTGATCATTATTGAGAGTAAGTTATTTTTATTTTTATGTTTTATGTTTTAATATTTTGAAAATAAAATAGCAAAATTGAAGTCAGACTAATATACAGGCATCCATTCATACACACACACACACACACACACACACACACACACACTATCAACTCTCCAATTCCAGGTACCATATTTAGCCGAAGAACCCAGCAAAGATCACTTTGGGATATCCAATTAAGTATGAGACATTGAGGAAAGAGGCCATGGTGATGCACTGTCATCTGATAATTGTGTATATCTATATTTATAAAAGGTAATGATTTTTTCCTGACTATATGAAAGTACTATTAGCTCACTGTAGAAAACTTGAAATTTTTCAAGCACTTAAAGAAAAAGGAGTTCCCTTAAGCCCATCGCTAAGAGAAAGTAAGTGGATATTTTGGTTGGTTCTTTTTTTTTTTTTCAGTCTCTGAGATTTGGATTTAACTTTTGCTAATATCTAACAGATATTTTGAAATGAACCTCTTAATGAAATATGATTGTCTTTAATCAAAATAATCTTTGCTTTCAATTGGGTTTGTGATAGCCTTATTTTTAAAAAACTGAAACAAAACAAAGCCAATACCTAATATTTATTAAAGGGTACATCCTGTATGTTTTTCAGTGTAGGAACCATTATAATTCCCATTTTATACAGAGAAAGATGAGGATTAGAAAGGGGGTTTCTATTATAATTCCCACTTCATTGATAAAGAAATAGATTTAGAGATTGAGGAGCTTGCTCAGATCACCCAAACTTCCAAATAAGGTCTTACAGGCTCGAGTCCATACTCTTCCTCTATCCTCCCCTCTACCATTCTCCAGCACATGAACTTTCTTATTTCCTTTTGCTAACGGGCATAATGTGTCAATGTTTGAGATCAGTTAAGGAACTTATTTGATATAGAATCCATCAGACATTGTACAGTCCATCTTTTATAAAGATAATTTTTTCTTCAGTTTCTCTCACTAGACCGGTCACTTTTGGGTTGGGTGCCTGTTACCAAATCCTGGTTCCACTTTAGTTTGTGCTCAGAAATGGTCCATAATGCTAAGACTTTAAATGGCTTATTTCTGTATTGCATGTTGCAGGCCTAGGAGGAAATTTATATGGTTACCAGCTTATAAAAATAACGAAATGAGACCCACACTCAGTAGGAAAGTGGAGTGCCAGTGACTGGGGCTAGGGACTAACCTTTTGATATATAATCGGAGATGGAGGTAGGGCAGCGATGAATCTGAGAGTGGATACAGCTTTAGTCAAAAAATTGAGAGCAACAAACTCCGGGCACTTAAAAAAGTCTAGTAACTCCATAACAAATGGAGAGGAAGAGATCCTCAAGATAGTTTTCCTTCAACTCCTATCCATTGGAGGCTGAGGAGCAATCATCACTGGGGGCACTGGCAGTTGAGATGACATGTTGATTAGAGTGGGCCAAAGGAGAAAAGAAAGCTAATGAACCTGTTGCTGTGACCTAGACACTCCTTTGGCCTTAAACTAGAATTCCACCGCAATACCCTTCCCATTCAATTCTTGGAATGGGTCCCAACAAACACTGTTTTTGAACTTCATTACTATTCTAGGTTCTATCAAAGGCCTGAGGCTTCATAATATCGCATACATATGATGAGTATGTATCAGCAAGAGAACACTGTTTTCCATAACGATATGTAGAACGCAGTCCCTGAGGTCAGGACATAGTGAATTAGTGAGTGGAAAAAAACTCGAGGCAAGTATCTGAGACCTTGCTTATTAATGTAGAATGAAATGTGCACAGAAAAAAAAAAAAGTAACATAAAAGTGAAGTGAACAAGCTCTTAATTTCCCCCACTCTTTAACCTAGATCCAAGAATGGAAATTAAGTGTAGTTAAAAAAATTTTGCTTCAGTTGCATGTGTCTGCATCAATTCTCTCTCCTGCCAAGGGTTTGGTATTGCAAGAAGAATTGTTTTTCTTTTCTGTGAAAGAAAGCCAATGTACCAATTTTTAACTGAAAGGGAAAAAAATGACAAAGCAAGGGGGAAAAAAATAATTGGTCAGTAGTGTCTCTTAAATTGCTTTGCATTCATTTTCCCAGGCTCTAAGAGGAACATTTGTCTGGAAAGACAGCCCTGTCCTTATATTCCATTTTAGGCTTAAAGTGAGTTTCCATAGTCATCCAAACATTTTAAAGGGTATTCTCATTATTCCCACTCTTCCCAAATGGGCCCATGGCAGTGGGATTTAGTAGTAGGTCTGAGAGAGTTCTCTCAGTTGTTCTGATCTCTTTCTCTACAGGAGAAAGCTCTGTCAGGCACTGTTGGGACTTGCTCTGGCTCCTCCTTTCACAGACAGAAAAGCAGCACTGTATCTATATCTCAGTGCAATGCTGTTATTGGCAAGGCCTCTAAGAATAGAAAACAAAACAACTAATGACAAAAGAGGGTTATAAAACCTCATAAAATGAGACTATCAGCCAAAACCAAAATTGACTCAAAGTAATAGCATTTCCCCTCAGTGACAACACAAACCTCTCAGGGATTAGGCAGAGATTGGACTAAAGGGGGACATATGCTTCTGGGCTAAGGCACCTCTGACTCTTTACATCTCCAAAGAATTCGTGGACCCACTTTAGACACAATAAATGGCACTTGGGATGAGAAGGGTGTTAACTTTTTACGGCAGTATAAGGCTGGGCCCTACCCAGTGTTTTCCTATGGAGAATAGTCTGTACTTCTAAATCAACTGGACTTCCCCATCATGGTCTGCTGCTCAGTAAAGAAGTTCTGTGACCCTTCCTTCTGCTTATGGACTCGGCATTGCCATTTCCTTCTGAATCTCTTTAAACAAACATTCTTTCAAGGTTTCAGTAACCTTGTCTCTGTGGCTTCATTAGTAAGATACATCCTTGGAACTCAGTGGATTTGTTTACTTACTGGTTCAAAACTAGAAAGATCTTTTTATTAGACCCATGGTTTCTATGTTCATCAGTTCTACCTGCACAAAATTATAAATGTGGTCTATGAGGCACTTGTACCAAAGGGCTTTCTCTGAGGGGAAATTAGTTAAATGGAGAATGCAGATAAGAACTAGGCTCTGGAGTCAGACCAGCTAGGGTTCACCTTTGCTCCATCACTTAAGTAACTATGGATTTGGGGGAAGTTATCTCATTTCTCTAAACTTTTTCCTCATCTATAAAATAAGCACAACAGCAATATCTATAATGAGGTTTGTTTTGAGGCTTATATTATGTGCCAGGCACATAAGGGCCCAGTGTTACTGTTAAAAAATGAAACATGGTCCCTAATTTTATGGAGTTCATAGTATAAAGGGAAAGGTGATCATTTAAACAGATAATTGTATGAAGACAAAAGTGCAAGAATCAACATGCACCAAAAAAGTACAGTAAAGCACAGAGGAAGTAGCCATTCATTTTGTCAGAAAGGGTCAAGTACAATTTGATCTCACTTGGCTGAGAAATGAAGAGGGTTGTAGGCAAAGGAAAACAGCAAGAGAAGAGGCAGAGAGCCCTGAAGAAGGAGAAGTTGTAGCCATATGCGCTTGAGAATCAAGACTCACAAGAAGGGATGGTAGACTTTCTGAACTCTGTGAAGAATTAACTCCTATTAATTCCTAAGAAGTCCATTGAATAATCTAGTAGAGTCAGATCATATATTTTTCTTTAGCCTGATGACCAATCTATTGCAGAAGATGAACTGGCCAGGAAGTTCTTCCTCACTATGGAACACTGAGGCGGTGGGTACCCACCCAACCTGTTTGCTGGTTATGGTGGTTGAATCAGTGAAAATCTAGTCAAATTTGGTTTTTTGACTCTTGACTCCTCATTCAAGAATGCTGCCTCCTAATGATGTACTGTCATTCACTCAGTCATACAGGGCACAAGCCAAGAAAAGAGATTTCCTGATTATAGTTTTCTTGAATTTATTCATTATCTAGTTTAGTTGTTCACAGAACATTTTGTCATACCAGCCCTCTCAATTTGTTGTATGGTCAGACTTATTCTCCAGAAAACCAGGCACTGATTTGTCCATTACAACTACTGAACATAGCCTGCTTTAATTTATTTCCAATGTCCAGTTGACTTTTCTTTGCACTTATGTGCAAATGTACACTAACTTACAAAACTTTCTCTAGGTAGAAATGTATAAAAATGGAGAGAGTTTCAGTAAAAGTCAAAAGAGCTTTTTCTCTCTGCAGTACTAGAGAGCACTCAGCATTTGAAAGGAGGGGAGAATCAAGCTTGACAACTGCCGCAGAATTGAAGCAAACGGACAAGTAAAAAAAAATTTTTTTTCAGATGAAAATGGTGACTGAGCCAAGGGTTTTTACATTTTCCCAATGTTATTGAAGAACATGTTCTAGTCTATTTATTGCTAAACGCTCTTCTTAAACACTATTTTCTAGTTATTTTAGGAATAATCTATTTATATGTTACTATTTCCACTGCAGTCAGGAAAAATATGATTTCAATTATTTATCATTTATTGAAAATTGCCTTCTTATCCAGCATATGCTCAATTTTGGTAAATCTTCCATGTGCATTTGAAAATATTGTGTATTCTGTAGTTACTGAATGTGTGACTATGAATTTATTTCTCCATTTAATTCTGTTACATTGTGTTTAGAATTGTTAAGGTTACATTATTAGATGCACATATATTTAGGTTATTAAATCTTCCTTTTGAATTGACCATTTTATCACTAAAAAATGTCCCCCTTTATTGCTATTAATACAAAATAATGAATAATTATCTCTAATAACATTAAATACTAAAGTATTTAGAAATATTAAAACTTCCTTTTGGGGCACCTGGGTGGCTCAGTGGGTTAAAACCTCTGCCTTCAGCTCAGGTCATGATCTCAGGGTGCTGGGATCGAGCCCCGCGTCCCGCTCTCTGCTCAGCAGGGAGCCTGCTTCCTCCTCTCTCTCTGCCTGCCTCTCTGCCTACTTGTGATCTGTCAAATAAATAAATAAATAAAATCTTTAAAAAAACCCAACCTCCTTTTGAATTTGTCAAAACTAACTTTCTAGAATTATTGCATACAGAAATTTTACTTTATCTCTAGTAGTACTGCATATAAAGTATTTTTAATTATCTGATTTTTCCCTCTATTTTTAATACTCTATTTTGCATCCAGATTATTACAACATGCATCTTTGATTAGAACTTACTTTAATATTTTATCCCCTTTCCAGACAATGAAAGAACCTTGTAACACATTTTAAAAATATTTTTCCAGTTTTAGATATAAATGAAATATAACATTGTATCAGTTTAAGGTGTCTAACATAATGATTTTGATATATGTATATATTGTGAAATGATAGGTGCAATATGTTTAACATCCATTACTTCACATAGCTACAGATTTTTTTTTCCTCATGATGAGAACTTTTAAGAAGGAGCTGAGATGCTCTTCAACAGATGAATGGATAAAGAAGATGTGGTCCATATATATAATGGAATATTACCCAGCCATCAGAAAGGATGAATACCCACCATTTGCATCAACATGGACGGAATCGGAGGGGATTATGCTAAGTGAAATAAGTCAGGCAGAGAAAGACAATTATCATATGGCTTCATGCCTATGTGGAACATAAAGAATAGTGTGGAGGACCACAGGGGAAGGGAGGGAAAACTGAATGAGAAGAGATCAGAGAGGGAGACAAACTTTGAGAGACTCTGGACTGCAGAAAACAAACTGGAAGGTTACAGAGGGAGGGGTGCGGGAAGAGGGTAACCAGGTGATAGACATTAAGGAGGGCACGTATTGTGATGAGCACTGGGTGTTATATGAAACTAATGAATCACTGAACACCACATCAAAAAGTAATGATGTACTCTATGTTGGCTAACTGAACATAATTTTTTTAAAAAGCAACTTTCAAATATATAACATAGCTTTGTTAACTATAGTTACCATGCTATACACTGTATCACTAGAGATAATTTATCTTATAACTTGAAGTTTGTACCTTAAGATCACCTTCCACCTTTGACAACCATCATTCTGTTCTCTGTTTTATGAGTTTGGCTTTTTTAGATTACAAATATAAGTGAGATCATACAGTATTTGCCTTTCTCCGTCTGACTTATTCCACTTAGCACAATACCCTCAAGGACTCCATTTAACCATCTACTCTTTGTGCTTTTGCTATCGTGTATTTAAATTCTACACGTATTTAAAAACCCAAAGACATTATATTATTGACTTAAACACTATTTCTTTCTATCTCCCACAATAGTTACTTCTGCTGTCCCTTTTTGAGTATACTTCTCCAGGGTATTTTGTCCAGCTTTTATAATTGTTCTCAATCTGTCATAGTTAGAAGTGGAAACACATATTCTTTCTGGGAGTACTGATTTGGAATTTTTTGTATATTGTTTAGAAAGAAAGTCCAATGATTTCTTCATAAAACCTGGTCCTGATGTCTTGTCTGACCTCTACCTGAATGGCAACATAAACAATTCCTAAAATTATTCTTTATTCAAACCTTCCAAATAGATCTTTTATCTTTTCATCTTTGAAGCTTTGATAGAAGTTTTTGTACCAAATATATCAAAGGAATTACGTATGTAATCCTTTTTCCCCACAACCCTATTGTGCCTTTAAAGATGTTTGTGGATTTTTATACATATAAAGAAGGGTATGACCCTCACTCCTCTTCTCATCCTTAATTCTTTTTAACTAGCTTTAGATAACTGGCCCAACATCTGGCACAAAGTAAACATAAAATAAACACTGATGAAAAGATCAATAAGTGAAATTGCTTCATTTTACAAAAAATAGTTAATTCTTGGATTCTTCCTCTTCACTGTAACCCACCCATTATTAGAATAAAATAATCGCCTAAAGCATACAAAAGCTTGAGACTACTGAGTCTATATTTAGTGAGATCCAAGGGACTGATTTTCACAAATTTTTAGTCCATATAAAGGTATGCCAACAATTTCATTTATTTACTCTGAACCATTTTTTTGCCTGTCACGTAGGTGGTCACCCAGAACTTATTTTTTGACAAAAACCTCACTGTATACATGTAGCTAATCTTGACTTGTATAAACAGTTCTTGAAACATGAATTTCTATTTGGGGACATGACGTAGCTGAGGAGACGGCTACATTTTTTATTGCCTTGTCTCATTTTTAAAAGTATCTCTCTTAGAGTAAACTTAGAAATAAGAAGTCACTGTGTTACGTACTGAATTTCTGTCAGAGCCTGCTGTGTCAAGTTTCTAGATCTTTGAACATTTCTTTTTTCTATGCCTTGAATGTCCTTCTCCCTTTTGCCTTTCTGGTGAACCGCTTCAGTGCTCAAAAATGTTACTGCCTTTGTGAAGCTTTTCCTAATATCCCAGCAACATTATATGCTCCCTCTTCTGGTTTCATGGTACTCTATAATAGTGCTTATCATTGTACATTATTTATGTTTCTTCTTCACTAGACTCCTACAAGGGTACAGGTGTGCATTAGTCTTCTTTCTAACTTTAGTGCTCCAAATAGCAACTCATTAGATCCTCAGTACCTTTTTTTAAGGACAAAATCTACACAAAATCAAATTCACCCTTTTAAAGTGTACGGTTCAGTGATTTCTTCATTTATTCACAAAGCTGTAAAACCATTACTATTATATAATCGTGTACTTTCTTCTCCTTGAAAAAGAAACCCCACATTCAATAGCAGTCACTTCCCATTTTACCCTCCCTCCAGTCCTTGGCAGCCACTGATTCATTTTCTATTCTTATGAGTTTGCCTATTCCGTATATTTCAAAAAATGGAATCACATAGTATGTGGCCTTTTCTGTCTGGTTTCTTTCACTTATCATACAACTTTTAAGGTTCTTCCATGTTGTAGCATGAATTTGTACTCCATCGCTTTTATGAGTGAATAATATTCCATTGTATGGATATAGCATATTTTGTTTATCCAATTATCAGTTAATGGACATTAGAGTTGTTTCCATTTTTGTGCTATTATTAGTATCTCTGAACATTCATGTAAAAGTTTTATACAGATGTAGGTTTTCAAATTTCTTGGATATATAGGATATATATAATCTCTGGTGATTTTATGTTTAACTTTTTAAGGAACTGCCAAACTGTTTTCCATAGTTTCTGCACCATTTTACATTCTTACCTACACTGTATGAGGGTTCCTGTGTCTCAAAATCCTCTCCAGGACTTGTTATTATCTGTCTTATTATAGCTATCCTAGTGGGTTTTTGTTTTTGTAATTGAAAATTATAATTTTATAATTTTGTAATTATATGTTAATTAACATATATTAGTTTCAGGTACACCGTAATGATTTGGTATTTGTATACATTGTGAAATGATCACTGATGAAGGATCAGAAGGCTAGCTAAGGACAAAGCACAAGCTAACACGCTGCAACCTCTACCCCCCAAGCCCCACTCCTGGGTAGGATGTGTATGACGTTCTTCCAGGAAGCTCTCAATTATCTTATGTTAATGCCTTGCGAGAGGGAAAAACAACCTTAACTTGACAACAGCACGGTCTCCAATATCCTGTGAGTCTTCTTTAACATATGAAAATCCTTTTTGAAATCTCCCTTTTCCTTACCTCTCTCAATTCCAAAGTATATAATCAGACACCCTTCACAACCCTGGTGCAGCAGCTCTTTCTGCCCATGGGTCCTGTTCTTGTGCTTTAATAAAACTAACCTTTTGCACCAAAGAAGTCTCAAGAATTCTTTCTTGGCCATCAGCTCTGGACCCCACCCCCACCAAACCTCTCCTATATTCCAAACCCCTATCAATCACAATAAATCATTAACATCTGTTATGTAAGTTACAAAAAATTCTCTTGTGATGAGAACTTTTAAGATCTATTGTCTTAGCACCTTTCAAATATGTAACAGTGTAATTAATTACAATCACCACATTTAAATGACGTATTTTATAACTAGAAATTTTTATATTTTGAACCCCCCCTTGCATCCATTTTGCCTACCCCCACATTCCTCATGGTGACTTTGATCTGCATTTACCTAATAAATGATGTTGATCATCTTTTCATATGCTTATTAGCCATTCACATATCTTCTTTGGAGAAACATATTCAAATCTTTTGCCTATTTTAAAATTTGGTTGTCTTATTGTTGAGCTGTGAGATTTCTTTATATATTGTGGATATTAGATCCTTATCAGATGTAGGATTTGTAAATAGCTTATTGTTTGCACTAAATGTTACCCACTGCTTCAAGCAGCCACAACGACCTGTGATTATTTTTGACAACCCCCCACTGGAAAAGACTGTTTTTCACAGGGCAAATCCTGTGTGTAGTCAAATACAGACAACGGGATCTTCCGTGGAACCACCAGATAGGTCAAATGATGATTTTTTGGGAAGGTGGCTTTGTAGAAGTTCCAATCCCATTCTGTCTCTTCCACTGGCTGCCAGGCAGCTGGATTTCATTATGATTGCAAGCTACTGGGTTTTAAGGCTATCACAAAGCTACGAACAGTGGAAAGGTTGGGGTGAGAACAGGACAAATTAAATTACCATGGAGTTTGCTTTTCAGGATTGAGCTATTTTCCTTTAATGAATGATCCTCAGATTGTGCTAAGCCTTTGATTAGTTTCCAGACTTCTAAAAAAGTTGGTTCTGCTAATTCTGTTATTGCCAATGTTCTTTTAACTTCCAAAAAAAAAAGTTTTTATTTTTTAAATTATTTTAAACATTTTTAAAGTTTAAATTCAATTAATTAACATATACTGTATTATTGGTTTCAGAGGTACAGGCCTGTGATTCATCAGTCTTATATAATACCCAGTGCTCATTACATCACATGATCTCCTTAATGTCCATCACCCAGTTACCCCATCCCACCACAACCTTCCCCTCCACCAACCCTCAGTTTGTTTCCTATGATTAAGAGTCTCTTAGGGTTTGTCTCCCTCTCTGGGTTTGTCATATTTTATTTTTTTTCCTCTCTTCCCTATGATCCTTTGTTTTGTTTCTTAAATTCCACGTATCAAGGGTTTTTTTTAGATATTCTTCCTCCATTTTTATTGACATATGTTTAGTATATGTTTTTGAACAGGTGAATAAATGAACTAGTTGAAGTATGCATGCCCACTGAATTGCCCTTATACTCCCAAATTCAGCCAAGATACTTGTTTTGAGTTGATTTATCGGCTACAACCTGCAGACTCTGCATTAATTATGCCCTAGAACGTCATGACTACTATAGCAGGAAGTGAAATGAGATAGAAATTGTTAGTATTGCAGAGCTTCATATTGGCTGTCCACATTTTTTGTTCAAATATGGAGAGCACCACCTGGTGCATTTCCTGTGGTATAATTATTTCTTGCCTTCTTTCTAGGGATTTCAACTATGGTCTTTGTGTTTGGAATCATGTATTTTTGTTTGTATCTTTTTGCCTAATTTGAGCAGCTATCTTGACTTGAATTCAGACTCTGTGAAGCCCTTGCCTCATTATTTTTTTTATATTCATTAAGTTTTTCCAGTGCAGATATCTTAAAGAACTTTTCAGTTGAATCACCACTTTAGTCTTCCTGATCCTTCCTGACCATCAGCCTTTGGGTATATTTATCTAATCTCTTGCCTGACCACCACTCTGCATTTTTACCTAGGAGATGATGCTAAACCTAGTACTTGTCTTCTAGTGATTCCTCTGTTACTAATGTACACTGCAAAGATACTTTCTTAGCAAGATATAAAATCTCTAAGTACTTAAGTATTCCGGTCTAACCCACAAAAGATTATGTGACTAGTCTTTTGGAGATACACTATTTCTGACCACTATCATCCAACCAACTGAATGAGTACCTTTTAAATATTTTTTTAACAGATTTTATTTATTTATTTGTCAGAGAGAGAGAGACAGAGAGCAAGTGAACACAAGCAGGGGGAGCAGCAGGCAGAGGGAGAAGCAGGCTCCCTGCTACATAAGGAGACTGATGTGGGACTTGATCCCAGGACTCTGGGATCATGACCTGAGCCAAAGGCAGATGCTTAACGACTGAGCCACCCAGGTGCCCGAAATTCGTTTTTTTTTTTTTTTTCCAAATTTGTTGTTTTTAAAGCAAGTATTTGTATATCAGATTATATTTACCTGCCAAAATGTATTCTAATTCTAGAGATTGGTTCCCATTGGGGAAAAATAATCCTCTTCATAAAAAATAAACTATAGTATAATAAAATTTTGAAGAGCTTGTCTCTGAGCAAACATTGATTTGAATTGGGCAGTGCCAAACCACAAATGTGTAGAACCTCTTTAGCAACAGGGGCTAAGGAAAGATTTTTATAGAACAGATGCAGAAGCAAAGCAAGGAAATTATTTGATTGGCTATAGCTTAAGCCATTGCCTTATTTGGGAAAGTTTAGTTGGCTGTGATTGGTTGTTCTTAAGTTTTGATTTCTTAACCTTGAGGCATTTACAGGAATTGATTCTGGCTTAAGCTTCAGTTTGTTTACTTAGGCTGCCATGCATTAGAACCCCCTTAGTCTAATGGACTCTTTAATTATTTTAACACTTGTGTACATTTAAAATGATTAAAATTCCCTACTTTGGGGTCCTTGAAAATATTTTTGGTTCTTGTTATTTCATTGTATCAACTAAGACTGCATTCTTTTTTTTTCTTTAACATACAATGTATTATTTGCTTCAGGGGCACAGGTCTGTGAATCTTCAGTCTTACACAATTCACAGCACTCACCACAGCACATGCAGAACAAAGGAAACAGTCAACAAAACTAAAAGACACCTGACAGAATGGGAAAAGGTATTTGCAAATGACATATCAGATAAAGGGCTAGTATCCAAAATCTATAAAGAATTTACCAAACCCAACATCCAAAGGACAAATAATCTAATCAAGAAATGGGCAGAAGACACGAACAGACATTTCCACAAAGAAGACATCCAAATGGCCAACAGACACATGAAAAAGTGCTCCACATCACTCGGCATCAGAGAAATACAAATCAAAACCACAGTGAGATTCCACCTCACACCAATCAGAATGGCTCAATTAACAAGTCAGGAAATGACAGATGTTGGCGAGGATGCAGAGAAAGGGGAACCCTCCTACACTGTTGGTGGGAATGCAAGCTGGTGCAGCTACTCTGGAAAACAGTATGCAGGTTCCTCAAAAAGTTGAAAATAGAGCTACCCTATGACCCAGCAACTGCACTACTGGGTATTTACCCCAAAGAAAACAACTTGTTTTACAGGGTCAAAGTCATTGGTTGCATTGTTTGATCAACACTGATTATCATCAGCCTATGATACTCATTCTAATCTCTTCTGCATATGGGATCTGGCTTTTACATGATTCTCTTTCATTCAAACATAACCCCAGGCCTGGATTTGTTTCCCCCTTACAAATGAAAAATGTAAGGAGAGCTCTAGAGACAAACTGGCCTTATTTTCTCTTTGTGGAGGGTGGGGGGATGGAGGAATCAGAGTATTTTAATGTGAGTCACAAGCAGTGGCAGTCCCCACAATGGGGCAAGTGATAGTTCTGTGCTCTCTGGCTTAGGGGCACTGTTTCATCCAGCTACAGAACCCTTTAGCTGCTGAGAGCTCAATGTGTAAGGATCCCTGTGGCTGCTCCTGTCCAGGCCCTCCCGCACAGCTCCACAGGGCTCCATGAAATAACCACCCAACCTGACATCATTCAGAAATAGTCACAGTTTGAATCAATTCAAGCTTGGAAATGATTCCAGAGTCCTTTGGATCTGGATAAGGAATTCATTAAATGAAAATCCAAACTGGTTCAAATATTGGACCAATTATAGTCTGATACAAACTACATGCTGAAATATTTTCAGATTTCAATCCTTTCAGACACAGAGCAGATTCAAGTCAGTAAAAATATTAAATAGCATCAAAATGGGGAATAAGAAGAGTTAGCCCTTATAAATCTTCCCTGTTAACTCCCTTCCCATTCCTATCTCTGACAGGCATTCAGCATGGTTGTGTTGTTTCAAAGATACTCTGGAGCTGGATCTTTTGATTGATCTGGCCCACTCCCCCAGATACCAGCCACACTCTGCTAACAAGTCACAAAGAGCTCCCATCATTCATTGACTTTTACAAGCATCTCTTACTTCAAATTTGTCTTTCCTTGAATACTTAATTATATATTTTCAGAGACTGACAGAATTTCAAGGCCTAAAGGACTATAGGGGTCAAGAAGAGTCGGGGTTTCAATCATTGGTAATTAAATCTCTTCAAGAAATCCTGCTCTCATTTTAAGTTCAGGACTGGGAGAGGGATTGCCTAATTTACCTCCGATTTGGAAGGTCTTTCTCATTTGAATCTACTATTGCTGTTTTATTCCATTCTCAGCTTACAAGACCAATGAGGGAGACCAAACTATCCTTCCAAATGAAAAGTGTTTGTCAGGAAAAGCTATTCACACAGCTGACCTCATGGAAGAAAAAAAAAAGTGAGGTAGATGAAGGGCGCCTAAGGGTGGTGGTTCTTCAACTTGGTTGGCCTGACACCAGGCTCACTGAGCCACAGGATCTTTGGATGGAGTCCTACCATTTGCCACCCCCCCCTTTTTTTATTTTTACAAGTTCCATAAATGATTCTAAAGTAGTCCTATGAACATTTGAGAAATGGTGATGTCTGACACATTCTCTCCTTTTTTCTTAACTATCTCCCCTAATGCCTCCTCGCCACCTACCACCAGGTCCCCAGTGCTGTCTGTGGTTCTGTAGACTTCCTAGATTGGAATCACAGCCTTGAAAGTTCTCATCACCTTCCCTAGCACCCCATACCTAAATACAAACTCAATAGTCTTAATCCTATCTAATAGTTGAGTTTAAACCAATGAAATTATATTAAAGTACAATTGAATTCTCAATAAACTTAACGTGCTAAATCTTCTAGGAGTAACTGGATTTTGAAAGAGGATACAAAGTTTGGGGAGGACCATGGGGGAGATATTGTTGGGGAGGGCAGCCTTCTTTAGGACATATTCCTAACTGTGCAGCAAATATTTATCCTAACTTAGGCAAGACTGATTCTTACCTCACAAATGGACAAGGTAGGCCCCAATCAATCACATTCAGGAAAGCCAGAACTGGCTCACTATAGCAACATGGAAAATACAGAGACAGCTCTGCTATTGCTTCTAACTAGCTCCAGAAAGCACTGGCAGAGAATTCCACCTACTAAGGCTACCTGCTGGTGGTTTGGCCAGTGACTGTGGTACATCGACCTGAGATAGTCCCACTGCTGGGGTGGCATCCTAAAGGACAGGTTTATCTTTTTTGCTTCACTTATTGCTGCCCTTGACTGCACTCAAAAGCCTTGGCTTGGGGTCCAACTAGTTTGTGTAGGTTTCAAGTTTCAGTTACTCCCACACAAAAAGGTTATGCAAACGACCTTTATTTAGCCACTATGTTAGGAGCTGGGGGGCTTAATAACTCACTTAAGTAAAAAGAAAAGAGAGTGATCTTAAGAACAGGGTATATTTATATTAGTAGCCACATTAAATCCCTTCTTGCTATTTGGAACAAAATTGAAAAGGTAGCTGCATAATCTATGGAAAGTGATAGACAAAGCAGAAACCTGGTGTTGAGGGGTTGTCAATCCTCATTGATTCCAAGGATAGTTTCTTTCCAAATCAGGAGCAGAAAGCCTGTACTGTCCCCTCTTCATTAGTCCTTTCAGCTAAGCCTTCCAAGGCCCTTACTGCTAGTTGAGATGCTGGTCTCCCAGGAACTGGAGAGAGTCCAGGTCTGAGATCACTATGACCACAGGAAATTCAATTCATGCTAATGACTTGTGGTGCCGACAAGCCTGAGCTAGATGCATGCCAGAGACTCAAGAAACCAAAGGTTCCATGTCCTTTCACTATCCTCTGGAATCATCTCATTTCTGCTATGCAGTGTCACTTGATGATTCCCAAACTGAGATAGCCCATAGAACTCAAAGCCTTCAGTCAAGCTTCAAGAGGAGATTGAGCTTGAAAAGGTTGGGTCAAGTTCATTGTCTCTTCCCCTACTTATATCCCGCTCATTGTCCCTTTATGCCACTCTCAATCTCTATTTACATTGATTTTACTTTCAGCTTATGAGGATTTTTTTTTTTTTTTAGGAAATGCCAACTAGAGGCATCTAAGCTCCCAGGATTGACTGCAACTGATTCCTTTATGTCTTAGTTCCTTGGACCTGGCTGAGCATCAGAAATGTTTTGTGATTCCTAGGCCCCATTCCATGCTATTATAACAAAATCTCTGTGGTGGGGCCAGGTATTAGGGCAATGTCCTAGGTTACAAGTTACTAACAGTACTACACTTCCACTAGATTACATTCATCTTTCTCCTGACTGAGAATTGGATGTCCTGACTCCTAACCCTTGATTTGCCACTAAACTGGCTACATTACCTTGCCTACATAGGTCATTTAAATATCACAGTCTTCAACTTCTGTATCTATAAGGAGATGGGAGTCAGGGACGGGGTTAGACCCTATCAGTTATTATCAAATCTAATTCTCCAACATCTTCACTTTTGAAGCTTTTGAAAAATTTGAATATGATGGTTTAGATTTATTTCTCTGCATCCTCCTCCAGTCCTCACCATCCCACAACATTTCTGGGGCCTGGCACATTCTGAGCTAGGATGACCAAAGGGGAGACACACTCCTTCAGCATAATACATGGGAGCCATTACTGTAGGTGGTTAACCTTGACAATGTGAAAGGTCTTACAGCCTTTTAAATGATCACCATGTTAGACTAGGGAATGAATGCTTCAGAGCATACTTTTTTGTCTTCACTCCTCTCACAGAATCCAGAGCCCTGACAGCTCAACCAAATATAAATGATTAGATTTTGATGGGAGGTAAGGGAGGGTGGGGAAAGTATATGATCTAAAGAGCGTTGGGAGAGGGAAAAGGAAAAAAGTAAGCCCAAAGAAGTTTTCTGCTGATTACAGGGCCTGGCATATGGGGACCACTGGATTGGATATACCCTGAATATATTGGAGGGGACAGGAGTAGGGATATCCAGAATAGAGTGAGAAAATCCATTCCAGACTCTCCACTACTCTGTGCCGTTGTGTGGGCTAGAAATTCCACTCAAATTTAAAAAGCCACAATTTTCTGGACACCATTTCAGTGTGAAAAGCTCTTAAAGTCTTTTGATATTGGAATGTATAATCTACCTGTAAGTGTTAGGGTGCACCGGTGATCATTTTTGGAGATTGATTTCATAGGTCTGGAGTGGTGCCTAGGCATCTATACATTTTTAAATATCCATAGATAATCTTGATACATAGCCAATTCTCAGTTTTACTTTATTAAGTTAATTTTTATCTTTTTCTTTTGACAGGATCAATCTCTTATCACTCTCCTTAGCACTGCCCAAGTCTCTCCTGCCCTTGTTGAAAGAGATTTCTCCAAGTCAGATGGCTCCCCAGCCCCAGGGCACTTGGTTTGGTGAACAGAGCACAGGCTAGATTTCAGTCCCTTGTTGCCCCCATGGCTAGGTGCCTTGTGCAGGGCACAACTTGCACAACTATGACCAGATGAGGAAAAAGAATATTGGCTTCCAAGAGGGCAGATTTGTGTTTCAGCCATAACTCTCACTTTCTACCTGTCTAAACTTGGGCAAGTTGGTTTTTTGGTTTTTTTTTTAAATTTCATTTATTCATTGATTCATTCATTTATAAAAAATATTAAGTAATCCTCTGCACCCAATGTGCAGGACTCAAACTTAGACCCCTGATATCAAGAGTCGCACACTCTGAGCCCTTAAGTCTTTTTGAACCTCAGTTTGATTCTATATCAAAGAGGGATAGAGATAGCTACTTACTAAAATGGCCAATTCCAACAGTACAATAAATCTATCACATTTCTGAAGCCTCATTTGACCGGTGAACAGCATTTGACCCTTGTGACCACTTCCATCTTCATGAGCCATAGCCTCTGTTTAGCTTCTGGGACACTCTTCCCTCTTCATTCCTTTCTTGCTCTCTGGCCATGTTTTCCTAGCCTCATTTTTGAAATTCTTTTTACCTTCCTGAGTTTTTGGAGCATCCAGGACTTAGTCCTCAGACTTTCCTCACCTCTTTACTGATTTTCTAGGTAATTTCATCTAGTTGATTGACTATAAGTACCACTTTTATGTTGATGATTCACAAAAGGCCCTATCTCTAGCCATAAACTTTCCCCTGAATTCTAAGTTCTGGAATCAAATTGCCAACAACTCCACTTAGATATATAATAGACATCCCAGACTTAGTATGTCCAAACCAAACTCCTATTTTTCTTCCCCAAACTTAATTTTTCCACAACCTTCCTAGCCTCAGAATGTAGCCTCTTGTCTAGTTTTTCTGGCCTAAAATCTCTTTTCCTCACTGCACACTTCCAATCCATTAGTCTATCTCTTGGCCCTACCTTAAACTGTATCCAGTACCTGGTCATCACTGTCGTCATCCTAATCTTATCTGCTATCCTCTCTCACTCTCTGGCAATTACAATAAAGGAATAAACGCCCCTCTCTGTCCCAGCCACCTTGCTCCCCCATAGTCTCTTTCTCACAGCAACCAAGAGATCTCTTCTCTGGTCAAAATCTTCCTACCTTTTCCCCAGTCATGGAGAATAAAATTATGAAGTCTTCTCATGGCCTCCCCATACAGGTTTATATGACATACTTCTATTATCTCTCTGAGCTCACAAGTCTTTTAGCTCTGTGACCACTCTTCTCCAGACCTGTCATGTTGGCCCTCAAACATTCTACATGTGCTCCTGTGTCAGGACCTTTGCACTGGCTAGCCCTCTTTAGGCAACACTCACTTTCCAGGTACTTATAGATCATCAGTTTATTTCATTCAGTTCTTTAAGAGTCACGTCACCACAAACTGCCTCCTTGGTCCTTAATCTGAAACAGAACGTTATCCTGACTTCTATAACCTTGTTTTCTCATCCAGTTTTATTTTTCTTCACAGAATATATCACCATTTAATATTTACATATATGTTTTACTAATTTGTCTGTCTTTCCTCACTTGGAACTAAGCATGTAGGAGTAGCTATGTTCCCAACATCTAGAACAGTGCCTGGGACATAGTATAGGGCTCAATAAATATTTATTAAATGAATGAATACAAAAATGATGTCAGTGATAGAAGAATTAAATGAGATACTATATACAAAGGGTTTGGTACATACCTGATACTTACTAGATACTCAGTAACTGGTCATTTCCTCTCTACTTCTAGCTTTTGTCTCTCCCCACAAACATTTATTGAGCTCCTTCTCTAAGCCACTCACTCTGCTAGAAGATGGTGATAGAAAAAGTATCTGCTATAAGCAATTCATGTTCTAGTTGCTAAATGCTACTGGGAGACAGAGCTATAAAAATTAATTACATTGTCCACCAGACAATGTAATAGGAGTTGCAAAAGAGACAGTATACTATGAGAACACAGCTAAGGGGATAGTTAAGGAAGAGTTCAAAGAGCAGTGACATTTAAGCTGAACCCTGAGGGATAAAGAAGGACTTTTGTGCAACAAGGGGAAGGATATCCATTTAATGGATCTTTGTGGGGGAGGGGCACCGAGATTTGAAAATGCCCCCCTCCTAGAGCACAGAGCTTCTTATTTCCTTAGTTTAAGGGAAAGAATAGCAAAGTGAAATGAAGAGAAAAAGTAGAAATTAAAACATAATTGTTCCTGTCTTCTCACCTTGGTATACAATGCCGTATTTTTCAGAGTTCTTATGTCTTCTAAATTTCTTTTGGCTCTAACAACGTATTAGGAAGTAGTGATTCCCTATCATATAGCCAAAGAAACTAAGGATGAAAGGAGATAAGTGATCTGTCCAAGGCTACACAGAACATCAGTGGAGGATTCAGGGTTAGAACGTGACTCCTGTCTGGTTGATAGTTTGTACAATGTGAAGTGAAAGGCAAATGATGGGTCTTTCCAACTAGTTAAAAACATTTCCAGAACTGCTTTCTAGATCAAAGCATTTCTTTTTTTTTTTTTTCCTTCTTTCCTAATTGGCCATATACCCCTGCCATTTATGAGAACCTATTCTACTACACGGTGTACAGAATTCACCACAACATGATTTCACCAGTTTTTACAACAACCTCGTGGTAGGAGATGTAACTATTTTATAAATGAGGAAACTATTGCCTAGTTTGTCAAAACACATTCAATCAACAAGAGCAGCACTAGGTTTTAGAATCTGACTTCTATGATGCCAGTACCCATGTGATTTTAGCACTGTTCTATTTCTGAAGTAAATCTAGCCAAATGTGCAAGTCCATCTTCTATTTGTGCTTCCTCTGAGTTATCTATATGTCAGGGACATGTTATGCAGAATTGTTTACTCACTGGAAATTTCATCTTCCTTTGTAATTTTATAGTTATACATTTCTCTAGCCAAGTTATACCACATGTACTCATGCACTGTTTTTCTGCTTTTGCTGTCATATAAGTGTGGTCATATGAATCACTCTCATGTATCCACTTATAACACTGTGAAATAGGAAAAACTGACCACCAATTATAAAGTTGGCCTAGACAATATGGTAACTCTTCTTAAAACCATAAACAAAATCAGGAAGAAAAAATTTTCAAGCATTTTGCTGACAGCTCTTGTAAAACCTAGTAATCAAAGAACAACATGAAACATTTTCTTAATCTACACACATCCTTTCTTAGGTGAAGAAACCATTAAAATCCTATTAACCATGGATTTGCCTCTGAACAGATCCATTTCTTGGGATGAAGCCCAATTGTGTCTCTGCTGTTCAAGCCTTTTTTGTCTTAACTTTGGAGATGGAAATGTAAAGGTAATTTGTTTTTCTCCTACCCCCAAAGATACTACTACTGGTCAACAGACTTGTTGATAATATCCTCAGAAAGCAATCAAATGCACTGTTCTGTGAGGGAAACATGCCATACAGAGGCAGGCTTCATCTTTTGATCCCTTGCTATGAGAGACGGGAAAATTAGCACACTTCCGTCTTATTCCAACTTGCCTTCTCTCTAGTTTCTGACTTTTGTTATATTATTTTTATAACGTAAAGATTTGTAACTACTTTTACTATAACCGTATTTTTATGATTTAGTCTTAATTCTAAGTTAAAATTTGTTTACTACATGCCACAGTTGGTTTTTTTTTTTTAACCACAGACTCTTTATTTCCAAGTTTTAAGTTTTACTTCGTATCTTAGTCTGGTTTCATTTTTAAGAAACTTCTTTTTCTGAAGAACAAATTATGGGTGCTGTAGTCTGTGGGTTCTTGCATGCTAGAGGATGCCTGTTGCAATTGTATTTGAAAAACAACTTATCTGGGCATAAAATTCTTTGGATATATTTCCCTTCAGTTTTATAAAGACTTTTACTTTTTGGTGCTAAAAGGTAAACTCCATTACTTTAAGTTTGGAGTTTAAGTTTACTCCATTACTTTTTGGTACTAAGAGTTGCTGCTATGGACAAGTTTGAGGAAGACTCAATTTTCCCTTTTAACACTACACTTTTTTTCCTGCTTGGATGCCTGTACTTTATCCTTAAAGTTAAGGAATTTCACCAGGATGTGTCACAGTAATTTTTTGTATTGATTTTTCTTGGCACCAGGCATAATTTTTTCGGTCTACAAATCTTTAATTGAAGCAAATTCCTTTTACTAGATTTTTGAATACTTTTGCTTTTTTCCCCCGCTATGTTCCTGAGGAACATGAAGTATTCCATATATTTTATACATAATTGTCTTCTTATAAATTATACTTGTGATTTTTCATTCTCTGTATATCTTTCTATAGCTGTCTTATATTCTAAACTTCACTTCAATTTGTACTTATTTTTATTTCATTATGTCTCTGTAATATTTTCTTTTCTAACTTGCTCTATGAATTTGCTTATCATGTTCCATTGTTTTATAATCTCTTATCATCTCTTATTAAGCCTGTTTAATTTTAAAATTTCTTTGAAAGTGTAACTGTTTGAATTTTTCTTTTTATCTTTTTCTTTAAATTTATCTTTACCTTCTTTTTATCTTCCCTTCCTTTCTCCCCACCCCACTCTGCTTTCTCTCTGGCCTGTGTTTTATGTTGATTCTTTTCTGATGATTACATCTCTCTGGTTGGGGCCCAGTGTCCTTAGAGAACAGAATGGGAAGAGATGGGGATGAATTTAGGAAGCCCATAGTTTCGATTTGGTTGTTTCCACCGGAACTTCTCTCTAGATTTCATCTTCCCTTTATTCAGTTTTAGCCATCAAGAGGTTGAACTGGCTCATGAAAAAGCCTCCCCTTACCTCCCAATCTCTATCACTCAGATGGAGAGCATGTAGAAAAAAAAAATGAAAGATCAGCATGACTTGGCCTTCAACTCTGCCTCCCTACTCTCTTGTGCCAAGCACAATCTCTGTGGGAACATTACCCACTTCTCTTGGGGCCTGTGTGAATGTGACTTCTCTAAGGAACACTGACCAGACTCTTTGAAACTTGTAGGGAAATCTGTTCTAGATCTAAGCATTATCATGGATTTCATTGGATGTTGATGACTTCCGTCATTGCAGTTTGACTTATAAGATGGACTTGCCACTTTTTTCATGAAATAAGGACTGACAAATTAGGTCAGTTTGGGTTTTCAGACTGGGTATTTGGCAGCATTTTTTTTTTTCTCAAAAATGAATGAAATGAGCTTCACATCAAGCAAAATAACTGATATTTGTTGACAACAATGAAATTTAAGCTTTCAAGAGAAAATTAGAACTTTTGAAATCTTGTATCCACCACTATGAACTTGACAGCTTCTCAATACATAAATACTTTTCTGATGAGACTGGTGGTGATTTTAATCAACACAACTTTTTGATATTGCATAATAAATTGTGTCAACACTTGTTAAGATTTGCATAAATGAATAAACCAATATTTTCCAAATGCCCAATCATGCATGCCACAAAATCATGCATGGGGAAAAACTCCATTCCAAGAGCAAGTGAAGTCAATGGATTTTAATGTAATAGAGTATTAACTGGTTCATTGATATAGTTTCATATTCTACATTGCAATTAATTTTTAAGAAACTACTTAGAGTTTTGGTGTAATATTAAAGAAGAATATCTAGAATTATCTGGAAATGCTTTTCAAATAATTTCCCTTTTACAACTGCAATCAAATTGAGGCCAGATTTTCCTCAAATATTTTAACCAAGATGACATAGCAATAGATCGACTATCCAGCTGTTTTCTATTAAGCCTGATAGCAAAGAGATTTGCAAAACTGAAACAGAGCCACACTTTTCATTTTATGTTTCTTAAAATATGTTCCTTAGGTTAGCATGAAATGGAGTTAATATTGTTGTTTAAGTTAATAATGGTTTAAAAATTTTAATTCCTAATATTATAAATATAACTCACATAAATTGAAGGTCTTTGAAGTCCTTAATAATTCTTAAGAATATAAATTCCTTAGACAGGTAAGTTTGAGAATTTCTGAATTAGGTGTATAATGCAGGAAAGCAGTAAGTGATGCAGGTGCACAAAATGCACTTGGCTTTGTTCCAGAATGACACGTAGCCCACAGGTTGCTAAGACTCAAATGGGAGAAGCAGAGGAGAGGTAGTAGAAATAGTCAGGGTAGGTTCGGAGGACTGTGAGTAAAGCAATGAGAGTCTCTCTTGTATTTCAAATCTCTCCTTCCACCTCACATCTCTGATCCTTCTTCTGTTACCACATTCCTTCTCTTTCTCACTTTCTCTCTGATCACAGCTAGAAAAGATTATCTGCTTTTAAGAGGTCCTATAATTATATTGGGTCCACCCGCACATCCACACTCATCTCCCATCTCAAGGTTCTTTACCTCAATCACATCAATCACCTACAAAGGCCCTTGTGCCAAGTAAGGCAACGCCTTCACAGGCTCTGGGGATCAGAACATGAACATCTTTCAGGGACCATCATTCTGCCTATCTGTGATGCTCTGTTGGGGTTGCTGTCGCAAAATACCATAGATGAGTGGTTCATAAGCAACAGAAATTAGTTTCTTACAGTTTTGAAGGCTGTCCAAGATCAGAGTGCTGGCATGATGATATTCCAGGGAGGGCCCACTTCCTGGTTCTCGGCAGGTGCTTTCTCGTTCTGTTTCCACCTGGTGGAGCGACAAGGGTGTTCTCTCAGGCCTCTTCTAAAAGGGCACTAATCTTACCCATGAGGATTCTTCCCTAATCACTTCACAAAAGCCCCACCTTCTAATACTATTGCATTGAGGGTTAGAATTCACATGAATGGGGGGGAGGTACACAAATACTCAGGCAACAGCACCACCCACTATGGGATATTTTTAAGCCAGGAAGTGGTATAATGACAGCGGTATTGAAGAAAAAAAATTTCCCAGTAATTACCCAGTATGGAACGGATCTGGTGCCAAGTTTGGGGCAGAGCTCTGCCTCTATAGAAAACAACTTCCATGTGTTTTTAGTACAATATAGATGAGGCATCCAGGAGGACATCTGCTGAGATTCTGGCAGGCAGATCACTTTCCCATTGCTTGTCCTACCCAGATTTGTCATTAAGGTCACCAAAGGGACAAATTTCCATGGCTTCTAGAAGCAGCATCTTCTCTGCAATTCTTATCTCTGAAACTTTCCATGCCAAGAAAGGACACAAGTTGCCATTCTGGATCTTAGAAACTAACTTGTCAGCAGAGTGGGAAATTTTTCCCTCTCAGGAATTGCAATCTTAAGGCTGATATTGTATACAACATATTTCATTAAATAGTGTGGTGAGGTTACCAAACCTTGAAGTCAGAGGCAACGTCTGGATGAGTGTTGGGTTACCACCAGTACTCTGAAGAAAGAACAATAAGCTTAAATGCTTTTGAGTAATAATTTATCAGGAAGACTGAATTATGAAAGAATGCTTGAATTAGACAAAAGAAACCCACAAGACGGATGTAGCTCAAATATTTTCCAACATAAGCTTCCTTTTGAAAGTAATTTATATGTTTGTCTGCCTTCTCATTGCATTTATGTGTGATATGTTGAATAATTAACTAAGGAGGACAGAAAGGGAATCCCTGTGGTATAAATTCCAGGAACAACTGCAGACTCATCCAAAGGTCACTTATAAATCACCACAAGCCCAAATCCATAAGCTAGTCTCAAACAGAATCAAGTATCCTATAAAAATAAGACAAAATGACAAAAGCCTTTATTTCCACCCCCTCAAAATATTTATAAAAAACAGGATGCTGTTTCTTCAGTCAGGCAAATAACTTACCAAGGGCATTCTTAACTACTGATGCTAAATATTACAGCCTAAGAATGAACTTTGGCATTTTGCAACTTGCATTGTGCAAAGTAGATTATCTGTTCAATTCTCTTGGGTGTATACAGTTTACTATTTTTACCTACACATGTTTTCTTGGGGAAAAGAGGTCAAAGTCAGGTCTGTTCTTAAGCAGAACAGGCAATATTGGCTCTAACACTTTCTCACTTCTCTTTTGCAAGCTACTCTCTGGGAGCAGTCATCACAGCCCTTTTCCCAGAAACCTACCCCAGACAGCCAGGGACACTGCTACCTAGAGGTCTCTGCCCTCCTATTCCTATTCCATTGCCAATCCTGAGTTGTATCACCTCCTTTTGGACCCAGCTAATTTGGGTTATCCAGTTAATTGTAGACAGTTGCAACCTAATGGATTAGATTTTCTTCCAGGCAATGTAACATTTATAACCTAGTAGACATTCCCACGCTCACCTTGTTGTTGTTGTTTTAAGTTCATAATTTGGGTAGGTTTTTTTCAACAGCTGAATAAAAGATGAGGTAGGCAGTTACACTCAAAAAAGGAGGGCCAGTGAAAAGTGCTGAATTTGGGGACCCTGGGCATCTAATTAACAGAATGCACATACTGAGGTTCCAGAAAGTATGAGAAGTGTGGAGAAGGAAAAATTATGTCTACATAATAGATTTGTCTTCACTTCTGGCCCACGATTTGTGTGATCCTTTTTAGTGTCCATCAGTTGTACTTGAGGAAGCAGTTAGGGTCAGCCTTATGTCTAAATAGTTTGTGTCATACCATGGGAATCACTAGCACTTGGTGATTTAACATGGGATTTCAAGAGGTAAAAACAATGAGTTTTGGAAGATGTGAGTTTGTAGCATTCCAGATCCAGATCAACCAAAGGAAACCTATTATCTTTACAACCCTCTACTCAACCTTGGAATCCATCAATGACAGATCAAAGCCTCAAGTACTAACTTTGTATAATAAACTGGACACTGAGTTTGTTTTTCCGTTGTTTCACACTGACCCTCATTCTTTGCAGGTGTCCCTTCTTAATACCAATTTATTTGACTCTTCATATATACTCTTAAATGATGTAGAATGCAATTTTTATATAGGATTAAAATCTGGGCATTACCAAGTTATTTTACGTGGATTTGTGGTTTGGAGAGAATAGAACTGAACTAGGAGTCAGGAGACTTAGCTTCTAGTCTATATTGAGACAATGTTATCTGTTGTAACCATTCCTAAATCTACAAAGGCTTGAATTCAATAGAATCTTACTTCTCATTCAGGAAAATCCAAATGTATATTCTTGATTGGTGTGCTGCTCTCTTCCACGTGGTGATACCAGGACCTAGGATCCTGGTATCTTGTGGCTCCGCCATCTTTAAGATGTGGCTTCCAAGATTGTTAGGTTCATCTTTATCAAGCTAAAAGGAAAGAGCAAAAAAGGATTTTTTAATTTCTTTTTAAATTATTTTATTTTTTAAAAGATTTTATTTAGGGGCTCCTGGGTGGCTCAGTGGGTTAAAGCCTCTTCCTTCGGCTTGGGTCATGATCGCAGGGTCCTGGGATAGAGCCCCACAACGAGCTCTCTGCTTGGCAGGGAGCCTGCTTCCCCCCCCCCCACCCACCTCTCTGCCTACTTGTGATCTCTCCCCTCTCTGTCAAATAAACAAATAAAATCTTTAAGAAAAATAAAAGATTTTATTTATTTGACAGGGAGATAGGGAACACAAGCAGGAGGAGTGGGAGCAGGGAGCCCGATGCTGGGCTCGATCCCAGGACCCAAAGGCTTAATGACTGAGCCGCCCAGGTGCCCCTCTTATTTTTTAAAGATTTCTTTATCTAAGAGAAAGAGTGTGTGAGCAAGCATTGGGAGGAGGGGTA
Organism: Nasua narica; assembly: GCA_028533885.1. Lineage (NCBI taxonomy): Eukaryota > Metazoa > Chordata > Mammalia > Carnivora > Procyonidae > Nasua > Nasua narica. Next base: position 33,326,569 of record CM052797.1, on the reverse strand, counting down.
GAGGGGGAGGAGAAGGAGAACCTCAGGCAGATTCCCTATGAAGAAAAGACCCCCTGATGCAGGGCTTGATCATGACCTGAGCTGAAATCAAGAGTTGGCCACTTAACTGACTGAGACACACAGGCACCCCAATTTTTTGCTAGCTATTTATTATTTTTTATCTATTTTAAAGATTTTATTCATTTGACAGAGAGATCACAAGTAGGCAGAGAGGCAGGCAGAGAGAGAGGAGGAAGCAGGCTCCCTGCTGAGCAGAGCCCGAGGTCTGAGATTATGACCTGAGCTGAAGGCAGAGGCTTTAACCCACTGAGCCACCCAGGCGCCCCAATTTTTTGCTTTTTAAAATGAGTTTTTATGGGCCAGAACTGAAAGAGGCACATAGAAGTTTGGCTCACCATTCCTTTGACTAGAACTCAATAATCTGGCTACAGCTAACCATATGGGAGCCTGAGAAATTTAATTAAACACTGTATTAAGGAAGAAAAGGAAATAGGTTGGGTGACCAGCTAGACAGTCCTTGCCATAATCTTAGTTCTGCCACTATTTATTTGACCTTCCCTTTTCGATTATTAATTTTAATAAGGACCATTCGTCACTCATTTTTCCATTCCCCAGAATATTTGTAGAAGGGCCTTATATATAGTCCATGCTCATTACTGCATGGTTGCCTAACAGACAAGTGACTAAATAGTGCTGAATATTCATAATTCTGCTTTTCATACCACTCAGAACATTGGGTGTTGTTCTAGAGGACTGAGAAATGCTTTTCTTCAAGAAGTCACAATTTATCTCAGGATCACTTTAACTGTGGAGGAGACTAGTAAGGCAGCTAGGACAAGGCATCTCAAGAGGAGAAACTGATGTCAAGAGCTGAACATCAGTAGAAAGTCTGATTAAAAAAAAGTCAACTAATTAGAACAAGAGGGTAGACTCTCCAGTACTCTGCTTATGCTGTCCAGGTTGCCTGGAAGAAAAGCCACTACTCTGGATGGGTTGGAGAGTCCCTAACTAGGCTTGGAGTTTTATCAGTTATGGAGGGCATGCATGATCATCATGAAAAACTAGAGACCCTTAAGGATGTCACAGTTTATAGAAGAACTTGCAGCAAACTTCATGGGAATAATTAAACAATGATAGCACCCAGAACAAAAGGTCTTTCTTTAAAAATTACAGGTGACGTGGGGATGTTGTGGGGGGCGGTGCTGGAATCATGCTTCAATCTACACCAAGTGCCTCTGTTTTCTGGGTAGTTTATAACCAGCATGCCTAGCAGAGAACATTACTTTAAGGGTCAAATGATCTGGGTTGTAGTTCCATGCCCAAGAATAACTAACAATGTGACTGTGGGCAAGTCAGTCTACCTCTCTGGACTCTATTTGCATCATTTTTCTAAGGAAGAGTTGGATTACATGGTGATGATCAATACAAGGTCACATCTCACCCCAGGGTCCATGGCAGACATTGAAAATCAAACATAACTCTTTCTGAATCCATATATGATCCCAAGATCCTTATCAACATCCCATCTAGGACATTATGACTCAACTAGAAGTGACACATATATGTTACTTAGATCTTTTATTTTATGTGTTCTGATACTTTGATATTTGGGCCTTGCCTGCCCTGGAGGGACTGCCCCTCCCAAAGTTAGTCAATTTCTAGAAATAGGAAACAACTTGTCCAGGAGCACGCTTTTCAAATGCAAAGTGACCAATAAAAAGCCTCCACCAAAATCACCTCTTTCATCAGGCTGCCACAGTGAGCCACTCTCCATCTGTCCTCATCACCCCAGGTCCAGGTACCAGACAACTAGGAACAGTGCCTAAATCCCTAGACTCTGATGGAATTATTCCAACTCCTCAATCCTAAACCTGCTTATCCTGCCTTGCCGGTTTCTTCCCGCAGTTCTTCACCACAGTTCTCCCCTCTCCCTCCTGCCCAACCTCAGTGCTTCCTCCACATGCCTCTCCCCCATGGCATCACCCCTAGATCTCTTGAGATCTAGGAATATTAAAAACTGCCCTTTTAGTGGCAACTGTCTCCAACAGGCCCTACCATACTGAAATAACAAGACAACCTATTTTAAAACAACATAGGATGGAACCTACCTACCTAAAGCAGATGATCTCTGGAGTCCTTTATTGCTCAGGCAATTTTTCGTCTTCTTACTTTACATAGGAGAGTATTGTACTATCTCTAAAATAGATATTTTAGTTATAAGGTCTTAATCCTCTGAAGTTACCCAGTATTTAACACTAGGGATTTTTCTGAATCAGGAGGTACACAATGAGAAATTTCATAGAAGGTCTTGTGTAAATGGTGGCAGTGGAAAATCCTGGTCCTGTTTTGGGAAACATTTCATTTTTCTCTATTACAGCCAAAGGATAAAAATCATTTTAGTGTACTTTCTTGGGCTTATGTTAATTTTTCTGCTTTCCTTAGCTCTTCTCTTTCTTTTTGATTCAGAGTAGCAAAGATTCCTGCCTAATAACGTGATTGTGTGAGTTTGGAATATATGTTGGGAAGAGTGGGAAAATACTAGGGCAAAATTATCCCTATAAAAGGCACATTAGCATAGTGTTTTGCATGTAATGGATGCTCAATAAATACCTTTAAATTAATAAGAACCGATGTTTTTGCTCCAATACACACGTTATTTGGGTTGGGCTCCAATACCAATACACACGGTATTTGGGTTGGGCTTTTCTCCTCACACCCCTCCAAAATTTGTATATTGAAGTCCTTAACCCTGGTACCTCAAATATGACTTTACTTGGAGACAGAGTTTTTACAGAGGTAACCAAGTTAAAATGAGGTAATTAGGGTGGGCCCTAATCCAGTATGACTGGTGTTCTTTAAAAAAAGGAAATTTGGAGACAGATACTCATAGAGGGAGAACGCCATTAGAATAACAAGACAGAGATTGAGGTGATGCTTCTACAAGTAAGGTGATGTCCAAAATTACCAGCAAACCACCAGAACCTAGGAGAGAAGCCGGGAACAGTCTTAAAACTCTCAGAAGGAACCAATTCTACCAACGTCTTGATCTCAGACTTCCATGAGACAATAAAATTATTTTGTTTATTAAAAAAAAAGATGGGGGGTGCCTTGGTGACTCAGTGGGTTAAAGCCTCTGCCTTTGGCTCCGGTCATGGTCTCAGGGTCCTGGGATGGAGCCCCGCATCGGGCTCTCTGCTCAGCGGGGGGCCTGCTTCCCTCTCTGTCTGCTCTCTGCCTACTTGTGATCTGTCAAATAAATAAAATCTTAAAAAAAAAGAAAGATGGCAATGGTATATAAGGCAAAACATAATATATGCTACTGTAAGAATAACTAGCTTGACAGTCAGAGAAAGACAATTATCACATGATCACTTTGACAGGAAGAATTTGAGAGGCAGCGCAGTGGGTCGTGGGGGGGTGGGGAAGAGAAATGAAACAAGATGGGATGGGGAAGGAGACCAGCCATAAGAGACTCCTAAACTCACCAAACATACTAAAGGTGGCTGGGAGGTAGGGATGGTAGGGTTATGGACATTGGAGAGGGTATGTGCCATGGCAAATGCTGTGAAATGTGTAAGCCATGTACCCTGGGGCAAATAATACATTGTATGTTAATAAAAAATTAAAAAAGAATAACTAGCTTGATAATGGGAATATTACTAAGTATTCACTGAATGAACTAAATTCTAATCAAGACAACTAATAATTCCCTGGGTAGTCTTAATTGCCTCATCCTTCTTTGCCTTTACTCTTGTTGAGAACAATTATTCTAACCCCTCTTCAAATATTTATTACAGAAATATTGTGAGGCATCATTTGACTTTCAAAATCATTCTGGAAATTACTTTCTGTTACTATAAAAATTGCAGGGAAAGATTACGTGCAAGACAAAATTACACAAGCATTTGTGTGAGGAGATAAACAAGGAAGTGCATTTCAGTCCAAGAATACTTTGGTTCTAGTTGTAATAAAAGGGTACCATAGCAGCTGAAATCAAGACAACAGCTCAGAGTCCTCCCCCTCCTCCCCACCCCCCCCCCACAGGAAGTTCTCTGTGTTTTACTTTTGTTACTTTGTTTGGTTCTGAAAATGCATCCATTCACAAAACCTCTGGGCATTTGGACAAAACAGATTGACGATCCTCTGAAATGGGCCAGGTCTCAAGTTGAAGCACAGTTGGCTAGACATTTAAGATGAAGAAATGGCTCACCTTTCTTCTCCACCTGAAGTTGCCAAGTAAAACCTTCCAAATTCTCAAGAAAAAGATGTTTCTGACTCATATTCCGTTTGCTTTTAAGTCTTGCTCAAAGTATTTTTTCAAGTGGAAAGAGTGAAAGAAACATTAAAACTCAAGAAAGTAATTTTCTGTGGAAGGTACACACAGCTGTGAAATCTCTTGGCTACAACTGTATTTAAAAAAAGAAATACCCTAACTTATTCAATGCCTAATTTTAAGATGAAGGTAAGGTGTTAAAGAATGGTGGGACTGAGGTGCTCCTTCAGAGAGATAGCCATCTGTCTCAAAGACATATGAAAGATTGCAAAACCTTCCCCTAGAACCACTTTGAAGGTGGGATTAACTGCCTCCCCCCTCCTTTTTTTTTTTTTTTAAAGATTTTTATTTATTTCAGAGAGAGAGAGATCATAGGTAGGCAGAGAGAGAGGGGAGAAGCAGTTTCCCAGCCGAGCAGAGAGCCGGATGTGGGACTAGATCCCAGGACCCTGAGATCATGACCCGAGCCGAAGGCAGAGGCTTTAACCCACTGAGCCATCCAGGTGCTCCTGGAGTAACTGCCACCGTTGAGTACTTCAAATCTCCCTCAATGGAAATTTAATTACCCCCTCCCCCCCCACTGAAAAGTGCTAGCTTTTTATATAGAAGATAAAAATGTTCCCAGAATCCTTTCAGAGTATAGGAATTTGACTGGTTTTGCCTTGCTTTAGGATCAACACAATCCTGAAAAATCTTCCTTCAATAGTAGGTTCAGGTGAGTAGCATTCTCTCTTGCCACAACTAAATCATTGTAGGGCCAAGAATTCTGGGATATTAAAAAACAGATAAAAATTAAAATATTGGGTATACCATTTAGCTCAACTCTTTGATTTTTCAAGATGAGGTAGCCAAGGCTCAGAGGTGGAAATGCACACTGAAACTTATCCTGAGGTCCCTTCTGCAGCTAGTAGAGAACAGCATCACACCCAGGTCTCACTCGAGGTTTTACCCGTCCTCTTGCTGCAATGACGAGGGAATTGTGAATGCCTCTCTACAGGTATCCCTAGAATCCTGGCCTGGTTGACTGAGTCTGAGAAGGGTTGGGAGGTTGGCCGTCCTTAAGTCCACCCCTTCCATTCATACCCCTCTGCCCTATAGATCCTAAAACAACAGGGGGTTCTGAGAGAGGACTTCAAGGAAACTGTGAGGATGGTAACTAAAAAGGCAAGGTAAGGAAGCAAGGCCTGTCACTCCCAAAGGCAACACTAAGGTATGGCATTTGCACCTCCCACCCCGGCAACATCCTTCATTTTTTTCTTTGCTTTTGAAAATTTTTCTTTTGGGGCACCTGGGTGGCTCAGTCATTTAAGCTTCTGACTCTTGATTTTGGTTCAGATCACAATCTTAGAGTCCTCAGATGAAACCCCATGGTGGGCTCTGAACTCACCAGGGAGTCTGCTTGAGTTGCTCTCTCCCTCGGTGCACCCCCCCCCCCCACCACATCATGCACTTACACTTGTTCATTCCCTCTCCCCCTCCCTCCCAGTTTCCCTTTCTCCCTCACTCTTTCCCTCTCCCTCACACCCCTCTCCCTCCCTTCTCCCCCATGTTCCCCTGTCTCCCTCTTTTCTCCTCCTCCTCTCCCTCCCTTCTCCTCTCCCCCTCTCCTCCCTCCCTGCTTCTACCTTCTCCCCTTTCCTCCTCTCCCTCCCTTCCTTCCTCTCCTCCGGCCCCCTCTTCTTCCCCTCTAATAAATATTTAAAAAAGAAAATGTTTTCTTTTGAGCAAGACTTAAAGGCAAACATGATAGGAGTCAGAGGCATCTTTCTCTTGATAATTTGGAAGGTTTCATTTGGCATCCTCAGGTGGAGGTGAAAGGTAAGCATTTTACTCATTACATTCTCACATGTCTAGCCAACTCTTTAGTGTGAGTCCTGGCCCATTTCAGGTGCTCCTGGTCTGCTTGTGCAAAGGTTTTATGAATGGATGTGTTTTCAGAACCATAATTCTAGAAAAGTGCACAAACTTTAGTGTGCATAGAAATCACCAGGAGGACTTGATAAAACAGATTGCTAGGCCCTATGCCTAGTTTCTAATTCAATAGGTCTGGGGTGGAACAAGTTCTAGCAACTTCCCAGGTGTTGCTTCTGCCAATCCGAGGGCTTCAGACTAATGGGAGCAAAGGAACCCAGCCTTCGATGTGCTTTTATTCATCTCACCTGCTGTTGTAACTCTGATAAACTGCCTTTTTGCCCTGGCTCAGAGGGAGAGATGGTGACCAAAAAGGCATTGTCTTCTCATAGGAATTTTGTTGCTTTTATTCCTAACTCTTCCATTAGTTTAAACTGTGTTTTAGGCTCCTTATTTATCCTCACCCATAAATGACCACAAAATCCTACAGGTTCTGTATCTACAGAGGCTTTCCCCTTACTCCCCAGCCCCCTTTGCCTCCTTGACTCAGGTTAGCATTAACTCTCACCCAGAATTCTCTAGTGGCTTCCTATTTGGTCTCCTCTTTCACTCCACCACCGGAGAAAATTTTCTGAAACAGAAATCAGATCCTAAAACTGTGCTGCTCAGAATTGCTCCAGTGTGCCTCTGGCTTTCAGGAGACTGTCACAGAGGTGATGTCTCAGGAACATTCATTGCCCCTTTCTGGGATCCTCTTCCTTCCTCTAGTCACACTAACATTCTTAACATTCTAGACCAAACTTGTAAGAATAAGGAAGGAAGAGGCTAAATTCGTCAAGCTCCTTCTACTTAAAAAACTTAATGAGCATGTATGGGTACCTACTGTTTGCAACGCTTTGTTCTTTTTACTAATCCTCACAAAAAACAGGTGAGGAAGAAAGAATGAGATGCAGAGTTAAGTAACTACCAAAGGTTATACCTGGCTAGTTAGATGACAAATTTGGAAGAGAAAACAGGTCTTTGTCCAGGTTTCTTACCAGTGAACCGTAAGGACAGTCTTCATTTGCTTTTCAAATATGTGATTTAGGCCAAAGAAGTTAAATGAATAAGCCCTAACTTCAGATACTCCTAATCAGAAACTTCGTTCTGCCACGAGACAACCATGAGCTAGTTTCTTACCGTTTTCAGACTTCATTTCTTTATCTTGAATTAAGCTTAGTTGGCTTTTATTCTTCCTGTAAGAATCTCCCTCTGGTAGCAGCCTTCTAAGATGACCCCTGTGAACACTGCCTCCTGCTACCCATGCCTTTATCAAACCTTCTTCCCACGAGTGTGGGCAGGACCTGCGCCTGGCTTCTAATAGGATACGGCAGCGATCATGTGATCTCTCTCTGGCGAGCTTGTTGTGTTATAAAAGGATTTTGCAGGTGAAAGTAAGGTTCCTAATCAGCTTGACTTTGAGTTAATCAAAAGTAGATTATCCTGGGTAGGCCTACCGTAATCAGCTAGTCCTTTAAAAGAGGGCTTATTAGGGCACCTGGGTGGCTCAGTTGGTTGAGCAACTGCCTTCGGCTCAGGTCATGATTCCGGAGTTCCAGGATCGAGTCCCATGTCGGGCTCCCCGCTCTGCAGGAGGTCTGCTTCTCCCTCTGACCTTCTCCCCTCTCATTCTCTCTCTCTCTCTCTCTCAAATGAATAAATAAATAAAATCTTTAAAAAAAAAAAAAGAGGACTTATTCTTTTCCTAAACTTGCAGTCTCCAGACAGCAGAGATTCTCTTTTTCTTGTTAGCCCTGAAAAAGCAAGGCGTCTTGAGCTCCACAGATATAAGAAAATAAATTCCAACATCCACCTGAATTTGCAAGAGGACCTCTAAGTCTCAGGTAAGACTGTAGCCCCCTTAAATGCTGTCTTATGAGACCTTTAGCAGAAAAGCTAGCCAAGCTTCTGACTCATGCAAACTGAGATAATAGAGGCATGTTGTTTCAAGCTGTGTAAAATTTGCATTAATTTATTATACAGTAATAATAAACTAATATATCCCCCTTTAACCTGTAATTTTACCACCAACTAAGCTTGCTAAAAAAGAGGAGAGGCGCCTGGGTGCCTCAGTCAGTTAAGCATCTGCCTTGGGCTCAGGTCATGATCTCAGGGTCCTGGGATTAAGCCCCACATCAGGCTCCATACTCAATGGGGAGTTTGCTTCTCCCTCTCCCTCTGACCTTCCCCCCTGCTTATGCTCTTGTTCACTTATTCTCTCTCTCTCAAACAAATAAATAAAAAATCCTTTAAAAAAGAAGGGAGGGAAGGTATAAACTCTATAGACAAGGTGGAGCTGGTTTAGGTGCAACCACATCTTTACCCATCCCTAATCTTAGATAGGCAGAATGACTCTCATCAGTGCTGCTTTGAGAAGCCAGCTGAGATACCCTGAAGGAGTGGTAGCCTACTAGAGGGCAGAGGAGTATGAGACTGGACTAGAGAACATTCTTCCTCTTCTACTTTTCCCATGATTCAGCATTTCTCAGGAACTCCAGAAGGGAAGCACTGTGCCAAGGGAAGAAGAAGGCAGAACTGGCTCTGCTTCCCAGGCTTTGGGCAGCCAGGAGAGGGCAGCTGCAATCACTCAAGTACTCAGGGCTCCTGAGTACCTAGTAGGTATAGCACTCTGGGCTGGGCTCTGTGGGGCTTAGAGACACAAAGAGTGCCATGGTGTGCTCTATCTTACCCTGGAAGCCCTATAAGAACTAGTGGGGAAAACAGTGTTAAAATATGGGGAAAGTTAAGTAACAAAGAATGCCATATCAAGTGACTGGCACAGGCAGTAATTGCTTGGTGCAGAGAAATGGAGCTGTGTTTGAAGACATAACACCCACAGTCATAGTTTGATTCTGCCACTAATTGTTTCAGGACTATAGGCTTGCATAGCACCTCTTTGGATTCTGGTTTCCTTGACTCTAACATGAGGGGCAGTAGTTTCTAACTTCTTCAGAAGTATACTGCATTTCTTCAGTGAAATACAGAAAACGCAAAAAGGAGAACGATTGTGGTTAAAGCAGAGGGCCCAGCATAAAAAAACCACTGCCCCCAGAAGGGGCAGGGGTGAGCCCCTTCTGCCTCGGATATCTTGTGGTGCTACAGTTCTCTGGCAGAGCCTGCAGGGTTATGGATTGGGAGGATGCATGCAGGTTTAAGCACCTTGGCACTTTAATAAGGACCTCACAAGGGTGGTAGGGTTGGTGGGGAGAGGGTGTGAGCCCTCTACACAGCAAGGCCTCTGAGGCATGCATTGAGAACAAACACATGTGTCTCACTTCTAGCCATTCTTCCACTTAGAGCTGGTTAGATAGATAGAACTTTTTCTGATGCTCCAAAGACTGCTGTATTCTGAATCCCAGCTAGAAAGAGTAAACTATGTGAGTCTCATTCTCATTACATGAACAGTTCCAGGAAAGTTCCTCAATCAGTGACCGTGGCAATAACCTGACCCCAGATAGTGCAGGTTGGTTCTTTTGGTCATGGCAATGATTAGATTGAATTGTGTCAGTGTTTTAGGTTGGGTCCTGTGGGAAACAGACTCTGAATATCTGAATGCAGGAAGTTAAGTGGGAGGCACACTTAGGTACACACTTCCTGTGAGGGAGTGAAGCAAGCAAGGTTTGGTGGATCAGTTGCAAGAAGGGCTACAGCCAATCCCACAAGGTGCTCTGAAGCTGGGAAAACCTTTCAGAGTTATTTCAAACTGAAGTACAGACACCAGGCATTTTATCTCCATATTGACTAGTCATAGATGTGGGTTGTCTCTAGATAGGGAATGTCTTTGGGTGACACAGCTCGTTTTCACTAAGGGCAAGGCCCAGAGAGGGACTTGGCTTTGAGCCATCACAGGCAATATTCCCAGCACTGGGAGAATGAGTATGCAGCAGGAACTGGTTGGCACACCCTAACATTCACTACCCTCAAAGTTGTTCTGGCCAACCCAACAGCAACCGGCCATCATTGAGACCTAACTTCCACTGAGATTTCTCTGCAGCTCAGACCATGGCTCTTGAGAGGAGACCAATATTTCCCATGGGAAAAATTTATTTTAAAGTTTTTCTGAGATGACTTAGAGATGTTTTTATTTACTTATTTAATATGTATAAATTTTCAAAATTTTCTATTACACACAGGACCAGAAGGACCTCATAGATATATACAGAACATTCCACCCAAAAACAACAGAATGCTCATTCTTCCTGAGTACACAACTGTTTCTGTATTTTAAGGTGTTCTTATAGATAGGCCTCTAGGCAAATAGCTTCTATAAGGGTGAAATAAATGCATTGCATGTGTTCCTAGTTGCTTATTTGCTCTCTAGGATTTCTCACAACTGGCTATGTTCCTGGCCCTTGCTTTGTTGGATGGGTTTCATAGCAGAGACATTTGAAGTGCACAAAACCTAGTTCCTGGCATTGTGAGGGCAGATTAGAGCAACCCAAAGGGAAGGCTTCAGATGCTTCCACGTGTGGCAGCTCGTGCTCCTGTGAAGTGGTTGTATGTCTCTGTGCAGATCGAAGGGTGTGCTGTCATTGGGTAGTGTTGGTCAAGTACAAGACCGACAGGGGATAGGATGATGGGGTACATGGTGCTACATTCGACAGGGTGGTTCAGAAGGGCCTCTGGGATGAAGAAAGTGATATTGGAGTTTAGACCTGAATAAACTGAAGGAGTGAGTATTGTAGATTGACAGTAGAAGACAGCAGAAAGTTCCAGAGAAAGGGAAGAAAATGTGCAAATGTCCTGAGGCTGGAGAATGTTCAAGTTATAGTAAGAAGGTCAGTGCCTCTGGAGCACAGTGGTTAAAGGAGGAGAGTCAAAGGGTTGGCGGGAGCTAGATTGAATGCTCCAGGAAAGCAGACCATGGAAAGGATTTGGGATTATTACTATTCTTTTGTGACATGGGAAATCATTACAGAGTTCTGAGCAAGGAGTGATAGGACCTGACATTATGTTTTAAAAGGCACACTCAGAGAGCAAACAGCAGGAGGGAAGGGTAGGCAAAGCAAAAGTGGGAAGCTAGGATGTGGTAAATAAGAGGTGAGAAGAAGGTGGTGGAGACCAGGTATCTGTGGAGGTGGTGAGAACTGGTTGTATCCTGGAAAAACTTTGGAAGTAGAATTGGCTGATGATTTGGTATAGGTGTGAGAGGGGAATCAAGGATGGCTCCAGCTCCAAATGTTGTTTCACTGCACATTCTCCCCAATCCCTCCTCTACCTCCACTTTGCTTTACCACCCTTTTCTAACCCTAAGGAGTCTCACATTTACTTACCCTGCAGTCTCCCACCCCAGGCCTGCCCTCTCTGATGGTCCTCATACTCTACTTCTAAATGCCCTTTTATATCCCAAATTTTTCTAAGTGGTATCCTTGTCTATGAATTCCCTACATAGTCACAGATCAACTAGTTTGTAAAAGCAACTGAAGACCAAGACGCTAATTAGAAAATGCTATTCACTCCCACCACCAACACCCCATACATTCCCATTTTTACTGCATCACCCCTGCCTTATCTCACAGTTATGAGCAATGCAGAAATTTTAGATACTTTAGAGACCATGATGAGTAATGTGAGTCATGGGGGCCTTTTATAACAGGCGCTACTTCATTGATTTTATCCTCATAGCTATCCGATCGGTATCTTTATTCCCATATTTCAGACAGAAGGATTGAGGTTCCAAGGGCCTGGACTGAAGACATGACTGGTAAGTAACAATTGGGGTCCAACCCAAATTGCCTGACACAGGGGTCCAAGCTCTTCTCTCCACCCCATGCTCTTGTGGAGCACAAGGGTGTCCAATTAATTTCTGGGTAATAAGGAGACAGGGAATGGGTCTGCAGTCCAGCTGTGGCACATTCCTATTATTTTCAAGGTTCAGCATAAGAGAGAATTCAAAATGCTACCTGGTAAGTAGTTCTCATGTTTTTTATTTGTTTCTAGTATTCAAGACAGTTTTATGAATGACTCTTACTTCAGAGCTATACTCTGTCAATTTGCTAAAACTCCAAATTGACTGCTTTATATTCTAGAAGATCCACATGTATTTATGAACACAAGCTCTATGTCATTTTCAGGAATAGTCTGATAGTAGGTTGGTGGTAAAGTCAAGTCAGAAGTCAAAGTTGGGAATTTTTTTTCATAGACACCTTGAAAGGTGCTGTTTACCATTTCCCAACAAGAGTGGGGGACCTGCTCACATCTGTCTCACCACTTGTAATGTTACTGTACCATAATACGTCTATGCTGAGTCTCCTTATCCTTCACCTCTGTTCTCCTTATCCTTCACCTCTGTCTACAGGTTCAAGGAAAGAATGAACCATTAATGACCAACCCTGTCAATTTGACAGACCATGTCAACTTCTTTATTTGGGTCTGTAAACAGAAAATCAGACCTATGGTTTCCTGCTACCTATCTGGATTTCCAAACTGGCTTTTAGCCATGAACTTTGTTCTTTCTGATAAGAAACAGAGACATTGTTGGGAAGGGAGATGAGAGAGAGGAAGGAAATAGTAATGAATCTTACTAAGGCAACTTGTAACACTGGGATTGTGTCATTCAACTAGAGTGTGTTTATATAGGTAAGCAAACCAATTGGTATTTGTTTCCTTTCCTTGGAAAAATCTTTGTGTCACAGCTATTTTTTTGTATAATACTAAGGTTTATTCATTAACTTATATCAGTAGTCATTTACCTTTTAGAAGAAGCATACCACTACAGAGCTATATTAAAATTTTTAGATATTTAGAAGATAATCTTTTGTTTTATAAGAGTAACTTTTAAGTTTATGCATTCTGCTATTAAACTTCAGCAAGCAATCAAGCAAAAATAGTAGCTGTAACTTGCGTAGGGGCTATCTGCACTCAAATTAATTGATTTTGTAGTAATAAACCTTAAAGTATTACATAAAAAAATATTACATAAAGCAGTAATAAATTTAAAAGTTTTACATAATTTTCTAAAAGTCACAAATAAAATATCAATGTTCATGTTTTATTTCCCTGGGCTGTTTTTTTTAAATTCATGCATAGAGATTTAATGAGGTTTGCTAAAAAGTAGAATAGCAAAAGGGAATTACCATGTATTCAACCATACCATCTATTGTTACCATTTATAACAAGAATGATTGATGTACTAGGCACTTTACATATGTTATCATGTTTAAATATCTGAACAAGTAAGTCCAGTGTTCTGAAAAAGCAATATTATCAGTGGATTGCATGGCAGAGAGTCAGCAATATTTAAATTTTCAGTTTTATTTTGTTCAATCTTAAAATTAGTTTGCAATTCTGAACATAGTTAAAACTTATAATGGGCACATTGTCCTCAAGCTTAGAATTGTCATCTTTTATTTAGTCAATAAACAGTATTTATTGAGGAACTATGATGTAATAAAGTTCAGGATAATCAGATACAAATTTAATTCCAATAAAATCATAATCAAATGCAATTGAGGGGCACCTGGGTGGCTCAGTGGGTTAAAGCCTCTGCCTTCGGCTCAGGTCATGATCTCAGGGTCCTGGGATGGAGCCCCACATCAGGCTCTCTGCTCAAAGGGGAGACTGCTTCCCCCTCTCTCTCTCTGCCTGCCTCTCTGCCTACTTGTGATCTCTCTCTTCTTTGTCAAATAAATAAATAAAATCTTTAAAAAAAAACAAAAAAAAACCAAATGCAGTTGAAATCAAAACATTTTGTGGAACAAGCTCTTTCATGAAACTTTCATAAGGTGATTTAAAATTTTGATGGGAAAAAATTAAAAAAAAAAATTTCGATGGAAAGCCACAAATAGCGGATAACTGCCAGGGCTATTTAGTAAAAGGAGAACAAAATAAGGAGTAGTCTCTACTTGACATATACCAGACTTATAAAAAAGAGATAAATAGATGAATGTATCATAACAGAAAGCCCAGAAACAAACTTACACATATATGGAGATACAATATGTATCTCCATAGGTAGGTAGGTAGGTAGGTAGGTAGGTAGGTAGATAGATAGATAGATAGATAGAAGGATGGATGGATTTTAAGTATCTTTAAAGCCCTCTGAAGTGGATAAAACATTTAGGTTTGACACAGCCATATGACTGAGTTCTGATCAATGGAATGTGTAAAGAAGGCTCTCCAGACCTGGCCCATGAAACCTCCCTTGTAATACTCCATGTTCTTTTTTTCCCCTGGCCTGTTAGACAGACGGAGAAAATCAGTGGAGCTCTCTGAGCACCAAAAAGATGGCACAGACATTAGATGAAAGGAGCCTGAATGGGCTGTGTGGAGCAGAAAGCCCACTTCACTCTCTCGGCATAGCCCCAGTGGACAGCAAGAAACCCTTGTTGTGTTAAACCATTGAACATTAATATTGTTATAGCAGTTAGCCTATTTTGACTAATATATTATACAATTGCATTCACATCCCTGTCTCTTCCCCCTTTTTGAGGGGGAAAACATATAGTTCTTCATCCAGTATTGCTTAACAAAAAGATGATCAATAAACATTTATTAAATAATAGTATTCAACTAACTCAGGAGAAAGGATTAATATATTTTATAATGTTTTCCTTATACCCACTTCTCCTAAAGTGATTGTTCAGACAACCATGCACAGAAAAAGTTCTTAAACATCAGAAGAATAAAATAGAGAGCTAACCAGATTTCATCATTTCTCAAGAATTCTGGGTATCTGACATTTTGCTGTTGTAGAAAATAAGAGATTGGTCTGGTGGTCTCCAAAAGGCACAACTGTAAATCCTTCAAAGCAATGAAGAAAAAAAAAAAAAAGGAAAAAAAAAAAAGCAATGAAGGAAAGAAAACTTTCCATCCATCATTCTCATAATGAAAAGAACAAAATTCTCCATATTCTATAAATCCAAATTAATTCCTATCCTTAAGATTTCTTTTGAAACAAGCAAACCTTATGGAGTCATTTTCTCAAGACTCTTTTGACTAGATAGGCTTTTTAACACATTTAACAAGGCCACTATTTGGCACAACTGAGTCAAAATTTAATGTACAACCTTCCCCCCTCTTTTTAATTACCAAGAAATAGTTAGAACACATTAACTCCAGGAAATCTTAGGAGACTTTCATTTTAAGGATATTTATATATGTATTTTATTGAGTACTGAGAAAATCATTAAGTATATAATGAAGGATTCCCTCTGGCGATCTAAGGTAATATCAGTGGATCAAATTACTGCCAAAGTATCCTCCCTTTCCCAAATTCTGTATATCAGGAAGCCCACAAAAAGCATATATGCCTATCTTCACTTTCAAATTTTAAAAAGAAGCCATCATGATTAAGTAGAGTTTCTATATATTGATTTAAAGTAAATGAGTATGAAAAAAAATAAATTAGTGTGGCTATTATAGTTTTAAAAGAGAAATCAGAATTCGACACTTGGACCATTCATTCATGTAAATTCTTAGAGAATGGATAGTTGCTTTAGTTAAGAATGATTGATAGTTTTGATTTTATTTTCCCTGATGGCTAATGATGATGAACATTTTTTCATGTATCTGTTAGCCATTTGTAAATCTTCTTTGGAGAAGTGTCTGTTCATGTGTTCTGCCCATTTTTTGACATGATTATTTGTTGGGTGTTGAGTTTGAGGAGTTCTTTATAGATTTTGGATATAAGCCCTTTGTAGCGTCATTTGCAAATATCTTCTCCCATTCTGTGTGTTGCCTCTTTGTTTTGCTGACTGTTTCCTTTGCTGTGCAGAAGCTTTTTATCTTGATGAGGTCCCAAAAGTTCATTTTTGCTTTTGTTTCCTTTGCCTTTGGAGACATGTCCTAAAAGAAGTTGCTGTGGCTAATGTCATAGATGTTACTGCCTATGTTCTCCTCTAGGATTTTTATAGATTCCTGCCTCACATTGAGGTTTTTCATCCATTTCAAGTTTATCTTTGTGTATGGTGTGAGAGAATGGTCGAGTTTCATTCTTAAATATATAGCTGTCCAATTTTCCCAGCACCATTTATTGAAGAAACTGTCTTTTTTCCACTGGATATTTTTTCCTGCTTTGTTGAAGATTATTTGACCTTAGAATTGAGGGTCCATATCTGGACATCATCATTAGCCATCAGGGAAATTCAAATCAAAACCACATTGAGATACACCAGTCAGAATGGCGAAAATAACAGGACAGGAAACAACAAGTGTTGGAGAGGATGTGGAGAAAGGGGAACCCTCTTACACCGTTGGTGGGAATGCAAGTTGGTGCAGCCACTTTGGAAAACAGTGTGGAGATTCCTCAAAAAATTAAAAATAGAGCTACTCTATGGCCCTGTATTTTCACTACTGGGTATTTACTCCAAAGATACAGATGTAGTGAAATGAAGGGCCATATGTACACCAATGTTCATAGCAGCAATGGCCACAATCGCCAAACTGTGGAAAGAGCCAAGGTGTCCTTCAACAGATGGATGGATAAAGAAGATGTGGTCCATATATACAGTGGAATATTACTCAGCCATCAGAAAGGATGAATACCCAAAACTTTTGTATCAACATGGACGGCACTAGAGGAGATTATGCTGAGTGAAATAAGTCAAGCAGAGAAAGTCAATTATCACAAGGTTTCACTTACTTGTGGAGCATAAGGAATAACATGGAGGATATTAGGAGAGGAAAGGAAAAGTGAATTGGGATAAATCAGAGCGGGAGATGAAGCATGAGAGACTGTGGACTCTGAGAAATAAACTGAGGGTTTTGGAGGGGAGAGAGGTGGGGGATTAGGTGAGCCTGGTGGTGGGTATTAAGGAAGGCATGTATTGCATGGAGCACTGGGTGTGGTGCATAAACAGTGAATCTTGGAACACTGAAAAAAATAAAATAAAATTAAGATGTTATATAAGAAAGAATGATTGATGACCTTTTTAAAAATGAGTTTGGTAAATACATGCCTCTTGATATCTGTAGTTTGTCTGCCAGATGGCGTCTGGGTGTCTCCCCATCCTTACCCTCCCTGCTACCCCAACTCTTACCTCATGTCTTACTAGTTTCTTTGCCAGGCAATGGAATGACAATGATTATGTCACACATTTCTCGATATTAGGAGTTGAAATTTTAATTTAGTTTGATTTGGGATTGTGTGAAAAGTCCACACATCAAAATGGCTGCCTTTAAAAGGCAACTATAGAATGCCATTTACCCTCTTTATTCTTCTCTTGTCTAACTCCTACCATTTTGTCAATTTTTGTTTCGCCTGAATGGCTTCCTGCCAAAATAACTTCCAGTGCTCAGTTTGGTAATTTGGGTTCCTAATTGTTTTTTCTTTTCAAGAATTTATTTATTTACTTGACAGAGAGAGAGAGAAAGATCACAAGTAGGCAGAGAGGCAGGCAGAGGGAGAGGGGGAAGCAGGCTCCCCACTGAGCAGAGAGCCCGATGTGGGGCTCGATCCCAGGACCCTGAAATCATGACCTGAGCTGAAGGCAGAGGCTTTAACCCACTGAGCCACCCAGGCACCCCTGGGTTCCTAATTGTTGAGCATCTTCTATCTCAGTACACGAATAAAAGCACATACATTTTCTTAATATATTTACATGTATAAACTCATATTGTGAATGTTGTGATTTTCATCTTAGCCAAAAAACAATCTCTGCCTCAAATAAACTAAAAGTTTTAAGTAAGTTTCTTGGTGAAAAATATAAGAAAATGACTTAAAGTGCTAAGAGGAAATTGAATGGCAAGACTCGTGTATATTTCTGTTCATTGACAGGTTTAAATTCATGTTAAACACTCCAAGATTCTTTCTAATAATTTAAGACTAAGACAAAATTTTTAATATGTTCCCTAATAATTCAAGATTTTCCAATAATTCAAGACTAAGACAAAACTTTTAGTATTGTTTTTCCAGGTCAGTTTCATTACGCAAATGCACCTGTTGTGCAGGATGCTGGGCTTTGGATGCCATGTACACACACAAAAAGACACTAGTCCTGATCACAAAGAATGAAATAAAAGTGGGAAAAGATGGTTTTATAATTAGGAACTTGAATTAGATGCTAGTGCAGGATGTAATTAGTGTGTTGAATTTAATCTGTAGAATCTGACTTTTAAAAAAAACCAAACAGTTTTACCATAAAAAGTCCAAATAGCATCACTATGTCCAAGCAATGTTTCAATTAAGAAGAAAGTAGTAAACCTCATAGAAGTGGCAGTTTTTTCAGAGCCATTTCCTATCTGCTGTTCAATGCTTACAAATGGACATGAAGCATATTATGGCTCAGAAGAAATAAGACAACAAATGAAATGTTATCTAGACACATTCCATCTCTTGAAAGCTTTATGTTCTGTTGTTTTTATGAGAAGGATTACTCTGTTCTGAATATCTCTATCCAGAAATGTCCCCAACAAGATACCCTAGGCTTTAAAAGAATAGTGGAACAACCAGAATCCAGAAATAGTTGGGCAAGGGACAGGAGGCATCAAGGAGTAGAAGAGACTTCTTGGCATATTCTTTTGATGAGATGTGAACACTGATGATGGGTTGCATTTACTATTTTCTCTCATGGTTTAGTTTTATAATTACATAATAAAAATGGTATTTTATGAGAAAAGCAATGCTGTAATGTTGATTAAGCATAGTTATGAAAGAGAGGGAAGCCCCCAAACATTTTAATAGTAATTATTTAGTTCTTTTCTTTTCCTTCTTTGTAATGTCTCTCCTATGACCCACAACTACACCAAAGTTTTCTCATTTTATAATGGCCCAAACTCTTAATTTTATTTATCCAGAATAAATGGTTCCCATCTCCACATCCTTGGGTCCTTTAAATTTTTAAGAGAAAATATATTAAAAGTCCAACTGTAGGTCAACTTCCACTTTTCAACTTTCCACTTTGGTTATTTCTTAGTTCTCTTCTTTCTTGACCTCACAGCAGTATTCAATAAAGTTGAACACTTCCTTTCTTCTTGAATATATTCTTTACTTGGTTTTGCCACATCACTCTCTCTGAGCTCTCCCCTCACATCACTGGCTGCTCCTTCTCAGCCACCTTTGGTGACTCCTCCACATCTACTTGACCTCTTTAAACACTGTCCTGTGTCTATCTACAATTTCATGTGGTTTCATGGCTTTAAATAGCTATAGGCCGCTGATGCTCAAAGCTATAGTTCATTCTAGATCTCTCACCTGAAATTCTTTCTGCCTGTTCAAAATCTCTACAAGGATGTTTAATACAAATTTAAAGTCAATGTGTTCATAAGAGAACTTCTGATTTTCCCCTTGACTTTCATTTTGCTGCAAGAGGCTCATCTCTACTAATAACAATTGATCTATCTAGTTGTTTGAGCCAAAAAACTTTCCTCATAATGTACCAATAATCTTTTAAGAAATCTTATTGGCTCCACCTTAAATATATATCCATAATCCTATCAACAGCAAGCATTTTCAGCATGCTTCCTGTTCCAGTTTTCTCCACATATCCATAGGCTATAACCTGGGTTAAGGTATTATCATCTCTCACCTGAATTATTGCAATAATTTCCTTAATTGGTTTTCTTTCTTCCTTTCCTGTTTCCCTAGAGTTTATTCTCAACACACAGCCAGTGATCCTTTTAAAACTTAAGTCAAATCATGTCTTTCTTTTTTTTTTAAAAGATTTTATTTATTTATTTGATACAGAGAGAGAGATCACAGTAGGCAGAGAGGCAGGCAGAGAGAGAGGAGGAAGCAGGCTCCCTGCTGACCAGAGAGCCAGATGCGGGGCTCAATCCCAGGACTCTGAGATCATGACCTGAGCCAAAGGCAGCAGCTCAACCAACTGAGCCACCCAGGCGCCCCAAATCATGTCTTTCTTCTGCTCAAAACTCTACAGTGGTTTCCTGTCTTTCTCAGAGTAAAAGCCTTCAAACCTTAAATGATCTGGTTCCTCAATAGTCTGTGACCTCACTTCTGTCATTCTTGTCATTTGTTGTGCTCTAGCCATACTGACTTTCTTGCTTTTCCTTGAATATCTGTTTATCATTCTGCAAACTCAGAACCTTTGAATGAGCTGTTCCCTCTGCTTTAGATCATCTTTCTCCAATACTTGAAGTCCTATCCCTTATTTTATTCAATTATCTGCTCACCTTATCAAAGAGACCTTCCTTGATCATACTAATATAAAAATAGCAACACCTCATTTTCTATCTCATGGTTCATTTTCCTCTAAGGCACTTTAAAACCATCTAATGTACTATATTTTGTGTTAAAAGGGAATCCCTGAGCTATGTTACTGGACACAGAGAAAATATCCTGGAATATTTAACAAAGAGGAGGTAAAATATTGCCAGGAATAAGGAGGACTAGGCACAGGCACTGGAGGAAGACTGTGTTTAAAGGAAAGAACTTTCTCTCTATGGGCAGAACCTATTGCTGCCAGACAACCAGCTCTCATGGCTCCCAAACTGCCTTAATGACTCTGAAAGCGGTTAGCGGAAAGGTGGGGAGAGATTTATAGGCTTATATGTTTTTGCACATGTGATGCCTGAGGTGTAAAGAAACTTCAATCATTATTAGCATCAGTTTCTTCTAATCTTTACCATGTTGAATTAAAACAATGCTCAAATAGCAAGATTTTCCACAACAGAGCAGTATCCCAATGGTCTAGGGTAATTCCCTGAATAGGATAGCTCTTCATAAGATCACACTCTTTCCTTATCCCTTCATCTGAGGCAATGGTTTTGATGAAGAGTGGTGAGTTGTAAATACCTTTAAACATCAGAAGTCTAGGAGTTGGCACTGGGCCCATCATGGCTTACCTCCAAATCTCTGGCTTCCCTAAAGCTGAATACCCCCGGTTCTAGGCTTATAAAAGCAACACTGTGGCAGACACTACTTTGAAAATTTGCACCCAAACTACAATTTCATGGATTGGAGAAACCACAGAAATAGCTTTTTCTTTCCATTTCCCAAAGTAGAGAAATGGGAGGTATTTTTAAGGGTAACGAGATTTGCTGATTAAGTGGCTTCTTGACTAAGCCCTCCTGTCACTGAGGCTAGTATTAACTGTCACAATCCCCAGACAGCATCATAAAGCAGAGGAAGTGTGCTCTATACATCTTCCCCGCCCCCCACCTCCACCCTGAAACCCTCTCTCTGACTCTGCCTTTCCATCCGTGACCAAGAGGCAGTGATTTTGTGCTCTATTCTTTTCACTTGTCATCCTCTTCCGTCATCAAAAGCTGCTCTCAGAAAGCACTCTGATATTGGTTATTTTGTTTCCTTTCTGCTTGTTTGCCTCTCCAGGAGTATAAAGTTCACTATAGGCCATCAGAAGGATGGAAATACAAAATGGAAGCAAACTTAGGTCCTATGCCAAGACAGCAAGACTCACGTGCCAAAACCTTGTCAATGAAACAAAACCAGGACAGGAGCTGTACTACAGTCAGGGCAAGAAGCATTCATTTGGGGCATACACAAAAATGATTCACAAGCAAATCCAAGATCAAAGTGAGTAAAGAATTGAAGAGATGATGTTTTGGGCAAAGCATAGGAAATAGGACTGGTATATAGTTGGTTTGGATGAATCCCTGACTTGTATGTGTGGAGGGGTTCCTCTTTGGAAAAAGAAAGACTACTGGGTATTAGGCACATTTCTACTCTTATAGAAATAATTAACATTTACCAAGCACTTTATTTGTGATAGGCACTGTGCTATGGGCTTTACTTGCATTATTTTATTGAATTCTTGTGACTATCATATGGTGTAAGCACCATGTTTATCCTCATCACTTGTTTAATCTTATAGAGTAATATGAGGCTTTGAATCCAACTCTAGCTGATTCTAGAAATAATGCCCACTCTACACAGCTGTGTTGCCTCCATTGGATTGAGTGCTGGATTAACACACAGCCTGTATTTGATATACAGCAATACTCCCCAGTAAGTAAGTAGAGTGCTACATATTCAAAAGCCCCCTTCATGTAATGCCATTCCCCTGAGGCTTTCAATGATTCTTATGGTTCTCTGGGTTTTGTGATGAAAATGTATCTGTTTTGATATCTTAGAATTTAATAAGCTACCTTGGCATGCAAGGATCTGGTCTCTAAAATATTAACTCTGGGATAAATCTAATATACCTTCTAATCCAATCCAGATGTGCCTAATGAAGTCAGCCTCAAGTCGGTAACACAAAAAGGAAATGATTACAAAGGCATGGGTAGTGACAATTACATTATAAGTTTTATTGTTTCCTAATAACACATCAGGTGAACCAAATTCTCTACTAGGATTCCTAAATCCCCCATAATTGTGGTCCAGGGGACCCACTGCCCAAAGGCTCTGAAGGGATTTCTCCTAATAATTGAAGTATAATGCCTAACTCCACTTCTAATTCCCTTAAATGCTATTCTGGAATACATCGATATTGAACGAATGTTTGCCTTGGCTGTCCTCAGCCCAGGGTCTCATGCACTATCATACCATTTATTGGCATTCATTCACTCAACATGGAATCACTAAGCATCTACTCTGGGCCATGCTTTAGGAATGAACAGTGAACAGGATAGGCACTGTCCCTCGTGAAGCTTATGGTACAAAGTGGTAGCTGAGCCATACTGTAGTGTAGAGAGTACTAACCATGAAAATGCTCCATTCTACCTCCTAATGAGCTGTACTTTCCAGCCATACTTTTAATTTTAATAAAAAATGCTATAGGGTCCTCCTCTTAGGTTGAGTTTGCTCTGGGGTCTCACTAGGTGAAGACTGTTCTTGATAGACTTGAGTTTCTGACCATAATTCAATATGGAATAAATTTATTCCCGCTTCTGTATATTCCTGCTGTGTATACAGTTTTATATTGCTGGAAAAGTTTTCTCTTCCATGTTGTTTATCTAATCCTTACCTTCCTTCAAAGTCCAGCTCAGTTTCCCTTCTTCTCAGAAACACTCCCTGATACAGCAAGTTCTTCATGTAAACTCTCAGGACATTCATTATTTGTGCCACTTGTTGTCGTGACTCCTTAGATTTTTGTCTTTTCTTATATCTACCCTCCAGGAGTTTGTTTTTTTACCTTTTCATCTTTGTGTTCTGATATTTAGAAAACATATTACACTTGCCCAGAAAATGGTTATTAATGATAAAAACACATATTTCTCTATGAACTTGATGATTATCAGGCTCTAAACTTACTTAAAGAAGATATTTTATGAAATTAGCTTTTGGCCAGGAAAATTCACTTTTAGGTATCTCTTTATGCCATGAGTCAAGAGGACACTTTTTTTTATCACTGTTCCCATGTGTGGTGGTATATCACAGGGAGGAAGCAGGGAGCAAAAAAGTAGCTGATACTCTGTAGAAGTAGCTGGTTATTTATACCAAGGGTTGTATAGGCACTTGAATTATTTTATTGCAATAAATTATATTGAATAAAGAATTAAGTGAAAATCCCAAATAGGTCACTAGGAATTAGGAGAACAAGATAAGACAATGAGTTAAAATACTTATCATCAGAAAATGTTAAGAATGTAATAGAGGGGGGCGCCTAGGTGACTCAGTGGGTTAAAGCCTCTACCTTCAGCTCAGGTCATGATCTCAGGGTCCTGGGATTGAGCCCCGCATCGGGCTCTCTGCTCAGCAGGGAGTCTGCTTCCCCGTCTCCCTCTGTCTGCCTCTCTGCCTACTTGTGATCTCTCTCTCTCTGTCAAATAAATAAATAAATAAATAAAATCTTTAAAAAAAAAAAAAAAAGAATGTAATAGAGGACAGGATGACTCATTTGATCAAAGATCAGGGAAGTTACAAGTATCCAGACTATAATCTAGGCAGTGAGAGAATCTGAAACCAACCAAGCAAAGAATCTGAACAGCAAAGGTCAGGAATTCAGGGCAATAATTTTATATGGTCTGTGTAGTCAGCAGTACTTGATAAATACATGTTGAGTGGATGGATGAATGAATGAACAAAAAGGACATCGTAGGACCTGCCTGTAATTTAAATAAATCATTTTGCTCTTAGATACATCCCTGGTCCTTGTGCCACTCAAGTCTGTATCACAGGAAGACTAACCTCTGTGGGCTATGTTTTCTAGGTGACTACCTGCTGAGTCAGCAGCCCTGATAGGATATTGGGGTGATAGGGTGTAGCCAGGGTACACTTCCCCTTCTTTCTGGCTCCAGTTGGCATTTCAAGTAACAACTGTGTTTCCTTCCTGCCTCCAGTTCTTGGTGAGCCAGCCCATCAAGATTCCAGGGACTGTGAACTTTAGCAACACCACCTCTCACATTTGCCTCTCTAGCCCAGCACCATCAAACAGAAATATAACGTGGACCATGTATGTAAGTCTTTTTTTATTTTTAAAGCAGGTCACATTTATTAATACTAGATAGGGTGGTAAGAACACTTATTTTTTTCAGTGTTCCAAGATTCATTGTTCATGTATGTAAGTCTTAATTATCTGGTAGCCACTTTTAAAAATTCAAAATAAAAAGGCAAAATGAATTTATTTTATTTATGTATTTATTTGAGAGGGAGAAAGAACACGAGTTGGGGGGAGCTGGATCCCAGGACCCTGAGATATGACCTGAGCTGAAGACAGACACTTATCTGACTGAACCACCCAGGAGCCCTGGCAAAATGAATTTAAATACTATATTTTAATTCACCCAATATATTCAACAAGTCATTTTTCGGTATATTCAATATAAAAACTATTAATGAAATATTTTTCTTTTTTTATATTAATTCTTCTAAATCTGGTGTGTATTTTATACTAAGAACATCTCAGTTCAAGTTCTCAACAACCAGATGTGGCTGGCTACCATATTGGACAGTGCAGTTTTAGCCTGCTGGTGAGGGTCATTTCCTGCTACTGCTAGTTTTTGTGTTGCTTCACCATCACTCCTTGTTTTGCTTTTTAGCTATGACATCACTTGCATAACTAATTCCCTGAATTAAAAACTCTCCATTGTAAATAATTGAAGAAGTGTCTAGGGTCTTTTATAGCCTGCCTAAAACGATTTATTAACAATATTAAAGAAGGACTATCGGAGGGTCAGCCATGGGAAGAAAAGGAGAGTCAAAAAAACAATATTAAAATTTGTATAGAACTACAAAGATTTTGAATAACTAAAGCAATCTTGAGCTGGAAGAACAAAAGTAGATGAACCAGACTTTCTATTTCAAATTATATTACAAAGTTATAGTAATCAAAATAGTATGGTACCGGCATAAAAACAGTCCCATAGACCAATGGAATAGAATAGAGAACCCAGAAATGAACCCACACATGTACAGTCAACAAATATTTGACAAGGGAGCCAAAAAAAAACCCCTCAATATGGAAAGGAAATCTTATTTGTCACAACATGGATGAACATAGAGGACATTGTGTTCGGTGAAATAAGCCAGACAAAGAAAAAAATAAAAAAAATTGCATGATCTCACTCATATGTGAAATGTGTAAAAGAAAAAAAAAAGTAAAACTCATAGTAACAGAGTAGTATGGTGGTTACTATGGGGTAGGGCAGTGGGGGGGTAGGGAAATAGGGATGTGTTGATCAAAAGGTACAAACTTTTACTCATAAGGTGAATAAGTTATGAGTTATAACTTATTAACTTATAACCATAAAGTATAAGTTAAAATAAAAAAGAAAATAAAAAATAAAAAAATAAAAAAGATTTAATTTACAGCAAGGTGATAACAGATAATAATCATAGTGTATTGTTTACTTAAATTTGCTAGGATAGTAGATCTCAATCATTCTCACCACAAAAACAAAGGAAGATGACTATATGAAGTGATAGATTTGTTCATTAGCTTGATTGTGATAATCCTTTCATAATGTGAGGTGTGTGTGTGTGTAAACATCATATTGTACAACCTAAATATATACAATTTTCATTTGGTTATCATACCTCAATAAAACTGAGAGTGGGTGAAGGATCACAGAAGCAAACTAGCTATCATGACCAATGCATGTCCAAAGAGAGCAATTTTGGGCAGTCAGATTCAGAATTATGACTAACATTACCAGTCATCTTAGGAAAGGTGCCTCAAATTCTTTCAGCAGACACACTGTCATTCAACTCCTCCTCCTTTTCTTCCCCTGCTCTATTACTGTAATTCCATGTATACTAAGCAATCTTCTTTATAATTTGGCTTCCTGGGGTGTCAGGGTGGCTCAGTCAGTTGAGCGTCTGCCTTTGGCTCAGGTCATGATCCCAGGGTCCTGGGATAGAGTCCCACATCGGGCTCCCTGTTCAGGGAGGAGCCTGCTTCTCTCTCTCCCTCTGCCTGCTGCTCCCCCTGCTTGTTTTCTCTCTCTCTCTCTCTCTGTCAAATAAATAAATAAAATCTTTTTTTAAATGTGGCTTTTTGTGTAGGTCTGCCTATTAAATAGAAACCACTAGCTATACAGATTCAAAAACCTGGTCTTTCTCTTTGTGACCTCACTGCGCACTTGCATCAAGGTGTCTTCCCTGTACAGCACCTTGCTGCACCCAGCAGACACTGGCAGGAGTCTGCTGTAGTGCTTTTGGTCAGAAACTTGCCCTGGCAGGTCTTAACTCTTTGTGCTTGAGCCTCTGCCACCTCCTCCTCTGTGAAATAAGAGAGGGATCTATTCCATCTCAAACTTTCCATAGTTGAAAGGAACTTTGGTATCTAGTGATCCAAATCCATATTTTTTTAGAGATTTAACTAGTGAGGTCTATAGGACCAAAAGTCATGCAGCAAGCTAGTAGCAGAACAGATATTATGACCCATGTTTTCTGTTTCTTAGAACAGTGTTCTATACTGTGTCACATATTAGATTATTACTTTAGATAAAAATCTCAGTTGTATTTGTCTAACATTTAGATTTCTCAGTACAGAAACTCGTGTATTCCTTGCCCTACCAACAAATGACAGTTTATTTGCAATTTAATGTGTGGTATGAATTTCGGAAATAAGGTTAGGATCTGAGATATTGCATTTAATATCACAGACACAAGCACAGTGTGCAAAGTTGGTAAAAGTCTATTATTCTCTTTCTCTAAGCAAGTGTGATTTAACCTATATTTTGTTGGATAATGCAAAAAAATGGTAATTAGGGGGCACCTGGGTGACTCAGTTAGTTAAACAACTGCCTTTGGCTCAGGTCATGATCCCAGGGTCCTAGGATTGAGCCCCGTATCAGTCTCCCTGCTCAGTGGGGAGCCTGCTCTTCTGTCTGCTGCTCTGCCTACTTGTGCTATCTATCTTTCTGTCAAATAAATTTTTAAAAAATCCTTAAAAAATGGTAATTAAAAAAATGGTAATTAAAAAATAGAATAGAATCTATCTCAAATACTAAACTATTTTGTTTAGGCTTGGAAATAACATATGAAGATTAAAACCAACATATATGAAAATATAATAGGATTCATTAATTCATCTATTCACTAGTCAAAGGTCTAGGCAAATAAGGAAACAGACAATGAACAAAATAGTTCAAGTTTCTGCCCTTATGCAACGTAGATGCTGGCGTAGAAGTCACCTAAGAATCAACTATCAGATGAAAAGCAATTACAGAGATTGGTAAATGTGGAGAAGAAAACTGCAAGTTGCCATGATCAAGAACATTGTGCACTTACTTTGAATAGGATAGCTAGGAAAGGCCTCTGTAAAATGACGATCCTTATACTGTGACCTAAATTAAAAGACTTTGCCACTCCTTGGGAAGAAAGGGAAGATTCTAGGCAGAGGGAAAAGGTATGAAGCTATTGAAGTAATAAGTTTTGGAATCTAACAATACATGATAAACTGGAAAAGTTTAGAATTTAGGCAATTTCATTTCATAGTAACGTAAAATCAGCCTTAATTCAGATTTGATTTAACATCAGATGGGGCGAGTGGGCTCAGTTACATGTATGGACACAAGGAACTGAGTCCCTTTATAGCTCTGGTCCACATGTGGCTCCTGGAGGCTTCCCGTAGAGTATCTGAAGATTGTGACAGAAAACAAATAGGTTAAAATAAAATGCCCTGCATAAGGGCCCCCAAATTAAAGGGGGTGTTCCCTTTTAATAGGTAACAGAGCATCCCTTTATTCTACCTCATCTGGGAACATGCCCATTGAGTGACAAGTTTTCACTGCTTTGTACATGTCTGTGAATGACTGTGCAAGTGCCCTGAGTATTGATTTTGTAACTACAAATAAATTTCAGCAAGTGGGCAAATTCATGGGTATAGAATCCATGAATGGTGAGGGTTGTCTGTATGTATATTAAATATGTTAAGTATGTTTCAGACTCTGTGCCAATCACTTTATGTGTATTGCTCTATCTTATCCTCATAGAAATTCTATGAGATAAGCACCATTTCTTTAATAGTGTGCAAATTGAGATTAATTTCCAACAGCACACAATTTGTAAGCAATGGAGCTAAGACTCTTTCCCTGGGATATCTGAATGCAAAGCCCATGTTCTTAGGCGTTATACTGACTTTTCCTCGTAAATATGAAGCTTCGCATGAGTTTCTTGCCTGGGTGGAGGTCAGTGAATGAAGACCATATTCTTTATTTCCAAATGGTCACTTCTTTAAAAGGTGAGTATATCCTATTGCTGACCTATCCTGTCAGTTACATCACACTATCTTTTCACTTAACTTCCATGCCTTAAAACACTCACTAGCCATAGGAATAGTTCGCAAGATGTTTAGCTCAGATACATAAGTCTGAATTGTTTAGTAGGCAGGGTGATCAATGCTATAAGAAAATCTTTTGTAGATAGGCAAAGGCTCCAAAGTTCAAATCCACATAGTGTTTGAGGTTGTGGAATTGGATGTCCCACCACCACTGAGCAACAATATCAATTTTAACATGATAGGGAATGTGAAATTATGTTTTAAAAATATCAGAAACACATTATTATAAAAGTCATCACTGGGGCGCCTGGGTGGCTCAGTGGGCTAAAGCCTCTGCCTTCGGCTCAGGTCATGATCTCAGGGTCCTAGGATAGAGCCCTGCATCAGGCTCTCTGCTCAGCAGGGAGCCTGCTTCCCCCCTCTCTCTGACTGCCTCTCTGCCTACTTGTGATCTCTCTGTCTGTCAAATAAATAAGTAAATAAATAAATAAATAAATATTTTTTTAAAAAGTCATCACTTGCTGAAATCTTGTTTAATGATTGAATGAAAACACAATTGATGAGACACTAATTTCTATGTATAATGGTATTAGATAAGCAATGAACATTTTCAAAGATTGCACATACTTTTTTCCTTTTCCAAATAAACACTATGAGAATCTATATACTCAATCCTTGATTACCTTCCAAAGTTTCCTCCTCCTGTTTTCTTGGTAAGTGTTCTGTTTTTAAATATATTCTGCAATAAGTATTAGTTTCATGACTGAACACCAAGCCTATTAAACTAAGCACTTGAAATACTGGTCTCTAGCAACTCACAACTTCTGATTATTTTGTGTTGTTCTGTATCAAGTATATTACATTATATCAGTCCCCTCAAGTATTTTACATGTCAGACCATAATAATATTAAGCAATATAAAGTGAGAACCGTGACTATCCCCATCCCTCACTCCTTTTCTTATGAGGGTGTGGTGTTCATTGTTTATTGCTTAGAGGAATTTGCCAAGAACAATGGCTACTCAAGCCAGTAGCATTTATTCCAGCTGTATCTTGAATTGATTAAAAATGATTTCTCCATGTTAAGATTATTTTCACCTTGAGCCAAAGGATGACTTGGATTAAGGGATTTAATCGGATTGTCAGAGAAACAGTGATATGGAAATTGAGAATGAAAGGATAGTTGTGCTTGTTTTCTCAATTACAACATGAATGCATCACCATTTAGGTTTGACTGATCCAATTCCCAATTTATGATTTAAATATACAGATAATACTTTTTTATTCATTGGATTTTAATACTTATAGAAAATATACATAAACTAGTGATAAAAATTGGGCTATCCAGTTGGTAAAGACCAGACTCTACTTTGTTTTCAGTATGTAATTGGTACACAAGTAAGAAATGTTCTGCTTGGGTACAATTAGTAATACTCTGGAATAATTCAGAAAAATTATCAACAGATAAAAAAGGTCCTAATTCTGAGAAGTTGAAGTAGGAGAGTGAGTTGGCATCTTTGAAATAGTTTGGTCATTCCAGGCAGCAGGCAAGTGTTGGAGCTGAAGTTCCAGTGAAATAAAAACATTCCAACTAAAGTACATGAGGAATAGATATGCTTTGACAATATTTACATGCAGGAAAAGAAATACCTTAAAGTAGCTTAGTATTAGTAAAGGTTATTAAAAAAAAAGTATTAGTAAAGGTTTCCTCACTAGTCAGAATGGTTCCTTGTCAGTGATTGGAAAGTAGATGAATTTAGGTGCCAATGCATGGATGAACTGGCAGAACACCAAGAAAAAAACTCAAAAGTAGGTATATTGGCAATTGTATGTTTTCACCCACAAAAGAAACCTAGAAATTTTCTAGTTCCTCATGAGTACCTTCCACCAAGAACATTCTTTCCTGAAAAGTCTAGTTTAATCTGAGAGATTCTGCAAGGAAGGCAGAGAGATTTTGTCCAAAGGACAGGTAATTTGGTAGAAATATGAAATTGCAATAGATTATTGAATAACAGTGGGCTAGACCTGTAATAAGGAGAAGGGAGGTTGTTTAATGAAACATTTACAAATTTGGCTTATACCATACTCAATGAATCTTTCACATTTCTAAATATACAAAGATAAACTCAAAATGGGTGAAAGACCTCAATGTGAGACAGGAGTCCATCAAAATCCTGGAGGAGAACATAAACAGTAACCTCTTTGACATCGGCCACAACAACTTCTTTCAAAACGTCTCCAAAGGCAAAGGAAACAAAAGCGAAAATGAACTTTTGGGACTTCATCAAGATAAAAAGCTTCTGCACAGCATAGGAAATAGTCAACAAAACAAACGGGCAACCCACCGAATGGGAGAAGATATTTGCAAATGACACTACAGACAAAGGGCCAATAATCAAGGTCTATAAAGAACTCCTCAAACTCAAATCCCAAATAAACAAATAATCAAGTCAAAAAATGGGCAGAAGACATGAACAAACACTTCTCCATATATGAATGATATACGAATGGCTAACAGACACATGAAAAAATGTTCATTATCATTAGCCATCAGGGAAATTCAAATCAAAACCACATTGAGACACCACCTTACACCAGTTAGAATGGCCAAAATCAACAAGACAGTAAACAACAAATGTTGAAGAGGATGTGGAGAAAGGGGAACCCTCTTACACTGTTGGTGGGAATGCAAGTTGGTGCAGCCACTTTGGAAAACAGTGTGGAGGTTCTTCAAAAAATTAAAACTAGAGCTATCCTATGACCTGGCAATTGCACTACTGAGTATTTACTCCAAAGATACAGATGTAGTGAAAAGAAGGGCCATATACACCCCAATGTTCATAGCAGCAATGTCCACAATAGTCAAACTGTGGGAAGAGTCAAGATGCCCTTCAACAGATGAATGGATAAAGAAGATGTGGCCCATATATACAATGGAATATTACTCAGCCATCAGAAAGGATGAATACCCAACTTTTTATCAACATGGACAGGACTGGAGGAGATTATGCTGAGTAAAATAAAGCAAGCAGAGAAAGTCAACTATCATATGGTTTCACTTACTTGTGGAACATATGAAATAGCATGGAGAACATTAGGAGAAGGAAGGGAAAAATAAAGAGACGGAAATTGGCAGGGGACACAAACCTGAGAGACTGTGGACTCCGAGAAACAAACTGAGGGTTTTGGGGAGTGGGGTGGTGGGATGGGTTGGCCTGGTGATGGGTATTAAGGAGGGCATGTATTACCTGGAGCACTGGGTATTATATGTAAACAATAAATATTAGAACACTACATAAAAAACTAATGACGTATTGTATGGTGACTAACATAACATAATAAAAAAATTAAAAAATAGGGATGCCTGGGTGGCTCAGTCGGTTAGGCAGCTGCCTTTGGCTCAGGTCATGATACCAGGGTCCTGGGATTGAGTCCCACATCAGGCTCCTTGCTCAGCAGGGAGCCTGCTTCTTTCTGCCTCTGCCTGCCACTCTGTTTGCTTGTGCTCTCTCTCTCTCCCTCTCTCTCTTCTCTCTGACAAATAAATAAAAAAAATATTTTTAAAAATTAAAAAATGAAAATAAAAATCAACTGATGTTCTATGGGAAAAAATAAAATTAAATAAATAAATGTACATCATCACTTAGTACATATGCACTAGTGTTATAGGTGTGGCTTTTCTCTAATTTCATGCGACAACAAGGCAGGTTTGATAGATATTTATGTATTATCCACTCTAACTCTCTTCTTTGAGGCAGAGGGACAGGCCATTTTGACATCCTAGGAAGAGTGTCTTCAACCAGAAAAGAACAGAGCAGTTTTAAAAATATGTGGCACTTTTTTTCTATTTAAATTAATATTTTCATTGCTATCTCATAATATATATGAGTATTTCTTTAAGGAGTTTTAGGTGTGGATTCACTCTTCATAACTAATATTATTCCAATTATTATATTTTATAGGACTCTCTACATGAGTCTTCAAGTAAATTAATGTGAAGTACTTAGTACATTCCAGGTACAGTGGAACTGAATAAGCTTTCACAAGCTACAGTTTACATATTTCATAAAAATGGCTATTAAAATCTTCACTTGTTAGTCAGGAAGTGACAACATTAATCATTGAAAATTAAATATTTGTCAAAAAGAAGAAAAATTGAGTGTTTTTCAATTTTGTGATAATATTGCTACCAATTTCATTTTGTTCTTAGTTGATCATTATTCAAGTCTATACTTAACCAGCTCATCTCAACTTCACAAAGAGTTTTGACTTTAGCCTTAATATTTGAAATACATTCCTACAGGTTTTCATCATGTATTGTACATACTTTTCTGCCCTTCTGTCTCTAGAACGTTCAAGGGTAAACTCCTAGACTCCCTGAAGAAGAATAGGTAAAATTTTTTGTGCTTTATCCACCATGTTTTAGCTCCAAATATGTGACGAACTGAACTTGGTACTGAAGATGTCCATGGAAGCTTTAGTTTCACTGAGGAAATAAACACAGTTGGGTATTTGCAGCACAGCTGCTGATAGAATGTGTTTGTGCTGAGTGCCATGAGAGCACAAAGGAAAATATCCAACTGTGCCTTGGTTAGATGAGGGGATTGGTCTAGTGGTCGAGGAATGATTGAACTTAACAGGGAAAACTGAATAGAAATTGAGTAGGGAGACAATGGCTGGAGCATCCTCCAGGGAAAGAGAAAAGTTATGTAAAATTATGTCAGATCATGAGTAATGTGAAGGGCATTAAGAAGAGAGATGAGGCCAAGCTGGGACTTCATCTTATAGCTCATTGAAGGAGAGACATTGAAAGGTTTCACGTTGCAGTATGAAGGGCAAGTTGTGAGGAAGAAGAATGAAAACAGAGAAACTAGTTAGAAGCAGAGTCCCGTGATTGATAAGGTCCAAAGGATAACACATATTTGAATTTATTTAATAAGTATTTACAAAGTACTTATGAGTCAGGCCCTGGTCAAAGCATTTTATAAATATTAACTCATCCCCTATAATACAACATCCCTGTGAGGTAAGTACTGTTATTCTTATCCTGCTGGTTTTTGAAGTTTTTATTTAAATTACAGTTAGTTAATGCACAGTGTAATACCAGTTTCAGGTGTACACTATAGTGATTCAACACTTCCATACAATACCTGGTGCTCATCACAACAATGCTTCCTTAATCCCAATAACCTATTTCACCTATCGCCCCACCCACCTCCTCTCCAGTAACCATCAGTTTGTTCCCTACAGTTAAGTTTATTTCTTGGTTACTCTCTCTCTCTTTTTCCTCTTGCTTATTTTGTTTCTTAAATTGAGTGAAATCATATAGTATTTGTCTTTCTCTGACTAACTTATTTTGCTTAGCATAATGCTCTTTAGCTCCATCCATATTGTTGCAAATGGCAAGATTTCATTCTTTTTTATAGTGAGTAATATTCTGTTATATATACGTACATATGTGTGTGTGTGTTTTCACATACATACCACATCATTATACATTCATCAATCAATGGATGCATGGGCTATTTCCATAACATGGCTATTGTAGATAATGCTGCTATAAACATCAGAATACATCCCTTTGAATTAGTAATTTGTATTCTTTGTATCATCCTGCTCTTTTGACTGAGGAGACCAAGGCACTAAAAGGTTAAGAATTTTGTTCAAGGTGATACAACTAATAAATGGTAAAGTCAGGATTTGAACCCTGGTAGTTTGGCACCAGCATCCTTACTCTTAACCAGTATACCACATTTCTTTTTTATATTCTGGAGAAGGGGTTTATTCCATGACGTAGGTAACTAGGTGGATGGTAGTAGCATTATTGCAAAGACAGAGAAGGAGGAACAGATTATTATTATTATTATTATTATTATTATTACTATTTTGGGCAAAATCTAGAGCTAACAAATTCAGATTTATATACTGAGCTTGAGAGCTCCATATGTATAAATTCAGATTTATATACGGAGCTTATAAGGAGCTTGAGATCCTTCTCTCCAACAATTTCCTCGGGCCTGAACCACAACGGATAATTGTTGACTCTAGTCAATTGTTTCTAGAGCCCTAGAAACCAGGATAAGCATCAAAGTCAATGCTAGTCTGAAAATTTCTTGGGGAGTTGGCGGTTTCTGTGAAATAAAATTACTGGCACACTCCTGCTACCCACTACCCTACCTGCCCTAAATAAGACCCCAATAAGAGGCAAATCACTGAGAGCTGTATGACAGTGTATTTTTAGTAAAAATAATTTTCTCTTCTCTCTCCTCAAATCTCACTGCAAAGATAAAAGACATTTCACATTTTATTGAACACATTATGTGCAACAGTCACAGCCCAAAGTTCACTGAATTAGGGTCACTGTGTTGTAACAAAAATTTCAAATGAGTAAATATCTAGAAGACTTTGCTTTATTTAAGACAAGGCAATGAAAATAATGTCTGCCTAAGAGAACTAAACTCAGCCAAAACCCACACATCAACTTCCATTGCTGTCAGCTGGAATTATCCTGAAATACCTAAAAGAGGTAAGACGGGGCTATGATACATCATTGTGCCAGGGCTTTTTGTGTGTTGCTTATTGTTAGTTTTATTTTTTCCCACTTGTGAAGGTTTAAAAATGGGTACAAGATAAAACGAGCTTTTGAAGTAGATTTCAAATCTTTGGTGGTTGTTGAATTCCATTCTTTAATATTCTTGCCTCAGGAGAGGGAAATAAAACATTTCTCAACAAATAGGTAAGTCTTGACATACTGTCCTGTCATGCAACTAGGAAATGGGACTAAGAAAGACAAGTTGTTTTATATTTGAATAAGCATTCTTTTATGTGCAGTCAGTCCTCTGGGAATGTCTCTGAATTCATTCTGTAACTCCTAACTCTTCAAGATGCATACAATTTTCTCTAATTAAATTTCCGTGATGTAAGGGCTCATTCAATAGTTTACCCATTGTCCTAGAGCGCAGTGAGTTCTCCCTTAATTCCTCCCAGAAGTCCACAAGTCAGGAAGTCAGAAAACCACTGCAGACAAACACTCCTAAATTTTTGGCTGAGTTTGTAGATTAAATTAGGGGTATCTCTCTCCAAGTACAGGCTGTACCCATAACAGAATGATAGGCATGCCAAGCTACTCAAAATAGTCCTTCCAATACCAACACATGGGTTTGTATTAAAATACTATATTATTATCCTTGGATAGAATGAAGTGACTTTTCCTTTTAGATCTTGCTTATGAAAGTAATGAGTAGAATAAAATTCACAGAATTGAAAAAAAATCACCTATACATCCAATTTCATCTTTTCCTTTGGATTCATGATCAATATATAGGACTGCACACAAGGCATATTCACCAGGATGTCCAAGATCCTTCAATCTTAACATGCCCAACATCTCCTCTGTAAGATATATTTTTCCTATTAGAGTATCTACTTCAGTTAGTGCCATAATTATGTACTTAAACCAGAAATCCAAAAGGACTTTTCAATTCCTCCATTTCCCTAGTTCTCCACACCAATCAACAGCCCTGGCTTCATGTATGATCTAAAAATCGCTCAAGTACATTCTCTCTTTTCCATTGCCACTGCCACAGCCATTGCTTTATTTGCTTATGTTTATGGATCCTCTAAACCATGTTCTCATCTTTCTTTATTCTCCACTAAAGAGGTCTCTGAACACCCCAAGGTTTTTCATGCCTCCATCCCTGCAGTTCCAGAATGGCTCAGTTCCTTCAATGGCTACTATTTAGGTAACATTCTAAACCTCTTTTCTTTTTTTTTTAAATAGATTTTATTTATTTATTTGACAGAGAGAAAGAGATCACAAGTAGAGAGGCAGACAGAGGGAGAGGGGGGAAGCAGGCTCCCTGCTGAGCAGAAAGCCTGATGTGGGGCTCGATCCCAGGACCCTGAGATCATGACCTGAGCCGAAGGCAGAGGCCCCAACCCACTGAACCACCCAGGCGCCCCCAACATTCTAAACTTCTATCAAGACCCCACACAACTGCTATTTTAGCTCAGAGAATTGTCCAAGTTTGCCTCTTATCCAGATTCTTTGACTGCCATCATGTTTACTCATATTTTCCCTCTGTGATTTATTTATTTATTTATTTTTAAGATTTTATTTATTTATTTGAGAGACAGAGAAAGTGAGAGAGAGCATGAGAGGAGAGAAGGTTAGAGGAAGAAGCAGACTCCCCATGGAGCGGGGAGCCCGATGTGGGACTCGATCCCGGGACTCCGGGATCATGACCTGAGCCGAAGGCAGTTGCTTAACCAACTGAGCCACCCAGGTGCCCTGTGATTTATTTTTTTACTCAGCTTCTCCTTAGCTCTTTCATCTGGTTTTTTCCCCTCTGGTTCTAAGCGGGAAAGTCCCCAGGCAAGTGACGCTCCATCCCTATCTCCTACTCTAAGTCCTTCATAGCAAATGGCAACAAGGGTCTACCTGGAGGGTGGATGAGTCTCTGACTTTCTATAAACACCCTCTTTCTCCTTTACTGATTACTAATACCTTTCGTTGTCTTTCAAAACTCATCTCAAATGTATATTTGCAGCCCTATATCTGTTCCAAATTTCTATTTCATTTGTCACTCTCTATTGTGTGATCTTGGGCAGTATCTTTTAAGTTTGTCATGACTGATCTGTAAAAATGGGATAAATTAACTCTTGGGGTTGCCATCACATAATACTCAATATGTACCAAGAACGGGAGGAAAGGATGCATCCAACTAGGAACAGAAAGCCATAAAAAGTATGTGGATACATCCATGCCATGACTATTTTAGGGATAAGGTGTAGCACTTTTGTAATAGAAGTTCTTATTATGTACATTTAAAAACTTATGGCTCTGGATATAGTAGAATTGATATAACTAGGTCCTCAATTTCACAAAATATCCTTAGAGAACTTTAGAAAAATTAGACAAAGAATATTAATGTTTGTGCACACAGATTATCTTTGTAGATCATCAGGAGTAGAAAACATATCTATTCACACAGGAGACTACTTAAAATGAAGTTGTTTGATGAACTTATGACTTGCCTCCATTTGGTGAAAGATGTGGAGAACTGAGACAAAAGGAAATGTAGACAAAATTAAAGCACCTTATATCTTGCAGCCAATTGACAAATACTTGAGACAGGCAGAGTATAATATTCCTCCTGGAATTTCCAAGGGTCTTAATTTAATGCCTTGCTAGAGAAAAAAAGCAACCTTAACTTGATGATAGCCAGGCCTCTAGGATCGTGTAAGTCTTTAACACATGAAAATCCTTTTGGAAACTACTCTTATCTCTATACCACAGCTTAAAAGTATACAACCAATCGCTCCTCCCAAACCCCAGGCAACTCTTTCTGCTCATGGGTCCTGTCCCCATTCTTTAATAAAACCATCTTTTTTTGCACCAAAAATGTCTCAAAAACTCTTTCTTGACCTTTCACTCCCAGACCCTATATCACATGACATCAGTGAAATGGTCTGTGATCCACGGTAAGTGATGACCTTAGATTCTATGATTTATGGATAGCATGCCTTTGCACTGACACATTCCAATATCAAGATTTCCTATGTAACTGAAACCTCAAGGAGTCATGAAGATTACCCCAAGGGTGGTCCTATTCTCCAAATGGAACAAAATCTGCTACCATCTTCATTAGATCATCTGATAGATGGTCTCCACATCTTTTTTTTTTTTTTTGGTCTTTGTTTTTCTTGCCCTCTTTGTACTATTTGGCACTCTATTGAAAAGTACCTATTCTTCAAAAAATTTTCCTCTTGGCTTCCACAATACTCAGGTATCCTGATCTTTTTTAAAACTTGCCTCTTCTGATTTTTATTTCCTCAGTCTAAAACCATGCATGCTTTACATGCTTTTGGAATTCTGAGAATTCTGTTCTTCCTTCTCTCTTTCCTCTCCTGATTCTCTTGGATGGATGGATGATGCCAAAGCAATTTTCAAGCCCTGCATCTATTCCAACACCCAGTTTGAAATTTCTCTCTGTTACATATTTCCACAAAGATATTCCCATCATTCTTTTAAACTCAATATTCTATGTCCAAAGCTGATAATAATATTCCTCTCAAGAATGGATTCTCCTGGGGTACTTGGGTGGCTGAGTAAGTTAAGTGTCTGCCTTCAGCTCAAGTCATGATCCTAGCTTCTCCCTTTGCCTGCCCCTCTGTCTGCCGCTCCCCCTGCTTGTGCTCTCTCTCTCTCTGTCAAATAAATATATAAAACCTTAAAAAAAAACAAGAATGAATTCTCCTTTCTCATCTAATGATACCATGTTTCAGTTGTACAGATTTGATTAATGAACAAAAGTTTGAGAAGCATCTTAAGTATATATAGTTTTTCTCTGGCCACTTGGAAGGCAGGGACAGAGTCTGCATGTTTTTGTAACTTTTACTTTACTTTTCAAAATTTCTATCATCAACAGGGTTAGGCTTATCCAGAGTATTCAACCTAAGAAATAGCTGTAAAAAATGTTTCTAAGAAAATATACCTAGGAAAATGGGAAATCAGAAGAAATAATGTATAAAATGTTGTACTCTTAAGTTTGCAATAGTTTGTTTGTTTATTTTTGCAAGCAATTTTCATTTGCAGTTAGGAATTCTGAGTTTACTATTCCATTCTTATGCAATAGCATTTTAGGTTCCAAGATCTTTAATCAATGAGAATTTATAGATCAAAGTTTTCTAATACAAGGATCGTGAGAGTTCAGGTTTATAAAAATTTTAAATAACACATTTTCCTTGGATCTGTACCCACTAAAACAGTCAAACTCTTTCGTCACTTTCTCCATGGTACCTAAAAATATCCTACAAAGCTGCTGAAAGGAGAAATCCTTGGTGCCTAATAATATCCTACAAAGCTACTGAAAGGAGAAACTCCTTTGTTGCCCCAGCTGGTGGAAAGTGAGTGGTCAGTTTCCCACTGCTCTCTAGGCCCATAAATACCATATATGTAGATAAAACTCACAATTGACTGCAAATTCTCATCTCATTGTTTAACCCTCACCCATGAGATGATTCAGATTTGTTTATTCAATTGTAAACTATTTTCTGAACTCAACATAGAAACTCAGTCAAACCAGTTCTTGGGCTTCAACAAGACAGAAAGGTAACTGGAAGTCTACAGAAAGTAGATAGGAAGAAGCAAGTTCTTTCCAGGATACCAAAGACTTTTGTCTTTAGCTAGTTCCATGGAATAAAGCATGGAATTAAACAAATTAATGGTTTTAGCATTACAAATGTACAGGATCTTAAAAGGTTAAACAAAGATGCCAGGGTAATTGTAGAGGGTGATTATAAGCCTAAATAAAAAAATCTATTTTTCCTCCTTTTTTGAAAGACTTTCTTCCTCCTGTTTTTGTCCCTAATAATAAAAACAAAGGGATCAAAAACATGACTGAAAGTGATGAACAAAAGGAGACAATGCCATTTAGGGATCATTTAATATTTGTGTGGTCCTTCTGCTTTAATAATATTCAGATGCTGAACTATTTGTTTTTTTTTCCCCTCCAGATTTAAAAAATACAGCAGTAAAAGATGTGAGAGGCCAATAGGAAATCTATCTAATGGTCAGAATTTAAGACGACTACATTTGTTTTATTCTCCCCTCCTTTTTGTAGTCTCAAGATTCTTTTGAATTTGCATAAAACAAATATTTTACAGTTCAGAAAAAAATTGCTTACAATTTTCCTGCAGAAATTGACAGAAATCTTTGATAGACAAACTGTTCGACC
Source organism: Nasua narica (assembly GCA_028533885.1). NCBI lineage: Eukaryota > Metazoa > Chordata > Mammalia > Carnivora > Procyonidae > Nasua > Nasua narica. The sequence continues at coordinate 33,286,143 of CM052797.1, read as the reverse complement.
AAGTGTAGCACCGTAGAGTGCTGTAGAATGTTGGTTATCGTGAGAAAAGGTCATCCATGTTAAGTCCATGGTTTTAAACTCTGCCTGAAGTGGAGTTTGGGTTTTTGCAATTCTGGGTCTATACTTTATTTTCAGTCTAGGAAGGTATTCAGGGTTGGGAATTTTCTTTCTTATACCCAAATAACACTCATGCCCATTTTACTAAGAAACATTTCTATTGGACCATCTAAAGCAGTTAGTGCCCATTTCAGGTACTAACATAGTTCTGACAAAGATTCCCTACACATTACAAAACCTCTGCTTCTCATTAGAAACAAGAGTACTACTGAAATATAGATTAAAAAGTCTGTATGAGAGGTCATTTTTTCATTACCTTTTTTGGACACAGAGTTAGCCACAAAAAGTTTGAGTCATTAGGTTGCTTGTTTTTAATCCCTCATGGTACTCATTCATTTTGATTATTTTGTGGATTAGCCCACTATGTCTTCATCAGGCATTTGAAACTCATTAAAGATTCAGGTATTTTAAATTTTTTTAAAGGGATTTTTCAGGTATTTTTTATTTTTTATATTTTTTTGATGGAGGGAATGTGTGGAAATGAGCTCTGAGATAAATATCTGAGCAACTGAGATAAGTATCAGTTGACGAAACTGATTTAGGAAACCATATCCAAAAACAATATCTCTTAAACCCTTCAAATATTTTTTTATTCTAATATACTGAGTTGAACAATGAAATATATAGCTAACTAAATCACTAACATAAAGCAATTTCTCCTGTATTTGTCCTTTAGGGAATAAAAGTACTTTGGGCCACTATTTTGTAGTATGTGAGAATACAGGATATATGAAGTGGAAACTTCCAGGGTCAAGATTACATCACCAGGTTTTTTCCTTCCTTGTTTATTTTTTTGTGGTATATGCTATTGTTATTATTTTGTTTATACACTACCATCTTCTAAATAGAATCTTCAGTGAGTTTGGCCAGCCAGAAATTAGGAGACAATTTTTGCTAGAGGGCAGAAATTGGGAGACAATAACCTCAAAAATACCTGAAAATGTCAGAGTTTGGGGAAGTCATTAAGGCTGTTTACCACTCACTAACTCCAGCAACTAAAGGAACCCCCACTAACACTTAGATAAGGTAGGGTTGCTAGATTTAACAAATAAAATTATGGGGTGCCCTATTAAATTTGAATTTCAAATAAACAATGATTATATTTTATTTTATTACCTCATGCAATAATTAAGACATACTTATTTTAATAATGTATTTGTTGTTTATCTGAAATTCAAATTTAATGGGGCATCTTGTATTTTTTTTCTGGCAAACCTAGGAAGTAGCAGGCAGTACACACTACTAGTGACAAAGAGAGGACTGTGGCAGCTGTCACTGCTAAAAATGAGCCCACATGTCATCTTTAGCATGCAGAGCTTAAGTGACTGATTTTTCTATGTTGAGAGTAGACTTATGATTTTTATTTTATCAATATAGACAATCTCATTTCCATAAATGTAAATGGAGGATAAAAATAAAAGCACCACTCTGAAACAAAGTGAATCGCTCTACCTGAGTAAAAATATCTGCCAAATGATGGTGTCTTTCTTCTCAACATACCCAAGACTCTTTTTAAGATATTTTAATTTTTATTGAAGTAATTATTGTACATAGCTGAGAAATCAAACAGCAGTACAATGATATAAGGAATAAGAGCCATTCCTACTATGGAGTCCCACTTCCCAGAGGCAACTTTAAACACATTTTGTTGTTTCTCCTGGTATTTATGTCCATATTTCTTAATTGTATGTATAAAATGCTATCAATATTTTACATGGTATTTATGACTTTTGACTATAAAATATTGGGATATAGCTTTTTCACATAACCCAACCTCCCCCACTATATATATATACACATTATATATACACACACACACACACACACACACACACACACACATTTTCCTTCTATGACCTCATACCTATTATCTCAATATAATTAAAATTCAGTCTTTAGCTGTATAGAACAACATTTACATCATTATCAAGACATAAATAGAATATAAGCAGAATCATATAGTGTGTATTACATTTGTTTTCTTGTACAACTTTTGTTTTCCCTGGAGTTAATAATAGCCTAAATTTGTCAATGCTTACTTTTTTATGCACTAAACTCAAACTTATCCCCAAATTCTTCTAGAGAATTCTAAAACCCTTTTCAATATGTCAAACACAACCAAAAAAATTGTAAGTTCCATATTATTTTTTCCTTAAAGGTAGCCTTTCTGAAGTCTTCTGTCCTCTGATTTTGATCTCAACTAGTTACTATGTAGTCTTCCTACCCAGATATTGTCCTTGGATTTTTGTTTACTGTCATCATGGGATTTCCTTCACATCTCCTGTATTGACTTCTCTAGATCCTAAAGACCTAGAATCTAGGTCTTTCTCTTTCTTGATTTAATCCCTTACATTGACAGAGCACATTTTTTAGGACTTTGGGAGGATGAAAGAATGGGTAGTATGTAAAGGCTCCTAAGTACCACAGAGTCGCACCATTCATCAAAAAAAAAAAAAAAAATCTACATTGATCATAACATTTTTAGAGCTAGAAAAAAATCGTAAACTACCCTTCATTTTACAAATGAGGAAAATGAAACTGAAATAGGTAAAGAAACTCTCATTAAAGTTATGCTATAAGACTATTCTTATAAGGAATAAAGAAAAACTTTGTTTAACTTTGGGAGGAAGCTTGTGATATTCTGAATACCAGGATAAATATGGGCAAAAGTGAGAAAGAGAACAAGCATTAGTTATAAAAGAACTCTTCATAACCCCTATTGGTATATGGTACTACCTTATTAATAATGATACTGAAATGAATATATTTACTACTTATTGCATTGGCCTCCATCAAATAACTAAAGATAGCAAGACCTTAAAAGCAATGGTTGTTCTATTAATCTCTTTGAAGTCAATTAGAAAAGATATAAAATAAAAATAAATACTATATTCTTCTGAAGATTCACATCCCAAAGTTCAAAGGATCTCAAAGTTATTCTCCTTAAAGCAATAAAAGACCTTTTTTTACCCCTAACTAATCTAACTGAAGGAAAACCTCAGTATCCTAGAATTTCTCCTGGTATTAGGAATCTTTTAGTAAAATTCATGACCAGGCATCTCTGAGAATTCCTTCATCTTTAAGAAGGAACGCCCTACCATCTGCAGCAATGAAAAGGATCTCTATTCCATTTAGGGAGCATAGAATAAGAATATTGTCTCAGTTGTGCCTAATGAAAATAATTTTGGACAGGACAGTGCCTTTGTAATCCTTCAAATTACACCATGGACTGGCCTGGGTATGAAAGCAGAAGGTTTGTTTTTTTGTTTTTACCTTAATGTAACAAAAAGCCTTTCACTGTTAGGCAATAAAATCAAATTTAAATATCAAAGAATTCTCAGAATTGTCTAGCACAACAGTCACAGTTGATCCAGAGGGTTGTACTATGGTTTGTGCCTAATTAATTAAAATAGAACCTGCCTTAGCAATGTTAATTTTGGCTTGAACTGTTATGAAATCTTTTCATCAATTCTTGAAGTTTTCCTGCATCCATGGAATTTTCCCAGCTTCTGAAATGATGTGTCAAATTGTTTGTAATCTGTTGAAAGCTATTTGTGACCTTTCTTTAAGCTTGAAAAGAAATAACTCCATCTGTTGGCTACATCACTGGAGAATTCTGGAGAGGGAGCAAGCTCAAAAGTAAAGAGAAAATGAAGGCAGTTTTTTACTCCTGACCTTTGAAATTGTAATGTCATGTTAATTGAATCTGAATTTCTTGTTAACAGCTATTTCATTGAAGATTTCTGGGAAGTGTATTAAGTCCAATGTTTATAGGAAAGCAGGTGTTTTCTCTCACATTTGTGTGTCTTCCTGTTTTCTACACAAACTCCATTTTCCCTTTTTCTCTCTGAGTAATGCATTCTCACAATGAGCTCCTGACTTTTCACCCTATAAACTCCTGAGAAGTTCCTGTTTCACAAAAATTTTTTGAAGAAAATAAATATTGTGATTAATAGTTGAAAATTATTGCTTTCCCTCCAAGTGAACTCTATTTGTAGCTTTATCAGTGATCACTTGAGCCAAAGAATAAGACTTTTTTTTTTAAGGGATCCCATATAAATATAGCTTTTCTTTTGCACTTCACTTTATTGTAAAATATATTAAGTCAGAAAACGTCTGTGTCTATATTTTTTAAGACTAGGAAAAATGCCTTCTTTATTTACCCTGTTTTAACCATTTCTTGGGATCTTCATTCTTTGTGTAGACTGGAAGGAAGGGAGGTAAGAGATGAGAGAGATCTAGGTCAAGACTAAGATGCAGATAAAAGAATTTTAGATGGCCTGAGCCTTCCTATGATTTCTTCTCAGGGGCCCTTGACTCTCTACAGGTGAATATTTTCACTCCCTGTAAGGTTTCAACTCCTCTACCCTCTGTGAAGGACTACTGACCACAATAGCCCCAGTGAACAAGCAGACCAAAAGCCTCAGGGAATGAGGTAGTATGGTGTTAAGGAAGAGAAGAGCAATATTGTGAATTTTCTCAGAAAGACCATGCTTGTCTTGGGTCCATTAGATAAGTTTGCCATGCACAAAAGATGACTGGAGGCCTTAAACAGCCAAACCAACAATCTAGTCTTAAGAAGGCCAGGTGCCATTTGCAGAAGTTGAAATAACAGCAGGTGGGCAAGAACCTAACACCAAAAGGTAAACTGGGTATAATTTGTTGAACAGCAAAAGGTGAATGGAATCAATTTTCAGAGTCACTGATGACTTGGTAACCACAAGGAAATAGTGTTATTTATCCTGGGGACAGTGCCTCAGGGCCTCAGAAGTAAAATTCAATTCTGGAATATATTTGTTGTGATTAACTGGAATATTACAGGATAATCCAAGTTCAAATTTTCCTATAACTTTTCCTTTAAATACTCAGCCTCTCCTGAAGAGTCTCAGTCTCCAGAAGCTCAAGTAGAATTACTTTATTTCTTCAGAAGCCAGCTCTTGAGAATTCACTGGCTCCTAATATGAGTGGACATAACACCTAGCAGCCAGTAAAGTCCCAAGGAAGTTTATCTCATCACCATTATCAATATTTCAGCAATCCTCAACATCCATAATAATGTTGCCACTCACCTCTATTTTTATTTCCACTACCTCCACTGAGGAAAGAATAATAATTACATATTCTTTGGGGGGGGTTGCTGATACAAGGTTTCTGGAATCTTCTTGTGCACTAAATTTTCTTAGGTTTCTGTGTCATCTTGGAAAACAAATAAGATGTGATTACACCCTGGCATTTTTACAAAGCCAAGGGCTGGACTTCCTGCTGCACCATTTTGTTTGATTTTAGTCTGAGCCACGAATGTCAGAAAACCCTGTCACAGATATAAAACATGCTCTCACTAACTATGTACTACTTTTTACCTCAATTCCAGCATTTTTAATAACACAGAACATATTTTCTGCTCTCTTAGATGGTACTCAAGCATTCTGACTTGGTATAGATATGTCTAGATCAGCCCTCTTACAGGAAGTATCTTTCTAATCAGCCATCTTGTTCTGGGTTGAGATCAAGGGAGAATGAAAGCTATTAGTAGAAAGAAAGTAAGGAAAAACAGGCTCATCAAATATTGTCTTCCTTTTAAATGAGAGCAGTTGAGAAACTAAAGTCCCGTTCAAGTCACAGAGGATCAGTATCAGCCAACCTAAGGCCTTTTAACATTATCAAAAGTCAAAAACCTAGAATTAAATACACATTATTCCAAAGATTGATTCTATTTTCCTTTATCCACAATTGAGCATAACAAGACAGAGTTTTTGTTTTTTGTTTGTTTTTCCATTTCCTGTAGTTTCCTGGTGCCTGGTATATGCTAATCCATTCCCAACCCCCACTCCACCCCACCCCCCCGCCCCCACTGCCATGCACTCCCACTCCTAACTACCTTCTTGAGATCAGACATTCACCAAACTGCAATTACAGAAATGGGCCTTTTTAAAGTAATTCAAAGTAGAAAAATGAAATATAGCATAACGGCACCGAACAGTTATGCTGTTCCTGATATGGGTCACTTTTGGCAATGTGAAAAGTCTAATTGTTTCAAAGACAGTTTTGAAGATGCTTGGTCTGGATGGAATCTAGGGGGAAGGGGAAGAATGTAAGACAGCAAATCAACTCTTATCTTTTTTTTTCAACTCTTATCTTTTTAAACTCACTAGGTTCCATCCAGAGGGAAAGTCTGATGGAAGGAAATAACAGAGGCGAAAGGCTTAGGAAAGTACACAAGATTCGTGCGGCAGAAAAAACTGAGAAATCTAAATAAGAAAGTGAGAAGAGAGAGATTCTTCATAGGAGAGGGGATTCCAGATAGGCAGCCACATAGGCAGCCCCTAGAGATGAGAATAAAGGTTCATTACCCCAGAAGATTGCTGGAACCAATGAATAGAGAGGATGAATGATTCATCCTTCCACACACAAAGTGTATTGTAGGTAAATGGTAATTCGTGATGTGAGAGTGAAGTTAAGATCTGTTTCTTGTCTACACTCTGGAGAAGTTTTAATTTATTCGATTTTGTTTTTGCAATGGAGTACACTACCGTGGTTTCTCATGTTAAGAGGTTAAATAGGAACTGAAAGGAAAACAAAATAAGTAGTCTAGAAAAACTAGTGAATACATCTGAGTTAAAAATCCAAAAACAGTTTTGTTTCAGCTTACTAAACCAACATTTTACCACACAGTCTGCTCAGTTGGATCAAGCAAGTCTGTTTGGTAAACCCATTGGTCAAAGTAATTACTTAATAGACAATTCACTTTCAAAAGCCAATTTATAATCCTTATATTCACAAAAAACACAGGGAACCATATTCCGTATAAATGAGAAAAAAGAAAATAAAGGAAATAAGGGAAGAAGTTTTCGCACAGTTAGCACTAGAAGGGAAAACTGTCACTCCTGAATCCTTGTAGCTGAGTTGAATGAAAAATGCCAAGGCTTTAGGTTTTCTTAAACATTTCAAAACAAATGTTCCAAGAGTAACTGACTAGGGCCTAGTTATGAAGAAGAAATATTATTTATTATTATTATTATCATCATCATTATTATTATACCTGGAATAAAAGTCAGTCTGGCAGGAATTGATTAACACTGTTTCCCAGCTTCCTGGTCAATGAAACTATTTTCCATTGACCATTCTAATCCCGAAAGAGAATAATTAACCCAATTCTGTTTTATAATCATAAGCTGCTACTTAACAACTATCCTATAAATTCATGTTCTATGTCATAAAGTGAAACTCTTCCAAACACAGAGAGGACAATAGTAAGAATAAAGCTATACCCACAATTTGAAAAGGCAATCGTATGTGTCTTACTGATGGTTGGTCAGGGCCACCTTCATTCCATTTTTGTAATTATAGATTCCCTGCTGTATGATGAGTTTTGTGACCAATTCTATGAGAGACACCACGTCTTGCCCCCTTAAGGGGTTCAAAATTATAGAACAGAGATAGGGAAGACATAATGAAAAATAATCACAAATAGCTACAATGGAAGACATTATGTGATAAATATTAAATGACACATAGAGACATGTGTGAAAGACAATGTATTATTAAAGCAAGATAAGATCAAGCCATCTTGTGTTCATTTTCTTAGTGCTTGGTAATATATGTCTATACATGTCTATGTTCATAGATGAAAATGTACATGAGTAATACCATCTGACTTATTCTTGGATATACAAGAAAATAAATTATTTTAGTTGGTAACAAGGCTTTCCTTTAGACTCCTTTTCCATGCAGGGAAACCTTTGATATAATGGTCAAATTCATATGGTCTGGTTTTTCCCAGCCATAGTTCCCTCCCTTTTCTCTCTTAGTGACATTTCACCCTCATCCTCTGTTCTCTGTGCCTTCATTCATAAGGTCCCCATTATAAAGAGATAGATTATGTGCCAGGTTGCAGTATAATTTCAACCTCTGCCAACAGAATCCCACCCATCTTGTTCCTAAGGAACAGATCCAACATGAGGCTACCTTGACCCACAGCAGTTGGTGGATCTTATCAGAACTGACCCGGTATGGTTCAGCAAATGTTCAAATGCCAAGTTGATTGACGGTAACCACAGTGGAGAATAAATAAAAGCACTTTCTGCCCACAGTAAAAAGTGAGAACACTTCTAATGATTGTTTTTGGCTTTCCCATTACATGCATCCCAGTATGCTCAGTACCTCAAATTCTCACTAAATTATAGTGAGTATGTTTGGGGACATGTATGCATTTAAAGAACAAATGTATTTTTAGTCAAGTTCCCTAGAAGCAGAGACTGAGACAGGAATTCTTGGTCAACTGATTTATTGGAGGAGTGCCCTCAAGGGAAGGGGAGTGAAAAAAGCCATATAGTACAGAGGAATTAAGTGAAGGAAGAATAGGTTCCTGGGTGAGATGGCTTTTGTTTGGCTGAGAGAAATTCTCTGGAGAAACAAGAAAAAAAAGCAGTAATATATTAGCATCTAGGGGATGGCTATCCTGGATGGTGAACAACATCTCTTTAGGGTACCAGCAGAATCTCCTCGATGATACTATTTCCAAAGGACTGTCACTTTTGGGTAAGAGAAAATTCATTTTGGGAAGCAAATGTCTTTAAAATCCAATAGAAGTTGTTAAGTTTTGCTTCAAATACACAATGAATGATCTAGAAAAGATAATTGTCTATTAAACATTTTGCTTGAAAATTAATTGGTTGGCATTCATTGTGTATCCCTAAAAAGTCTAATATGGTCTATAGGCACTATTCGGTTAATAAATACTCAACTTATCAACAAGTTATATATGAAAATAGGATGTCTGGTGCTTAACAGAGGAGAGCATAGAGGTTTCTTGGAATTTGCTCACTAATGTGATACAGATCATATAACTGTTTGATTATTGAGTATCAATTATGACAAGAGTCTAAAATGCTTTGTAAATAGTATATTGCTTTAAAATTTAATATAGTATTATGGTGATGATGGTGATTGATGAATAAATAAATGATAGATAATTAGTTATAGGAGAGGAATAGAGAAGAAATGTTTCTCTCTGTTTATGCTTGTGTTGTTTATATGGTGTATTATAATCACCTCAATCTCAACAATTTGTTTTGTTCGGTTAAACATCGTTAAGAGCTAGCTTTTAAAAAAATACAGATAGATGGATAGATATAGATGTACCTGCTTACTACTGCACATTTCTGTCAAGTGGCAATGAAGGGTCTTGGGAAAGGAAGGCTATGTGGACAACAAATAAGGCTGGTTCCATTTTAGGGTCTTGCAAAATTGTTTTCCAATCTTGAAAGCTACCCTCCTCCCCTCCAGTTTTACATTTGGGAAACACCTTTACCTTCTTTATGTCTCTGTTCAAATGATAACCTTCTCAAGGGCCTTCTCTGACCTACTTAATGTGCAACCTGCACTACTCCCCAAAACACATATTCCTGAAACCCCTAAACTTGCTGTTTTTCTTATAGCATTTGTCCCCTTCTAACATGCCATACTATTTACTTATTTATTATGTTCACAATTTATTGTCTCTCTTCTCCACTAGCATATAAGTTCCACAAGGATACTGATTTTAGCCTGTCTTATTCATGTATGTATCTTTTTCTGGGTCTCTGCTCATTTGCAAGTATTGAAACAAGGATTCAGCGGTATCATAATGGTAAAGTACTTGATGAACACTTAGATAAATCTCTTTTTATACTCTTTTCTCAGTATGTCTTCCCCAGTGGTGAAAGCAAGTGATGGCATCCAGAAAATTAAGTATCTGGAGTGCTCAGACTCGTATCTTTAAGACCAAGAAAGCATATTTGTTTTAAGGTCAAAGATGGAACATTGGAAACTCATGGCAAGGTGCTCATGCATGTATGTACTTTCTTTTTCTCCCTCTTTCTTTGTCTCTTGGCAAAAATCTTCTGTATTGATTTCATCCTCAGGTAGCAGAGAGGGTCCCAGGAATGTCAGGCCTTTAGAATTTGTCTAAAGGACTAAAATTTGTCCTTTAGAATTTACTATCTTACAAAAAGAGAGTCTGCTTCTCTTGGGCCCATTTGAATCCCCAAAAAGAGGACCTTTCTGTGTCAAATACCCAAACTTGGATAAATCACTGTATCCAGAAGCATTGGCCAATCTGGGTAACTACTTACTCTTCATGTGGGAAAATCAGGACTATGTGATTGAAACGTTGGCAATGGAAGGAGTATCAATTCCAAAAAGACAAATACTGAACAAGCAAAAAACTTAACAAATTTAGCAGCATAAGAACAATACCTGCACAATTGTGGCACTCAATAAATGGACATTTGCATTACATTCTCATTTTTCTTGGTCACACCTCTCAGTAGTTCATTAGTTTTTTTCAGGGAGCTGTTTTATTTATCATCCATTTTTAAAATATCTTCCTTTCATTAATTTTCAATATTATCTTTATAAATTCCTTCCTTCTTTTTTCTTTTGTGTTTTCTTTTTCAGATTTTCCATTGAATCTTAGTCCACTTATTTTCCACCTTTTTTGTGTTTTAATAAATATATTTATTGGTGGCATTCTATATGTTCTGATGTATTATGTATTCATTGTATTTCTAAATAGATTTATAAACAATTTGGTTTCTTCTTTTGCTCACAGAGATTATTTGTTAATGAAATTTCTAAGAGAATAAACATTTTGGGTTATCTTTTTGTTATAATTTCTAATTTAATTGCATTTTGGTCAGAGAATGTGGATTCAGAAATTTGATTTGCCTTATGACCTAAGTAATCATTTTTTTTACATGTTCCAAGAGTTTTTGAACAGTCTATTATTCTGTTTTATATACTCTCATTGTTTATTTTTTCATTTTCACCTTCGATAAATTTATTTTTCTGTGTGCCTGATCCATCAGTTTCTGAAGAGAATACATTAAAAGCTACTATGAATATTTCTTTGTGTTTCCAGTTATTCCTTTCAATACATATTGTGTCATTATATTGTTTGATACATAAACACTTGCAGTATCTTCTTTGTTATTTTAATGATCTCTTAAAATTCTAATTTGCCTGATATTAACATCATCATTTTTTTTTTTAAGTAGGCTCCATGCCAGGGATGGAGCCCAATGTGGGGATTGAACTCATGACCCTGAGATTGAGACCTGAACTGAAATCAAGCGTTGGACACTTAACTGACTGAGCCACCCAGGCACCCTTAACATTATCATTTTTGCTTTAAGTTATCATTTGCTTAGTTCAACTTCATTCATCCCTTGTTTTTCATACTTTTTGGAACATTTGGAGTCAGTTACTAAGGCAGAATAAGTTTGCCATAGGGCCCAATGGTAACAGACACCTCAATACAGATAACCAGAGTCTGACTGAAAGGAGATATAGTTCCCTCCACTCCCCTTCTCTTCCTCAGTCACTGACCAGCCATAGTTACAAGTTAGCATCTGTTTTGGAGTTTTTAACTAATTTCTACAATGAAATGGTGGAGAGTAGGAGAGATAAGAGTGGGCTTAGCCTGAGTAGGTGATGAAAACAGACATGTCCTTGTGAAGGGGTAGGAGGGAGAAATTATTCAGCTGTTCAAGGCTATAGGCAACACGTTGGATAGACTGTGGTCTTGAGAAGTGAGAAGAGCAAGAGGGCCTCCTTAGCAGTGGTCTCTGAGCCAAATCTTGTACATATTCTCAACCATCTGCTCAAATACTGTGGGCTCTAGTTCTGTAAAGAGGTGCCAGAATGTGGCCACGAGATAGGTGCAGACCCAGAATGAGCCAGAATATCTACCTACAACAACTCCTACAAACAATTCCCTTATCCCTTTGGCCCCAGAGACAGAGCATGCTGGCTGGTGTACTGACAATTATGAGATGTTTTACAGCTACAAGAACTAACATTTTAATGTCAGAATGAGGCACTGGGTAGAGATGGGGGGAAGGGCTTCAGTTGCACTCCTCACCACTGTGCTCTGGTCTGGTGAATGTCTCCAGGAAGAGCTCCTAAGGATTTTCAGGTACATGGTGATAATAAAAAGCAGGCTAACAACTTTCATTTGGATTGACTATTTTTAAAAATTATCTACAGAAAATGTATCCTCTTTTTTCCTGCACCTAGAGAAAATGGCTTCCACAACTCCTCACTCCTTCCCCTTGGGAAACCAACTGCTGGGTTCTTTCAAAGATTTCAAAAACTTGTAATGGGGATTCCCATATAATTCCACCATCCTCTTTCACCAAAAACTCCTCTCACAGACTTGCCAGCTTTGTCTGCTATTTGAGGTAAGCTCAGAAATCTCAGGTCTTCCTGCCTGTAGGAGATTCTAGAGAGGGCTGGGGATTGTTTCCTTAGATAGAAGTTTGAGCAGGATTAGTCAAAAAGAGTTTAATGAAGAGGGCCTTGATCAAGGTCAACAGAGTCCAGATGAGGCTTTCTCTCAATAGTCATAGTATTTTCTTCATTCGATATCAAAAAGAAGGAACTGGACACAGTGATTGTTGACTTCAATGTATCACATTCACTTGTATGAATGGGAAATTCCATTGGGAACCAACAGACCTGGATCTAGACCCTAGCATCACCACTGACTTTATTATCTTAAATAAATTATTAAATTAGTATGTATCTCAGACTCCTCTCTCTAAGATGGGTTTATAATATCTGCCCTATCTTTCCTAAAGGGCTCTTCTGTAACAATATGAAGGCAACTAAAGAATGTTTGGGCAGTATGGCAACAAGAGCTGGAGAGAACCTTTCCTGCCTATTACTCAGTGAAAAAAGGATGGACTTCTGCACCTCCTATTCCCAAAGTAAACAAAAGACCTCTTACTAAAAGGTATATTCACATATTCCTACTAAGTATATTCAATGTATTTTATATCATTATGCTATATATGTATTATCTATTGTCATATACACATGGATCTATTGATCTTTACTTTCTTTACACTAAATGGCATTTTGATCCAACATGAGCCTAATACCGTGATTATCATTACTTATTTTTACTGAAGTAAAACATACAGAAAAATATATAAATCATAAGGGTATAGGTCATTTGTCAAAAATTAAGCACATCCATGTAACCAGTACCAGATCAAGAAACAGAACACAAGCAGCACCCAGAAGTCTCCCTCATGCCTCCTTCCAGTTACTATCAACCTTTCCTCCCAAGAGTAAACACCACTCTAACTGACATAGCCATGTATTCGTTTTTCTGGTATCTCTTTAACAGAATAGACATGCTACTTCCATGTAGTTGCTAATAGTGCTCTCATCTTGGCCATGTGAGCTTTTGATGATTTAATACAGGGGGACAGGTAGACACAGAAGATAGGACTGGAAATTATCTTCTCTATAAAATAGTGCTGGTTAAGACCAGTGTGTAATTTCCAGCAGACACATGATCTTGTTACATTTTGGAAAGAGGAAACTTAATGATGTTGGAACTACTGTCTTTCTTTTTGTCTCAGAAAAATTGCAAAATACCATTTATAGAAAATTTTTTAAAAGAAGGAAAACATTTTTCTGTGGCTTAACTTGGTACTTGTCCATACTTGGAGCGAGTTAGAAATGTACAGTATAATATTGTCATATTGGATTTTTTTTAAGTCCTTCTTAGTACAATATTCCCAAGAAGACAAACAAAATCCAAATGCCAGATCTTACCCCAATCACCAATATATTTCCTAGGTGATGAGGAGAGAGTTGGGAACTGGAGATGGGGGAAGGGAGGGACCTAGGACTATGTGCCAATTGCCTCAGGACAGGAAACAAAGTTCCCTCTCCTTTCCCCCATATCAAATCCCCAACTGCATTCCATTGTCTGATGGGGCTGGCCAAGCTGTGGCTGTTTCCAAAATGAAGATGGAATCTAGCCACACTTGGATTTAGTATTCTCTAGAACTGCTGTTCCTCTGGGCATTATTTTTAGAAGTATCACATTGCAGAGGGGCCCAATTTTTCTAACTGGCTTTGGAAAAATCTGCACTGCTTTTCCCCCCTAGGTATAAAAGATTGGTGTAAAAGGCTTCTGTTCATATTTTCCCTTTGGAATATCCTTACCTCAATGGAAAAAGAGAACATAATTGCTTGACCCATCTATCTGCCTAAAATAACATTGTTGGGTTTTTTTTTTTCCTAAAGCAGGTAAAGTATATATCATAATAGCATAACACAGCTGCATATTTGAGCTTAAGAGTCCACAAAGGGAAAGACTGCATGGTGACTTCTTACTACAGTTCTATTTGACTAAGATCAACCAACATTTTCTAAGAGTTTATGGTGTACCAGGCATAGTGTTAGATAGAGGTGACAAAAGGATAAGACTTTGTCCCTGTCCACAAAAAGTTCACAGATTAGTGGCACAACAAATACAAAACCAATGATTAGCATATAACAATTAATGTTATAATGAAAGTACTATGTACAATGTTTTGTAGAAGAAATATATTATCATAGAATGCACAGCCTGGGAAGAAGTCACAGAGGAAGTATCACAGCATAACTGGCCAATAGAGACAAGAACCAGAAATGCCAGAGAGAAGGAAAAAGGCAAAGAGGAATGACAGAGCCCACAGTCCTCAGAAATTGAAAGGAAATGAAAATCCCCTAAGCATAAGATAAAGGGTGGCATTTGGTGAGACTAAAGCAAAGGACTGGGGTCAGATCATGAAGGGACGTTATCCTCCAAAGAATGTTAAGAAAGGACCAGCATGGTTAGATTTGCAGTATAAGGATTGACTCTGCCATGGAAGAGGCTCAATCAGAAGAAGATGAAAATCAAAGCAAAGAGATCAATTAAGAAATAATGTTGATTTCAGGCTTAAAATATGCCAGGCCTTTAGTCTCACACACACTCTCATTCTTATTCTGGCCCATTTCCTTGCTCACTCCCTCACTTCTATATCTATTGCTACCTTTCTTTCTCTGTACCTCTGTAGACTTACTCATATTTTATACAACATTATAGGGATTCTAGAAAAACTCTTTGAAATATCCTATGACAGCCCACAGCCAAAATACCCAAGATCCAAAAACAACTTTCTTTTTTCAAAGAAAGGGGTTGATATGACCCATTGAAATATGTCATGTTACTTTTCCCCACTATTTCAAGTACGTTAAGAAAGATACCTATTAAAGAATAGATTCGTCTGGTAGCTCTCTGCTGCTCTGTTTAAATGTTGGCAGACTTGATAGTAGAGCCAATATGATTTCACTTCCATAACAAACCACAAAGAAGAAAGTTTCTCATTGCTAGTGACCTGCTGGTAATGCCTACCCTGCCCTCAAGAGTTCGCTGGACTTCAGCCCTTGGACAGTCATCTCTAACTTGTTACTAATTATCCTCATGGGCCGTGACATGGGTGATCCTTTTGCACACTTTTGTGTAAACTAGCTGGCATGGGTTTACGGGGGGGGAAGGAAGGAAACTATAAATAGAAGTGGAACCTGCTCTATTTCTGGATATACAGATGAGCCACAGTCTGACCATTTAGGGTGAATAAGACTTTATTTTTTTAATTTAATATCTTATCCTTTGGGATATCAGAAGTCTAAAATAGGTCTCTGGAAACTACTAGCAAGATATGGACAGGGTTGCATTCCTTCTGAAAGTTGTTTGTTTTGTTTTGTTTTGTTTTTAGCAGTCATATTTATTTTATTTGTTTCTTTGTTTGTTTGTGTTCAGTTAGCCACCATATAGTGCCTCATTAGTTTTTGATGGAGTGTTCAATAATTCATTAGTTACGAACAAGACTTTAAAGAACAAGAAGACTGCCAAAGGATCCCCAGATGGACAGGTACTGATGAATCTGGTGGGGAGAAATGATTTGCATTTCCAACATAAGGTGTCTTACCCCAGAATGTATTTGAATCTTAGGAGAGGGTAACATGAGGAATTTGGGGGGAAAACCCTAAATTCCTGAAAATTTTAAGTCAAAATGTTCATTTAGAAAATTTAAATGTAATATAAAAAGAGTATAGGATATTTATATTTGTGAAAAGGGAACATGTCTTTTTGCAGTTTTTCTTTTCTTTTCTTCTCTTTTCTTTTCTTTTTTTGAAGACTGAGAAACACTGCTCTAACCTGCCTCTCTAACTCATAATGAATGGAAGAAAGCAGGGAAGAGTAGTCAGCCTGAAGGGAATAAAAGCTCAAATTCGGGGGGCTCCTGGGTGGCTCAGTGGGTTAAAGCCTCTGCCTTCGGCTCAGGTCGTGACCTCGGGGTCCTGGGATTGAGCCCCGCATGGGGCTCTCTGCTCAGCAGGGAGCCTGCTTCCCCTCCCCTCTCTCTCTGCCTGCCTCTCTGCCTACTTGTGATCTCTCTCTCTCTGTCAAATAAATACATAAAATCTTTAAAAAAAAAAAAAAAAAGCTCAAATTCGGTACCTGATACAGTAGTTTAATAGATTTCTTTCTTTCACCATGCCTCAGTTTTCCCTCTATAGCTAAAGGAAAGTAACCTTTCCAAAAGGAAATGAATGCATTATCTACAATAGCCAAATTATGGAAACAGCCCATGTGTCCATCGACTGCTGAATGGATAAGATGTGGGGGTATGTATGTATGTTTATATGAAGAATATTACTCAGCCATAAAAAAAAAAACAATGAAATCTTGCCATTTGCGACAACACAGTTGGAGCTAGAGTATTATGCTAAATGAAATGTCAGTAGGAGAAAGACAAACACTATATCGTTTCACTCCCATGTGGAATTTAAGAAGAAAAACAAACAAGCAAAGGGAAAAGAGAGAGAGAGAAGCAATCCAAAAATAGACTCTTAACTATAGAGAAGAAACTGAGGGTTACCAGAAGGGAGGAGTTGGGGAAGGGATGGGTGAAATAGGTGATGGGAATAAAGGGGTGCACTTGTGATGAGCCCCAGGTGATGTATGGAAGTGGTGAATCATTACATTGTACACCTGAAACTAATATTGCACTGTATGTTAACTAACTGGAATTTAAATAAAAACTTAAAAAAAATAAAATAAAAGAGTCAAAAGGGCATGCCTTTAAAATTTAGATATACTAGAAAATTTATTATTGCCTGTTTGCAATGAGTAGTCAATGAAACAAAATGTTTTGAGTCTGTTTGCAAAAACAAAAATAAGAAAAATTTGTATATTTCCTAAGTAGATTTTGACTTTTCTTTTTTAAGAAAAAATAAAACTTACAGTATAAAGATGAGTTTAAAATCAAGAATTATGTTGCACAATACATAAGGGACTTTTGGAGCTTTTAGAAAAGGTTTTAAATGTTTCATTATGGCATAATGAAAATATTAACTTAACCAAAAAAATCTGGGTTCAAAATCCAACTTAAATTTCCACTGCTGGCCAAGATGAAATAAGCCAACTACGATCTATCTCTCCCAATGATTATAGACCACCTAAATAATAGCATCAACCAACTGGACATTTAAAACAACTCCAACAACAATAGAACATACATTTTTTTCAAGTATTCCTGGAAATTTGAGATGATAGGTCATATCCTGGGCCATAATGCAAATCAAAACAAATTTAAAATAATTAAACAAAATAATTTGTTCTTGGATCAAAAGGAATTAAATAAGAAATAAATAACTTTCTGGAAAATCCCAATTGTTTGAAAATTAAATGTGCATACTTCTAAATAGTCCGTGGGTCAAAGAGGAAGTCTCAAATGAAATTGAAAATTATTTTCAACTAATTGCAAATGAAGATACAACATATCAACATTTATAGGATGGAACTACAGTAATGCTTAGAAGAAAATTTATAGCATTAAATGCTTATGTTAGAAAATAAAAAGGATCTCAAACCAATAATATTTCAATATTAAAATACTAGCAAAAGTAAACTGAACTCTAAGTGAGCAAAAAAGTAAATTATAAATATGATAAATATAAGAGTATAAATCAGTAAAATTGAAATAAACCGTGGGGGAAATCAAGGTAACAAAAAGTTTATTCTTTGAAAAATCAAATAAAACTGACAAACCTCCTCCTAGATTAATCAAGAAAAAATAGAAAACTACAGACCTTGTAGACATTAAGAGGATAATAAAAGAATCTATGAACACCTCAGTGCCCACAAATTCCCCAAATCAGATGAGTCAGACTAATTCATTAAAGAGATAAACTACAAAACCTCATGAGAGAGAGAGAGAGAGAGAGAGAAAGGAAAGAAAGAAAGAAAGAAAGAAAGAAAGAAAGAAAGAAAGAAAGAAAGGTTAACCTAAATTTTTCTGTATCTATAAAGGAATTGAATTTTATTTGTAAACTTTCCCAAAATGGAAAATTCTAGGCCCATATAGTTCCTTTGGTCATTTCTACTAACATTTAGGAAAGAAAAAAACACAAACTTACCCAAACTCCAATAAAACACAAGAGGAGGGAACACTTCATAATCCATTTTGAGAGGCTATTATTACTCTGTTATCAAAATGAGAGAAAGACATAATGAAAAAACTATGGAACAACATACCCCACAAATAGAGATGCAAAAATCTTTAGCAAAATATTAGCAATATATCAAATATATTCAACATACTAGATATGTTGATCAAAATATATATCAAACCTACTGGTAGATAAATAGGATAATACAATGCAACCAAGTAGAGTCTATCCTGGAAATGCAAGGCTAGTCCGACATTAGAAAATATAATTAGAAAAAAAAAGAAAATATAATTAGAAAATTGAATTTTGCTATTTCAACAGATTAAAGAAAAAAACTCATAGATAAAAAAAGCATCTGATAAAGTTTAAATTCCATTCATTATCTATATAACCTCATAATAGTTAACATGTGTAAACATGCTCATGCATATACACATATGACTTAAGTCTAACATCATACTTAATGGTGAAGGTTTAAATGCTTTTCCCCTAATATTGGGAACAAGGTAAGGATGTCTGCTCTCATGCTTCTCTCCAACATTATACTAGATGTCCTGGCCAACTCAAGTGGGCAAGAAAAAAACATATAAGTAAAAGATATACTTACTGGAAAGGAAGAAACAAGACTGTCTATTCACAGATGATGTCTTTGCAGAAAATCCCAAGGAACCTAAAATAAAACAAAACAAAACTCACATAGTACATGAGTTCAGCAAATTCACACTATACAGGGTCAATATACAAAATAAATCACATTTCTAAATACTAATAATGAACATTTGGAAATAAAAATTTTAAAGAACAGTCACAAGCATAGTGGATATATCTGCCAAATAGAGGATACCCAACAGATTAAATGTGCAGTTTGGATTTCAAATGTGTCTACTTTTGGTTTTCAGTAAACTTCTATTTCAAAATATGTTCTTCTGGGTAGTGTTAAGACGGTCTTATCAGACCGTCAAAAGCATAACAATTACTCATGGACAGTAACATCTGAGAATAAGCTAGATAGCTAGAAGCATCCAGAAAGGCTTAAAGCATATTAAATAATCCATTCTAAAAATGATAGATTCCCTTCAGCTATGGTATTTAAAAGGGCATTGTATTCTTGGCAGGTAAGCTTCTAATAGAATGTTAGCTTCTTATAACTCTGTTATAAGCAATATGCTCTGTACATTTGGGTCAATTAACATGTATCAGAAAAATTTAAAATTATATTTACATAATCTTAGTGATCTTAATTACAGTAAATGTATTCATTTTTCAACACAAATGAGGAAGAATTCTCAAGATTAACATTCCTGATAATGGCAAGAGATCAGGAACCAAATGTTAGCAGTATATATCCATTCCAACTCTCATTTTAGAATGCGAAACCACAGTTCTAGTCAGATAGTAGTACATCGTTGGTACAGTGAACACATATTTATTGGTTACTTGTTATTAAATTTACTTTTTTGCATTATTATATTCATAGTGTTATAGTTCTTTCTAATACCTGTAGTACATGTTCTATTTTAGTGGGTGAAACAGGGAAGGTTTGGCAGTCTTAAGGTCTTTGAGGCACCAAGAGGAAAACATCGCTCATTTTATTTTATTTTATTATTATTTATTTAGTTTTTAGAGAGGGCAGGACAGAGAGAGAGGGAGAGAGAGAATCTTAAGCAAGCTCCACACCCAATGCAGAGCCCAATGCAGGGTTCAGTCTCACAACTCTGAGATCATGATCTGAGTCAAAAACAAGAGTCAGATGCTTAACCAACATAGCCACCCAGGTGCCCCAAAATTGTTCATTTTAAAGCACTTAGCAATAAAAGTATTTGTATCCAACTTTTCAAGCAGGTAAATGGGCTCTAAATCTATGAAAGAAAAAAATGAGATAAGGGCTTTAAAAATTCTAAATATATAAGCAGCTCATCTCCTGATATATACTTTATGCATAAAAATTATAGTTGGAACAAAATTTATTATATCAACACAAATACTCATCCATTGTCTACAATAGAAGAATGGTTACACCATATGCCTAGATTTGAATAAAACATATGCCATTTCTTTCACTGATTGGAAAATTTCAACCAGAAATAAGGGAAATAGTCAATGACTCCACCTTGAAATCACCAATAGAAAAGACTTAATTACTTAGAAATTTGTGGGATTTAATTCCTTTCTTAATTAAACATGAAATATGTTATGTGGTTTCTTCTGTTTGCATAATTTTAGAATGGCTTTAAATTTACACTGTCAGTGTTCCATAGAACAAACTGCTGTTATGGTGATAAATTGTTTGGAGGCATTTGAGCATGGGGGTAGATTAATGTAGTCAATAAGATTGAGCTTTTTTTAAATCAGAAAGACCTAAATCTAAATCCAAGTTCTCTTATTTGATTATGTGACTTTCACCAAATTACTAACCTATGAGCTTTGGTTGCTTTTTGTCATCTTAAAATGAGGATAATACATAATCTTGGGATGCTGAGAAAATTAAGAGATTACATGTAAAACCCCAGGTGTATAATTTCTCAATAGATCATATTATTATTATTATGTAATTTGTTTTTAAATAATTATATAAGCTCATGTATTTTAGATAGTCCATGTATTATAGATAATTTTTACTCTTGGATCTCTTTTGCCTGGTAAATCTCATGTCTTGTACGGAAGAATCAGATCAGATATTCTCATAACAAATTTTCAGATGACCAGTGAGGACTTTCTATAGCAGACACAGCTGGCTGTTTACTCAAGTGGCTTTCAAACTCTTTTACTTTGACCTGCACTAAGAAATTCATCTTACATCATGACTGAATATACATAACACATAACTGAAACATAAGTTTCACAAACCATGTTAGCACCTATTAAGCATGATGAAATTATCATTTGCTTTATTTTATTTCATTTTATAAAATATTGATTACACTTCACTAAATTGAGTTCATGATCTCCTAGTGGGTTGCGACCTGAAGTTTGAAAAATATTAATCAACCCAATAATCATCCCCTTCCTCCTTCCCTCTCTGTTTAAATAACAAAATGTGACTTCATTCAGATATGTACCACCTCAAAGAAGTCAGTCTAGTTTAAAGGCAAATACTGATTGAGCTGCCCTTGTCAATGATTAGTTTGGGGTGAGCATGTGGTATAGGATTGACCAGTATAAGGAGAGATTATCCTTCTGGTTTCTTTTCTCATAAAGGTACTAGTTCCCGTCCATGAGGATTCCAGTTTCATGACCTAATCACCTCCCAGAGGTCCCACTTCTTAATACCATCTCCCTGGGAATTAGGATTTCAACATTTGAGTTTGGGGAAGGGGACAGTAACATTCAATCCATTGCACCTTGAAAAGAAGATCTTAATATAGATATATTGAAAAAGCAGCAACTCTTGATTCAAATTCACTGCCTCTATTATCATGAAGAGCACTGAGTAATGTATAGAACTGTTGAATTTACTATATTGTACACCTGAAACTAATATAACACTATATATTAACTATACTGGAATTAAAATTAAAAACTTAATAAAAAAATTGGCTGGCCCTAAAAGACTCTGATCGGTTATCATTTAATTACAATCAATTGTCCACTAACCCATAATCAAAATTTTTTATACAGAATGACATATATACTATAATGATATGCTTTGCTTTCTAGAAAACTGAAATTTGAAATATCAAGTATTTCTTATTATTACTAGTAGATGGATATAAAAAGGCGATTTTCAGCAATTTGCAAACCAACTTCAATGAACAATATGCTACTCACTATTTTTAATGTGCACATTATATTTAAAGACCTAATGTTGATAATCTTGGGGGAAAAAAGGAATGACTAGCAAAACTTCAGTTTTCTTTTTCTTTTCTTTTCTTTCCTTTTCTTTTTTCTTTTAATGTAGGCTCCATACCCAGCATGGAGCCCAACACAGGGCTTGAACTCACAACCCTGAGATCAAGACCTGAGCTGAATTCGAGTTGGATGCTCAACCAACAGAGCCACCGAGGCGCCCCTCCAGTTTTCTCGTATATGGTAAAAGCTGTCAAGTATGGCTACTTTCTTATTATAGAAGAATCACTGACTAGACAATGAAAAATATGCAGTCAACTACCTGGTTGCTTAATATAAAGGTTACGTGGTACCCAGCTTAAATATTTTCTATAGCTGCTTCCAGAGATGTTAACTGGGTTTGTTGTGGCTGTATTTAGCAGGTGGCTACGTTGAGCTAGAAAGTTCAAGAAGGTCTCTCTAACTTGTCTGGGGCTTTGGTGCTATTGACTGGGGTACTTTAGTTATTCCCTATGTAGCCTTTCTTTTCACATAGTGCCTCCAAGGATCTGCCACATTTTCAGCAGGATAGCTTGGATTTCTGGAGATACCATGTTCCAGCTTTAAATATCTCTGTACATTGATTTCATCTGAGAAGTAAAATCAATTTACTTTTGGAATAGCATCTTAACTCCCATTGTTAAAATAAACTGAGGTGTCCAGACTTAAATTTGGAAAACATTTTTAACTTTACAAAAGTATTTTCCAAAAGTAACAAAGGCTTCTATTTTTTAAATACAAAAAACATGTTTTCAGGGAAATATGTCTTGGAAAGAAAAAAAAGATTTTTCCCCCCCTTAAGATTGTAAAACATTAGGCCACTTGGTTCAGTCAGTGTATTTTTTTTCTTTCCTTCCTTCCTTCCTTTGGACAAAGTACTTTAAAATCATAACTTTTTATGTGTTACAGTATTAAAAATTTCTCCAGGGTTTCCTAAAGTGTTCATGATAAATTTACTTGAGAAAGTGGAGGAGGAAAAAGAGGTTACAATAGCAAATGTTTAATAATCTATCACTGTGGCAAAAAAAAAAAAATTGCCTAAAATAAGTGATAAAAAGAAAATTAGGTAATCTTGTTTGAGAACAGAAGAAATCTAGAATTGCTTTTATTCCATTATACTTAGACTTAAAAAAAACTCTGAAGGTAACAAAACAACTTATTTCTCAGATCCAGGATAGTTACAAAATTCTAAAATGTATAATCAATTAAAAAATAAAAAGGAGTCATCAAATTAGAAAATTTGATTCCGTAATTTAGATTCTATCTGTAGCATTGCCAAGGATAAATATTTGTTAAAAGAAACCATTGCCCTTGATGATAAAGTCGTAAACATTAAGTTATTAATGTTTGCGGGTAAATAGGATAAATATTGTTTTGTAAGTATTCGAATTGTTTTTTCAGTTCCCAGCAGAGAACCAGATGCAATCAACACTTTTCGTGTAGGAGACAATCAAACCTAAAGTATTTCTTATGCTAATAAATAATTTGCTTCTACTTTTAAAAATTTCACCAGAACTTTCACTCATGTTCCTTTCTGCTTCAGAAATGAACAGCTGTTTACTAAATGTTCATGGATATTTATGATTATACCATATTTCATTATCATGAATGTTTATAAGGCACTTAATAAAAAAAAATAGATATTACCTCTCAGTTTGACTTGCATTCATTTTAAAAAGTACCACTTTCAAAGTTCTTTATGATGAGTATCGAGAGGAAAGTAAAAAATGTAGACGTCATATCCTCCTATAAACTCACAGCGCGTCCCTAACAGTCTCTACCAGTTTTATTCCCAACTTGACCAGCCAGAAAAATATTTTCAATGTTATAAATAAATAGTCTCAGGGCAAAGAGGCCCAAGGTGCCAAAATTAAAAAACAAAACATGGTCTCTAGGTTATGATAAATCAGAGGCTATAAGTCCCTTTAAAATTTTAGAATGATATCACGTAATGCCTCATAGACCCTGTGAGTTGCAGAACACTATGAGCATTTCCCACAACACTCTGAATCTTGGCCCATAGTAGAAGGGACCTAAAAGAGATTTATAGAAGTGATTTTTTATCTAATGGAGTAGACTAATCGGCTACAGAAGGCTCATAAAGTTTTTAAGAAAATTGTATTGGTGAACATACCACCGGCCAACTAAAGGAGACAGAGGCAAAACAAAAAGCGATCTCTAGACTCCCAGCTCTCTACAGGTCTTCTCTTCATAAGTCTCTTTTTCTTAATCCCTCCTCTACAAACAAAAATATTGCTGCATCAATTATCTATTGCTATGCACCAAACCACCCCAAAACATCTTGGCTGAAACAATGATTTTTATATTTCCTGTTTCTGTGGGTTAACTGGGGGCTCTTCTGCTCTAAAATGGTGACAGAGGAAATCACTCTCATGTGACTACATTGAGACAGTAGCTAAGCTGAGCTAGGAGGTTCAAGAAGACCTCTCCCACTTATCTGGGCCTTTGATGCTACTGACTGGGGTATCTCAGTTCTTCCCTATGAGGCCTTTCTTTCACTGTGGTATCTTTAGGGGGATTCGGAGGAATGTCCCTCTCTCCAACAGGATAACCTGGAATTCTAACATGATGACTCAGGAACCAAGAGCATGAAAGCAGAAACTGTCAGGCCTTACTTTCACCACATTTTGTTGGTCACAGTAATTTACGAGACCAACCCAGATTGAAGAGGAAGGAAAATGGACTTCAGCCCTTGTAGGGAGGAATGGTATGCTTGTAGAAAAAGTAAGGAATTGTTTGGGGGCCATCTTTGAAGACTCTCTTTCATAGTCTACCCTCTGGGCACAATTCTTGCCCAACACATATGCAAAATATACTTACCATGTACCCTAAAAAATTATCCCATTATAACATAAGTTTAAATTCAGTATCTTATTGTCTAAGTCAGGATAAAGGTCCTCAGGATATTGTTCCTCAGGTGGAGCTACTTGGGACTGGCCTTTCAGTCCAGGTCTTCTAAGATAGAAAAACCACATGGACACTCTCTGTCAAAAGACAAGGGGCAGGAAAACAATAGCTAAAACTGTCACAGCACCCATACTAAGGACAAGGGGATAGTCCTTGATTATAGTTCAGTTCATCCCTCTGGTAGTGATTTCCTAATCCATCACTTGCCTTGCTTCTTGGATCCTCCCTTCAGTTGTACATGCCTCCTTTTTCATAAGAAATGACAAGTGCTGGGTTAGAAATGTTTCCTCTGAATTCATCTTTAAAACTGAACAGTTCCTTCTTCAGCTCATTTCTCTCTTCTTATACATACAATCAGTAATTAAAAAGTTAATTGATGGGTATCTGGGTGGCTTAGGCATTAAGCATCCAACTCTTGATTTTGGCTCAGGTCATGATCTCAAGGTCATAAGATTGAGCCCCCTGTTGGACTCTGTACCCAGTATGAAGTCTGGTTGAGATTTTCTCTCTCTCTCTCTTTGCCTCTTCTATTCCCCCTACTTGCTCTCTTTCCCTCTCATTCTCTCTCTCTTTCAAAATAAACAAATAAAATCTTTTTTAAAAAGTTAATTGATACTTCACCACTTTGTATGGAAATCTCTTTAAGAGATCTGTAAAATCTTAGGGGTTATTTTCATTCTTCTCTATGACAGGCAAAAGTATTGCTAAGCATTCCTTCATTGCATAACCCAGGTCCTACATTTTTTAGCATTTGATGATTTTTTTTACTGCCTTTGCACCCTCTCCTATTCATTTGCTATTCTTCAAGCCTTTACTAATAACCTCCTAACCACCGGTATTATCTTTCTCTAGCTTCGGTAGCAAATCTCCACAAAATTAGCAGGCTTAAAAAACACAAATTTATTATTACCTGGCTCTGTAGAGTAGAAGTCCAACATAGATCTCAAAGGAACAAAATCAAGATGTTGGCTGAACTATATTCCCTTCTGGAGGCTCTAGGAGGGAATCTGTTCCCTTGCCTTTTCCAGCTTCTAGAGGCCTTCTGCATTCTTTGGCTTGTGGTTCCCTTCAACAATCTGCAAAGCCAGCTGAGTCCTCATTTTGTATCACACTGACCTTCTCTTATGTATCCCTTTTCCATTTTAAGGATCTTTGTGCTTATATTGGGCCCACCTGAATAATTCCGAATATTCTCCCCATCTCAAGATCCTTAATCACATCTGCAAAATCCTTACCACAGGAGGCAACATATTTATAAAATCTGGGGATTAGGATGTGGACATCTTGGCTGGGGTAGGGCATTATTCTACCTACTACACTGCCTTTTCGCCTCAACTAACAGTATTCTTACCATTCTTCCAAGCTCCATCTTGTCCTAAAGCCAACACCACGTTTCATCCTTTAGTTAGAATACCCTATTTCACATACCAATTTCTGTATCAACTACTACCTAACAACCCCCCCTAAAATGTAGTGTTTTAAAATGATTCATTATTTCTCCCAATTCTGTTTGAATGCTTAGGTTTTTTGTTCTGCATGTGTGCTAGGATCACTTCTACGGCTGCATTCAGCTGACTTCAGTCACTTACCAGATGTGGCAAGGGCATGACTGGCTCTCGGCCGTTGAGGCAGACTCTGAAGAAGCTGACAGCTGAAGGGTGCTGACCTCCTTCCTTGCAGCTAGGAAACAAGTCCTTTCTTGAAGGTGAATCTGACAGCATATCTCTTTCCTTACCACAATCCACTGCTTGCTTCTCATAGGTCTATTTCTCTGTATATGTTTAGGGAGCTGCTCCTACAGGATTGAAGGGGCCACTTTTCCTGAGGGAAGAATAGAGGTTAGTGGAGCAAAGTACAGTTCCCACTGCTGCGGTCAGGCTGGAGAATTCAATCAGGACTCATCATCTCCCCCTCCACTATTTGTTTGGATTTCTCTTACTGTCCACTATTACCGATGCTGTGCTCACTGGCTTCATTGGTATTGCAACTCAACCCTCATTCACGGAGAGGCCTGAATTTCTGTCATCCTTCATTTTCAGGGTGGGGTTGCTATACCTATCCGTTAGAGTTACAATTTGATAAGTGTATCATGTGGGCTCCACACTTATTCCTTCCTGACCCAATTGTGTAGCAGGCTCTCTCCCTCCTCCTGATGATCATAGTCAATTAGCCTTGGCAAGATGGTGACTCCTTTTCTCGACTACTGGTCTCTGGACACAAGGAACCCAGAGTACCAAGGAAGCATCTGAAACTTATATTTCACGGTGATTTTTGCTACATTTTTTGACAAAAGTGTGTCCCTTTAGGGAAGACCTCTCACTCTGCAGACTTCAGAACTGTGAAGATAGGGAGCACAAAGTACCCTAGGTTCATTAAAAGCAACATAGTGGGGGCACTTCTTCTTCCACTCCTCGATTCCTACACCCATATTTTTTGTACTGTGGCACAGTGCTGTATAAAAATCTTGGATCCAATGCATATAATGCATTTTTGAGTATGGTATCTCTGCAGAGTAATGTTTTGGAACGGTGTTCAGCTCTACCTTTAGCTGTTGTTTCAATGCTGTCTGGCAGTTTCTGGGTGGTAAGGTATGTGATATTATCAGTGGATTCTGTGGATATGGGTCCACTCTTGTACTTCCCTGATATTATGTGCAATCCCATGCTAGTGAATCTAACATTATAAAAGCATTCAGATGGTGGTACTGGCTGAGGTTCTGTGGGTCGAAAAAGCAAAGCCATACCTGGAACATGTGTCTTGTTCTGTGAGGAAGAACTTCTGGTTTCTCAATGGAAACTCAGTCTTGTTCTTTCTTGCTGGTAGGCTGGGCCACTCAGCAGCAATAGGAGCTAAATCAGCCTTCATCAGAGGAAATTCATGCTGTTCAACCCAGAGTCAGTTTTCATCCTTTCCACAGTGCACATTGCATTCATGTGCTTGTTGTGCCAGCACTGGGTGGCTAATGGTTAAGGAAGGATGGATGAGGTCAACAGGGCAATTTGTTCAGTCTTCTTTATTGTCAGTGCCTCTTTAGTAGTGGACGCTCACTGGTGGGAGTTGCATGTAATTTCCTTTTTTACAACAAAGAGTAATGACTAATATTAGCACTATCATCAGTAAAAAACTTTCCCCTCAAGCTTTTTTTAAAAACACGATGTTAATATGTAGCTTATGGTTTCAAGTACAATTTTCAACTAAGGTTGGACTTTTATTTTATTTTTTATTTTTTTACTTTTTATTTCGAAATGAGTTAAACATCCAGGAAAGTTGCAAGACTAATACAAAGAACTTCTATGTACTCTTCACCCAGATTACCAGTTGTTCCCTTCTTACTACATGAGCCCATGGTTCTCATCAGCATGCTATGGGGTTTAGATAGTCTGTAAAATGGGCAAATAGTGGTGTCCACCCCACAGGGCCATTGCCAAGACTGAATGAGTTCACAGATATGAAAAAATAAGACACAAGTGAATGGCTGTCTCAAGGCCTAACAGGACCTCTGTTCAACTTTGGAGCCCAGTTTTTGGGGAAAAAGTAAGGAAGTGATCCGGTCCTCCAGGGAGAAGGGAAGTGGGAGCTAAAAAGGACTCCAGAAGTGACCTCTGAGGCCAGTATTTAAAGATCCAGCCATCCAGGATCAGAGCAAAACCATGATTTCCATGTTCCACCAAGTAAGGTTGGATATTAGAACTTACAATTTTCTATTCTTATGCCATATTTTATCTTCCAACTCTGATGTTGAATTTTTATTTCAACAATTATATTTATCAATTTACAGGATTTTTTATTGTTATACTATCACACAGCTATACAATATAATCTCTTTCTTTTAAAGACATTTTATGTTTTATCATCAGCTTGTCTGGTTCCTTTGGATTTTCCCCCTCCTTGTTAATTGGGCCCCCCTTTTTTTTTTATTTAGAGGCTTTCATTTCACTAAGTGTTCAGTGATACTTGGCTTTCATTTTTGGCTAATGGTCTTCATTAAACTCTCATTAAGTGTTTTATCCAAACTTTACAAGAGTATTTTGTTAGTATTTGGGGCAAAATTTTGGTAAAATTATTGCCTGCAGTAACATGGAAGACCGAAAATGTACCTAATGCACTCATGGCATTGGATAAGATTTTAAGGGAGAATTTTGAAAAAATTAGCTGGCCATTACTAGCTGCAATTGATAAAGTACTTACTCTAAGAAAGAAACAGGCTCAAAAATAAGGAGGTAGGCAAACAAACAGAATTGAAATGGAATACAGGGGCGCCTGGGTGGCTCAGCTGGTTAGGCGACTGCTTTCGGCTCAGGTCATGGTCCCGAAGTCCCGGGATCGAGTCCCATATCAGACTCCCGCCTCTGCGGGAAGTCTGCTTCTCCCTCTGACCTTCTCCCCTCTCATTCTCAGTCTCTCTCTCTCTCTCTCATAAATAAAATAAAATAAAATAAAATAAAATAAAATAAAATAAAATAAAATAAAATAAAATAAAATAAAATAAAATAAAATAAAATAAAATAAAATAAAATAAATGGAATACAGAGCTTAGGTGGGCAGGGCTGGAAAATGAATTGTCTTTGACCAAACCAAATGTGCCATAGTTAAATAAGGCCATAGGACAAAGACCAAATCCAGAATATTGCCATTAGCATGGACTCAAGAAAAATTTTATAGTCAATGTGACTTTTGCTACATTTTTTGACAAAAGTGTGTCCCTTTAGGGACCAAGACCTCTCACTATGCAGACTTCAGAATTGTAAAGATAGGGAGCACGAAGTATCCTAGGTTCCTAACGGTAATATAGTGGGGGGCATTTCTGCTTCCACCCCTTGGTTCCTATACCAATATTTTTTCAACTCTGAAGGGATGAGAGGGGATGCCTTTCCCTTGAACTAAAGAACTACCTGAAAGATTAAGGGATTAATTAATCAAGACTACTAACAAGATTGATATGCTCAAGATATACATGCCTACAAACTAAGTTATGAGTACTTGGAACATCTTGGGCTGAACTACTTAATGACAGTTTCTCTAATCCTTTTCTGCTACAGTCTTCCAGCTCTTTACTCACATAGCAACTCCTATATTTGGGTGAACCCTAGTTCCTTTATTAAACATCTTCATTCACGTAATACTTGTAATGAATCTTCTTTCCTCACCAAATCCACACTAAAACACGTGGCTGCCCTAGAAAAGAGAGCCTAAGGCAAAAATTTATATATTACTTCATTAGAAAGGGCAATCCATGCCAGTGAAGGTAAGGAAGAAAGGCTAGCAGGGATGAGAAGCAAATGCAAACTGCTAAGTTACTGTATAGCTCTTGGTTTCTGTTTCATAAAAAGCCATGAAGAGACTGCCACTCACTTGGCAAGTACATTTGCTTAGCTACATGGTATATTTCTGGGCAGGAGGGTGAAAAACTGTGTCTTAAAGTGTCTATCAGAAGAAAAAAGAGCAGTTGATCTGACAGCTTTTTCTAGTTCATTGATCCACGTTTTCCAAACAGTTAACTTCACTGTTCCTCTACATATATCACCTAGCCATTCTGACAGTCAGTGGGGAAACCTTGGGGCATGGTACTTCCTAGAGTGCAGAAGTGTTGGGATAGGTCTGGGATTCCGAGCATGTGGCTAGTTGACCTCAGGCAGAGGAATCACTATCTGTCACTACCTACGCAGGGTGGTAACTATGGCTCAGTGGTTAGTGGCCTGGGAAACAGAAGCCAAGAATCTGAGAAGGCACTTGAGGAAGATGTGTCTGATACTGAATCCAAAGACAAAGTTATCTATTGGCACAATAATGCTGTATAATAAACAGCTATAAAACTTCAGTGGTAACAACAAAGGATATCCCTGCTCACACATCCGGAATCAGGTGTTAGGTGCTTCCGCTGGTCCCAAAGGAGATCGTTCACATTATCTGGGGGTTGACTGGTTATCAGCTAATCTAGATAGGATTCAGCCTGGGTAACCAATAACTTGGTTCTACTCCATGCATCTCTAACCCTGCAGCAGGCTAACCCAAGCATGTATGTGCTCATGGCAAGAGCAGAAGCACAAGATTAAGTAAAAATTCATTACATCTTTGGAAATAAATATGGTCCAGTCAGAGTTAAAGGGTACTTCAAAGGAGAATGAAAAAGGACCATGAATACAGGAAAAGTAAAGAATTAGGAACATTTTTAAAGTCTGTCGTACTAAAGAAAAACAAAACAATTCATTGTTCTAAAAGGTATTACCATTGTTTTCTTTGGAAAAACTTAGTATTTTATCTGGCCTTAGTTACAAATTGGGCTCTTACGAAGTCTGTGGGTCATCATTTTCATGCCAGCTGCGAGATGGGGGCAAATCCCCTCCATCTTACCTGTTATGTTTAGTTGGTTTGTAGAGCCAGTTAAATGGCAATAGATTTTGGCTCAGGGAAGTCCAAATTTAGCCCAGAGAAATCCAACTTTGGCCCTGCTTAAATCAATTCGATGCTCCCTCTGTTCCTAGTGCCAAGTTCTAAACATGAAGAAATCAATTTTAATTCCATTCTTGTAAAATAAATGCTAAATAGGCAAACCAGTTGATGTGGCTAAAACTATGGGACTAATAATGTTCAAACCTTATATAATCCACATTACTTTTTATGAAATAGGATAATAAAATGGTGACTTCACTGAACCAAATCAGAAGTCCCAGATGCTAGACCAGATCCTACCGCTAACTAGCTGTGTGACCCATGAGCAAGCTACTTAATCTCTTTAGGTCTCAGCTGCCTATATAATCAGGGATTGTTCTAAACTGTAATGTTCCAACTGTCCTATACCCACAAGATGTGAGTAGGCATTACTTATTCAAATAAGTTTAAGAAATAATAACTTAAAGTTCAAAATGCTTATTTCAAGACCTTTTAGCATTTTTAAGCTGTATCTTTTGAATCTCTAGAAGGGAATATAATGTGCAGAATACAAATTTCACTAATGACTCCTTTGTTCATAAAATATGTTATCTGTTGCCCTGAATATACTTAGGTAAATATACCTAAGTACATTGTTGCTACCATCCACATGGTTGAATTTAACAGTCAGGGTCCCAGAAAGAAACAGAGGACAACTTCACACAGGGACATTGGAGAAGAATATAATAAAGTGACTATTTACAAAGGTATAGGCAGGGTGTAAGGAAGCCAACAAGGAGTAATGAACTATTCTGGGGCTAGTTACACCTGGGAGCTAGTACTTCTTGTAAAAGAATGGAGCAGGGACCTGAAATTAAAGAGTAACTGGGATAACTGCCTGGAAAGACATGCCCTGATAGGATGATCTCCAGTAGAGGTACCCAGCCAACCTGGTACTGGTAATCTGGCAGGAAAGGAGCCAGGGAAATAACACTATTTCATTTTCCTTCAACTTCCAATCTCTTGTGACTGCTTTCATCTGTTGAACCTAACGAAAAGTCAGAGGGGAAGGAGACCCACTTCACAGAGTGGAAAGCAGAATGGAAAAGGTGGAGGGTAAATCCAAACAGAAGCTATCCTCGACAGTAGGGCTCCATTCATAAGCAGCTAGATTAGGTGATTAAATGATGTCCTCAGGACTCAGTCTTACCTCTCCACTCTGCTTTCCTTTGCTGGCTTAATTCTAAGGCAAGTTCCTACCATCTGCTGCACAGATGCCACCAGCAGCTCTAGGGTTATAGCATGGTTAGTTTGCAATTTCAGATAAAATAATAAAAAGAGTAAACACATAGATAGCACTTAGTATATGCCAGGTGCTGTTGAAAGCTCCTTAGATACCTTAACTCAGTTAATCCTCATAATAATCTTATAAGGGAGCTACTGTACTACCATCTCTTTACAAATGAAGAAACTGATACATGACTGCTAAGTGGAAAAGGATAAGCTAAGATTTACATTCAGGTAGTTAGCCCTAGAGTCTATGTTTTTAATTACTGCACCATACTGCTTTTAGAAAAATAAGCCCTATCTCCTACAGCATTCATATCACTTATCAAAAAGGATGCTGGGTCATGTGCTCATCCTTGATCAATCACTGGGCATTTTGCTTGCTAAACTGGGTCACATGCCCACATGCCTGCCAACACTTTCTCCCTAAAAAAAGATGTCAGGCAAATGTAAAAAGTGACAGATGTCCATCACAGGCAGTATGGACTTAAGGAAACAGCCCATGGGACTGAACCCAGGGAACTGAATTCCAGTTCTGCCTGTGTTTGCCGCAAACCTCCAGCAAATTATTTATGACTTCATTTTCAGCAAGGAGGTCCTGACCTGTCCTACTTCCAAATGTGGTAATGGGTAGAAAAGGTCTGAAGATCCCTAATCAACTATCTAATTAGATCTAATTACATAGTTATAAATATATTAAAATACAGTAATAAAACTGAGATATGCCAAACTTAAGCAAATAACTTCTGAAATGAGTTTTTCAGTCAATGCTATCTCTGAAAATTCCTTTAGAAATAACTCCCTTTAAAAAAATACAAGATAAATGAATGAAACCTTATTTTTTCAAGTGGTCTTACAGGCATTATGCATTATTATTTCTTAAGAATAAAGAAAGCACAATTTATGTTTATTGATTTTTAGCAAAATAAAATGACATAGTAGCCTCTTAAAAACTAATGGATAAGTTTTCTTGTTTCCTTGTCTCCAGAACACTTGGCATTCTTTATCAATTGGTACATAAAAGAGTAGAAAAATAAGAGATTGTCATATTGTCCTTGGTATTTCTCTTTTAATATATCAGTGTGGTAGTCTACCAGAAAATAGTAAATGGCTTCAATTGTGGAAAGGAAGGTATCTGGCTTTCCTTTTTGATGGCGCCAAAAGCAAGTTTTTCTTGTTTTCAACTCAACTTGTAACAGTCCTGCCAAAAACAAATAAAAAAAAGTATAAATATTTCTTCTTAACCACAGAGTCTGGCACAATAATAATAATTTCTTTTAATTATTTTAAGAATTTAAAAAAGGGATCTTTTTAAGAGTAAAGATGAGTTCCTTCAATCCCAATTCTAAATAATGTGTTTTCTTAAATGCATTAAGGTATATACAGAAGCAATATAAAACACAGAGCAAAATCTTATACATGATAGTTACTTGTCTGTAAATCTTAGAACCTGCAAAACCACGAGTTAAAAGTAGTTAACAATTAAGATGTTCACCTCTTTCTATCTTCTATTCACCAGTGTCTTTTTTTATTTTAACCAGTGACAGGACTAAATTCACCCACATTCAGAAGGGTTTCGTTTCCTTGATGAACTGACATTTAAAACATCATTGTAAAACTCACTGAAAGAGATAGGCAGGTTAACGATTCTAAATATGGTTAAAAGTTTATTTCTGGACTACCACTTTTTGGCTATATCTTCCTGAACAGAGTACCTAGAGTTGTTTCCTTGGCTCTGCCACATTTGTTGAGGGAGACCTCAATGACCCAGTCAGCTAGAATGGCTTACTCCTGTGCATTTAAAGAGGAAATAATTCATGGTTTCACAGAAAAGTATTTTCATCTCTTAAAACTCAGATGTTAACATACAAACACAAAATGCTTCTAGCACTTTAGACCAGTACTTAGACTCACATTATATTTTGCTATACTTTTTAAAAAAGCATATTTATTTTAAAGTGAGAAGTAAAAGGGAGAAGGAATGTATTTCAGCAAAGTCTGGGTTAAAAGAATGGCATGCAAAGAAAACGATAAACATCTATGCAAATCCAAATAAACACTGTCCAAATGAAACAAAAACAATAATAATATCTAATTTGTGGGCTGAAGGTGAAGGACAGAACAAAAATAATGTAGACAATAACAGTAACTTGGCAGACAGGGTGGGAGCTGATCAAACTTAAATGCAGTCAATCCTTAGAGTGTTCAAAAGGAGAGGCAAAAATGATGAGTGGATGAGGAAGATGTGGTACATCTATACAATGGAATATTATGCCTCCATCAGAAAGGATGAATATCCAACTTTTGTATCAACATGGACAGGACTGGAAGAGATGCAGAGTGAAATAAGTCAAGCGGAGAGAGTCAATTATCTTATGGTCTCACTTACATGTGGAGTATAAAGAAAATCATGGAGGGCATTGTGAGACGGAAGGGAAGGGTGAAGGGGGGGAAATCAGAGGGGGTGATGAACCAGGAGAGATTGTGGACTCTGAGCAA
>CM052797.1:33178085-33250294 GCA_028533885.1 Nasua narica | reverse complement strand
TAAATGTATCTGCGGACCAGATGTGGCCTATGGGCTGCGGGTTTGCAAACCCTCCTCTAAATGCTGGACTTGGAGCTCTTCAAAAGCTACCTCCGCCAGTATAGCCTATCTTTTCCTTCCCTGTAGCCCAGGGCAAACTCTTCACCCCCACTGAGCCTTCTGAACACCCCATGTTTGCTCATACTCATATACTCGCCCATCTGCAGTGCCTACTCCCCAGCTTTCAAATTCCGCTCATCCTTTAGGGCCCTGCTCACATTCCATCTTCTTCATGAAGCTTTTATCCAGTTGCCCTAGCCCCATCCTTTCCAGAAAAGTTTGATATCTCATAATTTCTAGAATAACAGTGATGGTTTTGATTGAAAAATGGTCCTTTTCTTCAAGCCAGACATCGAGACAAATACAGAGTAGACCATTGGCTTAGAACAACTGTGTCCTCCAAAGCAGAGGGCGCAATGGAAATTTTTACTACCTGTTACAAGAAGGAATCTCATGGTGAAAAATTTAAATAGAATAGCAAAGCAATGGAAAGTACCACGTTTTTTGTTTTTGGGGTTTGGGTTTTTTTTTTTAACAGTAATCCAGGTATCTTTAAATAATTATATACCAACCACAGATCTTCTGTAGAAAACGGAAAAGTATTTAAAAACAAAAAAATATAATCTGGGGTGCCTGGGTGGCTTAGTCGATTGAGAGTCAGCCTTTGACCTCAGGTCGTGATCCTGGGATTGAGCCAAAGTGGAAGTGGGGCTTCTCGCTCAGCAGGGAGCCTGCTTCTTCTCCCTCTCCTTCTGCCCTTCCTCACCCTGGCTTGCGCTCCTTGTCTCTCTTGCTCTCTCTCAAACAAATAAATTTTAAAATCTTAAAAAAACAACAACAAAGAATTATTTAAAATCAGTTCAGATTTTGGATTATTGGGTGTTATAAAACTCAAAATTCAACAAATTGGACTTAAATTTTCTCAAGCGTTTACCTTTCTTTAAAGAATGAAATTGCACCAGAAGTTTATTTTAGAAGAATGGGTTTCCTAGTACTTTATATATGACTGCTGTCGTTTGAGAAATTCTAGAACCAACTAGAAATACTAGAACCAGTTCTAATACTAGAACTAGAAATGCCTTAGTCGCTCTGAAACTGAGATTCAAAATGATGATGTCCAGTCTTGAAGTTGTACATTAATGAGCAAAACAATCATAGAATAATACAAAATTGTGGTAATTTTCTGGGTAATTCATACCATAAGACTGCTGCTGCCTCAATTATCTGATAATATCAGCAAAATGTTTTTTGGTCTACATCTTTCTATAATTCAAGAAGGCCCTCTTGCGAGAAAGCCATTTACTTACCATCACGACATGGCCTAGCATTTCTGACCACTTTTGATAAACATATACAGGACTCACCAACACCCCTCCCCAATCCCAGAACCTGCTCTTACCCACAGGCCTGCACATCCGTCCTCCACTGGTCACATATACAAAGGAGAACCGCCTGGCATGGGTGCAGTTTCCCAGAACAGTAAACATGCCTTTTGGATCTGAGCAGCATTTGAGAAAAGTTAGCATAGAGTGAGGAGAAAGTAAGTTCAATGAACAAATTGAATTATCTGAATTATCATCCAGATAATTCTCTATTTCAATGGGAAAATAGAGATAAAGGTGGGGGGAAAAAAGTGATTCTTCTCATCTTTATAATTGGTGTAGCCTTACATTCAAGTATCCAGGAAAATTTATGAATCTTTAATAACATACTATTTTAATAGCGTTCTGAAGATCGCGACAAGAGAGAGTTTCTGGCATCACTCTCATCATCATCATCAACAGAAGACTACAACTATGAAGAAGAAGAATGTCAAGAGAAACCAGAAGTGAACTGTGTTTAAGAATATGGCTTACAATGCAATTGTATCCGTTTAATTGTAGCAGTATGTTTAAT
Organism: Nasua narica; assembly: GCA_028533885.1. NCBI lineage: Eukaryota > Metazoa > Chordata > Mammalia > Carnivora > Procyonidae > Nasua > Nasua narica. Next base: position 33,248,359 of record CM052797.1, on the reverse strand, counting down.
TCAACTCCAATGCATGGGGTCAGTATTGAATGTCTTTTATCATTCATCTTTAAAAGTCTTGAAATCAATAAATCCCAGTAAATCATCCTTAAGAGATCTGCCCAAGCATAATTTTGGCTCTTATTGGTAGAAACATATTTTAAAATGGAAAAATAATCATTATGAAGCATAGAGAGCTTTCAACCGTTTCTTTGGAAATACATCTTGATAATAGCAACCGTTCATCATAATACAAAACAGAAAGAGGATTAATTTACTGTGGCATAAGAAGTTCTGCCAGTTCCTAAATGCCCTAAATAGTTTCTCTGAGATTTTTTACATTGTTTAGGCCTCAAGGAAAACCAAAGCCCCGCCTCCGGGTTTGGTAGCAAACAAACTCTGCTTCTCAAATGTTAAGTTTCGGTCGCTCCTCTGGTAATAAGCTTGGTGCACGTTTGCTAGGAAGCTGGTCAGCGTGTCAGCAGGCACTAGCGATACCGTGCAGCCTCCCCATCCTGCTCCAGTAAGTCGTGACCCTTGAGCCCCAAACTTCCTAAAACAACGAGAAAAAAAAAAACACATTAGAACCTGTAAATGAAAATGAGAGTGGTTTGCCTGGTGCTTTTAAGAACACACAGCCGACCCCAGTTCGAAGAAGAGAGTATATGTGGGTTTCTTTGTAGGGTCGGGGAAGGGTAGTTCAGTGTGGCCAAACATTTTAGGACATGAAGCAATTTATGCTGTTACACAAGGTGATTTGAAACTTAATTGTATCTAAAACTAGGCCATGATTCTGGCTCTAAGCAGTAGAAGTTTGCAGTACTGTTTGCTGAGACTGGCAACACTAAATAGTCTTGATTCCATAAAGTCACCCATGAAACAGTTGTATTTAGCAAGCTCACAGGTGATCAAGAAGAGGGAGTAAAAAGCAAATAGGCAACAGACAGAATCGCTCTGATTATGCATCAGAAGGTGGCTCCAAATGAGGTCAGCGGAAAATTTAAAGTACAACTCTCATACAAGTGAGGGCTTCCTCCAGTGGCTGTTTAAGGTGTGTTCATAAGGCTTGGCTGTTCCACGTAAAAGAATCCGTCATAAAAGAATTCCACATAAAAGAACAGACAGCCTAAATTTGTGCTGAATAAATTTATGCACAAATAACATGTTATTAAACTCTAGGCGAGTCTCTCTGTTTAATCTCTAACGGGAGGTTCTGCAGACCTTTCCACAAAAAGGATGGTGGCCTCCGCAGGTCCCTATGCATCTTTCCTGCAACTCTGGGAGCTGGTCTAACCACTGGACTCAGAATTTACCATCAGCCAAACTGTGTGATCAGGATGGAAACCCCTATTTATACCACCACACAAAAAGAGGTCATTTTAGTCGCCATTAACCAAGCACAGTTTCAAAACCTAAGATCCGCACCAAAGTGAGAGGCCCTATGCAAAGCGCAGGGGTCCCTCATCTCTAAAAGATGTGGTTTATCCTGATAATAAAAGTTAACATGTACTTCCAATTCTTCATAATAAAATTTACTCCAAATTCATAGCAGATTAAAAATTCCATAATTAGTTTAGCACAATTTTGTCCCCTTTTTTCCATCTAAATGAGCTACTTTACTTCATGGAAAATATCAATAGAATATTAACCCTCCTCTAGGACATCGGATTTATGGCACACCAGTAATTCATCTTCCCCTCAATGATTTTTTCAATTGATTCCTTTTCATCATGTTTTATTTATCAAAATATATTTTTCAAATGAAAATAGATATTTAAGGAAGAAAACAAGATGCTTGCAAATAATAAATACTCCTCATCTCCTGCTGTCCCCTAGACATTCAGCTTATAGGCCCGTAGTTGAACTAAGCCCAGACTCCTATCATCTAGGCTGAAAAGCTTCTATAACTAACTGTGGGATTCTAGGAGATTCTAGGAGAATTCTAAGTTCCCGAACTGGCAAAGGGTCATTTTGCAACTTAGTGATTTGAAAGAAAAAACAAATAAGTTGTGATATGTTGTCACATTGGACTATCTTTCCCGTGGAAGATGCTGGAAAAAAAAAAAAAAAGGAGGTATCACTGAGGCATCTCTGGAAGACCCTAAAAACGGGGCGTCAAAGCCACCCGGGACATGGTCTAGACAACAACAGGGTGCCCTCCTGCATGATTCGCTAAGATCCAAGCTCTGCTGTTGTGCTGGACTCAAACCAACCGGGTCTTCTATGGTCATCAATGGACTTCCAGGTGCATTTTCTTAAACTTTCTCATTTGAACAGTTTCTGAAAGCTGTGGTTTCAGAACTGAACCTAAAGCAAACTGAGTGTTTTTTCCTAACTGCCTACAAAAGCCATAGGATTTGTGCCAAAGGGCTTATTTTCCTCAGTCTCCTGCCAGTCTCCAGAAAGCAGAAGCTAGAAGTCTTTCTAGGTAAATATAGTCCCTTCTGAGCCTGCAGAGTTGCTTGGTCGCCACCCTGCCTGCTGCGGATGGAAATGGACGAGGCTGCATCAGCCACATGGTCTGAAGTCATCAGGGCTCCTATTTCCCAAACAGAGGATGATAAATGCTATTATCAATAGCCTTCTGCCCCTGAGTCAATGACAGTCGTGGTCACAAATCCAGGCCTGCCCCGGTAAGCTGGTCAGCAGCCTGCCCGGCTATCTACACTCTCAAAGGCAGGAGGGTCCTGTCTGCAGTGTTCCAAACTGGTCCTTTATGTGCCCTTTGGCATATGCCATAGAAATTCAGGGAGAAATCCAAAAGTTAGGAGACCAATTTACGCTTTCTATTAAGAAAGAAAAGTAGGTGAGCCATGTTTTTCCTGTGTGAACAGTAAGCCATTAAAAATACAGATCCTTGAGGTCTTGCACATGCAAGCACAAGAAGCAATGCAAGACTTATGAAAACCAAAACCCTAGAATCCCCCGAAATCCGCTTCTTTGTGGTGACCAGATTGGAAATAATGTGGAAGGCTTAGCCAAAACAACAAAAGCAGCCTCTGCCTTAATTATGAGCACGACCTACAAAACAAAGGCTAGGGCAGATGAGAGATGCAGATTATAAAGAATGTACCCTTTGATCCTTTTATCACTGAAAAGCACATTCATATAACTAATTTTCCAGGCACCTAATGTAGCCTGATGAAAATTTCCTCCTTAAATGAACTGATTGGACCATAAAGCACTTACTAAGATACAAGGCACAGAAAAATGCAGTGGGGTAGAGGGAGACCAGTAAGACCCAACTTTGCTATAAACTGCAAAGAAGGAAAGAAGCGAGGAATTGTGCCTTGTGGTTCTATTCAATTTTATTTATTTCAAAATATTTATATATCATATAAATGGGTATTAAGTTAATTATTTCAGAATATTTTGAATTTAGAGAGAGTTTATAACTCTCTAACCCCATCCCAGCACATTCCAGACATTTGGTAGCTTTTAATAAATGCTTGCTGGATTATTATATTTGTTTTAAAATCTCAAAGTATAAATCCAGGCTATTTATTTTATTAAGTTAATGTTAGAAAACTTCAATTACGTGAAAAAAGTATAATAAAGAGATGATGTCCAAACAATTATATTTCTTTTGAATGAACAAAATATATATTTTTTAAAGATTTTATTTGTTTATTTGACAGAGAGAGGGCATAAGCAGGGGAAGCAGCAGGCAGAAGGAGAGGGAGAAGCAGACTCCCTGCTGAGCCCCTGCTCAGCATGTGGAACTCAATCCCAGGACCCTGGGATCATGACCTGAGCTGAAGGCAGATACTTAATGACTGAGCCACCCAGGCGGCCTGAACAAAATATATTTTTTTAAGAAATAGCTAAATCTTAAAATAGAATTTTCCAAGGCACATAAAACAATTTTCAGTTACATGTGAGCTCACATATGTATATTATACATAAATATAAGCTGTTAGTAATGTATTCTATATGGGAAAGACTTCTAGCTTCTACTTTAAAGCCTAGAATCTTCTGGCTACAATCTCAGGAAAACAGACCTTCCAGAACAATTTCTATGATTTTTGCAGCCAAGTTAGAAACACTTTCAGATTGCTTTAGATTCAAGAAACCACAAACTTCAAATAGTGTTCAAATGAGAAAGTGAAGGAAAATATAACTATAAATCTATTTGAGGAATGTAAGCCACTAAAGGCTATGAAAGACCAGTTGAGTTGGTTCCTACAAATGGTATATATATGGCTTGGGGTCGGGGTGGAGAGGACAGTAAGTGGAAGACAGGCCCAAAGAGAAGTGAGCCCCTAAGTGCAGCTGAAATGGGCCTCTCCCTTTATCTGTCAGAGTATGAAGATTTGCCTCAAGATCATGGGGAAAGGAACAACAAATATGGGTTTACACTTCATTCTTCCCTGACATGGTCAGGAGAACGGGTGCAAGAGGCTGAGCAGCATAGCTGTGGAATAAAGTTTGAAAAGACTTCCGAGGAAGACAGTGAATTAACTTCTATAATCTTTGCTCGCCTATTAACATTTGTCATTCATCTTCCTTAATAGCTTGGACAATGATGCAGCACTGACGAGGTCTCTAATTTCAGCAAGTGTCAAACAGAAATAAAAGGCATTAACTATTTTTCCTTAAGTATAACCAGGAAAACTAATAACAAATGAGCTCTCTCACATATAACTGACTTGGTTTCAAAATTGCTGTGTTTCTCAATGAATCCTACTTTACAGTTTAGCTATGTCTTACAATTTATATTTTGTTCATTTAGTATTTATAACTGGACAAGCTTCATCTTTTTCTTTCATTATTATACTTTCACATAATTGAGGTTTTCAAACATTAATTTAATAAAAATAATAAACAGTCTAGCTGCATAAATGTAGTTTCCCTCTCCCTCCCTGGTCCTTTCTTTGGATGCTAAACTGATTTTCTCTTAAAGAACAGTGAAAGACTCAACTGAAAAAATATCCTTTCTTTTTCCCCCCTCTTCTCTCCACTTGAGTCATATAGTACTGCTTCTTATACATTGTCCTTATAGGCTAGCTACCTAGAGACGCCTTTTGAATAGAGTCTAGCTTAGATCACATTAAGATTGCAGCTTGTATGACAGGTGTTGGTGAGGATGTGGAGAAAGGAAAACACCCATGCACTGTTGGAAATGCAAGCTGGTGCAGCCACTCCGGGAAACAGTATGGAGGTTCTTCAAAAGGTTAAAAATAGAACTACAATCCAGCAATCACTCTTACTAGGTATTCAAAGGGATGCATACATCCCAATATTCATAGCAGCATTATTTACAATTGCCAAGTTATGGAAATAGCCCAAGTGTCCGTCGATTGATGGATGGATAAAGAAGATGTTGTATTATGTATACACATAGAGACACACACACACACACTGGAATATTACTCAGCCATAAAAAATAATGAAATCTTGCCATTTGCAATGACATGTATGGAACTAGAGTATAATGCTAAGTGAAATAAGTCAGAAAAAGACAAATATTGTATGATTTCTAGAATTTAAGAAACTAAACAAATGAGCTAAGGGGAAAAAGAGAGAAAGAGAGAGAAGAAAACCAAGAAACAGACGCTTACCTATAGAGAACAAACTGACGTTGACCAGACGGGAGTGGGGTGGGATATGGATGAAATAGGTGACGGAGATGAAGGCGTGAACTTGCTGTGATGAGGACAGGGTGACGTGTGCGAGTATCGAATCACTATATTGCACACCTGAAACTAGCATTACACTGTATGTTAACTCCCTGGAATTTAATGTAACTTTTTAAAAATTAAACTTAAAAGATTTTAGCTTGTAGGTAGTGCCCTAGGTATCTAGACATTAACTCCATCAGTTAGTTGTCTTTTCATGCTCGTAGTTTCGAAGCAGGCCTTCAGGAAAATAAAGGAATTTTAAAGTGCCACAAGTGGACCAGGAAGTAAAGAGTCTTTGGCCTTGCTCCTCCTGGCACCCATTTCAGCTTCCCTCTGCCCTCTTCTGTCCCCTGAAAGGCAACCAACCTTCTCAGGCTGCCCAGTCTTAGTCACACCTTCCCCATTGGTGTTAACATTTTTATTTTATTTATTATTTTTTATTATTATCATCATTGTTATTGTTATTGTTATTATTTTGGTTGTTAACATTTTTAAAGGGACAGGGAAGTCTGGAGATGATCATGATTCTTAAACAAAATAATACACGCCCAGAAGCGGAGTTTACGTACCAGCGCCCCGGGCCTTGCCAGGGCCCTTCCCAGCACTGTCTCTGCCTGGCCCCACGAACAGTCATGAAGCTTCAGGAGCAACCAGAGCTGAAGCGTCATTTTTCACTGAACCTTTCCGCACTTTTACCATCTACTACTCCTCATTAGCTGTCTTTCTCTCCCAGTTTTAACCACCCCATATCACCACTATCTTTTTCATTCTTCTGCATTCCGTCCGCACACAAGAAAGTTTTAAAGCTCCTGAAAATGGGGTTTAGACTTCAGTGTCACATAGGACACAACTACGCTATTGAAGAGCATTTGCGGGCTCAAGGGAGGAAGGGCATCAGTGAGAGCTCCCGGGGGGCTATCCTCTGAGGTTCCTCTGCCACTTAGGACCTTTTAGTAACTGGCAACCAACAGGAACATGTGAAGAATACCTGCTGGTCACAGTGACAGCCATGAAGAAAATAATTATGTAAGACTTTTAAGAACGAGATAACTATTCTGGCCAATATTTACAACGAGCCAAAGGTAACCTTTCAACATGGGAAACTTGGTCCCTATATGGGTTATGGAGTAAGTAGAAACTAATTTTGATGGTTCGCAACTGACTTTCTAAACAACCACAAAAAGGGGAGTGCGCTCCTTATACTAGACACCACTGAATTTTCCTCAGAAAAACAATGCAGCAGGTGAGAATGGGCTAGACAGAAATACTTAGAGAAATAAAGTGTTTTGAGTGTTAAATTCAAGTGTTAATTAAGCTATTAAGAAAGGAGCTTCCAAAAACCCTTTTAAGACGTAGCCACTAAATCTTTCACTGGAACCCCATTTTTAAAAATATATAGGCCTGGGGCGCCTAGGTGGCTCAGATGTTAAGCGTCTGCCTTCGGTTGCGGTCATGGTCCCAGGGTCCTGGGATCAAGCCCCACACCGGGCTCCGTGTTCAGCGGGAATCCTGCTTCTCCTTCTTCCACTCCCCCTGCTTGTGTTCCTTCTCTCTCTCTCTCTCTCTCTCTCTGTCAAATAAGTAAATAAAATCTTAAAAATCTTAAAATCTTAAAAAATAAAAATTTAAAAATAAATTTATATAATAAAATAATAAAATTAAAAATAAAATTATATAATAATATATTATATATAAATAAATATTATATTATATAATATATAAAATTAAAAATAAAAATATATACATGTGTATATGTATACATAAAAATATACATATATACATATACACATATATATAAAATTTAAAAAATATATATATATACATATATATGCCTGGAGCACCTGGGTGGCTCCATCAGTTAAGCGTCTGCCTTCAGCTCAGGTCATGATCCCAGGGTCCTGGGATGGAGCCCTGCGTCTCAGGCCAAAACCCCAGGAGTCAGCTCGATGCCTGTCTTTCACCCACACAGTGATGTTTTGAATCTTCCTTCCAGGCGCATCTGGCATCAGATCGGTTAGCGCTTCCACTGCCAGCTCTCTCCCCAAAGCCAGAGTCCTTCCGATGGCCCACGAGGCCCATGTGGTATGCCTCCCGCTACCTCTCTTACTCCATCACCTGCTACTCTCTCCTTCTTGACTGGCCTCCAACCTCACGGCTCCGCTAGCTGTTCCTCACACGTAGCAGCCATGTCCCCACCTCAGGGCCCATTCACTGGCTGTCTCCCTTCTTCACTTCATTCAGGTCTCTGTTCAAACATCATCTCCTCAGAGAAGCCTTCTTCAACCAATTCCGAGAAAGATTAGCCACCCAACCTTGGTACTTTCTATCCCTTCTATGCTTTTTTTATAGCACTTATTACTACCACTCTATTTTTCAATGTCACCTCCCTCTTTCCCCATGAGAATGTAGGCTCCGAAAGAACAGGAGCTGATTGGCCATCCCTGGAAGAGAAAGTTCTTTAGGGAATTCCAGGAGGCTGGCAAATGTCCCTTCACTGCCTTTCCAATGGGATTCAAACTATCCCACTATCTTCCAGGCAAAGACACTTCTTCCTGACTTCTGCACAAATCATTCCACTTCCTCTCATTTCCAGAACTGAACAATATTTGTCTCTTCCATTTACTGGGCCCTTGATACTTTCAGAAAAGAGTACTTCTAAGGGAACAAGCTCTGGAAGACTTTTTGGCAATTAGTGAGCAAACTGACGTCAGCAGAAGGATTCTCATCAATGCTGTGTTCAAATATCTACAAGTTGGGTTATACATGCCATTTGTGATCACTGGAGCTAGCTGATTTAAACTTTTCAGGCTGGGAGTGTGGCAATGAGTGAGGCAAGCCATAGGCGCCAAGTGGTTAATTATATTCTCATGACTAATTGCAGGCGATTCTGTATTATCTTCTCACAGTGGAAATAACATCTAGCCATTTATTTGAGAGTTCTCCCAATTTCCCTTTCAGTTCTCCCAAGGTCAATGAAATCCCTTCTGGGTAAAGTGACCATTCTACTCTATCCATTATCCCCATTCTCTAACAATTATAAGGAATCTATTCTCAAGCTTTGTGCAAGAGTTTTACTCTTTACATTTCTGTCTCAAACAACCATTTATAAAAGAGGCTTTCATCAAATCCTTATTTCTCCAAATTGCCTAACCTAAATCTGGAAGGCAGGAGATGCTGGCCTTCACAGTAATTCCTTCAGCAACATCCCCTGCCCCCGAATACACTCTGATCGGGTTTGAGGCCCTCTTTCTGCTTTCTCCCTTCTTTTGAATAAAGCTATTAAACTTAGGACACCAAACAGAAAATGCTGGCAGGGCCACTGTTGCAGTGATCAAAATATGATGAGAAAGTAACAACAGGGTCCATGTCTGAGAAAAGCTTCCTGAAACACCAAGTCATCCCAAGATGGAAAGATGGGAAGACAGATTCCAAACCTGCAGCCTCATGGAGCTATGGAGTCAGGTCTCTCGAATCTTTCTCCCTCAGATATTTAGGAGTGAATAAGTTCAGTCCTGTAAACAACACCTCAGAGAGTAAGCGGAGAAGGATCTCCTTTCACTTAGAAGGTTATGAAAATATTGCATTGTTTTCATCCATTTAAACCGTTTCTTTGGCAGTGTCACCCCGCCACCGCCATGCTGCTCTCTCAGCCTCACCGACAGATGTCCACCAGCTGGTCCAGCTCGGGGCAGCTGCACTCGTACATGTCCCGGCAGCTCGCGTGGCTCTGGTTCATTAACTCCCCCAGCAGCTGGACCGTGTCGTCAGGTGCTTCTTCACATATCTTCTTAAACTGGAGCACCCTCGCAGCCTCGCTGTACACGTGCTTGGCCCGCTGGTAGGGTTTGAAGAGGAGCACTTAGGAAGAAAGAGGACAGGGAACAAGGGGAGAAATATTTACTGGACAACCCAGTGCAAGGGAAAATAGTCACTGAGGACTTCATTCTCAATACCTTAGACTTTAAATAGATCTTTCACCAAAAGAAATCTGCATAGTCTACATCTCTTTTCAAGTCAGTTTTACTTTTTTCTTGATATGGAATACGGTCTCAGCAGGATGCTTTCTTCCTGTCATTCTGCACACGCAGACGTGTGCACACACATGCATGCAAACTAACTCATCCCCTAGGGAGGGGGAGGTCAGGTGTACTGGGCGCTCCCTACATGTCAGGCCCTTCAGAAGCACTGACTGTCCCACGTCGTTCTCACAGCACTGGGGGAGTGGCAGCATGATCCCTGTTCAACAGATAGCAGGCTGAAATGACATGCCTGAGGTCACACATCCAGAAACTGGAGAAGCAGAATATCAGTAAGGATGTCTGATCCCCGGGCCACATTCTTTCCACTGTGACCCACCAGAAAGGACTGCTGAAAATGCTTATGCTGGCAATTCTATTTATAAAAATGTATCCTAGAGATAAGCACAATTACTTACATATGCATACACACACACACACACACACACACACACACACACGTATAGCAGCATTATCTATCATAACAGAAAACAGGAAACAATTTAAATGTCTAATAACAGGAAACATTTTAAAAATTAAGCTACATCATTAAAAAATGTTACTGCTATTAGATACTCAGATTCTAAAATGATTTACTCATGGAAATTATTCACTATCAAGTGAAAAAACAAGATACACAACTGTATGTACAATTGATACTAATTTTGCATTCACATACACATGTATTTATGTAAATTTTAATTTCTAAAAATTCGAAGAAAGCATCAAAATATTAAGTTATCATCTTTGTGGTACATTATGCGTGATTTTATTTTCCCCTTAACACATTTCTATACTTTCTAGATTATCCACAATGACTCTAACTTCAGTTTCAGAAACATGTCCTACTGCAATGGCTTTATCTATAATGCTTACACACTCCCTTGAATAACAACTGGGACCTCCTTACCATTTTCAGTCTTGCCGAAGTGGCTGAGGGGTTGCTGTGGGCCTGGGGAATTTGTAATTATATGGAAGCTTACCCAGCCTACTGGAAAGAGCCAGGGCTGTGAGTCACAAGGTCTGTCATTTCTTCTCAGCTCTGTGACAATTAGCTCTACCCAGTTGCTACCTCTACACGGTTCTATTTCCCCATCTCTAAAATGAGGTTGAGAATTACTTTCAGGTCTAACATTTTATGATTCTATGAAGATCACCTTCCAAGCCTTCCCCCTGCCCCATGTTGTTAGATGTTGTAAAGAGGATGCTGTGACTATTACTTTCTGTCTGCGCACTCAGTTCTACTCTCTGCTCTTCTCTACCCCGCTATCTGCCTCAGGAGGTTGACCCGTAGGATGGGTGTAAGCACACCCCTCAGTTCCCATGCTGTCTATACTAGGAAAAGGGAGATCACTGAGATATGGGAGGGAGGAGAGCAGGCCAGAGGATTTATTCCCCAGCTCCCTCCTTGCAGCCTCTGCCACTCCACTAAAGGACAATGAACCTCCTTTCAAGGTGGCCTTTTCTACATGACTTGATCCTCCAGCGTCAGCCTGCAGGTTCCTCTGCTAGACTTTTACTACTTTTTCAGAGGGGCTGTCACATTTCTCTTACAAACCAATAAATTTTATTAAAGTTTCAGGTCACATTTTTTTCCCTTCCACAGCACCGTCCAACTCTTAGAGATGGATAAAAAGTCAGCCGTGGCTAGAGGAACTGAAGTCATTTTTAGTATTTGTGTAAAGTTCAGTAAGTACAAGGATGGGGCTACCTTTCTATAAATTAATTTAAAAAATATCAAAGTTTTCTTTCAAACATTCTCAATTCAGTCATATTAGGTATATTGAACTTGTACTGAACTGCTTGCATCAATGAAATGATGCAAATTCTTATTAATTTTCATGTTCTCTTTCAAAGAGGACCTAAATTCAGTCATCAAATCTAGAGAGTTTTTTTGCAACATGTCTTGTAATCGTCCCTCCCTTATATTGCCACTGTCATCCCCCCCAATTTACACTTTTATTCCTTTTCTCACTTGAACTATTTGGCAGTAGTTTCTAAATCGATACCCCTGTTTTAATTGCTCCTCCCCGCAGCCTCCTTTGTGGACGGCCCCGCCAGACTGAGCCCTTGACACACAGCCTTCCTCATGTTACTGCCCCAAACCTTCTGCCTCGCCAGCGTTTCCTGTAACTCCGATTCCTGCCCTCAGTATGCTTCCTGCCCTCAGTATGCTCGGTCCCAGCATGACGTCTTCCCGCCAGTCAACTCCCCTACTTGCACTTACCCAAATACTCTTTGCTTCTCAGGATACTCGGTAGCCACACAGAAATCATTACCTATCCTTTCCCTTTCTCTCAAAATTTCACCTGTTTCAGTTTTAATTTTTTATGCTCGGAGGAGCCATGATGGCCCCAGCTGGAACGCTCTCGCAACTCTATACCGCTCCTGCAGTCCGTCATCTCATATTCGGCCCATATTAAATTTTCCCAACTGTTATTTAAATTTCAGTTGATTTACACCAGGATCCAAACAAGTACACACATTATTTCATTATAATAATATTTCAGTTATAATAAGTCTCTTTTAATTAAGAATTTACAGTGACTTTTGATAATCTGCATTCCCAGTGTCATGTATATAAAATACAGATGCATTTTAGGGCTGTAGCCTGGAATAAAACTCAATATAGTCCACTAGGGACAGTATGTTTTAGTTTTTCTTTAGGATTACATAGTCCTTTAGGATGAAATATTTTCCACTAAGATTAAATATTCTAAAATAGAAACCATCCAGAAAGGTTTTTATTTAAGATTTTATTTATTTATTTGAGAGGGAGAAAGAGAACACAAGCAGGGTACGGGCAGAGCGATAGGGAGAAGTTCCCCTGAGCAGGGAGCACGATGTGGGACTCCATCCCAGGCCCCGGGATCATGACCTAAGGTGAAGGCAGACACTTAACCAACTAAGCCACCCAGGAACCCCCAGGAAGGTGTTTTTTTTTTAAAGATTTTTTATTTATTCATCTAACAGAGAGAGAACACACGCAGGCAGAGAGGCAGGCAGAGGCAGAGAGAGGAGCAGGCTCCCCGCCGAGCAAGGAGCCCGACGTGGAACTCGATCCCAGGACGCCGGGATCATGACCCGAGCCGAAGGCAGCCGCTCAACCAACTGAGCCACCCAGGTGTCCCCCCAGGAAGGTGTTTTATACTAAACCTTAAGACTGGTGTTTTGCTTTGTGACAAGAAACATTCAGAATGCACCGAGCAGATGACCAGAACTTCACAAACCTGGCACCTTCTCGAATCTACTCTCCATGGCACAGTGTTTCACCCAAGACTCCTGAATAGGCACGTCTGCCGAGGCCTCTGGCAGAGCATTCTGAAGGTGCATGACAGACCGCCATGGCTCACATCCCCCCAAAGGTAGTAACTCCGACAACACAGGAGAGGGCAGAAAGGGCATCTGGTTTCAATTGTGAAATAAAAATCTTGCCAAAGGCTACAGAAGATTCGAAGACCACCCTTTGGGAGGAAAAGCAGTTCTGTGCTGGCTGGACATCACAAATGCTCTCTGGATCCAGGATTTTGGCTTGTTATGTGCTGGCAACTCATCGGGTCTCTTGTTACTCAGATACCAAAAAATCCAAGAAAATCTGAAACTTTGTCCACAATAGCTTTCTTCCCTGTCCAGTTCACTTTAAAACCGGATGCTCCAACTGTCTATAAGCTCTTACAATCCTTGAGAGCAATTATTATATTAAAAGATGAAGGAAGTTATTTCTTACTATGCTCACCACATGCGCAATTACTTCCAAGGCAAATTTAATCTAAGAATATAACACCAGACACTATTAATGTCCTATCCTATCATGGGAAATTTGAGGCTTCAAAGCAGGACATACCACATAGACTTTGAAAGATTGCCTTTCTCCAGTGTGAATCTTAGATAATGACTGAGTCTGATCCTGAAATCATGACACAGATTCCAAGATCTATCTAAATGATCGCGACCATAAACATTTAAACTGCACAAGCCACTGAATAAATTCGCTTGTGTAATAATTCTGTTAGCTCTAAACTTCCCCTTCCATCTGACTTCCTGGGTCAGTACACTGACTGCACGGGCTCCTGCCTGAGGCCTCCCAAGCTGTTTCGTTGGCCTGGAATGCTTCTCCCCTTGATCTGGACATGGCTGGCCCCCACTTGTCATTCAAGTCTCAGCTGTCACAGCTTCAAGGAGACCTTCCCTCAACTCCAGAGTAACTCCCTCACATACATATTCTCTCCATTCTACTTTATTCTCCCAACACTGACTACCATCCCAGATGTCTTACCTATATATATTTGTTCATCAGTTTGTGGTTGTTTCTCGCCACCAGAAGGTCAGCCCTGTGAAAGCAAGGGCCTTCCCTGTCTACAGAATTTCATTTCTGTATCTTCAGCAGCTGAAATAGGGTCTGGCACACCAAAGGGGCTCGATAAATGTTCACTGAAGGAATGGTCTATTCCTTGTCTTTGTAGCAAAACCGCCCTGAAACTTGGCAAAGTAAACAATTATGGGACAATGCAATAGACAAGACCTACTATTTTGGCAATTTATGCTTACTAGCACCAAAAGAGTGGGAAAAGTTGACTAAAAGAAGGTTAAAAGGCAATGAGTAAACTCCCGTGTCCAAAGCGTACCTAATACCCGTTATCACAGATGACAGAATTGTTTATATTGTGTTTTTCTTCACAGATGTAGAAGAGAGGAGATTTCTAAAACAAACAAGATGTGTTTCAAATAAAAGGGAAGGGAGAGAAATAGATCATCATAATTAGTTAAGATAATTTTTTTTCTTTTAGACAATCTTTGTAACGAAAAGCTGTCTGCTGCTCACTTTTACCTTAAAAGGATGGCCACATAGCTTATGATCAGAACTCATCTCTTATCAATGGATCTAAAAAGGGGAACAGATGATTGGTTCTTTTGCTGTGTCTTTGGTGAGAAACGCTGAGAAAGAGTCTGTGACAGAAGTAACACAATGGACACCATTTAAAAGCCAAGAGCAGCTGGTCAACAGGAGATGGGGACATGCCTATTCAATTTCTAAAAGAGCCCCACTGATTTAATTTAACTTAATTTTTTTTTTTACTTACAAGCCTTTTTATGGCCTCACCTTCTACTAAGAGCGATGACAAAAGGCCCAAGTAAGATGGCCATCTAGCACCAGCCAACTGGCAGTTCTTATTGAGCACCTGCTATGTGCCCCACACCCTGCTCCAAATGATAGGAAAGACATGTGAAATAGGAGCCCTGGACATGAGGAACTCAACAACTCAGTTAAACAGAGAAAACAAGCTCTGAGACCACTGACAAGTGATGAACTGCAGCAGACATCCAAGTGCTAGAACCGCTCAAGGTGCACTAAGATGACGGGGTTTGGTGGAGGAACAACACCAATGGGAAGGACCAAAGAAGAGCCCACAGTGCAGAGCTTCCTTGCTGCAAAGAAAGGATGACCAAAGGCCTGAGCTGGGAACAGGCAGAGTGTGTTTACAGACCTGAAGAGAACAGACTGACCAGAACCTGGGGCAGTCTCTCGAGGAGGCTGTTCTCACACTGGAAGCTTTAACATCCTTTGCTACACATGCTACACAAAGGTTGCAAACTAACAACCCTTGGTCCATATCCAGCCACAGGGATGCCTTCTCGACCAACGTATTGTTTTCTAAACTGGGAATTTTTATATAAGAATCTAGATTTCTGCTTTCCCTTGAAAAACTGAAGCCTGGCAGCACTGAACCTATATTCTTGCATGAAGGTCGTTGACTGGAGCTGAGGAGCAGCTATCCCTTTTAGATAGAATACACACACTTTATTTCCACACAGTCCCCTCCATTCCCAACTATCTGACAGTCAGCTTGCCTCACTAGTTTGCATGCCTGCCTGGTCCCTATAGTCATCTGCATGTTGTCTTTTCCATAAAATTCTCTATTACAGGAATTGTTGGCTAGAGAGGGAAGGGCGGGCAAACCAAGTGGGTCATCATGCCATAATGAGCCATTGTGACTTACAAATACCACCCCCCCTTTAGGTGCCTTGATAGTTCCATATTGAACTAAACTCTGTGTTCTAGTAACTTCTACTGTTTGGTCTTAGCTCTGCCCCTCAGAGCTATGTAAACACAGACAGCTTTGAAGAAAGTTCTCGTGTCTTATATTTTTTCACACATTAATGAGGATACAGTTTTCTCTGTTAATACTGAGGGAACACTAATGAATAAGATGAGCTCTTTACCCTCAGGAAGTAATAGTTTAACAAAAGACAAATGTTGGTGAGGATGTGGCGAAACTGGAACTCTTGTACACTGTTGATGGGAATACAAACTGTGCAGGCACCATAGAAAACAGTACAGAGGTTCCTCAAAAAATTTAAAAAAAGAACTACTGTATGATCCAGCAATCCCACTCCTGGGTATATGTCTAAAAAAACTGAGGTCAGGATCTCAAAGAGATACTAGCACTCCTATGTCCATTGCAGCCCTATTCACAATAACTAAGATGTGGAAACAAACTAAATGTCCACCAGTGGATGAATGGCTTAAAAAAATGTAGTATATACATATAAAAGAATATTATCCAGCCTTAAAAATGAAGGAAATTCTGTAATATACAACAACATGAATGGACCTTGAGAATATTATGCTAAATGAAATAAGCCAACAAAAGAAAGGTAAGTGCTACATGATTCCACTTATAGAAAGTGCCTAAAGTCATTAAATTCACAAAATCAAAGGCTGGAATAGTAGTTACCAGGGGCCAGGAGAAGGGGAAATAGGGACTTACTAATCAACAGACATAAAGTTTCAGCAAAGTAAGATGATTATCAAGTAAGATATACAACAATGTACTACAGTCAACAATAATTACACTTAAAATGTATTAAAAGGATAGATCTCACATTAACTGTACTTATCACAGTGAAAAATAAATGAAAATAAATTTTTTAAAAATTTAAATAAAAAAGACATCATCGTTTACTAGCGAGAAATCACTAAATAAGGACAATAAAGGCAACAGATGCTAAGGCAGCTCCTCAGAGCTAACACAGAGGCAGGACATCAGAGGTCGTCCTGATCTGGGTTGACCCAAAAGCAGAGGCTAAGACAAAGCCTTGGGTGCAGGTGACAGAAATCTAGGAAGCAGGAGCAGAGGAGTAAGGAAAGGGAGACAGGAAAGAAGACCAATAGAGGGTGCCGAACGGGTCACCACTGTGGACAACTGGGGGCCAGTTGCTCAGGGGCCTCTCTGAAGAACCATGTAGAAGGCGACTCAGAATAGGCCCATCAGCAGATGAGAAGCCTAAGGCTTGTCACAGACATGCCTGCTGTTGCCCCTAGAGGGGTTAATTAACTTCCCCACAAAGAGCTTGGGCAGTGCGGCTCCCTTCAGTGACCTTGGAGAATGCCCCAAGCTGACGAAGATACGCTCACACCAGCTGCTAACATGACATGGCTGCTGGCAAAGCTGGAATCAGGTGAGCAAATGGGATGGAGCACAGAGATTATGACCTTCACAGAAGAGCTGAAACCGGCTGAATTTAAAAGATGAGCAGGTACCCAGGAAACCCACTAAAAGGTGGGGTAAAGAGCCAAGAAAGGCACTGAGAACTTAAGGCAGAAGGAACATCATGAGCAAAGACATGGAGATTAAAAAACATAAGGTACTTTTAGAGAGTCCACAGTACTCAGATGTGACTTGCATGGAAAGAGGACAAAGAGCAGAAGCAACAGGAAACACAATGAAAGAGAAAACTGAAGCAGTAGACAGAGGCAAGGTCATCAAGGTTTTATAAATTACCCTAAGTAAGGTATTTAAATTGTATCCTGTAGCTAAGTGGTTCTTGGCCTTTTTAGAATTACAGAAACTTTCCAGAATCGAATCAAAGCTAGAGACCTTCCTCCCATCTGAATGCACAAATATCTGAAATTCTACATAGAGTACAACATACACACACAAGATTCCATAAAGCTATCCTTCAATCCAGGTTAAAAATTCCAGCTAGAAATAAGAAACCACTATAGGCATTTAGCAATTATGTCAGTCAGGATTCTTGTCTGTAAACAGCAGAAACCTACATGGACTAACTTAATCAAAAAAGGAATTTATTTTAAAGATATTGGAGAGCCCCCAAAATCTATTAGACATGAGCACATGCCAGGACACCAGGAGGAACCTGAGGCCCTTGCTCACACCCAGGTGACAAGCGACTTTTGAGAGGTAAATCTGACCCGATGCTAGGTAGCCCAAACTATGGCACCCACACCTGGCAGCGGTGACATACAGTGACTCTATTAGCAGTGACACTTTCTCCTCTCCAGACCAACCACCCAGCTTCCCTCACGCAACTGGATTTCAAGTCTCCTTCACTGATCATTCCTTCGAAAGCGGTGGTTGGTTCCCCCAATGTAGCCTAGGAGTCAGTTTGAGGAGCGCAGAGTACGGTTGGTTGGACCATCATCTCCCTCATCCGCAGTACGAAGTTTCTTCATGTAGCCTCCTACTACCAAACTGCATAGAGGTTGTGTGGATATGGAAGAATGCAGAACGCTGGCCTTCAGCTAACACGCTCAAAAGTGATAAATATTTGGGGAGTCAGGCTTGGGTAAAAACTTCATCTCAGGATAATTAGTCACAACAAAATAAATAAATATGCTGCTCCGGGAGAACTGGAAATCTTTCTCATGCATATATACAATTAATCTTTCTGAGACTCCCATACCCCAAAATATTTCATCTGCATTTGGGTGAGGGGCTAAAAGTAGTCAAGTCTTCAGTTGTCTTTGCACTTCCATAGAGTTACACGCTACTGGCCAGTTTCAAAACAAAAGGCTCCACTGGGCTAACCCAAGAGCTGTTTTCCAAGAACAGCAACCCAGAGGTAGATGGGGAAAACCACTTCAGAATCTATTCGGGAGACCTCTGTTTTCCTATGCAGCAAAGTTATAATAAGTCCCTGCTCTGAGGCATAGAATCTTTGGACTATTTAAGCAGGAGAATGGAAAAACACTATATATTCCTCATTGAAGTTGGACTGTGGTTTCTAACTTATTTTCCTAATAATGATATTTTTTCAGAAATGTGAAGTTTCTGAAATGGACAAACCCACAAAAAATGAACTGCTGTTTTCAGCCACATTAGCATCCCATTCCCATGCTGCAAACACTAAATTAAATTAGTATTTTACATTTAAGAGGGAAAAAAATCTTTACCTGCTTTTAAAAGCAAAACCACAGATGAAAATATATATATATATGCACTTTCAACACAAACCACATTAATCCATGGAAAACTACATTCCAAAAGTCATTTGTGAATATTTTCAAATCCACAGCATAATGCCATCTTGTCTGTGGAGAGTAAGGGCATCCCACATGTTTATAACTTCCCTTGCTCAGATTTCCAAGAGCAGTGAGAGCCAGCATTGTCTGTGTCATAATAAACTCTACTTCTCTGATCTTGAAGGCTTTGCCTTCACAATATTACTCAGCCAGCAAAAGAATGAAATCTTGTTTGCAATGACATGGATGGAGCTAGAGTGAATTATGCTAAGGGGAATAAGGCAGCCAGAGAAAGACAAATACTGTACGATTTCACTCATACGTGGAATTTAAGAAACAAAACAGGTGAACATATGGGAGGGGGGTAAAAGAAAAATGAAAAAGGGAAACAAACCATAATAGAATCTTAAAGACAGGGGCACCTGGGTGGCTAAGTGGCTTAAAGCCTCTGTCTTCGGCTCAGGTCATGATCTCACAGTCCTAGGATTGAGCCGGGCTCTCTGGTCAGCAGGGAGCCTGCTTCCCGCCCCCTCTCTGCCTGCCTCTCTGCCTACTTGTGATCTTTCTCTGTCAAATAAATAAATAAATAATCTTTAAAAAAAAAAAAAGAATCTTAAAGACAGAGAACAGACTGAGGGGTGATGGAGGGAGGTGGGTGGGGGATGGGTTAAACGGGTGATGGGTATTAAGGAGGACACTTGATATGAAGAGCATTGGGTGTTGTATGTAAGTGAAGTGATGAATCACTGAATTCTACTCCTGAAACCAATATTTCACTGTATGTTAACTAAATAGAATTTTAATAAAAATTAGAAAGAAAAAACTCCATATATACAAAAGTCTTTAACAAAATATTTACAAATTGAACCCAATAATATATATAAATATATAGAAAATGTATTAAAATATTTGCAAGTTGAACCCAACAATATATAAAATATATCTGACTTTATGAGATTTGTCCACCTGATATTTGTAAATCTATTATTATAATCCTTGAATTGTCACCCTGACCTGCATTTTATACTCTGGCAACACACGAAGCCCCTGTTAATTCCAGGGCCATTCAGATGACAAGACAGAGCCCCTCATTCCCTAATCACTGTGTTCCCTTCTAATTACAGTCATCACACTCTGCTCTAGGAGGATAAGGGCTGGGCTGTCTTCATCTTTATAGCAGCTAAGAACACTGGCATGGTCACTTCACAAGTCTAGATAGGACATCGGACTCAAGATACCTTAACACCAGACCCTGTGCTCAGGGGACTCAAAGTCCCACACGTGAGCACATGCCAGGACACCAGGAGGAACCTGAGGCCCTTGCTCACAACCAGGTGACAAGCGACCTGGGAGAGGCAAATCGGACCTTTCAGCTGCTACCACAGGAAGCAAGACCCACCCTCTCATCAACCTGCACACGGCCGATTTCCCTAGGAAAGGGGACTGGTTGCTAGGTAGCCCAAACCGGGCCCCCACCCCCAGCAGCAGTGAAATACCGTGACTCTATTAGCAGTGACGCTTTCTCCTCTCCAGACCCTAGAACCTAATAAAGAGTCTTGTATGTAACAATAAATTCTCAATAATTCTCAACTAATTCTCAACAAATCTCAACTTCTGGCTCCCATCCCATCAGCAAAGGAAGAATCTAAAGCTACTTCCTGGATGAGCGGCATTTTTATGTTTCCCTCTCTTTCATGAGGAAACTACTTGCCCATGAACTTCTCAGAACGTCCCTAAAACTTTGTTCTTGGAAAAAGTGAAAAGACCGAACAATTTCAAGTCATTTGAAAAGGGGCCTTGGGAGTTGGGAAAGAGTCTTGGTCAATGCAGAGCTGAATGAAGGACTATGGAAAACAAGGGTCACACTTGCCTAGAGCTAGCCTGTCCTAATATTTTAGCATAAATGGGAATGACCTCTTGTCTTTGCTATCTTCTATTAATTGAATTATGGGGGGGAGGGGAGGAAGAACATAAGGGAGCAAAAAGGATGAGGAGTGGCAAAGGGAAACTCTGTGTTTATCTGAGAAATAAGTAGTATATTTTCATCAGAACACTTCATTTATTTTATTGTTGGATTACACTGGCCTTACTGATCACAGGCCCTAGCTCAGTGCTTGGATAGTTGCCCTTCGATTGAGTACTTATTGAATAAAGGAATAAAAGTTTACTCCTATTTACTCATATTATGCCATTATGATCAAAAGGTAGGAGTCTGCCGAATTACAACAAGAGATTAAGCAAGTGAGAAGCTCTGTCATGTGCCACGCAAGACCCACCTGGCTTGCGCGGCCTGCTGCCCAGTTGGCTTTTGACAGGGATGCACTAGCGCAGACCAGGAAGGTGGCCTAGGCACGGCACAAGAGGGGAGAGTGAGGGATCTCCGACACGGGCTAAATGGGGCCCTCCCCTTAATTTCCTCATGGCAAGTACTGAAGACAGCAGACCCACACTACAGCTAGGGTTTCCAAAATGCAGTGCGGTATTAAGGAAGAGAAAAGGGGCGCACTTTCACAAACATCTCACGAGATGTTCCTTTTCTCCAGGGGCTTGCAACATAGCCGGTCATATCCCGCAGAGACAGATGAGGAGGATGCTGGTTCACAGAAGCCCAAGATTACGCATGTGTTTACGTAGCTCCCCAGGGACCAGAGTGGGGAGTGAATGCACACTGGCCTGAGTGGGTTTGTGGCCTCTCTGTGTTCGTGTTTATGTGCTTGTCCATAAGCCAGCTCTGTGTACGTATCAGTCTCTCCCCCGTTATCAGATTCTTTTTCCCTTTTTCTTTGTCTGACAGCTCCCTTTTGATTTGCATCCTCTCTGCCCCCTTTCCCCTGCTGGACTAAAATACAGAAATGAAGTATATGCCTTGCTCTTTTGTGTTAATCGAGTAGAATTTTATATTCCTTGTTCTTAGAACACTTTTAAAGCTTCTCATTAAAAGACTAAATGTTACTGCTATTCCCAGGGAGGTGGTCTCTGGTGGTTTTTTGCTGCATCAATAGCCCTTGATAGAATTAAGGCTTCCCAGCGGCACTAATGGACTACAGGTGCTCATTCTTGTGGTAACTCCCAACCCATTCCCACCTAAAGACGATATGAAGAACCAGCTTCCTCAAGATTTAAAAAAAAAACTATGCAATGTCTCTGCCTTCGAATATAAAGTGTTGCCATGTCATGTTTTCGCCAGGAAACCTGCAGCACAAATAAAGATTGATCAAGCTCTCATGAGGCTAAAACTATGAAGGTCTAGACAGATACAATGGGTCCTTATTGTGTTGTCATTAATATCAAAATTTGGCAATAACCTGCTCAAAGTCCCTAGATCCATACCTAGTTACTTCTCCGGACTCATGTGGAAACAAACTAGACACAAACTCATGTGGAAAGGAATAAGTACACAGTTTCTAATTTAGAAGTTCTTATTGGGACATTACCTTCCACCTAAAGCTAGGTACTTGGAAAACAACAAAGGCATAGGAAGTGAACAACTGATATCAAACAAGAGGTGTTTTCCTGAACCATACCCTAAGACTCTAGAAAAAACAGTCTCCTGAAGAGTCTGTGTGAACTCTACAAGACAAGAGAGAAAGTGACAAGCCAGGAACTAGGAAGGATTTCACCAAAGTGCAGATAAAATGCCAGTGTGAGAGAAATGTGCAACATAAAAAGAGATCACAGTATGTCTAATTTTTAAGTGAAAATACTTGGAATTTGGGGATGCCTGGGTGGCTCAGTCAGAATAGTGTCTGCCTTTGGCTCAGGTCATGATTCCAGGGTTCTGGGATCGAGTCCTGCATCAGGCTTCCTGCTCAGCAGGGAGTCTGCTCTTCTCCCTCTGCCTGCCCCTCCTCCTGCTTGTTCTCTCTCTCTCTGACAAATAGATATATAAAATCTTAAAAAAAAAAAAAAAAAAAGAAAGAGAGAGAGAAAGAAAGAAAGAAAAGAAAAAAAATAAAAGGAAAGGAAAGAAAAAAAGAAAAGACAAGACCTGAAATTTGATCAAGAACAATATTCATTGTCCCATATGTCTGGAAAGAAATGCCAGCTTCATAATTTTACATGAGAAAGTAAATTGGTTCTCATCACTTAGATTTGATAGGATGAGACTCATAGCTACACAGCACAGGGAAGTGTGGGTGTCATTAGGGCTGTTTCTAAAATGTTCCCCATGCTCCTAATACACGTTAAAACAGACTGCACTTCCCCACCCCCGCTGAAGTTCTTCACATCAACGTGACTTGCTTGAGCCCATGAAATGAGAGTAGGAGTGATGGTGTCACTCCTTAGGGGATGTTAAAAGCCAGTGAGTGATTAGCAATATTCCCTTCCTCTGGCCACAGGAATTATGGACAAATGTATTGAGGTAGGTCCCCCGCCCCTCCCACCCCCCTGCCAGCCTGGTCCCTGTATGTCTCAGATGAACAGACTCCTCTGCTGCCTTGAGCCGAATATGCAGAGAGGGCATACTTTTCAGGGGTTGAGCTACTGAGACTTTGGTCTTGTTACTAAAGCATAATCAGCTTGAACACATCAATATAGAAGATGATCACTTTGACCAAAATAAACAGATTAACTATAATCTTTACATATATAAACTTTGAATACATATGTATTCATTATATATGTATTCATTATATATAAGCAAACTATAAGCTTTGAATACAAAGAAAATATTTACTTTCATGGGAACTTGAAACTGTGAAAATAAAAGCAAAAATAGCAAAAAAGTAAAAGAGGAGTGGCAAGATTCTGTCCTCTTAGGTAGATGAAGACCATAGAAGGTGTTTTCCGAATCCAAAGCAGCAGAGGGGCGACACGGCACACAGTGGGACGTCAGCTGTCCTCCTATCCACAGAAGCCTCATTCTATTCAAAACAGAGTGTCTAGTAAATTCACGGCTGACCTCTTGATGATTTCACTTCTCACAAGGTAGAGATACATCCATGATAGAGTCAAGCAAATGGAATACTGAGTAATGTCAAGTCACATATCCTAGACTTAAGAAAAACACTTATTTAAAAGCTTAGAAATTGTCTTTTTTTCCTTTCTTCTCCTTCCTCTCCCTTCGCTTGAGCAGCTGGGAATGGCATGGCCAGCAAAACCAGAGTCAGAAAGGCATATGGGCTGAGGAACTAGCCAGGAACTACAAGGTCAGGGCCAAGGAATCTGGCAGGGCTGGGACCAAGGTGGTGGTCAGGGCCGAGCAGCCCAGGGGCACCAGCAATGCCAAGGCCAAGGAGGCAGCTGGGGTGAAGAAGATAGCTGGCAGGGCCAGGAAACCAGGTGGTTATAGGAGAAACAAGCAAGTAAAAAAACATATTAAGAAAGATGAAAGGCATTTCTTTTATGCCTCAATGGTCTAAGCAGGGACACCAGGGGCCACTGCAGCTCATGTACCTTATCACTTCTCTGCCGGCTCCCCTCACGGGCTTGGAGCCGCAGCTAGGTCCACAGCACCCCGCCCCGATCCCACCAACCGTCCTTTCAGCTCCTCTGACTCTTGGGCCAAGGACATTTTTAGCTTCCCCTGCAGGACACCAGTATCATCAAAGTCGCAGGCCCTGAGGTGGTGAGAATTTGACTCCTGTTCCTGGACATCCTCATGGGTCCCTGCTTGTCCCTGCTGCCCCCCATTGCACATCAATCATCACCAGCTCACTGTCTTTCCTGTCAACTTCAGGTTCTAGCTCTGGATGCCAAGACAGAGCCTTATGTGCTATTTAAACAGCTCACACAATTGCATGTGGTCAAATCTAAATAATAAATCCCTTTCTCTGATAAAAAGCCTAATACAGCCCCACATCAGTGGTTAAGAGGGAGGGCTTACGTAGAGAGAGGGCTCTGGAGTCACTGCGTGGGCTTGAATCCCAACTCTGCCACTTTTGGCTCTGTGACCTTGGGCAAGTCACTTAATCTTTCTGTGCCTCAGTTTCCTCATCTGTAAAATAGCAAGATCTCGAAACCTACCATACAGATGTTCCTAGCAGCAAAATCATCTGAAGTCAATCTTTACCCTTATGTTCCTCTAAACTAAATCTATGTAGCCTGTGCTCTATTTCATTTACAGAGATTTCGAATGTTTTAAGGAAAGTCCATTGTGAATTCAAAGACCACTGTCAAAAACACTGAGATGCAAGACAGAATGTTCTGTTCGCTACAGAACATTGGTATCACTCTTTGTTTATAGAATGAAAAAGGAATATTCAGCATTATTAACAGTTATGTCAATGAGCACAAGCCTAGTTAGTATTGTAATGGAAAATGCATTTCCCTTTCTCTTTTAAACACAATTTTAAACAAACAAAAACAACATCTATCAAAAAATTCTTTGTTCCCCAGGAGCTGCCTAATTTGGGGAGTTTGACTATCAGATCTCAATAGTATGAATAGGTTAGGAAGGTGGGGAGGATGATGTAAAGGAAGGGTGAATGCATCAATATTTGAATGTGTATGTCTGCAGGTGTTTACACCAGTTTCCAGCCTGGAAAAGGACTATTTTATGCAGGTACTCTAAACATGAGGACAAGTATAGCAAATATTTTAAAAGAACTTAGAATAGTGTAAGTGCTTACAAGATAGTAAGTATTCAATGTTAGATGTTGTTAATACTATTATTACTATTAATACAGGATGAACATATTTTTTTTAAAGCTAGATATAACCACCCTTTACTTAGACTTTGAGTTCCTTGAATTGGCCTCCTACCCATTACTTCTCCATATAGAGAGAAGAAAATTAATTTAACTCATTTATTCATTCAGCAAACATGTGCTAGTCATCACGGGAATAGAGAGGTGCACAAAACAGGGACTCTTGCAAGGATCCAAGTCCTAGGGGAAGATGGTTCCTCGTGGCTCATATTTAGTTGCTGTTACCCTTCAAGGGTTTATCTCTGGGAAATACCACTATAGTAACTACTATGTGAGAGTTTCATAGGAAGCTGGAAACGTTTCCAGCTTGCTTTCATAGCTGTAGGTCACCAGAGTCCATGGTTCTGCTGTTGTCAGGAAGGTAGATGTCCCCTTCCTCCTTCCCCACACCGGGTATGGTCTCCCTGAAGCTAAGGGCTCAGTACACAAGGATGACCTTCCCAGAGAGAGGAAAACACTCATCTTCAACACAGAGGATCAGAGTGTCTGACAGAGTCCAATATTTAGCGTCACTGATCTAACAACTCTCTTATCACACTACATTCTCTCTTGCCAGCTGTGCCCAAATCACATTAGCAGGAGAAACTTGAGGAACACGAGGGTTTGAAGGTACAGAGTATGAAGAGGTGGTCAAGTTCATAGAATCACTCTGGGCCTGTCTCAGTTCAAGATGGCCAAATCTATTTAAGACTACGGTAGGGGTCAACTCCTCCTCAAAATATACCTGTAGAATTTGTTTCATCCTTAGCTCTTTTAAAAGTCTCATGCAAGGGGATGAAAAATTCCAGAATTCTCCCACTTTTGTGACTCCAGGGTGGCTCAGGAACCATTAATAGCCTTGTGGGATTAGGAGGAGGATCCGTCAGTAGCATAGGCACTGGCCAGTACACAACACATATCACTGGCATGATTCCAATACACAGATACCAGGTGGTTCCTAGAGAAGAGTTTTAAGATGCCATGTCTTTAAAATCATACATATAAGGTAGGTTCACATTTATGTTTAGTTACTTAAATATTGGAAAAGAGAAGGTAAACCAATGAATAGAGGTGTATGATGCACACAGCTGAAAGGGGAAGAGGAAAACCCACAAAGGAAGCATTATCCCCAAGTGATCAGAGATGAAAGTTTCATTTTCTAGGAAAATAAAAACTCTTTACCTGGCATGATCCTCCCCTCTGTGGCCAGATAGCTGAGAAGTCAACAGGAACTGAGCAACAAATTGAGAAACCAGGTAGAGAGGGAAAGGAAAAAGGACTAAGTGAAAGCTAATTTTCCCCACACTTGATTTCCAAAACAACTTAAAGCATATCTTTTGTGCATAACAAAAATAGTTATTTCATTTATCCTTTCAATACTTTGTTTCATAAGAATCTATTATATTGTGAAAATGAGGAGTGCCTGGGTGGCTCAGTGGGTTAAAGCCTCTGCCTTCGGCTCAGGTCATGATCTCAGGGTCCTGGGATCAAGCCCCACATCGGGCTCTCTGCTCAGCGGGGAGCCTGCTTCCCCCCCACCCCCGCCTCTCTGCCTACTTGTGATCTCTCCCTCTCTGTCAAATAAATAAATAAATTAAAATCTGTAAGAAAAAAAAGAAAAGAAAAGAAAAGAAAATGAAAACAACAAATAAAACTGAAGGATTCATCTTATTTGGCATTGTTGGAAGTCCATCACAAGATTTTAAGGATTTCTGCTCAACTGGTATCTGTAAACTCTAGAAAGGTCTATATTTTCCTTTGGAGTTTCTTCTAGACTCTTTTTTTTTTTTTAATTCTAGACTCTTCATAGAAAACTTTTCTTCCAAAATTCTTATAAGAACAAATACGTTAAATACGTTGAAGTCATAAAATTTAGTGCCTGATACCTTACAAGCTATTCTTAAATCAGTTTCCTTAATATCTGAGAACATTTAATTAGAAAATGAAATTACTGACCAACTGACTATTTTTTATTTTATAAAGTGCCTTTATATGTTTTCATCACATAAAAACAAACCCCTTTTCTTAGGCCTAACTGAGATCATCGATGAGGACTACACTTTTATCAAGTGAGAAGTTTCACAGCGCTTCTCGCAGTTCCTCTATAACACAACTCATGCACATTCTGGTTAAGTTGAGTTTGCTCCTTAAATTAAGCTAGCTACTACTGGATGCCACATGAGCTTAGACTCCTAACGCCGAAGCATCAGAATGGGGAAGCGCCAAAAGGAAACTCTTTAACCACAGAGTAACCTATCTTCACCACCTCTCTTTAGTTTCAAGAAAAAAAATTAGAGCCAAGCAAAATAAAGTCAATATTATCCGATGTGGGGCAGGGTTGCTAAAGCCAACTTATTAATATGCTGAGAAGAAAAAAATGAATAGCAGAAAGAGAATTGGATTAAATCGGAAGAGTAGGATTTGGGATTCGGCTTTAGCACTTACTCCCTGTACTTCTGGACCAATCCTGTACCTCTCTGACCTTACCTTCTTCACCTATGAAATGAAGATAATCACGTGACCTAGAGTTGTTGTGAAATTCAAACTATATGATGCGGGTGAAGAGGAATAGGTAAACCATAAAGCAAATAACAAGTCTTTTTGTTGCTTTTTTTACTCTAGCTGTCTTCCTAAAGAGCATTCATGTCAGTGCCCTGTGCTTGCTCAAAAGCCTGATTATTGCTCATGACTCTGGAAGTCACAGGACGCAAACAAATCAGCCGGCAACTGGCCAGCACTTTTGTCGCACACGGTCCCAGGCAGTTACTAATCTAAGCGCGGAGATTCACATGTCCAGCCCAGCATGGTGCATCTGAGCAGCAGGCCCACCCCCGTGCCAGCTGTATGCACCAGCTTCTCCTGGTTTTGACCATAGCTTCCTCTTTTCCTCTTGGTTCACACCTTAGGGGACACCGTCCTCCCTCAAATCAGCCTGGCCCCCGACCCTCTAGAAACCCACACACCATATCACACCCTTAGACTCTTGCTATCTGTGGGTAAGGCCTGACAAATACTACTTAAATTACTCCTAGCCAGTTCCTAGTGATGAACTACAGCCATTCTAAACCATGTCTAAAGGATTTGAGGATTTTCCTTTGTGTGTTTAATTTTAATGGCCTCTGAGCATTTCCAAATCTAATTATTAGAAATTTGGAAAGAGAAAACAACAATTGTCCATGAGCCTTTGGAAGTCTGGCTAGCTTAGCAAAGGCTGCGAGCCACAGTTTGATTTTAAACATCTCTCCCTACACTGTCACCTCACCGTCCTCATCTCCCAACTCACACTCACAACCAGGTAAAGAAAGCAATTTTGGCTGAAAGAGAACATCGGATTCCACATCCTTTTGAGAAAGGCATGGATCTCCCTGATGAGAAACATTAGTTCTAGTCAAAACTAAGCATGTTAAAGTGTATGTACCCGGATAAACGGCGGAGGCACCCTCCAGAGTCCACTGCTGGGGCCTATGTCTTCTCTGCGCCCCTATACAATCTAAGTGCAGCACCACATTTAGTTAGAATCTCTTTAGTAAGAAACTAAAGAATCATTCAGTAAGAAACATCTGCTTAAGGTCTTGGATCAACCAAAGCACAAACTCAGAAGGAACAAGGCAAAGATACAATAGGATCTTTTTTTTTTTTTTAACTTTTTTTTTTAAGATTTTATTTATTTATTTATTTATTAGGAAAGAGAGAGAGTGAGAGAGAGAAGGTCGGAGTGAGAAGCGGACTCCCCATGGAGCTGGGAGCCCGATGTGGGACTCGATCCCGGGACTCCGGGACCATGACCTGAGCCGAAGGCAGTCGCTCAACCAACTGCGCGACCCAGGGGCCCGATACAATAGGATCTTGAACCCTGAAGTGAAAGCTGAGTACCAAGAGAATTCAGCTGGAAATTTGGCTGAAGTTGGATGGCTAGATTCAGAAAGTAAATCCAGAAGATTCTAGACTTCCACCAACTGATTTATGTTCATCATTGTTGTTTTTTAACTTACTAATTCCAATAGCAAAAGAGGAAGAAACTTTTTAAGGATAGCAGAATTACAAAATGGTTCATTCATTCAACATAGAGTTATTGAGTACAAACAAAACATAAGTAAATTATAGAAAGCATTGCAAGTGGGCTAGTAGGATAGCTATTTTAGATGAAGGGGATTAAGCATGTATCATTTTATAAAAACAATGAAATCATTATTCTTTGGGGAAAAAAACCTTAAATATATACATAAACAGCAATGCATGTACTATGATAAGGAAAGTATCTTTTGTGTTTTCCAAGGTTTTCGGAGAAATTAACTTGTTTTTTTAAATGCTAAAAAAAATAGAGTTTGGGAAGACAGGCAGATGCAGAGAAAAAGAAATATGGATACAGAGAAAGAGAAAAAGCTGTGGATCGAGAAGGATATGGAAAAGATAAGAATTACATTGAACTTTTAAGATACATAGAAACTGCAATTCAGAAAATAGGAAAGATCTCATCAGAAAAGAGCAGGCAGTGATGTTTAGGACTGAAAGTCCAGAGTTACAACCAAGATGCAATTAGTAAGTGCAATGGTTCAGCCAAGACAACACTGTCAGAGAGGGCATATATGGACTCGAAAGGAAGCAGGGACAGCGCAGGATTAGGCCAAACTGAGAAGAAAGTTAACATCCACGTTAAGCAGCTTAGGCAATGCACTGAACTGAAATGGGGCCCTGAGGCTGGCCTTCAGAAGCTCCCACCCCCACTCTACCTCCAAAGACAACTGGATCTTAGCTAGATGTCCCTGCTCCCCGGTGCTGACTGCCCACAGAAAGACAACTTTTACTTCCAAGAAGAGAAGCCACCCCAGGGCTCCATCCCATACCTCCAACCTTTACTGTCATCTCAGAGATCTGGTGTTATCATTGTGAGAACAACATAGCTTGAAAGCAGCAGGCAAACAGAAAAAGCTTTCACGCTAACATGGGCAACAAGTTTCAAGCTAAGCAGTGAACTTTCTGGTGTTCCAGGGAGTATCTAAGCAGTTATAAGCACTGCTCCAACCTAGACCATTTTGTGCACAAAGTATAATAATCAGAAAAATGCACAGGGGACAAAAGAGAAACTTCTAGAAATAGGAACTTCTCGAGGGCAGGAACCACATTTTATCCACCTTTACTTCGCCAGACTATCTGGCATATAGCAGATCAGGAAATTTTTGTTGATGAATGAATCCATGAATTTAACGGAGCCCAGAATCTAGAGAATTAAGTTTGCCAAAACATACACGTTCTCCAAGTACCCTCAAGAATGCTTCTGAATCAGTAAAATTCACGGGAAAACTGGAATCTTTCCAGCTGTGAGTAGGGGAACAACCCATGCTCTTCACTTTCTTCTGCAGACTCACCATCTTGCGTGTTTGGAGTCAGAATTTGGGTTCGAAGCTCCTGCAGGCTAATTCCCAGACACGTACAGACCTCCTCAGGGCTATAGGGCTCGGGGTGAAGGGCATCCTCTGTGACACACAGCATTTCTTCCAGACTGACCCCGAGCTTGGCTTGCACCTCCTCTAGTCGCTGTACTTTATCCCATTGCAAGCCTCTGTACTTAGCCAGGAGCTGCAAGTTCAAACCAAGATAATGGTTAGCTTTCATTTCAGAAACCGATATGCGCTATTTTAATTAGCCCCATGCAACTGTTCTCTTTTTTCCTTTCAACCTATCCACATTTCCCATCATTGCTTGAAAATGTACACTGGGTTCAGATGTTTGGAATTAAAACATGCTTGTGTGACACTCACAGGCTAGTTAAACATTTTACTTTAAAAAACCTAATATCCCACTGACTTTTTTTTTTTTTTTTTTTTGCCTGTCACCACTTTCCCTCAGGGCTTTTGCTTTGAATGATTTTGTCTTTTTATCCCTATTCAGTTCATCCCTAATACACCACTTTCTATAAAGTCTACAGAAAACTACTCAATTCTCATGTGACCTGGGTCCTGAGGTGGACATTGTATGCCCTATTTCATTAGAGCACTTCCTGTTTACCACATGCCGCTTTGAAAACGGCTAATGAATTTAAGTATCTGGGCATTTGAAGCAAAGTCCCAGATTTTAAATGAAAACCTCATTGGTGACCTTATGAAAAACCACTTCATTAGGTCACTGGTGGAACTAGAGCTGTATGTTTCTCCACCCTCAAAAGAGTTTGGCTTCCAACTGCATCTTGAAGCATCCCTCAGCCTTGATGGAGAGGGTTAAGTACAAATAAAACCTTTGGAACCAGGTCCACTCATGGAACCTCAATCCGGAATATGTTTCTCTCATTCTCTCCAAACCACTGACAGAGCCCTTCAGGGCAGGTGACCTAATGAAGTTAAGATATTCTCATCCTGAGGTCTATAAAATTCATTCCCTGGGTGTGAGGCAGGTGCAGACAGTACAAACAGCAAAAAGAAACAAGCAAAAGAAGAGAAAACTCATCTTCAAGGAAATGTGCATCTGATTTACTCTTCTATTATGCTGATGATTTGAATTTCCTTTCTTTTAGACAGGAAGTAGGGTTTACCAAAAGACTATTGAACCTTAGTTAGGGCCACTCACTTCTGAAGAATGTTAATAACAGAAGTTCTTATATTCATTAATCCTCTTTTTAAAACTCTGGCTCATACATTTGAAAGGAATTAATGATTTTAAGGCAGAAATAGGAAAAGATAAAAAGAATTATATTTTTCTGTTCAATTAGTTCACAGAACATGGTACCATTTTTAAAGCAAGGACTAAAGCTAAGATCTTTCTTCTGACTTTGTCTGCTTAGCACACTTAGTGTTTACAAGCAGTGCTAGACTGATACCTCCACAGATTCACTCATTCATTTAATTCATTCATTCACAGTCTATATTCTAATGTATTCTAAAAATAACTTCAGGAAACTTATAAAGACATACATAAAGCAATATACTTATTTTATATAGAAAGAGCTGAAGTTGATAATCTCCTAGAATGTTACTTTCTTGAAACCCAGATCCAAACCCAGCCGAAATAAGCAATGACGCAAACAGAAGTAACTAACAACTGTATAGTGCTATATAATTTAAAATGTGCTTATTTCTTTTAATCTTTACCAACCTTGTGAGCTGGGTATTATTACGCTATTGAAGAGGTAAGAGTAGATGACTTGCCCAAAGTCTAGTAAGAAACAGAGCTGGACGCAGGGCACCTGGGTGGCTCAGTTGGTTAGGCAACTGCCTTCGGCTCAGGTCATGATCCGGGAGTCCTGGGATCGAGTCCCACATCGGACTCCCAGATCCACGGGGAGTCTGCTTCTCCCTCTGACCTTCTCCCCTCTCATGCTCTCTCTCACTGTCTCTATCTCAAATAAATAAATAAAATCTTTAAAAAAAAAAAAAAGAAAGAAACAGAGCTGGAAACTGACCCCAGTCCTCTGACGCGGTCTGCCTTCCTCAAGGTCACAATCTTAGTGAGTTACGGCTAATATCTATGCGGCGCTGATCACACTTGTTCAAATTGCCATTCAAGTCCTATCAGTGGATTTCTAAGCACAAACTAAGATTTGTGTTAGAAATGAACATTCTAGTGATTTAAAAACAAACACTTTGATATATGGGTTTCTTCTAAGAAAGAAAGAGGAGGAGGAGGAGGAGAAGGAGGAGGAGGAAAAGGAAAAACACTACAGAACGGCCCCCAAGTGATGAGAGCAGGCTCTTCCTAAGAACCTTTTGGTCAACAACAATCTTCAAGTTTCCATCCCCGGGCTCACTTGCACAAGTCACACTGCCTCGGGCACTTGATCCAAGGAAACTGGGCCAGGGATGTGTGAGGAGAAAGTCTGGGAGGGATGCCTGCTGCCTACAAGGTTGTTTTTCAAAGGCAGCCTCCCTGTGTGCTTTCCTTCCACAGACTGAGGCACTAACACACCAAAGCTCACATTCACTCCAGCAATACCCCAGTTTACTCTCGGGTCCACTTAGCCCCCAACTGGAGGGTCCACAGAGCCAACTGGTCTGTACGTCAATGGAGGATGAAATCTACCCCATGCCATCGACGACAGCTGCAGGGCCACGAGCCACTGAATAATAGCGCACTACACCGTGCGGGTAAAATAGGAAAGCTGCTTAAGCCCTTTGAAATCTGGCTCAGGGAACAGAAGGATGACTTGCAGATGAGGGAAGAGGGTGGGTAAGATCACCGTCGCTCAAAGACAGAACTTCATGAAGGAATTTGCCACTTGAGGCCTTGGTGATTGGCCTACTTCACATTTGTGAAGCAGGGCTATGAGTCAGGGCTATGGGTCATTTCATCACAAGTTCCTCACTTTGTAGCAGGGTGAGGAAATAAGACAAAGCAGTTCTTTGTCAACATTCGCCACTTTCTTTTCACCACTGCAAATATTAAGTATTCGTATCAGATACCACTTCTGGGAGGTTCCTGAACCTGTTCCATGCTCTGTAGGCAAGAAAGCAGGCAACAAGTGTTTTGTCCACAGACACGGAGAGAGGCAGACAAATAGTGCTAGGGTCCTGTCTCAGGTTGTTGTCTCTCAGAAGCAGGCTCTGAGGCAAGGATTTAAGGGGAAGGACGATTGCAAGATGCTGGCAGAGGAGTGGAAAGTGAGAGAGGAACAGAAGTCAATGCAAGGTGCAGTGACATGGACAGGTGAGGCTGGGCCTGCTGGGCCCTCTGGAACGTGTGTGTAACAACCTCTGATGTATCCTGTCTGTGGGCAAGAAAGCTGGAATATTTACCCACTAGCTCTCATCTATGATCCGTTGAGGTCTACTACCAAGCACATTAGCTCCTAGGCTGTCTCAGGTCCAAACTCAGAGCTCAGCTGCGACCAGAAAAAGCTCTCAGTCTGGGACAGTTGCTGGAGCCCCCGGTAAGAGAATGTGCTAAGAGAGGGCTAAGATCTGGACCCAGATTCTGGAGGCTAACTGTCAGAATCCACATCTCTTTGACTTTCCCATTGCATTTAGCAATATTAACAAAGCAATGGAAAAAGTACCAAGTCTTCTCTTCCCCTGGTCAGCAAAGGCTAAAATTTCTAATCCCTTCTCTGACTTACCTCTAAAAACAGCAATTCATTGAACAAGCTGTTTTCCACACAACAAAAGCAGCTATGTTGTTATTGTTTCTGGTTATATAAGTCACACATGATTATTTTTAAAATTTCAGAAAGCACAAACCAGCTCAAAGCACAAAAAAATACAAAGTAAGATAAATTATCTGTAACTACTCCAACAAGATAACCACCAACCACTATCTTGATAACCATACTATTATATATGTATGCAAACTTTCTGCATACCTACACACATATAGTTTGATATAGATGTGATCATACATAGTTGTTTCTTATCATGAAAACTTATTATTTTTTGCTGATGTCCCCCATACCTCCTCCCAACTACATAGAACTGTTTTCCAGTATTCCATAGTGGCTGGTGACTTCCATGTGCATGTTCTACTCATAACCATCATGAAAACAATATGATGTCGACCTTCCCTAAGGTTAGTAATCCCCATTGTCTGTACTCAGGCTACCAGATAAATCTGAAGAAACCTGCACGACTGTACAGATCAGATCGACTACAGTTCTCACAGCGCCCTCAGCACATCCTGGAGTCCGCAAATATGATGCTCTGGATCTCATCCACACCTAACTCCCACGGGGCACAACGGAAAGAGCAGGGGTGAGGACACACCTGGACTCCTGCACTTACTTAAAACAGGTAACTGCTTAACCTGGCCCGAAACTCCCATTATGTAAAAAGGCATACTTAGCTACACACAAGCTACTGTGAAGATTCAATAAGATAACAATAAAAAATATCTAGTGCCTTGCCTGGCCCAGAAGAGGCACTTCTGTGAAGGGCAAGTTTCCCTCCCTCCCCACATTCCCCTCTCTAGCTAGTTCTCACCCACCTGACACCATTTTCCATGCTTTCAAACATAAACAGATGTCTGCTGTCTTAAAATCCTTAATCCTAAAGCTACTCTTCTTCATCTCTCCCACTCTTTGACTAACTACCAATGGCCCATAGTCTAGGCCTTCAGTAGCCACTCTCACTATTGAATGTGGCCTCCCAGAGATTTTTCCCTACCTCCCAAACCACTTCCAAAGCCACTGGAATTTTCTCAGTCCTCTTAGCCCTTAACAAGGCAATGGCTTCTAGCACTTTTCAGTACCTAGTTTCTTCCAATTCCCTACCTTATTGCTTCTGTAGCCTTGAATTTTCCTGGTTTCTCTCTCACCTCTCTTGTCCTTGCACCATTTCTTTCCAATCCTTCAGGATTAACCTCTGGCCTTCTGGTCTTTTCTTGCCACATTCTTTCCCTCAGCAAACTGAACTTAGTTCTTGGTTTGGTCTCCAAACAAATACATCTGAAGACTGTCCCCAAGCCCAGAGAGATATGTGAGGGCAGGGGGAGAGCCTTCAGATGTATTCCTAACCAGTAGGAGAAAATTCCATGGAGAAACGTCACCACTTCTCACTTTCCAGTCACCTTCCATCCAATCTTCTCTAAACCAACCAGGAGCAGCACTATGCTTTCCACCCCATCATTTCAGCTTGAAACTGCAGCTTACCAACTCAACATTTTTCCTTCATTGATGCATGTTTGCATGCCATGAGTGCCCACCGCTCTCTAGGCCCTGGACACAACAACAATGTGCAGCGCCTGACCACAGGGAGCTCACAGTCTACCAGAGGAGACAGGTGTTTCGATAAAAATTACACAGTGAAGAACTTAATCTAATTGTGATAAACTGCTATAATGGAAAAATACAGGAGGTGCTAAGAGCATATATAAGGACATTTAACAGAACAAGAGTGGGGAGGGTAGTCAGGGAAAGTTTCATAGTGAAAGGAGGACTGACACCCAATCATGGAGAGTTTTATACTCGACCCTTTACTAGGTTCAGTCACAGCTTCTCTCATATCCCTCCCTTTTTATCCCATCCTCACTTCTCTTCCACCGAGGCAAAAGTTCCTGCTGCCAGGTTAATATGTCTAATACCTTGCTAACAGCATCAGCAGCTGCCCACCACTCCCAGAACCAAGCCTGGTTGTTCCTCAGTGCAACACTGAAGGCCCTGCCACAACCTGATTCCACTAAACACATGGACCCTATCTCCCCATATGCGCTTCCTCTACCCTGCAGCTAAGACCCACCATTTTGGGCACTGTCCGCACTAGAGTCTTGGAAGAGTGTGCTCTACTAAATCAACAGTGCTGAACGAAATGGGCCACTTTCTTGGGTCTCTGGTTTTCCTCCATTTAAATTCAAGGAAACTGCCAAAGCCTTGACGTTATGCCCACTTCTCATGTTCTATCACCAGAGAATAAGTTCCACATCTACCATTAAGTAGCAAGAGCCAAAAAACTGGGTAAGTGATGGCCCCTGACTAGACAGGCTCTGTAAAGAATCACATTATAAAATTTCCTTGACGTGCCAAAGGACCACATGAAACTCTTTCCTTCATTGCTTCAGTTGTTGCCACAAGGAGCTCAGGGTATGCAAAAGCAATGGAATAAAAATTTTCTCTTCCCTTTTCGACTTCCCATAATACTCATTATCAGCCTCACACATTTTACCCTCCAATAGAATTAAGGGATACTCTCTTTCATAAACATAAAACATTTCTGGAAAAGTTTAAGCCACTGAATGTGTATAAAGTATGAAAAATTTGTGCTCATTAAATATTTCTGGCCACTTTGTTAATTTAAGAACATAAAAATGTGCTTCACATAAAAGTATCACTTACGTAAGTAATAATTATAAATCTCTACTGAGTTTGATTTAAAATGTTCTTAATTTTAGTTCAAATGGCTCTATAAGACTCTGACTGTCAATGAATCTGCATCAATTAGTTTTTGGAAGCTACTAGAAAGAGAGGAGGAGGGAGAAAGAAAGAGGGACAGAAAGGAGACTTCAGGATATAGATGAAACTATCAACATGAAAGCAAAACAAAGAAAAACCATCTTGTGTGGTTCAGTGGACTTCCCTGTGTTAAGTAGATACAAAAGGCACTCGTTTTCATAAGAGGAGCTTGGAGAGCTGTGAGGAGTGGGAAAATAAGTGTCCCTCGTTACAGCTTTGCTGTGTAGAGCTCCATCTGATCAGTGTCATTTTCAAAACTCTCCTGATTAGTCATTTCTGCTCTGACACTTCATTTTTACCGTCTGGAAACAGGAAGTTGGTCCAGATTAAAACAATGTTCCTTACCTTTTTCACATGGGAGGTTTATTTCCCAATTTAATGAGACCATTTTCAAACAAATATTATATTCATTCACATATAAAACAAAGAATGGAACCATATTAGAAGGAAAATATGCTTAGCAGAATTCCAGCCTATGTTCTTAGGGAAAAGTGTATTTTTTTTATCTTTCTTTCCCTTTTCCTTCTTTCCTTCTTTCTCCATGCCTAGCATGGAGCCTCATGTGGGGCTTGAGACCAAGTGTCAAGACGCTTCACTGACTGAGCCACCCAGGCGCCCCACCTAGGCAACGTGTATTCTTAACATCAAGATCATATTAGCAGTTTTATCTTTATTTTAGTTTTATCTTTATTTACTATACAGAATCTGAGGTTCTAGTGGTTTGCAGCAACATGATTTAAAAAAAACATTTTCCATCTTGATAAAGTCTTTCACTTTACTTTCTTCCATATTTTAAAAGACAGACGAGTTCAGAGTATGCACCAACTGGGAGGCGGGTGCAGCAAAAAGCAAAGTTCAGGTGCCAATTTCACTGACCAGAGTACCTCTAAGACTCCTAGAGAGCTATTAACTCTGGTTCTTGAGGAGGTTCTGCAGTGGGTTAAGATTTCCAGATACAACTGCTCCCAAAAGAGAGGCCTTTTTTCCAGTTAACTCTCAGACCATTTCCCCATCCTGACAACTCGCATTAGAGACTCAGCACCACCACTGTATTCTTCTCTCTCCTTGCATCGCAGGAAGACAGTAGTCACAAGGTGAACCCATTTCACATCTCATACTTGTTGAGCTCACCCATCGATCTCATAAAGGCTATCTCATTTCGGGTTAAGGCTTTGAAAACAATGTTGTGTATGCTTTAAGTCTCCTTGGGAAGGCAACACTTACTCATCAATCTCAAAGTAAAGTCAGCACAAATAAGCCCTCAAACAAATAAGACACTCATTTCTTCCATCTCCTGAAAGAGGAAGCTTGTCCTAAAGGAAAATATAGTTCACTGAAGCCTTGATATTAATGTTTACTGCACTACTTCTCATGTATGCACTGATCAGATAATGTCAAGAGCTTAATATTAAAACATTTCCTTTAAATAATTTTTAGAAATTATTTGAATGAGTAAGTTCCAGTTTTAAACATTTAAATCGTGATTTTTAAAAATGTTAATGCCAAAATTTTCCAGGAAAAAAACCTGTTATTTTTCTGGTCCATCTTATCTTTACTCTTCTTAGCTTCACAACTTCTGGGGTTGGGAGTAGGATGAAGTGACAAGTCAGTCCCAGGAAGAGGATGAGGTACACAGGCATCGGATCTTGCAAGGCGCTCTAGGCAGTGACAAGGACTTTTGACTTTATTCCAATGAAATCAAAAAGTTTTGGAAGGTGTAAAGCAAGGGAATCATCTGATCAGATTTAAATTTCTAAACCACCATTCTAACTAGAAGAAAGTACAGTGCAGCTCCTAAGCCAGAACTCTCCAGCTCCCAGCCTTCGTTGTCTCTACCTTTCTGGTTATATCATGTACCTTTCTGGATCCTCCACAACATTTCATTTCTGTGTCACTTTCTGGAGCACGTGCTTACATCCCACCTGATCACATACTAACCACTTCCTATTGCACATCCTCTAATTTTAACTCTCTACTCTCTCTATTTTTATGTCTTATATCCTTCTGTATATCTTCATCCTCCTAAGCATACAACAGGTATTCATTGAATACTTCCTATGGAGATTTAAGGTTTGACTGGCAAGGGCCTTCTAAATTGTGGAACAGAGGACTGCCAAGACTCCTTTCATGTTTCTGTTTCCTTTGCACATATGTAAAAGTCTTTTGGGCACAGGTGTGTTACATCAAGCCTGTATTTTTAGAGTGACCAGTGATGGCCCACTACAAAAATGAAAAACGGTGCATCTGAAAGGACCAGCTGTTGAGGCTACCATCACATTTGTCAAGGAAACAAGATGAGTTATGGTCACTCCCCAACAATCACCTCCAACTATCTTTCTCCATCCTTACCTAACCTACGGCCTATGCTTCAAAGATATAAACTATCCTCTTCTTCCCAGTGTCATCCTAGAGACTCAACTGTGAAGTTCATATAGCTTCTAAATACTTCGAGGTTGCAGGGCACACTTATAGGTTGATTTATCTCCTGAGTTTGGAATCAAATTGCTCTCTATCCAAAGACCTTCATTTAGAATATTGCTGTAGTCAGAATGATGCCCTGAACTTTAGGGAAAGAGACAAAGTATAGAGAAAAAAAGAGAAAAAGGACAAGAGAAAGCCTACTCCAAGTTTCACTAGTTTGCCAAATTCATACCTTTGCAGCCAGCCGACATTCCATCACCCTGATATTGAAATGAGAAGTTGCTGCCTTATTCATTTCCACACAGCTGTTGGCAATCACAAATACTGCTCCACTTGGGAGTTTCACATCAGTTGCCCTCAGAGGACTAAATTCTATCAACTTTGCCTATTGGAAGAAAAAAGACAGGTGAGATACAATGTATTAGAATTCAGAAAATGTTTAATCACTTATCTACTTTTTCACCTTAGCAAAATTTTTTCACAAAAATGCATTCATTCAATTCAAATATTATTTACTGACTTCCAGGCATTGTACTAGGCACTGGAGATGTAACAGTGAGTAAGACAGACACTGTCCCTGCCCTCATAGAGCTTACTATCCAGCAGGAAAGACAATCAAGTGGACAAATACATTCCTAGGTTGTGTTTCAACGGTAGAAAAGCACAGGCTGGTTTAGAGACACATGGTTGAAGCATCTGATCACCTAGTGTAGGCTCCTTTGAAACGGGGGAAATATATACTGAGTTCTTAAAGGACGAGCAAAAGTAGAGCAGACAGAGGATTTCTTGACCCAAATAGGATATCAAAAGGAGGGAAGTGCAAACAAGTTCAGAGGCAAAAAAAACATGAGGTGTTAATAAAGCTTTGGGTATTGAAATTTGCCTGGAGCTGAGTTTGAGGCTTGAGGGTTGGTGAGAGAGTAGAATGCAGAGGTAAAGCAGGAGCCAGATCATGAAGTGCTTTGCAAGCTCAAAGAACTCGGACTTTGTTCAGACTCTATAACATTAACATTGGCACTCTTGCTACCATGTCTGCTTGTCAGGTCTCATCCAAAACACCCAGAGTATTTTCTTAACATCAAACCATAATTTCCTCATGGTTCATGTCTTTGGCTTAGAGGAATTGACAATAAATATTCTTAATAAGAAGAAATCCAGGTAGTCTTAGAAAATAGCCAACCTTGTAGGAATCTGATGAAAAACTAGGAAAAGACTTTAAAGAAATATCTGCTTCTATTTTGGAAATGGGCAGTTTATGGGCAGCAACCAAAACCTCTACCCTGCCTAAGGGAGTTAGTAGCCAATGGGAAGTGGTATCCAGCTAAAGAATTCATCCCTGGTTTACTGTCGACATTCTTTTCCCCACCACTGAAGCCCCAAAAATGTTGACAGAGAAAAATGATACCAAAGAGTAAATTATAAAACGAAGGGTTGTGAATATATGTGGTAAGAGAAGTTAACATTTGGGTTTAAAACCAATAAGAGATTATGAAAATGCCATGAGATGAGAGATTTGGAACAAGAGCGGGAAAGGTGGTCCCAATAACTAGGGAGTTGAGAAATCTCATCTTAACAATGAAGAGAAAAAGAAGGGGGAAAAAACTAGGCACAAGACAAAAACAGATCTGAGGTATGATTCTGGAAGCCTGAGGAAGAGGTCATCAACATGAAACAGATTAGGTGAACTGGTAGCAGCCCTGAATTACAAAGTAGATGATAAATACCATTTACAATAGAACCTAATAGAATTGACTGCTCAGAACCTCTCCATATGAACTTTCCCTAGTTGATATTTCCAAATAGCTCAATGTCACATACGGTTCCTTCTTCTGCAAGAAATGATATGGACTGGTCCATCCCTCCTCCTTCAGTGCCAATATAACGCTCACTCTTGGCACAGATTTCTGCAAGTTCCACCTGAAAAAGTAAAAATTGATTTGCACTGTGAGTACAGTCATAATTTATTTCTCATTCATTTCTCACTCCAGGCGTGACAGACAGGTTTGAACTCCAGTGCCAACTCTGATCATTTGACAAAAATTGCCTGAAGCACTGTGTTAACAAGGACTCTAAGACTACCAGTGAGCTCAATAAGAAAATATAGCATAATGAATTAATGTTTGCAGTGGGATGGAATGAAATACTGGCTGTGCATGCCATGTATTTTCGCTTCATAAAAGACTCCAAAGGGCAAGCAGTTTCTTCTATCTTTCTATTTGCCCCATCCCCCTCTAGATTAATATCACCAAAAATCTCATATGAGTACTCACTAATCTCTCCCTTCCTTTGTCTTCCTTTGTTTCCCCACAGTGGACTTTTCTAGTCTCCACACAGCCAAAGTGGGGTCATGCAACTTTATCCTCCTGTCCAAAAGTAATGTCATTTCACATCCCTTTCATCAAGAAAGATCATGAACTAGCATCATCTCCCGAGACACATCTTCCTCCAATCATGATGAAGAGGCCCAACACACAAACGCAGTTCTAATCCAAACTGAGTAGTCAAAAAATGTGTTTAAGAATATTCAATGGCTGGGGCTCCTGTGTGGCTCAGTGGGTTAAAGCCTCTGCCTTAGCCTCAGGCCATGATCTCGAGGTCCTGGGATCGAGCCCCACATCAGGCTCAGCAGGGAGCCTGCTTCCCTTTCTCTGCCTGTCTCTCTGCCTACTTGTGATCTCTCTCTCTGTCAAGTAAATAAACAAAATCTTTAAAAAAAAAAAAAAAAGAATATTCAATGGCTTCCTACTGATTAATGAAATAAGTCTAAGCTCCTCAGTCTGGCATTTCAAAGCCTTCTAAAATGTGCAATCAATTTGCATATGCAATCATATTATCTACCACTCTTTTCCAATTAGATTTGTCTCCTTGACCATCTCACACATTTGTGCAACCTGGTATTACTTCCTATCTTCTCTCATATAAATCCTATAGCCAGTCAATATCCAGCTTACCAATTTGCTTTGATAGTGAGCTTAAGGGAGATCTTTTAAAGAAAAGTATTTGTTCAGTATTCCTGATGGTCTGAACTTAGGGTTTCCAGGGATAGTGGTAGAAATGAGAGAGGGATGTCATTAAAGACATTGTGTCTTTGTGGACTAAAGGCATGTTGTCAAAACACCTAGATTTTAGAATGTAAGGAAATAATATACCCAGGTGAAGAAGTCCACATAGTATTTGGTTAAGAATGATGAGACCTGAGTCTCTCTGTCACCTGGGCCAGTATGAAAAGTCACCTCCCCAGCAACATCAATAACAGCCACATTTACATGCTAAGTACCTGGCATAATCTCCTCTGTGAACAGTATCTCCTCCGGTTATCCTCCTTACACAGATGAGGAAAATGGGACTTGGAGACATAGAACAGAAAGTGGAAAAGCCATTTGAACCTCCTCTACCTGACTCCATAGCCTCTGCTCTTTTCACACTGGACTTCATTACTCCTCTCCTGGCCCCAACCCCTGGAGATAATATAACCTATTTTCTCACTACCTCAAAGCCATGTGAAATGACAAATGAGATCACCAAAAGTTAAGTATCCTCCCTTTTATGAGGAAAGAAAGTAAAGCACTGAGAAATATATGCTTATGAATTATTTTTAAAAATGTCTTCCATGTGGCAACAATAGGATACTTTTACTTTAAACACGATGTCAATTTTTCTAGGCTATCTATCTGGACAGAAATCAGAGGGACCCCAGAAGCCCCCAAAAGCTCAATGTCAAGGAGAGTCCACCTGCAGAGATGTGGACATCCCTACAGTTTGATGAATTGACAGATGGATCCATGACTGGATAGACAATACCCAAGAGTTCTAAATGTGAGGAAACAAAAGAAAATGAAGATAAGGAAGTCAAAAAATGAAAGGATGATTCATCTTACAGTCCCCCCAAAGTGCATAAGGAAATCAGTAGTAAATATGGGGGGAAAAAAACAGTTCCAGACACCTCCTTGGTTAAAGCCCCAAAGTTCCTGCCAACTAGCTGTTGTAGATTTCTCAATTTTTCCAAGTTTCTGTTTCTTCATATACTATTAATAATAATGATAGTTTTAGCAGTTAAGATTTATTGAGCACTTACTATATGCCAGGCACTGTTCTAATTAATTTTGTATAAATTAATTAATTACTTCTTATAATGATCCTGTAAGATAGGTAGTATATACTCATTTTACAGATGAGGAGTGCTTGCTTCGGCAGCACAGATACAGATGAGGAAACTGAGCAGGTTTATTAGCTGAAACTAAGCTAGTAATTACAAAGGTGAAATTCAAACCAATTGTCTAACTCCAGAGCTTATACTCTTAATCACCATGCCATATAACCTCCCATTCATAATATGGAGAAAAATACCCACCTGCCTAGCTATGGGAATATTGTGGTAATCCAATGAATTAAATAAAAATATCTCATAAGCTCTAAAGAATATACAATTGTACACAATTGTAAACAGTATACAATTGTTAATTTTATTATTTGTACATAATGAATAAGGAATCATTTGATTA
The DNA here is from genome assembly GCA_028533885.1 of Nasua narica. NCBI lineage: Eukaryota > Metazoa > Chordata > Mammalia > Carnivora > Procyonidae > Nasua > Nasua narica. The sequence continues at coordinate 33,204,063 of CM052797.1, read as the reverse complement.
ACACAAGTAGCTAAGTCCCAAGCCAAAAGCAAAGACAAGTATAATTATTCTGGAAAACACAACCATTTTTTAAACTGTTTAGGAAAAGACAGAATATAAAAGATTCCAGATGCCCCCAGGAGAACTAATTCAACAACAGGCAGTAATAGAGCCTGAGACAAACAGGAGCGTGTGTGCTCCATTTGAAGCAGTTTAGCCTAACTAGGGTTGGGGGGTGGTCCCTGCCCGCCAAACAAAGCATGCTTGTAGTAGAAACTTCAACTGCAGTCTGCAAGTGGCCTTTCCAGTGGCCCTAGCCCTTCACTCCATACCAAAAGCAAAAATGTCAAATCCAAAATGGTTATGACATGTGAAGAAACTAGAAACAAAAGTTTTTTTAAATCTCAAATCCTGATTAAGCAAAAAAAAATTGTATTCTTCTGTAGGTCCATGGCCTTAGCCGGCAACGTCATGACTCAAACTCAGAAACCCTTTAACAGAGGGAACTTAACAGCAGGGGGTGTAAATGGGAGCAGAGAATGCCTGTCATTCTGGGTAATATGAGGGATACATATGAGCCAGCCATGCCTATTCTGTCTTTGGGGGCCCTGGAAATAGAACTATAAAAAAGTCTTCCAAGAGTTATAATCCTTGCAAAGAATTGAATCAATACTCCATTTGGATGTGAAGTATGTAAAACAGCAATAGATTTCAGGAGAATAAGAAGATCTGTCAAAAACACATTAACAAAGTGTATGCAAAGATACCTATCAGAACTTCAAATAGAATTCGGGGACCCAATTCAATTTAACAAAGGATAAATTCATCTTTTTCCTAGATGTTTAAAGGATTCTGAGGCTCCTCCACTTCTCCTATCTCCCCACATCACAAACACACAGACACACAGACACAGACAGAGAGTCTCACACACACACACACATACACACACACACACACAAAGCCTGAGAACCCTCAGGCAAGAATAGTGAAGCTCTAAGTGAAAAGGGACTCATTTCCCTCCCCACCAATGTATTTTCTTCTGCCCTTATACCTGAGTACTTCAAGAACCACAGATAACTCCAAACTAGTCACTTGTAGCATTTAGCTCTATCCCTTCCTGCAAAATACTAATGTCTGAGAATCATTAGGGATGACCATTTGATTGCATGAGGAACTCTTCCAAAATTTATACCTAATAAACTCTTTTCTATTTTGAGCTCCTGCTCTCTGGACAGTTAAGAGAAATTTGGCATTATTTATAGATCTTCTTTTAAAGCTACTGAAGATAGTTAAACTAATTTAGCCCTTTGTGTATTCTTCTCTTGAAGCAGCCTGAGAAAGAATCAAAAGTCACATGGGTTCCCAAATTAAACAGCTTACCCATCTGCTGGCCAGTGGGGCACTGGTTAAAAGGAGAAATAACAGGGTTAGATTTAATAGTCACTGAGAAAGGAGGCACCTAGGTAGCTCAGTTAAGCATCAGACTCTTGATTTTGGTTCAAGTCATGATCTCAGGGTCCCGGGATGAAGCCTGGCTTTGGGCTCCCTGCTCAGCAGGGAGTCTGCTTGTTTCCCCCTTCCTTTGCCCCTCCCCACCATTCTCTCTCTCTTTCTAGAATAAATAAGTAAATCTTTTTTATTTTTATTTATTTATTTATTTTTAGTAAATCTTTTTTTAAAAAGTCACTGAGAGGGGCTGAAGATTCATGAATACCTTGCCTAGCTAAATCTGGATATTTACAAAAACAATAAAACAAAAAGACTCAAGATATTAATACAGTAAGTTCTATCTTTGTTTAGCAGTTTTATTAATGAGATTGTCAAAAGTAGAATAATTACATGATCAGGAAGTGTTAATCTCTGTGAGTCAGTTAGCCATGACTTTGAGATGCCTTGTGATTCAGAACACAAGGCCTTAATCAAGACAGCAGCATCCAGCTATCATTGGTCACCCAAGTGCAAGTCAAGAGAAAGGAAGGAAATGAGCAGTCCCATTCATTCACTTAAGGATCCTTTAAACAGTGTCCCACAGATAAGTGGGAAGGCCAGTGACTTCCCTCAAGGAGTTCTCAATACTGATATTGTCTCCAGGTGAACAAGTCCTTCAAAAGAAAGTGTAAAACTAGTGTGCTAATCAGCTTCTGTTTACCCCTCTCAGTCCTCTGTGCACCCATCTTCATCCTGCTATCTGCCGCAGGAGGCTGCCCAGCATGAACTGTACGCACTTTGCTCCCATTGGGTTCTTCCAACAGAGAGCTCTGGCAGGAAATGAGAAATTGAAATGTGGGGGAAGAATAGTGAAGTCAGGTCCCTCCCAGCCAAGGTCATTTTTAGGCCCAAGAGCGATAACAACTCAGCTATAAGTAGTCCTGGGTTTCCATACACCTACCTTTGTAAATTGTCTTTTATTATTGAATGTGCTGTTTTTCTATTATGAACCTGACTGATATATCTAGATAAGGTGAAAACATTAATGGCTCCTCTGACTTTTCTTCACATCAAATATTTTCCCTATTTTTCTACCCCTGCAATTCTCCTCCATCTTAACTTTCAAAATATCTGGGTTCTTATCTGGGACTATTTTCAAACTATTCCCCAAACTGGCAAGCCCATTAGGTAGAGCTCCAGGAGAAACTCTTCAAGAAATAGGTCCAAGGAAAGCCTAAAAGACTGATGTAGACTTGCTTTGTTTTGTAATATGGCTGATGGCTCTAACTTATAGACACTTTGAAGTGTTCTAAAAAAAGGGGGGGGGGGCCTGCTTTAATTAAAAAAAAAAAAAGAAGGAGGAGGAGGAGGCTATTATTTCTTCTCCACATCTCTAATTCAAAGGGATGTAACCCAAAGAGATTAGTCACCTTTACATCTTTTACTTCAAGAAAAGTTCCCTGAGGACGATGAGGGCCAATTCCCAAAATGCACACAACAGATGCATCTGACCCTGATGGTGGTTCAGATTTTAAAAAGTTTCAGGAAGTAATACAGAGAAGAAAAAAAAAGTTAAAATATTTAAAAGATCCAATGTGGGGTGCCTGGGTGGCTCATTTGGTTAATCATCTGCCTTCAGCTCAGGTCATGACCTCAGGGTCCTGGGATTGAGCCAGGGTTCCCTGCTCAGAGGGGAGCCTGCTTCTCCCTCTCCGCCCTGCTCAAGCTCTCTCGATCTCTTGATCTCTCTCTCTCTCAAATAAATAAATAAAATCTTAAGAAAAAAAAATCCAATGCTACAGAGAAATAACAGTGAGGAGGGTTCTCAAAAGTAAATCTGAAAAACCTGAAAAATCTAAAACCTGAAATCTGAAAAATCTGAGAACTCTAAAACCAATCAAAGAATAGGCCACAAACACTCAGTTGTAGCACTCACACCACAAGCACTCACTCACTTTTTTTTGTATGACAAAAAAAAAAAAGAACAAAAGTAGACTCTTCCATCTGTATGTATTGGAGAACATAATGTAATGAACCTAGAGAAGGCTAGTGGTTGGAACACATAGCTCTAAAAATAGCAAAGGTGCTTAGTGAGGGCAGAAGCACCATCTTCAAGTCAACTCCCTCCAAACTCTAAAGAGACAGACAAAGAAAACTTCCCCAACCTAACTGACCTGCAATCTACATTATCTGAATCTCCCAGATTTAGGAGGCTGTCAACGGACAGGAGTATTTTATGGAAGACAGTTTGGGATCCCAGGTTCATGGGGATTCTGACAAAATGCCTAAGATAGGTTTCTCCTAGCCCCTACTAGGATTGGATGAGGAAAAGCACCCTAAGGGGTGTGGTAACATACAGCCCTTGCTATTTCTCCGAATGACAATCCTAGAAGTACGTGTGTATGGTAAGACTATTAAAAGACTAACGTGAATCTAAAAGCTGATGATGAGATTCAAAGGGAGGAAATACAGAGCTGTTACTGTAAGGGCCTCAGACACCGCACTGGTGTCACCTGGGACTGGTGAGAAGTGCAGACTCAGGCCCCACCCCAGAACTGCTGAATCAGAATCTATAGCTTAACAAGATCCCCCCCCCACACCACATTAAATTTGAAAGCATTCCTCTCAATTGTTTCCTACAATGAGGCTTTCTTAATAAATTTAGCAGACAGGGAAGAATCAGAAGAAAGGGGAGGAAGTTAACAAAGCAAATGTCTTCAAAGGTCAAACTCTATATATGGTATTTTACATGTGCCATATGATTTAGTCTCCAAAACATCCATGAAATGTCAGAATTATAATTGCTGTTTTATAGAGAAAAAAATTGAGACTCAAAGAGGTCAACAAGCTAACCTAAGATTCAGAGCCAGAAAGATAGGTCTGATTCAAAGTCCACGAGACTATCTTGTTCTCCTGCCTCAGGCAACAGAGGCTGTGCCTGGATACCAGGCCCTGGTAAGCAGATGGAGCAAAATTTATGTACATACAAACTGAACATCCCTTCCGTTAGAATGAACAATGAAGTTGGCCATGAGCACCAGGATGCAGACACTTCTGAGTCATCATAATTTCACTCCATTTTATCCCCAGAGAGGGGATCCAAAAACAATCCCGAGAACCTCCTTCCCGAACAGCCTCAACCCAGGGTGATCTCAATATAAGGCTGATATCTTGGTATGATTTCTGGAGCCTAATAATAATAGCAGCTAACACATTGAGACAGACACTGTTTCAAGCACTTTTCATGTACTATCAAATTTCAAATTCATGAAGGAGGTTTTTATTACTAAATCCATTTTATTTTTTTTTTAAGATTTTATTTATTTATTTGACAGAGAGAGAGATCACAAGTAGGCAGAGAGGCAGGCAGGGGCGGGGGGAAGTAGGCTCTCTGCTGAGCAGAGAGCCCGATGCGGGGCTCGACCCCAGGACCCTGAGATCATGACCTGAGCCGAAGGCAGAGGCCCCAACCCGCTAAGCCACCCAGGCGCCCCCTAAATCCATTTTATAATGAAGAAACTGAAGCAGAGAGGCTAAGTAAATTGCCCAAGATTATTCAGCCACTAAGTGACAGAATCAGGATTTGAACTCAGAGTTTCTATGTTTTGACCACAATACTATTCTTTATCTCAGTAGAATTTCAGAGGTGGGCCAGAACCCAAAATTCAGGAGCCCCAGAAAGCCTCCCTGAGTACTTTTATCACTCACTAGTACAATTAATCCAATCCCTTTCATTGTTTAAAATCTAAAAAAAGAAAACAAACACATACCAAGTAACTATTACTGGGGGGGGGGGGGGGCCAGAAGGAGGAGGGCATAGCCAAAAAAGAAAAAAAAAGTTGTGGCAAGACAGAAGAAAGCAGAAGTCCAGCCAGACTGATGGCATCAGACAAGAATATGACCCAAGTCATTGCTACTAAATACCAAAAGGGCCTCTAATGCCTGTGGTAAAGGCTGGTGTCGCTCACTTGGCTGACAGACCATTTATTTTGGCTCTGACCTTTGAAAGACGTTAAATAATGATGATAATAATGGATGGGCAGTAGGCCTGCAATCTCTGTGGTTTGGAAAGTGTTTCCTGGAACTGCACGTCCCTTCCCGTGGTCAAAGGGACGCTCCCATTCCTCCGGGGAGGGTTTTTCATACAGAGTTTTGAGCAGCACAGGCCTGTCCCCACCCTCAAGGTCCTAACTACAATAACTCTGACTGTAAACCAATCTGGACTCTCTGGGAGAAGGTAAAGAAGCTGGGGCATTAAGTATGATTTACACGCCTCCCCCCAACATAATCACAATTGTTAAAATTAACATGTGTTAGTTTTCCTAGTATGACTCCAACTATAAGAAATGGACCCAAACCAAAGATGAAAAAATAAGTACCATGGGTCATCATCAAAATCATACCAAATCCATAACTGCCTTGGAGAAAGGGTTCCGTGTGTACAAAATTCAATTCACAAAGACTGTGACATGAATTTGGAAGAATATTTAGGGTCAGGAAATGGTGGAGAGTGTTAAATTGATTTTACTGAATTGTGCTCAAATGTTATGCCAAGAGCATCTACTAAAGGTCAGTATAAGAAATAGTCATGTAACATCACTTGTATTTTTCAGACTGATGGCGAGGTCATTCACAATATGTTTTATGTGCTATAAAGAATCCATGTAAAAAACACATTTTTTCCCCAAATACTTTATTTTTTCAGTGTTCCAAGAAACACATTTTAGAATTTAATACCCCAGGGAAAACATAGCCTCTTCTGAAGAACTGAAATGATGTCTCTATTTTGGGCACAAGACCTACAAAACTTACTATTTTTCCTTGTTAATTTGGCTTCCAGGAATCTCAGCAAACTATTAAATAAAACCCAATTATATTAAGTAACAGTTTTTACAATTACATTAAGTAATTAGCAGTCATTAAAAGGTGTGTTTTCATTTCCTTCCTTTGCCCTTAGCTTTCTGTATCTAATTTATTAACCTTTTGAATATATACTCTTGGTCATATAATTCTTAACATTTTCTTCAAAATAAATAGGCATTTGGAATAAATGAAAGAAAAAATTGAGACATAACATGCGTCAGGTGGCATAGTCGTGTTAAGAGGGGCAATGAAAAGCAATAGTACATACTAAGAAGAGAAAGTAAAAATAATAATGAGATCCAGTAACCATATTCCAGAAGGAATAGTTGAAAAAATAGTGGATATATGACCTAAAGAAAGAGTAAGAGGAACCAGAAGAACTTCCTTCAAACTCTGAAAGACTCTAATAGCAAAAGGAGAAACAGACTCACAAATACAGAGAACAGACTGGTGGTTGGCAGAAGGGAGGGGGTGGGAGGAAGGAAAAAGTGGGTGATACAGGCTTCCAATCATGAAATGAGTAAGTCATAGGAATAAAAGGTACAGCATAGGGAATATAGTCAATGGTATTGTAATAGTGTTGTATAGCAACAAATGGTAGCTTCACTTGTCCTGAGCACAGCATAACACATAGAGTTGTTGATCACTAGGTTGTATACCTGAAACTAATGTCATATTGTGTGTCAACTATGTATCAATAAAAAAAAAAAGAAAAAAGAAGATACTTGTCTTTTGCCAGTCCATTAAATAAGAAGGAAAAAGAAAAAGAAGGAGAAAATTGGGGATTCAGATAGAAAGGGTAAGTTGTGTTTAAATACAAGAAAAATCTTCCAATGACTAAAATGGTCCAAGAATGAAAAGGGCTAATTCGTGAAGCAATTAGATCACTGGGGACATTCAACCAAAGGCTAGAAAATTGTCTCCTATGAATGTTGAGGGGCAGAATTTTGCTGTGGTTGGTAGGTGACTAGAATAACTATGCACATAGGAGAGGGTCCCTTAGAGTTAGGGTTCAGACACAGAAACACTTAACTTCAGCTGTTGGGGAATCTACATATTTCCTTACCTTCCCCGAGACTGTACATATTGTAACTATTTTGTTGGACAAAAGATGAGGATGAAAATAAAAGGCCTAGAGACTCTGCTGTGACTCAAGGAACTCCTCCTGCTTGTGTCACAGAATCTTTCCAAGGGAGGAGAAGCTTTCCTGTGCTTTGTAGGGCAGGAGATGGAAGTAAAGAAAGAACTTCATAAAACAGTAGGATATTTCCATTTTGCCTTATATCCCAAAATATGGATTCTCAGGCACACACCTATTCCATCATTCATCATCTCTATGAGGCCTTTCAGACACATGCTGGTTTGGAGGCACCAGGACCACTTACCTTCACCCGCCATGTGATCTACCGGCCCCCTCTCTGCACTGCACATCAAACTCTATGTAAGGGCAGCTAGGAACAGGTTGATGTGATCTTTTATACAGCATTTTTTAACATATATTCAGAGATCTAAACTATGTACTGTAGGAGAACCAAAAGAAGTGCCAAAATTCATCCAAGATTTGCTTCCATGAATGGACAGTGTTATCACAAACAAAGCCCAAGAACAGACTAATCCAAAAGGTAGAAAAACTGACTGCAAAAACTTGTCTTTTAGAAAATAAATGTCCGATTGCAATCTCTTTCTCTAGATTTTCACTCCTTGTTGGGTACCCATGTGTAGTCATTCCTGACACTCCCCTAAATTATAAATGTTATAAATACTGTGTTCAACAAAAGACCAAGATGAAAACAGAGATAGTATTAGAAATGATACTGCCTAAACACTCCCCTGAATATAAGTACAGAAATGCCAGATAATGGTTTAGCAAACCCTTGGCAGAAGGTTTCAGAGGAAGGGCAAATAATTTCTAATGGAAGAGGAACTAACCTAGTCCAGGACATGTTTCCAATTGGTAAGATAACTTGTTACAAAATACATCCACTTTACATTCTGCCAATACATGTAACAAGAGACACTAATGTTGTCTAAAGTGGGGCGGGGGTAGGGGGAGAGAAGGGGAGAAAAACACAAAGAAAATACAAAGATGGTTTCCAAGAGATACTGGTAAAGACGAACCCTGGTTGCTTTGCAAAGTGGGTAATAGTTTCTCTGCCATTGGACCAAAGAGCAACCTGCAACATCAGCCATAGCTGTGCCTTGGAAGGAGCTCTGCTCACTTTCCTTCTCCACCTCATGAGTCTTCCCTTCCACTTCCTTGGAAGGATATGTACATTACTTATTCCTACAGCTGAAGTTTTAGCTTTTCAAAGCATGGTAGAATAGTCTGTGCTTTATGTCAACATAGGACATATACTTGGAATAACAGGTCACTTTTGCCTGTCATCTCCTACTCTACTTCCACATCTCGACTCCACAAGGCCTTCTCTAAAACTATCACTCCCCATGTAAATTGGGTCCTTCCTGTTTTTCTTTCTCAGAGTCTGTTCCCGTCATAGTATTTATCACAATCTCTGTGAACATATTTGTATGTTGGTTTAATACTGGTTTCCCCTGGGGCGCCTGGGTGGCTCAGTGGGTTGAAGCCTCTGCCTTCAACTCAGGTCATGATCTCAGGGTCCTGGCATCGAGCCCCGCATTGGGCTCTCTGCTCAGCAGGGAGCCTGCTTCCTCCTTTCCCTCTGCCTGCCTCTCGGCTTACTCGTAATCTCTCTCTCTCTCTGTCAAATAAATAAATAAAATCTTTTAAAAAAAAATACTGGTTTCCCCCATTTCCCCCATAAGGTAAGGGAGCATGTGTCTGTTCACTCCTATATCTATAATACCTAAACTATTTGTTGATAAATAAATATTGAATGAATACAGTAACAAATGAATATATGATGTCAACTCCTCATCCCCCTACTAATCCACCGTATGTGAAAACAAAAATATGCCCAGGGCCCCTGGGTGGCTCAGTTGGTTAAGCGTCTGACTCTTGATTTTGGACAGACGATGATCGCAGCATTGTGAGATTGAGCCCTGCGTTGGGCTCTGTGCTGGGTGAGGAGCCTGCTTGAGATTATCTCTCCCTTTCCCTTTGCCCCTCCCTCCTTCCTTTGTCTCTCTCTCTCTCTCTCTAAAAATAATAATAATAATAAAGAAACAAACAAACAAACGAAAATATGCCCCTAGAAAATGAATATGTATGAAATAAAAACACTGGGACCCCCTCACAACTCAGCCATCACATGACACTGGCACATCATGTAGAACGGAACACCACTTTCTCTCTTTCGCTTCATTTAGAGTTTATTCTTCCTTACTTCCATGTGCTGAGATACAGGGAAAAAAATCAAGAAAACTCATTATCATCAATAATTTCCACCTTCTACCTTTGACAGTAATATAAAAGAGAGAAGGATTTTGCTTATTTCCATTTTTCTAATTTATTTCACGGAAAATGTGCCAGCGATTATTAAAATATCTACAATGTCAATAACATGAAAAGGAAGAAATAAAGGAACCTAGAAAATTCTCCTGAATAAAAATAATTTCTTACCAAACAAATGATGCTCTGTGTAGAAGGATTTGAGTGATAAAACCACTTAAGACATCCCCAAACAGAAGATTTCTCAGTATGTTAATGGAAACTCCCTGCCGCCATTATCCGAGAGATTAGTGTTTCCCCATCTTGGATTGAGACCTTGAGACAGAACAGCTTTCCCCCTTTACTTTGCTCCTACACCTCTTCTTCGTACTGATCTCATGCTCATCATAATTTTAGAAAACCTCTTAGAACAATGCTTTTAGACAATCGGTAGCAACCTCTTAATTGATCATGCAATCAGCTTAGTCATTCAAAATAAACCTTTTAAATGGAATGGAAATCATTGCAATTAGAAAGGGTATGTATTGGGACACCTGAGTGGCACAGTCAGTGGAGCATCTGACTCTTGGTTTTGGTTCAGGTCATGATCTCAGGGTTGTGAGACCAAGCCCCATGTCAGGCTCCATGCTCAGCAGTCTTCTTGAGACCCTGTTTCCCTCTCTCTTTGCCCCTCCCACTGCACTCTCTCTCAAATAAATGAATAAATCTTAAAAAGGTGGGGTACATATTGTTTGGTGAAAATTCTGAGTTTGTTTGACCATGTATATTACACATTACATTGCAGTGCAAAACATATTTTACTGTGAGTCATAGTTAAAAAGTCTGAGAAACTTTGACTTAAAGTAATAGTAGCAGAAATCTAAGAGAAAGCTACAGATAGGTATTTTATAGGTCAGTGCTTATTTATGAATCCAGCTTTCTTCCTTTCATTAAATATTAACAAATGCCTACAATCTGTATAGAAAATCTGATCCCTAATGCTTTAAACTTGAAACTACACTGGGATTCCCCAGTTCTTTCTAGTGAGGCTAAAAATCTAACTCCTTAAAGTCAGGCCACTGCAGCCATATTTTCAGTTTTCAGGAACATGTGAAGGCCTTACCTACCCTCTTACAGAATCTGCTGTACAGTTCCTCCTTAATCTTTGCCAGAAAAGCCCTTCTTCTCTCTTTCTTTCTTTCTTTCTTTCTTTCTTTCTTTCTTTCAGATTTATTTATTTATTTTAGAAAGAGAGAGAGCAAGCTGGGGGAGGAGCAGGAAGAGAAGGAGAGAATCTCAAGCAGACTCTGTGCTGAATCCAGAGCCCCATGTGGGGCTCAATCTCATGACCACAAGAACATTACCTGAGCCAAAATCCAGACTCACACACTTAACCAACTGAGCCAACCTAATGCTCTGTAATAGTCTTTCTTAATTTGCTCTATGGATCTGCTTTTTTTTTTTTCCTAGCCACCTTTTATAGCCCTTCCAACTATGATTGAATCCTAACTCTTTTCTCATTTGGGTACCCCAATTTACCCTTTGTGATATAATAAAAATAAATATTTTATTCTTTTTCTGGTTCCTGGCACACAGCTCCTAAAGCTACTGGAATTTCTGAAGTATTTTTTGCATACTAATGAGATTAATGGTGGCTGAGGGCTCCCAGATCACTTCAGGATCGGGGCTGGTCCCATAAAAGATCAAGGCATGGGTTAGGGGATTGGAACTTTCAGCCCACCCAAGCCCTTTGGGGAGAGAAGAGAGGCTAGAGATTGAGTTAATTACCAATGACCAATGATTTAATCAATCAGTCCTATGTAGTAAAACATCCATAAAAAACCCTAAAAGACTGGGTTTAGAGAGCTTTGGGTTGGTAGACACCTCAAGGTGCCGGCAGAGTGCACACCCAAAGAAGGCATAAAAGCTCTGCGCCACCCCCTCATCCAATGTTTGTTCTATGCATCTCTTCATTTGACTGTTACTGAGTTGTATGATTTATAATAAACCAATAATAATAAGTAAGGGGCTTTCCTGAATGCTATGAGTCATTCTAGCAAATTATTGAAATTGAGGAGAAGGTTGGTGGAACCCCTGAATTTATAGCTAGTTGGTCAGAAGTAGAAGTACAATTGGGAGTTGCAACTGGCATTTGAAGTGGGGCGGGGGGAGGGAGTCTCATAAAACTGAGTCCTTAACTTATGGAATCTGATGCTAACTCCAGGTGGATTGGATTGCATTGCATTGCATTGAATTGAATTGAAGGACACCTATTTGGTGTCTAGAGAGTTGGAGAACTGGTTAGTGTTAGAAAAAAAACCATAGATTTGGGGTCGGAAGTGTTGTAAATAAAACCAGTTCTTACACTCTTCCTCCAAGGTCTTAGCCACTATTCTCGGTTCCCTGAATTTTCTATATTATTTATAAAACTCAGTGTAATGAACCCCTATGAGATATCCAGCTACCCATTTCCAGTATCTACTGTTTTCTGAAGGCACCGTCCCCTTTCTTCTCCTCATTCCCCAACCCAACTATCACAAGGTTATAGTAATATAATCCTGAATGCTGGATTCACACACTGTAATCCCCCATCTCCCACCTCCATACAAACACGCAACCCCCACCATCACAGTTCAGAGATGAAGGAAAACTACCCAGATTCCCCTCTAGATTCTAGATTCCCTTCTGCAAGGGAATCTTCCCAATGGAGAAAGAGAAAGTCAGTTCAGGGATATCTGGATCTGTTCTATATGATCTTAGAAGCTGTCAGCAATCTTTTTTCTTTTTTCTTCTTCTTTTTTTTAACCACAGGGACCAGAGAAGTAGAGAAAGCATGTCTGAAGATAGAGAAGAATGACAGACAGGCAACAAGAAAACAAGGCAGTGACAGAGGCAAATCTAACAACATGAAGGTTTCTGTTCATTCCTGAAACCTAGGTATAATCCATTATTGTAGACAACAAAATGGCTACAAAACTTTCCCTCCCTATTTCCAATCCTTGCAATGTGACTTTGCAGCTCCTCCCATTAAAAGGTAGAATCTATTTCTATTTCTCCACTTTTTGAGTGATGCACCTTGTTTTGACCAATGGGATATGTGGCAAATGTGACACAAACAGCTTTGAAGAGCTTTCATACATGGAGCTTGCCCTCTTGCCGTCCTTGGAAGCCTGAGATCTTCATTTGAACAAGCCTGGGCTAGCCTGGTGGATGATGAGAGACATGTGGCCCAGTTGCACCCATCATCCTAGCTGACCACCAGCCAACCCAGAAGCAGCCTGCCTAGCTGTCTAGCAGCTGAGAGCAGATGTGTGAATGAACCCAGCCAAGACAAGCATAAGCACAGTCAAACCGAATACAGCCCCAACGGTTGTTGTTTTAAGCCACTAAGTTTGGGGAGGGTTACACAGCAAAGGCTAACAAATAAACCCACCTTTGCATTCCAGGACACATCTCTTGAATGTGCTTTTTATCCTGCAAGCAAGAGTTTTAATAATTACATTTGCATTTGAAAATATTTTATCATCACAGAAGCCCAAAGAATATTCAAATATTTAAACAGTTTTAAACATTTTGTTCCATCGAGTTAAAAAAATATATATGGAACTATTCACACAATTGCATTTTATCCTTTCCCAGGCTCCAAATCATCTCCTTTATAGCTTATCAATTTTTTTTATTATATATGTACTACCAAAATAAGTACCCTATTGTATTTTCATAACAATAAATTCATGGTCTGACCCCTGCTTATTTCTTCTACCATAAGCTCCTGCTACTTTTATCACATAGCCCAAGCTCCTGTCCAAGCAAACTAATTTCAGTTTCCTGAATATACTCTCTATGCATATATGTCTTTGAAAATGCTAATCTGCCTGCATTCATTCAATAGATACCTATTGAGTGTCAACTGTGGGCTAGGCATTGTTATAGGTTCTAGAAATAGAGCAGGTGAAGAAATGAGACCAGAATTCTATGGTCTTCTTGTCTTCAAACTATGGGTAATTGCTCTTTCACCGAGACTAAATTCAAGCAGCAACTCTTCTGGGAAATTTTCATGGCCTCCTAGAACTGACTTACAAACTTTGACTCTCTGCTCTATCATAGCACTTAATCAGTATAACACAGTGGCTAAAGCTTGTAAGTTTCCTCTCTACAAAATGGGAGTTACAATAATTACCCAATTGACTGGGTTGTTATAAAGATTTTAAAAGCCTTGTACATAGTTAATGCACAATAAATATTGCTTAATTTTTTAAAATACCCTGTTGTTCTATAATGAGAATACATTGCTCTTGTAGTAAGAAAAATAACTTTCAAGGAATCTATAATCATTCCTGATGAAATCAGGAAAAACCTAAAGTTTTTAAAAATATCTTTGTACCCATTTAAGATGATATGTTGTATTTCCCACTTCTATTCATGACTCTAGGAACCTGCAGCTTACAAACAGGCCTCAAAACTAAAATTCACACTTGAAAACTGTTTGTATTCCTACCACCATTACTTTCAGTCAATACATACACATTTTAACTATAACACTTTAATTTAAAATATTTCACTGATCTTAAATTCCTGGCCAATAAGCAAAAACTTTTACTTTACTACTTTACAACAGCTTCTTTTCTCCAGTAGAAAGAAAATTAGGAAGCAGAAAATAAAACAAAGAGAGCATGAGATTTACACAAGTACAAAGAATACAGTTAAAGATAAAAAAGATGTTTTCATATTCATCAAGGGAGATTTGCACCTTTAGAAACACCACCACTTTGGGTAACCAATTATGTATTACAGGAGTATGTCAGTTTCATTGCCTTGAATAACTCCTTATATAATAAGTCCTTCACCTGAAAATGTAAGAGCCAGGGGATAAAATTCAGAAAATTCACGCTGGAGCCCAAGAGAGACAGTGTTTACGTCCCATTAGTGTGACAACTCTACAAATGTGCAAGCTTGGATTTATGGGACATGCTATCATATATGTATATGACAAACAAAGCCTACTGGCCACTAGGAGGAATCCAGCACCTGGTGCAAATTACTGAAACTAGGAATTATAGTTACATTTTTAACAACAGTGTGGCATAGACTCCAACTACTCAAAATGGACATTAGCTATAGAAGAGGAAAGAGAAATGGTGGATCAGTCCTACCTAGATCTAATAATCCTTAAATACTTAAATAAATGTGGATAAATGAATAAATCCTCAGGATTAAGCCTAACTGTCAAATTAATAGAATCTCAAGTGTTGATCCTAAATAAAAGCCTAAGCAATCATTTACGTTATCACCAGCAAATTATCATATTGCAAATGAGAGCACATTTTTTTCTTAATTCAGTTAGGCACCAGACTATATTTACACTGAGAATCCAGAGATTTAAAAAGCAGTAGTCTGTCTCTGCACTTGAAGACCTCAAGACAATCTAAGAGAAACATCTTCGCAATACAAAGTGAGAAGCACTATAGTGAAGTTAGAGGTTCTCTTGTGGTCACATTGACAAGGGAGGTTTAATCAAGAGGGAATCCACTATATAGTTTTATAGATTCAACCCACATTTCCAGTTGGTCATCTCACAAAGGCAAAAGCATGCCACTGACATGGATGGCACCAAATGGGCAAACACGTGTGAATGGTTCTGCAGCCAACAATACAACTGCCCATCTACCCAACTACCAATCTCACAAGCCAAGGACAGCACTGTTTTATCTTTTCTTTCCTATAATGTACCAACTAGATGGCTAGAAAAACCTAAAAGATTAAATGACAACCCTGACTTCTATTAACACTACTCACCTGGAAAGGGGAAAAAAAAAAACAGAACCTAGAAATGGACCCTCAACTCTATGGTCAACTAATCTTCAACAAAGCAAGAAAGAGTAAAGCTGGGAAGAATATCCAGTGTAAAAAAAGATAGTCTCTTCAACAAATGGTGTTGGGAAAACTGGACAGCCACATGCAGAAGAATAAACTGGACCATTTTCTTACACCATACACAAGATAAACTTAAAATGGAAGAAAGACCTAAATGTGAGACAGGAATCCATCAAAATCCTAGAGGAGAACACAACCTCTTCGACCTTGGCCATATCAACTTCTTGCTAGACAGGTTTCCAAAGGCAAGGGAAACAAAAGCAAAAATGAACTATAGGGACTTCGTCAAGATAAAAAGCTTTTGCACAGCAAAGAAAACAGTTAACAAAACCAAAAGACCACCTACAGAATGGGAGAAGATATTTGTTAATGTCTTAATCAGATAAAGGGTTAGTATCCAGGTCTATAAAGAAGTTAGCAAACTCAATACCCCAAAAGCAAGTAATCCAGTAAAGAAATAGGCAGAAGACATGAACAGACATTTCTCCAAAGAAGACATACAAATGGCCAACAGACATATGAGAAATGCTCAACATCACTCATCATTAGGAAAATACAAATCAAAACCACAACAAGATACCACCTCACACTTGTCAGAATGGCTAAAATTAACAAGTCAGGAAACAACAAATGTTGGTGAGGATGAGGAAAAAGGGGAACCCCCTTACTCTATTGGTAGGAATGTAAGCTGGTATAGCCATTCTGAAAAACAGTATGGAGTTTCTTCAAAAAGTTAAAAATAGAGCTACCCTATGTCACAGCAATTGCAGTACTAAGATATTTACCCAAAGGACACAAACGTTGTGATCCGAAGGGGCACGTGCACCCCAATGTTTATAGCAGCAATGTCCACGATAGCGAAATTATGGAAAGAGCCCAGATGTCCACTGACAAATGAATGGATAAAGAAGATGTGGTATATATACACAATGGAATATTTCAGGCATCAGAAAGGATGAACTCTTACCGTTACATTGATGTGGATGGAACTGGAGGGTATTATGCTAAGCAAAATAAGTCAATCACCATTATCAATATGATTTCACTCATATGTGTAATTCAAGAAACAAAACAGAGAATCACAGGGGAAGGGAGGAAAAAATAAAACAAGATGAAATCAGAGAGAGAAACAAACCATAAGAGACCTTTACCTATTGGAAACAAACTGAGGATTGCTAGAGGGGAGGGGGGTGGAAGGTTGGGTAACTGCGTGATGGGCATTAAGGAAGGCATGTGATGTAATGAGCATTCAGTGTTGTACGCAACTGATAAATCACTGAACTCCACATTTGAAACTAATGATAAACTATATGTTAACTAACTGAATTTAAATAAAATAAGTTTTTTAAAAAAGAAAAAAGTTAATACATGTAAAAAAGTGTGCACATGACAGGCAGTTGTCTGCCTATGTCAGGCCACTCTTAAGTCCACCTGTTCTCTGCAGAAGCTCTGGCTTAATTCCAACATTTATCTACACAGGCTGCAGTATCATTTTTACAGTTAGATATATACTACTGATCAACCTCTTTTAATCTAACAGAAAGCTTTAAAGAATTAAGCCTGTGTAGCATAAACCCTTTAAAAGACTACAATAATTAGAGATACAGAGACATGTAAATATTTGTTAGTCAAACCAAATTTGTGTTGCCTGGTATTTTCTTTGGAGCCGGCCCATGTCATTACACTGAAATGTGATATACACAAACCCTGAGTGACTGCAAGTGAAATAATGTGACTCTATATACACCATGACAGTTTAAAATTACATTTGCTTGGGTTATTTTTATGTTAGATATTTCAAACCATTTATTCCAAGCTTAGTACATTTTGTTTCCTAAACAAAACAATGAAGGAAAACATAAAAATAGTTAAAAAGAAGTGGAACAGTAGAGGATTTTAGTTCCTTGACAAAGCTGAGGATTTGTGATTTTTAAGTCATCAGTATGTTCATTCAACAAATATGCATTGACTGTTGTGTTTATTAAAACACATAAAACACATAATAGACAGCTAGATATGTTACAGTATATTTTTCCACTCTTAAAGGACTTTTTAGACTATGTTTGAACTATTATTAACAAAAAGCTAACCTTTATAAAAAGGGAATTTATATTACATACCTAAACTAAGGCATTCTTTTGGATAGGCAGCAGAGCTCTACCTATATCTACGTATTAAAAAATTAAGTATAACGGAATAGACAGAAATCATATGATGTGATTTACTGAGAAGGACATCACCCACATAGTATTGCTGGTGGAAAAAAGGTTCATCTCAATCTAACTATAAGACAACCATCCCAACAAATCCAAGTTGAGGAAATTTGACACCCCCCCCAAAAAATTAGTCTGGACTGTTCAAAAATGCTTATGTCATGAAAGACGAAAAAGCTGGGGGACAGTTCTAGAATAAAAGAAACGAAAGAAACACAACAAGTATATGTAATGGTTGGGTCAGTAAAAAATTTAAAAGAAAGAAAAAGAAACAAGAGCAAAGCTTTAAAGGACGTTCTTATTGGGACAACTGGGAAATTTGAATATGGGCTGCATATTAGATAATTATATTGTATCAATATGATAATTTATTCAGTTATGTTGAACAATGCTTTGTTCTTAGTAGACAAATGCTGAAATATTTAAGGATGATGTCTGCAATTAACTCTCAATGGTTCAGGAAAAAAGTAGAGAAAAAGCGAACTTGGCAAAACGTTTACAAGGATCTAGATAAAACACACGTGAATTCATTGCCTCTTCTTGCACTTTTTCTATACAATTGAAATTTCCCCATAATAAAAAATTGAGAAAAAAGCTTTCAGTACTACATTAACAATCAATCTAATTCAATATGTGATATTTAACACTGTTGTCAACAAGTAACAGTGTATCATACTTTAAAACATTGTTCAAAAACATCGAAGCAAATCAATGAAAACTTCTAAATATTAAGGCATCCTGGCATTAAAACAAGCTTCTGTGAATTATTCCTAAAGGAATAATGCATTTTTTATTTTTTCTGACAAATTTTTTGCTTTTTCAGTAAATTCATCACCAATTTGAAGAATTAAAATATTTATAAAATCTGACAATTAGAATATTTTTCATGAAAGTAAACATAAACACAACTTAAGTTATAACAGTAAAAAGGAGTACTTTCACCTCTTTCCTAGGTAGAGGTCTTTACAGCACGTAAAATGAATTCACATTTAATTTTTTTTATTTTGAATTTTACTGATCGCTTGATTTTTGCATATTTTTCACAAAAACATCCAAAGTTGTATCAAAAGAAAAAACAGTAATCACATATTCTCTGGATGCTCTTGTAACCACAGGAGTCATGACCAATTTTATCTTCCCTGAGCTTACTTAAATTATAGGAGATTATGAGCTTTGATGACCACACATAAAGTTCCCCAGAGCCCTGCTTCCACTTGATTTAAATAAACACAGTCAAAACTAACAAGTGTTTAATAGCCTAGAATGTCTTCTTATGTGGGATGTTACCCAAGATCTTTGAAACAATTATATTTTATTTGCATGCTTAAAATAATTAAATCAACATATTAGTCAAAGAGTAACCTGGGTGGCACTCATTAAAATCTATCATTTGATACCCAAAAAAACCCACCCCCCTCTTATATTGTCCTTAGTAACAGTATATTGGTGTTGATAGAAAGCAGGCACCAGAGTGTTAACAGCACACAACCTGGGTTTCTAGAAGATGAATGTAAAGAACTTCCCTAGTTCATTATAAGAAACAAAATGAAATGAGATTCATCACTCCTGCTCCCACTATTGCTCTAAAGAAGTTATGATATTCCATGGGAAATAATTTAATTATGGGATGTTACTCTAAAATGTCAAATTGCCAACCTGCCAGTTGAATAGCCTGCATATGTGAAATGAAATTTTAGCAAATGTTACCTTTGCCATTGAGACACCTAGAGAGAAAATCCTTCCTTCTTTGAAAAGTTTTAATTCCTTAAAATACTTATTTTTGAAGAAACTTAAAAAGCAAAACAATAGGAACTCTGGCTTACATTATTCATTTTAGTAATTTATTGTGGGATCTCTTCATATAAGAGTGAAACGATAACAAGAGAATTATAATGATATCGTGAAATAAGGGTTAAAAAGCATAAAACATACCACTCTAGACAACAGAATAGGATTTGAGAATAAAAATTCGGTAAGTTGAGGCAACTGGCAGTATTAACAACACCTAACTCTAACCAGTGTCAAAGGCATGAGACTTTCTTAGGCCAGCTCCAGAAGAGTAGCTTCACAATCCAATGTATTACAGAAAAGTAGGATCTTAAAATACCAAGCAATAACTTGATTGGAAAGCTCACTAGACAGTTTTTCCTCTCTAATTTTGTCTTTTTCCCCTGAATGTTAAGTCTAATATTGACCATTTAAGATTCCCTAGATAAAGTGAGACAAATGGTACTCAGCCATTCACTGTGCTCATCTCCAACTGGAACTCCCATGAAAAATGGGTAAGGAGATATACAAAGCAAAGTCTGGAAATCCACTATAAGATCCTAATCCAAAAACACAAAAGTTGCCCTTAAGGGATACCTACTGACTCTGCTTTTACCTAACCTTAGATATCCCACAGAAAGGAAAGAAGCCCAACCTGCCAGGGCCCTGGAGTATCCCACTCTACCCTGGCTTTCTGTAGCTACAAATGGCTCCTTATGGCAGAATCAGCAAAATTGCATCAGGGAACTACTAGTCCGCTTAAGAGAAAATTCTGCAAACCAACAAGATGAACTTTATCCAGAGAAGAAAGGTTCAGAATAGCTAACAGTTAAATGCTTAATAATATACTTCAGCTTAAATGCCAATCCCTACATCCTCATGTGATTGCTGCCCATAATAATACCCAATTTTACCAACAATTGGTTAATTGTTTTAATTAGTAATTTTTTCTCTTCCTCACCTCTCTTACTTTGATTCTATGTACTAATCACATAATCTAAAGCAGCCTTTCTCCAAGTCATTCTCCATCTTTGCCAGACTTCATTCTCCTTATTTCCCTATGTGAAAGCGTATTGCCCATTTACTTATTTATTATCTGTATCTCCCTTCTAGTATAAAAGCTCCTTGTCTACTTTACTTTTCCAGCCCCAATTCTAGAAAAGTACCTGGTTGAATAAACACTGTTAAATAAAGGAATTAAAAGTAAGGTTCTTTTTACTACCCCAACCCATTTGGGGTTCATGATATCCCTGAACCTCAGAGTTAAAAGGAAAATAAAAAGGCTTCCAGTAAAACTAGCCTAACCATTTTCCAGAAATTCTCCCCTGTAGAGAAAATCTACATTTTGTTAATTTGAATGAGAATTATAGATTATTACTACCATCATCATCATCATCATCATCATCATCATAAAGTGAGGATGACCGTAAGGATCCTTACCACTTACTATAAGTTGGATGTTGTATTTTATATAATTACTCTAATCTTCACAACATCTTTACTGGGTAAATATTATGATCCTAATTTTACAAACGAAGAAACAGAGAGATTAAGTAATGTGCCAAGTCACACAGCTCTTGAGCTAGAGTCCAATTTTGTGTTGAATCTAAAGGACATGCTCTTTGTACCTCCTGTAGGAGGCTGAGCTAAAATCATCTCTTTTTTTAAAGATTTTATTTATTTATTAGAGAGAGAGAGATTGAGAATGAGAGGGGAGAACATCAGAGAGAGAAGCAGACCTCCCGCAGAGCCGGGAGTCCAATATGGGACTCGTTCCTGGGACTCCGGGATCATGACCCGAGCCGAAGGCAGTCGCCCAACCAAGTGAGCCACCCAGGCGCCCCTAAAATCATCTTTTAATTCCATCCTACAGTATTTATGGTCAGGCCAAATTAATTTTCTATCGTCTGCTTCCTTACCAATTCAGATCCTATTAAAATTAAGGAATTACATCCATTCATCCAAATTCTAAATAATCTCCAATAGTACTTCTTAAGTATGCGGTAGAAATGCCTGGGTGGTTCAGTTGCCTGGGTCTCTGACTCTTGGTTTCTGCTCAGGTCATGATCTTGGGGTCTGATCTTAGGGTCTTGGCATCCAGCCCTGCCCTGCTCTGGGCTCTGTGCTCAGTGGGAATCTGCTTCCCTTTTCCCTTTCCCTCTGTCCCTCTCCCCACTCTTGTACTCTCTCTTTCCCTCTAAAATGAATAAATAAATCTTGAAGAAAAAATAAAGTATCTGGTATACTCGGTAATCAAGGAAAATTTAATTTGTAAAATAGTCTTTGTCTTGATCATTCATTTTGGGCATACCTGGATAAATATCATTAAATTATTTTTATATGCCTATATTATTCACTGCCCACAGGCTTCACTAAAATATTCCATAAATATATTAGTTTTATAGCCTCACTCCTAGCATTTTCACCTAGGATTTGACCCCAGCCTCTTGCTTTTATAATCATCAAAGGCCTTAGAATAATTGCGTTTGAAAAAGTCACAATATACTTACTAAAATGCATCCCAACTCTGAAAAAAGTCATACTTATAAATTGCTCAATATGCTTGTAAGAGTGAGCTACTAAAAATTTAATAGGAAAAAAATCCTCAAAACAGAAAAATAAAAATTATGTCTATAAATACTAAATGTAGAAATTTAATTTGAGAAACAGGAAAATTTGGTAAATGAAACTTTCTTGTGAGTTTTTATTAGATTTTTCAAAGATAGTAAATTAAACACAATCATTTCAAGGAGTGTGGATATTTGCAAATTAGATCAATTCACTTAGTTTTAATGGCAGGAAATATGCAGTACAGCTTTGAAATGCTTCACAATGATTTATGGTATATCTGAATCTTTCCTTGGAGCCATGGAAAGTTGAATTTCAGTCTCAGTTCCCACCCTCACTTTTTTTGTTCTTTTAGTTTTCTTTTCCTTTTTTTACTATTTCATTTATTTTCATTAAAACTAAGAGTAAAATACCCAAAGTAAAAATATATGCGGTCAGTTCAAGACCTTGGTTACCTCTGTATCTCCATCTAGTGGACATTAAGATTACAAAAGTTTATTTTATCCAATAAATTCCTGATTGCCAGTTATCAAACAAAGTAATTATGAGAAACATAACTTAAAAAAAAGTAAGAAAGCGGGACGCCTGGGTGGCTCAGTTGGTTAAGCAACTGCCTTTGGCTCAGGTCATGATCCCAGCGTCTTGGGATCGAGTCCCGCATCGGGCTCCTTGCTCCGCAGGGAGCCTGCTCCTCTCTCTGCCTCTGCCTGCCTCTCTGCCTGCTTGTGTTCTCTCTCTGTTAAATGAATAAATAAAATCTTAAAAAAAAAAAAAAAGAAAGAAAGGCAACAGTCCTCCCCCACCCCCAGGGTTCAAACTGTCAATCAGCAATACAACCAGAGTCATATTACATTATTATGTTATAACAAGTCCCTAAACAGCAGTATTCCAAAGTTTAGGTATATCTTTCCCAAGGTTTGGGTTTTATTTCCAATAATGATTTTTTTGTTACTAGGATCTAGAATCTTGAAAAATCCATTAGAAGATTTAGTATAAGCAAGAGTTTAATTATTATTAAGCAACTCCTCAAAAATTGATGGTCTCAAGAATTGCTTTACCTCTTAGATCACATAATCTTAGTGCTAGAAGGGGCCCCAAAGATTTAGTGGTCTAAATTCACTTATTTTACTAGTGAAGAAACTGAGGCCCAGAGACAGACTTCCCCTCAGCGATAAAGCTAGAGAGTAGCAGTATCAGAATTCAGACCAAGGTCTGTTTTTCAGTCTCATACTCTCAGAATAAAAATAAATGTATTCTCCTAGAAGAAGATACTACTGTATTTGGAACAAATTATTCATTTTATGTTTTTCTTTAGCTCATCCAAATACAATACTAAAAACAGGGGGAAATGGCTATTATGCAGATGATGGTAGCGGTAATAACTCACTAATTTAATCAAACCCAACTAATTGTCTCCATTATGCCAGGAAGTATAAAGTTGCTCATAAGAAAATGATACAATCATCTCTTTCTTCAGAGAGAGAGAAAAGTTTTTAAGGTTATTTACCATTTGCCAGACTGAGTGCCTTTCTTTTATTCTCAACAAATTTATATGTCCTTTAAAATTAAAAAGGAATCTCCATTGTCAGTTACCAGGGCCTTGCCTAAGCCCTAAAAGGGCTGACTGAACCTGGGCCCATCCACATAATGACTGTGCCCTCGAAACAGTTTTGGTGTGTTGGTGCTGCTGTTGTTGTTGTTGAATGTTTTTAGACCTTAAGGGGAAAGAGAAGTAACAATATGTTCTAAAAGTAAAACTTGCCATATCCGTTTGATAAAACATAAAGTACTAGTACATAATTCTGGTGCTAGGCTCTGAGAAGTCTGAGAGACAAGATTCTGTTCCATGAAGCTGGCAAATGCATCTTACTTTACAGAGTTAAGTGGCCCGGCAAAAGGATGAGTGTAAAATTCTTTGCATTTCTCCAAGTGCTAAACAGATGTTAATTGCATTATTCATAATTCGAAAGTATATATCTTACTGCATGAATGCTACTCAGAAAATATTCCTACTTTCAATACAAATCAGTTACAATTTTAGTTCCTCTGAGTAAGCTTCTAAAGATACTATGTCAAATATGTAGTAAATCAGAGAGCCCTGGGTCCATTTAATGAAGTAGATGGCTTATTCCTGAGAAATCCTAATTTAAAAAAAAACATCCTTGAGTCTATCAGGCTATTTTGTGTCCAAGCACTTTACTTCAAAATGAAAGGGTGTACAGTATTTTCAATTCAAGGAAGATAAAAGTAAATGTAATATACAATGATCCCATCCTATGTGCTTGCTTAAATATGACTAAAGTGACTTCTTCAAAATTAATAGTTTAGGGCACCTGGGTGGCTCAGTTAGTTAAGCATCTGGCAGGGTCCTGGGATCAAGTCCCACATGAGGCTCCCTGCTCAGTGGGGAGTCTGCTTGTCCCTCTCCCTCTGCCCCTCCCCCTTGCTCATTCTCTCTCTCTCTCTAATAAATAATAAGATTTTTTAAAAAGCAAATACAGAGGTGCCTGGGTGGCTCAGTGGGTTAAAGCCTCTGCCTATAGCTCAGGTCATGATCTCAGGGTCCTGGGATTGGGCCTGGCATCGTGCTCTCTGCTCAGTGGGGAGCCTGCTTCCTCCTCTCTGTCTGCCTCTCTGCCTGCCTCTCTGCCTAATTGTGATCTCTCTCTCTCTGTCAAATAAATAAATAAAATATATTTTTTAAAAAAGCAAATACAAAATTATTAGTTTAGGAGCACCTGGTTGGCTCAGTCAGTGGAGCATGAAACTCTTGATCTTAGGGCCATGAGTTCAAGCCCCATATTGGGATAAAGCTTACTTAAAAAACAAAATAAAACAAAACAAAAAACAGAATTATTAGTTTAAAAGAAGTCAAACAGGGACGCCTGGGTGGCTCAGTTGGTTGAGCAGCTGCCTTCGGCACAGGTCATGATCCCAGCGTCCTGGGATCGAGTCCCACATTGGGCTCCTTGCTCGGCAGGGAGCCTGCTCCTCTCTCTCTGCTTCTGCCTGCCTCTCTGCCTGCTTGTGTTCTCTCTCTGTTAAATGAATAAATAAAATCTTTTAAAAAAAAAAAAGAAAAAAGAACTCAAACAGAAAATTGGTTAGTAAAGGGGTGGATGTCTGCAACATATGATATATGAATACTTAATATAGAGTTCTTATACTCCTCAAACTCAACACTCACAAAACACATAATCACATCAAAAAACGACACTTCTCCAAAGAAGACATACAAATGGCTAACAGACACATGAAAAAATGTTCATCATCTTTAGCCATCAGGGAGATTCAAATCAAAACCACACTGAGATACCACCTTATACCAGTTAGAATGGCCAAAATCAACAAGACAGTAAACAACAAATGTTGGAGAGGATGTGGAGAAAGGGGAACCCTCTTACACTGTTGGTGGGAATGCAAGTTGGTGCAGTCACTTTGGAAAACAGTGTGGAGATTCCTCAAGAAATTAAAAATAAAGCTACCCTATGACCCTGCAATTGCACTACTAGGCATTTACCCCAAAGAAGCAGATGCAGTACAAAGAAGGGCCACATGTACCCCAATGTTCATAGCAGCAATGGCCACAATCGCCAAACTGTGGAAAGAGCCAAGGTGCCCTTCAACAGATGAATGGATAAAGAAGAGATGGTACATATATACAATAGAATATTATGCCTCCATCAGAAAAGATGAATACCCAACTTCTGTATCAATATGGACGGGACTGGAAGAGATTATGCTGAGTGAAATAAGTCAAGCGGAGAGAGTCAATTATCATATGGTTTCACTTACATGTAGAGCTTAAGGAAAAACATGGAGGGCATTGTGAGAAGGAAAGGAAGGGTGAATGGGGGAAAATCGGAGGGGGAGATGAACCATGAGAGACTGTGGACTCTGAGCAACAAACTGAGGGTTTTGGAGGGGAGAGGGTGGG
>CM052797.1:33036847-33177985 GCA_028533885.1 Nasua narica | reverse complement strand
GCATGAACAGTTAATCTTGTAGCACTGAAAAAATAAAATAAAAGTATTTGGGGGACTGTGGAAAGAACCGAAATGCCCTTCAACAGATGAGTGGATAAGGAAGATGTGGTACATCTATACAATGGAATATTATGCCTCCATCAGAAAGGATGAATATCCAACTTTTGTATCAACATGGACAGGACTAGAAGAGATATGCAGAGTGAATAAGTCAAGCAGAGAGAGTCAATTATCTTATGGTCTCACTTACGTGTGGAGTATAAAGAAAATCATGGAGAGCATTGTGAGAAGGAAGGGAAGGGTGAATGGGGGGAAATCAGAGGGGGTGATGAACCAGGAGAGACTGTGGACTCTGAGCAACAAACTGAGGGTTTTGGAGGGGAAGGGGTGGGGGGGTGGGCGAGCCTCGTGGTGGATATTGAGAAGGGCACGTATTGCATGGAGCACTGGGTGTGGTGCATGAACAATCAATCTTGTGACACTGAAAAATTAAAATAAACATATTTGGGGAGAAAAAATAAAATAAAATAAATAAAACCAAAAAAAAAGAAGTATTTGGGGGAAAAAATAGAGAGTTCTTATGGAGTAATATGAACTTAGTAGATATATAACAAAGTCCAAAAAATGCAAATGACCAATAAAAAACATGGAAAAGATGTTTAAACTGTCTAATCATCAAAGATAAGCCCAAGACAGAATCCATCAGATTGGAAATGATTTTAAAGATTGATAAAGTGTTGGTAAGGCTGTGGGGAAATGGACACTCACGTAATGTTGCTACATATTAATTGATAAAATCTTTCTAGATAACAATTTGACAATGAATTTCAAAAGGTAAAATGATCAAGAACAAGGCAAGAATGTCCATCACCACTGCTTTTCAACATCATTGCAGAAGTCCTAGTTAGTGTAATAAAACAAGAGAAGGAAATAAAAAATACACAGATTGGGAAAGAAGAAATAAAACTGTCCTTGTTCATAGATGCCATAATTATCTATGTAGAAAATCCAAAGGAATTAATAAAAAAAACTCCTGGAACTAGCAAGCAATTATAACAAAGTTGTAACACACTAGATTAATATACAAAGTCAATCACTTTCCTATATACCAGCAATAAACAAGTGGAATTTGAAATTTAAAATACAATACCATTTACATTAGCACCTTAAAAATGTAATACTTAAATATAAATCACATAAAACATGTACAAGATTTATACAAGGAAAACTATAAAACTCAAATAAAATCAAAGAACTAAATGGAAAGATATCCTATGTTCATGGATAGGGAGACTCAATATTATTAAGATGTTAATTTTTCCCAACTCAATCTATAGATTCGATGCAATCCCAACCAAAATTCCAGCAAGTTATTTTGTAGTTATCAATGGATTCTAAAATTTATATGAAGAGGCAAAACACCCAGAATAGCAACACAATATGAAAGAAGAATAAAGTTGGAGGACTGACACTTTCCAACTTCAAAACTTAACTATAGGGCTACAGTAATCAAGATAGTTTGGTATTCACAAAAGAACAGACAATTAGATTAATGGGACAGAACAGAGAGCCCAGATACAAATCCACATAAAGATAGCCTGATCTTTGACAATGGAGCAAAAGTAAAGCAATGGAGTAAAGATAGTCTTTTTAAGAAATAGTACTGGAACAACTGGGAATCTGTATGCAAAAAAAATGCATCTAAACACAGACCTTACACCTTTACAAAAATTAAACCAAAATGGATCACAGACCTAAATGTAAAACAAAACTATAAAACTCCTAGAAGATGACAGAGAAGAAAACCTAGATGACCTAGGGTTTGGCAACGACTTCTGAGATAAAGCACATTCCATAAAAGAAAGAATTAATAATCTGGATTTCATTAAAATTGAACATTTCTGTTCTGCAAAAGATAATATCAAGAGAATAAAAAGAAAAGCCACCATCTGGAAGAAAATACTTGCAAAAGACATATTTGATAAAGGATTGTTATCCAAAAACTCTTAAAACTCAACAATATAAAATAAACAACTGTTTAAAAAATGGGCCAAAGGGGCGCCTG
Source organism: Nasua narica (assembly GCA_028533885.1). Taxonomy (NCBI): domain Eukaryota; kingdom Metazoa; phylum Chordata; class Mammalia; order Carnivora; family Procyonidae; genus Nasua; species Nasua narica. The sequence goes on along the minus strand of CM052797.1, from coordinate 33,175,920 downwards.
GGTGGCTCAGTTGGTTAAGTGACTGCCTTCGGCTCAGGTCACGATCCTGGAGTCCCGGGATTGAGTCCCACAGCGGACTCCATGGGGAGTCTGCTTCTTCCCTCTCATGCTCTCTCTAGCTCTTCTCTCTCTCTCTCTCAAACAAATAAATAAATAAATCTTTAAAAAAAAAAATGGGCCAAAGACCTTAAGAGACACCTCCCCAAAGAAGATAAACAAATGGTAAGTAAGCATAAGAAAAGATGCTCCATGGGGCGCCTGGGTGGCTCAGTTGGTTAAGTGAATGCCTTCCAGCTCAGGTCATGATCCCAGAGTCCCACACGGGGTTCCCTGCTCAGCAGGAAGTCGGCTTCTCTCTCTGACCTTCCCCCTGTAATGCTCTCATTCTCTCATTCTCTCTCAAATAAATAAATAAATAAAATCTTCAAAAAAGAAAGAAAAGATGCTCTACATCATATGCCACTGGGAAAATGCAAATTAAAACAACAACAAGATATTAGTACACACCTATTAAAATGGCCAAAATCCAAACTCCAAATGCTGGTGAGGATGTGGAGCAACAGGAACTCTCATTCGTTGCCAGTGTGAATGCAAAATGATACAGCCACTTTGAAAGACAGTTTCACAGTTTCTTTCAAAATCTAACATATTCTTTTCATACATTTCAGCAATCACACTCCTTATAATTTACCCAAAGGAGTTGAAACTTATCTCCACACAAAGACCTGCACACAGATGTTTATAGCTGCTTTATTCATAATCGGCAAAACTTGAAAGCAGCCAAGATGTCCTTCAGTAGGTGAATGGATAAACTATGTAATATCCACACAATGAAATATTATCCAGTATTAAAAAGAAATGAGCTTGTATGTTCATCTTTTAGTTATTTTCTCTGCATACAGTAAATATAGTAGGTAAGGACTATGCACACGTGTGATATTCTTAATATTGTGGGGATTGTCCCAGTTGATTCTTTAAATACTTGATAACATTTAACTTATTCCCGGGTACAAGTCAAAGTTTGTAGGCCTTAAAACACAGTGACCTAATAATGATAAGGATCTAAAGATCACAGCAAAAGTTCAAACACAACCAACGCATACACATGAATTTCCAGCAATAGTGGTTTCTTTTGAAGACACTCGGAAACAGTGAACAATATTCCTCCAGTCTGTTGCTCCCTAATTTGTCTTGTTTGCCTTAGTTTATGCCAAAGGTAAACATGTATTTAGCCTCGTAAAGGAAATGGAAAAAAAAAAAAAAAACAGAGGTGACCTAAACAACCTCTGCAAAGCAAGCCTTCTAATCTGCAAATAGCTTAGTCACAACATCCAAGTGAATCCAAATTACTCAAAACCATTAAATAAATGATTCAGTCTCCAATCCTACTCCTAAAAAAGAATATAATGAGAGATACAAACACAATGCCACCTAACTGAAAGAAACTTGGTTCTTTTTTATTGATAAAACTATGTGAATGGTTTTATATTTATGTATTAACAATATTAACTTAAAATTTCAAACATTTTTAAACACAGGCTACCCAGTGCTAACGCTGAGCCCTCCTGGTTTTTGTACCAGTGAGCACATGGCTTTAGTCCACGTCCAACACTTAATTAAGAGATTCTTTTCAAAGATTGTACTCTAGATTTACCATCTTCTTAGAGGCCATGCTGCTGCAGTTCATTAGCAGTCCACATCTGGCTGGACTGTTTTAAACTACTATTTTCCTTAACCATTATATGGAGGAGGTTTTTGTTATTCTATGCAAACTTAAAACACCGTTCCTCTATGGACTTCTAGACATAATAATTAGTGACAGTGCAAATTATTCTCTGATTGTTCTTATATCATGTAGCAAACATTCTCATCAGAGCTTAAACTTCTGTGTAATTGTGAGATTCTTTTCATTTTCATTTTCATTTCTTGTCTCTACTTTTTAAGGGCAAGATCTCATTCTGAAGGCCAAGAAATATTTAACTTAAATGTAGCTATATACAGAGAAAAATATACCCTTAAACTTTCTCAGAGAAACTCGGGAAATGAAAACTTGGACATATTTGGCACAGAATGTTGAGCATTTAATTTACTCTGCTTCTAAACCTCAAAGGTTTCTTGTACAGTATGGATTTCAAACACCAAAACACTCCTCTAAAAGAGGATCAATCCATGTCTATACAACTAACTCGCCCCTGAAATTAAGTTACCTAAACCTGTTGAGGGACTTAGGCAACTAGAAGAGTTGCATGTCATCACACAAAATTTTGAAAAGGAATGTCATGAGGCAGCATAGGAATTTCTAGACCTTGGCTGACACATTTTTGTCAGTCTGGCTCAGAGAACTGTTACAATACACTTAAGGGTTCACTCTGCCTGAAATGCCCTGGGCCCCTCCCAGTACTCTGTGTCAAGACACAGCCTCTCTTTGCTTTTTTAGAACTTAACACTTACTTGAAAACTTCCCCATTTAACAACACCAAGTAGCCATTCTCATAACCCTGTTCTCCATTTACACATAAAATACTTCAGACCTTGTATGAGCTAGATGCTCAATTAATAAATCTTGTGTTAGTACCCCACTACATGAATTTAAGTTCCATAAGGGCATTGACCATTCCCATTCCTCTTTTTTTCTTTTTGCTTGTTTTTTAGATTATTTTCTCCCTGGTCAGTATAGGGTACAGCATACTACTTCCAACTATAAGAAACTCAGACACCTCAGCTCACCGCCCTCTAAAGGCTTTCTATTTTATTGGAATGAAGTCCAAAGAAGACTCTATACAATGTGGCAATGTGGCCTCTGATCACCACTCTTTAGCTCACCTCCCACCACCCTGTCCTCCCCTCACTCATAATACCTCCCCACACTGCCTCCACTATTCCTGGGACAGGAGGAACATGCTTTAGCCTTAGGGCTTTTGGCTCAGTTGTTCCTTCTGCTTCCTATTTGTGCTCACTCCCCTTAGTCTCTGTTAAAATGGCTCCTCCTTAAAGAGGACTTCTAACTCCTCCTCTAAAATAGCAACTTCTCAAAAGGCAAAATAGCAAAAGACTCATATAGGTCATAAAATGAGACAGTTTTTCTAAGGTGTCAAACTCAGGTTTGTGTATATGCTAAGGCATTAAATAACTTATTTTATTTGTCTCTTGGTTCCCTAACACCCTTTCTGCTCCTTCCCCTGTTCCTAATACCTCACTTTTCCCAACCCAATCTTCCTTTAGAGAAGACTAATTCTTAAAATTTTTGGTCCTAGAATCTGAAAAGCTAATGTTATATTGATTGCTGTATGTTATATTTTATTAATTTGAAGGCTGAAAATTTCCAGGTAGTAGGTGTTACCTTTGAAAAGACTAGTTCCAAATAAAATTCTGAATGTATTAATGCCAATTTTCTAATAGAAACAAGTACAATCATCATGGAATAGCATAAATAGTAGTAGGGCTTACTGATTCACTAGAAACAAACAAACACACACCAGTGTGAATGTGTGTAAATTACTTCAAAAGTGAGCAAAAACTTGTCGGGACTTACAAATCATGATATAATAAAATTTATTTTCCTACTCATATTTTAAACATAAGTTTAGTTTTCTTCACAAAGGAAACCAGAAACATTTTTCTAAAAAGCAACTAACGCTAGTGGGTTTACAAATGTTATAAGAAGTCTTCATAAAGCAACACAAAGATATTTTAATGCTCTCTGGGACACTGTAAGAAAGTATATGAGAATAGAACGCACAATAATTATGTTTATTTGTATTTATGTATGTATGCATTTATTTTTATTGCTTTGGCAATAAAATATACTATGTAATAGAAGGTAAGCTTTGCTCTTTTCGCTAATTTTCATCTTTAAGTGACTTTGTAAATCTTCCCATGCTTTTATGCTCTTCAAATAAGGACAAATGTACAATAAAAAAATAAAAAAATAAAAATAAAAATATATAAATAAATAAATAAGCAACTTCTCCTCACTACAGCCTATTTTTCTCCATAGCTCTGGCTGACATTCTACATTTATTAGATCGTTGTTCATTATCTCCCTATTATCACCACAGACACCAGCACGTAAGTTCCATGAAAGCAGAGGCTTCGCTAATTTTATTCATAGTTGTATCCCTGGTGCCTAGAACAAGGCCTGGTACCTGGTAGGTGTTCAATAAATGTCACTGTCACTGTCACTTAGGATAGGAAGTTTATACTGTGGCTGAAAAGCCTATCTTCTCTGGGAAGCACTCCCTCATAAATCCAGTGTTATTCCTGTTATTCCAGGCTTCCCAATAACAAGCAGGATTTGATGCCTAACCATGAGCTTCTCCAGTTTCCTCAGTGGACAGCAACCCTCAAGGAAAAGTTTTATGCCCAATCCATTCTCCAGGTTACTCAGACATCACATGAATTGGATTTTTAACGAATCCCCAAAAAAACTGCACACAGAATGCCCTCCGACCCCACAGCTCCCTGCTGATCATTTCAGCCCTCATCAACCACGGCCATAGGCGGTTTCTCCTCCTTAGATTTTAACATGAGGATGTAGTTCAGCCCTATATTATCACCCTACTTTTTATGGTACTGGGTGCCTCTAATTCTTAAGCCTTTCCAGACAGCTGTGAGTCAATTTGCCTTCCATCTGCACTTTCTTCCACAGGCACTCGGCTCTGACCTTTCTTCACTCTGCTAAGTCATGCACCATCCTTCCACCGACTTTCTATCTTTGTATCTTGTGGTTTAGGGTTATTTATGTCTCCTTCATTTATCAGAGATAAAACCTGGGCCTCCATCTTCTTGCTTTCCCTATTGTTTGGGGATGATTTTTTTGAGAAAAGCAAAATAAATGAAGGCTGGAGAAAGAAAGAGTAGATATGTTCTTTGTTCTGGCATCTTGAAACCAGAAATCTCTAGCCTTTTCTATTTCATAAGTCTTTTTATTACACCATATTCTCTTCTGCCTTCATATCAGTCTTCCAGAATTTCTAGGTGACTAGCCATCTTGTTTTAGTGGTTTCAGACATAAAACATTTCATTTATTAATGAGTTAACAAATTCCGTATCTACTTATCATATCTCATCTGCAGTAATTATTATCTGCAATTTAACAGGGACTACTAGATATACATATTAATTGAAAGGGGATTATTCATCAATTGGGAGAGATTAGTCATCAGTCTCTTATGGGACTTATCTTTCATATTAGGTAGGTTGGTTATTCACCATTTGCCTTTCTGGCCCTCCATTCTCATACTTCTTTGTACCCCAGAAGACTGACTTCCATGAACAACTCCCCTCACCCATTCCCACTCACTGCCATTCCTACCTACTTCACTCTTGCCCACCTCATTGGATCTCTGGCAACATTACTCTACAGTCCTAGCTTCTAAAGTATAATAGCTTCTAGTTTCACAAGGGAACTCTTCCTAGTTGGTTCCCCTGAACCTACCCACATCTCTGTAAGTAGTCTCTTTATTAAACTGTCTTCAGTTATATCCTGTGTGCCATTTGTTTCTTATTGGACACTGACTGATACATCAGTTTAAAATTGTTTTGAACTAGCTCATCTCTAAAGTCCATTGAGTTCTTATGTTCTATGTAAACAACTGGCACTTAACTATAAAGACTCTAAGAAAATCAGGCTTCCTTTCAATTAAGATTCTATCTCACTATAGCAAAGAAACTCTCCTAAGTAATGATGCTAAGCCCTTATGAAATATAAGTATTGTCAGTGCAACTTAGATGAGCAGGGAAAGCTACAATATACATATTGTTCCCTTTAGGCAATAGAGTCAGTTCTGACAAAAGTATATTTGCTGTGTTTTATTCATTTTTGTAATCAAGGTATAACTAACATATTAGTTTCAGGTAGACAACATAATGATTTGATATCTGTATATATTGTGAAATGGTCATCACAATAAGTCTAGTTAGCATCCATCACCATACATAGTTATAGAATTTTATTTTCTTGTGATGAGAACCTTTAGGATTTACTCTCTTAGCAACTTTTTAAAATGCAATACAGTATTGTTAACTATAGTTACTGTTCTGTACATTACATCCCATGATTTATTTATTTTATAACTGGAAGTTTGTACCTTTTGACTCCCTCTATCCATTTTGCCCATCACCCAACCACCACCTCTGGCAAAAACTAATTTGTTCTCTGTTATCTATTAGCTTGGGTTTTAAAAAAAATTTTAGGGGCACCTGGGTGGCTCAGTTGGTTAAGTATCCAACTCTTGATTTCAGCTCAGGTCATGATCTCAGGGTTGTGAGATCAAACCTCACATTCGGCTCCACACTGGGTGTGGAGTCTGCTTGAGATTCTCTCTCTCTCCCTCTGCCCCTCCCCCCACCTCTCTCTTCCTCTCTAAGAGAAAACAATAAAATAAGACATTAAAAAATTTTTTAGATTGCACAAGTGAAATCATACATATTTGTCTTTACCTGTCTGATTTATTTCACTTAGCACAATGCTCTCAAGTTCCCTCCATGTTGTTGCAATTGGCAAGATTTCATTCTTTTTTATGGTTAACTGATACGTCATTGAATATATACACCATATTTTCTTTATCCACTCATCCATCAACAGATATTTGGGTTGTGTCTGTACCTTTACTATTGCAAATAATGCTTCAGTGTACATAAGGGTGCATATTTATCATTTCAAGTTAATGTTTTCAATTTCTTCAGATAAATACCCAAAAATGCAATAGCTGGAGCATATGGTAGCTCTATTTTTAATTTTTTGAGGAACATCCATATTGTTTTCCATAATGGCTGCACCAATTTATGCTCCCACCAACCGTGTACAAACATTCTCTTCTCTCCACACCTTCACCAACAACTTGTTATTTCTTATCTTTTTGATACTAGCCATTTTGACAGGTGAGAGGTGATATTTCTTTGTGGTTTAGATTTGCATTTCCCTGATGATAAGTGATGTTGAACATCTTTTCATGTGTCTGTCGGCCATCTATATATCTTCTCTGGAAAAATGTCTATTCAGACGCTCTGCCCATTTTTAATCATACTGTTTGTTTTCGCGCTATTGAGTTGTATGAGTTCATTATATATTTTGGATGTTAACACCTTCGCAGATAAATAATTGGCAAATATTTTTTCCCATTCAGTAGGTTACCCTTTTCTTTTGTTGATGGTTTCCTTTGCTGTGCAAAAACTTTTTATTTTGATATAGTCCCACTTGTTTATTTTTGCTTTTGTTACTTTTGCTTTTGTTGTCAAATTCAAAAAATCATTACCAGCACCAATGTCAAGGAGCTCAACGCTTATGTCTTCTTCTAGGAGTTTTATGGTTTCAGGTCTTATGTTCAAGTCTTTCATCCATTTTGAGTTAATTTTTGTGTATGGTGTAAGATAGTAGTCTGGTTTCCATTCTTTTGCATGTGGCTGTCCAGTTTCCCCCAACATCAATTATTAAGAGATTATCCTTTCCCCACTGAATATTCTTAAATCTTTTGTCATAAATTAATTGACCATATATGCATGAGTTTATTTTTGGGCTCTTAATTCTGTTCCATTGATCCACGTGTCTCTTTTATGTCAATACATTTGTTATTTTTTACTTTGAAAACAGAGACAGCCAAAATTAATTCCTAAATTTCAAGTGTTTCTTTTTCTTCATCAATTTTTCTTCTTTTCCCTTTGATATTTATTCCATTAAAGGCCAAAAAAAGTGAAAAAAATAAGTTTCACCAATCCTCTTATTAATAAATAATTTCTTTTTTTTAATATTTTATTTTATTTATTTGACAGAGAGAGATCACAAGTAGGCAGAGAGGCAGGCAGAGAGAGAGGGGGAAGCAAGCTCCCTGCTGAGCAGAGAGCCCGATGCGGGGCTTGATCCCAGGACCCTGAGATCATGACCTGAGCCGAAGGCAGAGGCTTTAACCCACTGAGCCACCCAGGCGCCCCTTAATAAATAATTTCTTGACCTTACCCCATGACAGACATCAGATTATCTCTTTCACCAGGCATAGCCAGATTTTTTGTATCCACTGAACTTTTCCACTTTCTCATTTCTCATAGACCCCTTAACTCATTCCTATTTTAAATTGTTCTTGTCAAGGTTTTCTTTAACTTCTCTGACGCCAAATCTAATGGATGTTAGTCCTTGTCTTACATGACATTCCAGTAGCACTTGACACCACTGCTTTCATGACATATTTATTCTCTTTTCTGTCTTTGCTGTTGCCTCACCTTTTTTATTTTCCTCCTACCTATCTGATTATTTCTCAGTCTCTTCAGTGGACATCTCTTACTAAGCCCATCCCTCAAATGTTCATGCTTGTCAGAACTCTGTCCTAGTCTTCCTTGTCTTTCTACCTATGCTCTTCCACTGGTTGTTCTCCTCCACTCCTATGGCTTCAAAACCCAGTTTTATATTAATAGCTCTCAAATTGGCCATCTCATGTCCAGATCTTCCTTATGATCTTCAAGGATATTGTTTGTGACTAAATATTAGATAACTCTATCAGCTTACCCACAGAGACTCCCCTACTTAACATTTCAGTTTCAACTATAGTCCTTATTCCAACAAATCACACCAAGCCAGAGACCTGGGTAAAATCCTTGACTCTTCTTTGTCCCTCATCCCTATACCCAATCAATGAGTAAGTCTTATTGATTCTGTCTGAGATGTACTTTAAGTCTATGATCCAGGTCTCTCCATTCTCACTGCCATTTCCCTAGACCAAATCATTTCCCTACTACCAATATTGTTACTACTCTCATATCTAGATTTTATAATAGAGCCAGAGTGATCTTTCTAAAATGTAGGTATGATCATGTTACCCTCTTTCTAAAAGCCTGACATGGTTTTACACTGTTATCAAAATAAAGCCCAAATTCCTCAACATGGCTTACAAGCCCCAGCATCTGGTCTCCTACCCTGTTATCCAAATTACTCCTGCCAAATTAAGACCCTTGTAGTTCTTCCAACAGTCTATGATCACTTTTACTCTAGATATTCCCACATAAGTTTCCCTCCACCTGATACATGCCTATTGATGTTACCAGTGTTTTCATGCTATTGGTATTTCTTGACAAACATTTATAAATCCTTTATATTTAGGTGTTTAGATGTTCCATGCTCTCTAAATCTACATTTATCCATTCATCACACTCTATTATAGTTGCCTGTTACTTGTCTCTGTTCCCCTTTCAGATCATAAGCACTGTGAGGGTTAAAACTGCTGGACCTATTATACCTCCAATGCTTTGAACATTACCTGGTACAATGTAGCCACTGAATAAATAATGGCTGAATGATGACCAAATGAATAAACAAATAAATCATCAGATTAAACATAGTGCCAGTGGATTGGGACGCCTGGGTGGCTCAGTTGGTTGAGCGGCTGCCTTTGGCTCAGGTCATGATCCCAGCGTCTTGGGATCGAGTCCCGCATCGGGCTCCTTGCTCCGCAGGGAGCCTGCTCCTCTCTCTGCCTCTGCCTGCCTCTCTGCCTGCTTGTGTTCTCTCTCTGTTAAATAAATAAATAAAATCTTTAAAAAAAAAAAAAAAACATAGTGCCAGTGGAAACACATTTCACATATGGACTTTCTTTCCCTTGCTTTCTTTCCTTTCAATAAACAAAAAACTAATAAGCCATGGCTCACAAAGGGCTAACCAATGTATACTTATACATGACAGCCAAAGAGAACTCTATCTGAGCCTTTATGTCTCCTTTATTTCTCTTTTCTCCTATATATTTTTCCTTTATTTCTCTTTTCTCTTATATATAAAATTTTCAAAATGAAAATTTAAACAAGCTGAAGACAGACAAAGCATGTGGCTGGCTTCCTCTTGATCTGCCTGATACTCTCCCCACACCATCTATAAATGTGGTAGTATATGTGTATGGGGAAAAAAAAGAACCTATGGTAACATTTTGTTTGAACCAGAACTCCAAAGCATTAATTAAAGCTGAGCACACCTGCTCTGAACTGTAAAGTCAGAGATTTATGTGAACTTGTAAAGTTGAGGGTTTCTGACCTTTTGTAGGATTTATGTTTCCTTTAAATAAGCATTTCCTCTTTGTAATGCAGTATTTTTTTTAAAGTTTATTTCAGTGACTAACCTGCTGGTATAAACAGATATGCTGTTCAGTTCCTTTATTGCCTGGTCTTTACCCTTTTTACCCAGTGCCTGTCAAATATTTAATTTAAGGTTTTGGTTGAAAATAAGCAGGTCCAACTATGAGGCCTACAATTTCTTGGTCTAAACTGAACTCATTAGTGAGGTGATCCAAAAAGATATCCCTGCACTCAAACTCCACAATTAACGTTAAGAGTATAAGAGCATTTTAATACAGTTGTTCACAGATTTGCTCCCCATTTGCAAAGTATCAGATACTTCATAGTGTTCTATCACAAGCAGGACTTATTAATTTGTTAGGTTACAGTGCATTCCCATGTGTAGAGTCCTTTCAGGTAAGACAAAGTTTGTAATCAAAGAAAGATCTTATAATTTGGAGATTGAGATACTAATGGCTTTACAAAGAGAGAATTCTGTGAGGCTAACACATTCAAGTTGGTTACCTTGGATAGGTTCATACCCAGCACTGTGAGTGTCACCAAGCCAGCACAACAGACTAAAGCACTGGAGCTGGAAAGTCCAGAACTTGGTGGGATGTTTCCATCCACCAAGCAATTCATTCCAGTCAGGGTGCTAAGACCAAAGTGTTCCTAAGAAAAGAAGGAAAAATAGTGCCAGTAACTTTGGTGTTGGATTCGAGGAGTAGCAAATATTCTTTCATTCTTCAGAGAACAAACACTTATCAATGGACTTATGCTATTTATAGAAACTACTTGTGCAATTCAATTTAGTTGAGTCCATACATGACATTTCATTTAATGGTTGTTGGCCACAGGGTTTGGTAATCTGAAGATTGTTTTTTACTTTGTTCAACAAAAAGCTATTGATCCATTTCCTAAAATTGCCTTGAATCATCTTTTTCTTGAACATTAATTGATTTGAACAAATTAAAAAATATATTAAACAATTATAATTCCATTTCTCAAGTAGCAAGGTAAGAAATACACAATATTAGTGAGGCAGGCTAAATCTCCATATAGCCCAGCCCAACACAATATGACTGTGAAAGTCTAACACCAAGCAGTGGCTTGTTTCTATTAAGTATTTCTTCAGAAGTTTCTCTGATGAAAAAGTGTTCTCAACCTCTTCAGTTCCATTTTACTTATGGAAAAACCTACGCACCAAAAGATTAAAAATTTTTCCCAACATTACATATAGAGAGCTGCGGGTAGGTCCCAGGTCTCTGATTTCTGGTTGAGAACTTCTCCACTGCAGTCAGAAACACAGGCCAGCATACTGTCACTATGATTTAATGTAAGTCAGCTATATGAGGAAATCCAGATTTTTACTAGAGTTTATAGATACAGTTAAGCCATATGGTAGCTTTCAGGACAGCCAAATTAGAATTCAGCCACAAATGAGAACATAGACTCTGAACGAAGTAAAGAAACTCTTATTTCTACAATTAGGAAAGGCCAAAGAAATAATGAGACTCTGATCTAAAGATGGAAGTTTCTAGGATACTTAGAAAAATAGCTAGGACGATACTTAAGATAATATTATATTATAACCTTTGTGGTTTAGGATTAAAAATAAATTCAAGGCCACCTCCTCCTCAAGAAAAAATACCATCGTGTTTGCAAATTACTCAAAAAGCTCAAGACAAAAGTACAAAATACTATTATATTACATAATTATGCATTTCATCATACATATTATTCTAGGGAGAAATTTCAATAAACTAGTTAGAATAACCAAAGTAACAACAAAACTCTGCAAATTAAAGGCTGTTTTTTTTTCCCTTAATTTTTTTGTCCTTTTTTCCTATGTTGGCAAAACTCACACACCACAAAAAAAGAGATTCTGTTGGATATACTTCTCTTCTTGATTTCAAGTCATCTAAAAATTTCCTTTCCAGAAATACAAACAAATTATAAACTGAAATAGTGCTGCTGCCAATGTCCTTTCATACAGAACATCAGACAGCTTGTTTAAAAAAAAAAAAAAAAACCCTTGGAGAATGCTATATATTTAGCCATAAACTGATTCACAGTGTATCTTGAATGTGAATCATACTTACAAACTTATCACGCAATGTTTAAATTAAAATGTACAACAGATTAAAAAACGTAAATAGATTTTGCCAAATTCTGTAATAGCTCTATCCCAAAAGGATAACATGTTCAATTTAATATAAACAGATTATCCTCTGATATTTTCTGGTATTTGAATTTGAAGTTTTCTAAACAGGCTAACATTTAAATCACTTCTCTGCCAAAAATTCACTGTACAAACCTACTTTTGCACATTAAGTTGTCAAACCAAAAAAGAAGGCTTTAAGGCTTCAAACTCCCAAAAACAACACAAAGCAAAAAGCAGTATTTAGGTCACTTTACCCATATGCTATAAAAGGCATAAGGAAGATCATTGCATTTATCCAGCAAATCCTTCCAAATACTATAATTCCCACTAATGCATTTGATAAGCCAGATAACTTGAAGATTTAAAAGCTCCCAATACCTATTCCTATAAGTTATTACCCTGTGTCTTGATAAAGAAGAAAGAAAAATAAAAAAGAGGAAGGAAGGAAGGAAAGAAGGAAGGAAGGGAGAAGGAAGGGGGAGAAGAAATGAATGCAGGAACTCTAAGACCAGAACCACCAAAATTCGAGTGTAGGACTACACATCAGAAATAAATGTGATGCTTTCCTGAAATGGATATGTCACTGAGTCCTAGGCTACTTGTAAAAAAGCTTCAGATAGGACCACCAGACAATAAGGAACACAAGCTCTCTAAAACATGGATTTTAACAAATCAAATTGACTTATACTTTTTTATTTTGGAGAAAAAGTAGAAATATTTCATTTTCTTGTTCTTGCCCATGATATTAGAGATGTTCCTGATAATTATTCAATGTTTCTAAGGAAAATACTTATTCTAATTAACTTCACTATCCTTTTTTTAACCCCTTCTGAAGTGGTAATAACAATACCAGTTGTTTATTTATTGAATGCCTACTATGTGTCAAGCACTGTGTAATACTTGTAACAACTCTTCACTGGATAGCAAGGACATCATTATACAGATAACAAACCTGACACTTAAAGAGGTTGAATTAACACAGCTGAGTAGACCTCAGATTCAAACCTAGGGCTGTATGACTAAATCCTATTACAGTATATACCTACATATCTTTAGAACAAATGTATTACTAGACTGTATCCCTCAAAAGAAAATTTGAACAAAGATTTTAAAAAGAGGATTTTCATCAGATGCAATTGATTTATGAACAGACATTACTGCCCCCTGTGAGCCCCAGTGAATTGTCATACCTACCTCATTAAATACATAAAATACATAAATTAGAAAAACAGAATAGAAACATATGTTAGCTTTGAAAGGTGACAAAAAATACATAGCAAATAAAAAAAAATCTTGATACATAATACACATTTTAAGTTTAATAGCTAGTAGTTACCTTATAAACCGATTTACCTGAATTCCTTTAAATCCACACAGGAAATAGTTGTGCCACAGAGGCTTGGTTTTGTCAATCTGAATATTATTAGAACTAGTACTGAAGTCCCTGCAAAAACAAAAGACACCATTAATTTAAGTCTAGAGGCTGCAAAAACTCCTGGCTGCAAAATCCATGGCTGACTGCTGCCATCTTGTGCCACAAAAGTGATACTGAAATTTCATTCTCCATTTACTTTCATCTATGTACTTCACAGTCTACCCAAAAACAACAAACATCCCCACATGCTAAAAAGTAAGGGAAGTTGTAGGGACCTTAACAATTAAACTACTTCTGATTGACACTTTTTATTTCCTGAAACAGAAAGGAACCAATATATCAAAACATAATCTACACCACTTTTTATTTCATGATGGTCCTTGTTAAGCTGATATAAACCACATAAATGCTTATCCTTGGGGATTGCTGTCTGGCATACCTCTAACTGTAATAGTACTCAAAGACTGCTCTCCCCACACTCTTTGGCACCTACCCAATTTTACCATCTGCACAGTTTAAGAAGAAGATGGGGGGAAAAACAAATAATAATCATTCTAATGGATCAAAACTCGTTGAGTAAGATTCCATGAATCTATACTGATATAAATTAACAAACGAAAAACTATCTAAATGAAGAAGAAGGAAAACTCTTCCTTAGAGTAAAATGTCAAAGAATAGATTAAGTAGAAATGGTGGAAATGAAAAAATCACTATGTGGCAAACTCCATGATAATTGTTTCAGGAAAGAATTATCAATGGATGCTAAAGTTAGGGAGTAAAAATTTGATAAGAAACAAAATATCTACATAGACTCAAAGTATTTTCCCATCATATACTTATTGTAAAGGGGGAAAAAATAGTAACTTTATGGTAAAGAAATCTGGCAGACACCACCTTAACCAAATGATCAAAATTAACACCACCAATAAAGGGACATCATGTGTCTCCTTGATATCATGAACTGAAAACATATCAGTTGATGTAATTCCATTTACAATTGCACTGAAAAGAATACCCTAGGAATAAACTTAACCAGGGAGGTGAAAGACCTGTACTCTAAACTATAAACCACTGATGAAAGAAACTGAATTCACAATACAAACATATGGAAAGATATCCTACGCTAATGGACTGGAGGAATTAATACTGATAAAATGACCATACTACCCAGAGGAATCTACAAATTCAAGGCAAACTCTATCAAAATACCAAAAGCATTTTTCACAGAACTAGAACAAATAATCCTAACTTTTTTATAGAACCATGAAAAATCCCAAATATCCAAAGCAATCTTGAGAAAGAAAAACAAAGCTGGAGGGATCACAATTCAGATTTCAAGATATACTACAAATCTGTAGTAATCAAAACAGTATGGTACTAGAATAAAAACAGACACATAGATCAATGGACTAGAGTAGAGAGCCCAGAATTAAACCCACAGATATATTGTCATTTAATTTATGACAAAGGAGGCAAGAATATACTATGGGGAAAACACAGTATCATCAATGAATGGTGCTGGGAAAACTGGTAACTAAATGCA
Organism: Nasua narica; assembly: GCA_028533885.1. Classification (NCBI taxonomy): domain Eukaryota; kingdom Metazoa; phylum Chordata; class Mammalia; order Carnivora; family Procyonidae; genus Nasua; species Nasua narica. The sequence continues at coordinate 33,160,809 of CM052797.1, read as the reverse complement.
AAAGAATGAAACTGGACCACTTCTAACACCATGCACAAAAATAAACTCAAAATGGATTAAAAACCTAAATGTGATATCTGAAACCACAAAATGCATAAGAGAACACAGGCAGTAATTTTTCTGATATCAGCAGTAGCAACATTTTTCTAGATAGGTCTCCTCAGGCAAGGGAAACAAAAACAAAAATAAACTATTGGGACTACATCAAAATAAAAAGCTTTTGCATAGCAAAGGAAACCATCAACAAAACAAAAAAAAGCAACCTACTGAATGGGGGAAGATATTTGCAAATGATATATATCTGATAAAGGGTTAATATTCAAAATATATAAAGATATTATAGACTCAACACCAAAAAACCCCAAAACAATCCAATTTAAAAATGGGGAGAGGGTCTGAATATACAGATGGCCAACAGACACATGAAAAGATGATCAACATCACTAATCATAAGGAAAATGCAAATCAAAACCACAATGAGATATCACTTCACCCCTATCAGAATGGTTAGAATCAAAAGGCAGGGATGTGGAGAAAAGGGAATCTTCATGTATTGTTGGTGGGAAAATAAATTGGTACAGCCACTGGGGAAAACAGTATGGAAGTTCCTCAAAAAATTAAACATAGAAACATCATACAATGTAGTAATTCCACTACTAGGTATTTACTCAAAGAAAATGAAAACACTAATTCAAAAAGATATATGCACCCTTATGTTTATTGCAGCACTATTTACAATAGTCAAGATACGAAAGTGACCTAAGTGTCCAATGATAGAGCAATAGATAAGGAAAATATAGTATATATACAATAGAATATGACTCAACCATGAAACAGAGGAGATCTTGCCATTTGTGACAACATGGATAGACACAGAAAGTATTATAGGTGAAACAAGTCAGACGGAGAAAGACAAATACCATATGATTTCACTTATATATGGAATCTAAAAAATAGAACAAATGAATAGACAAACAAACAAAAAGCAGAATCAGATCTACAAATACAGAGAATAAACTGATGGTTGCCAGAAGGAAGGGAGTGGGGGGATGGATAAAATGAATGAAAGAGAGTAGGAGATACAGGTTTTCAGTTATGGGATGAATAAGTCACTGGAATAAAAGGCACAGCATAGGGTATCTAGTCAATGATACTGTGATAGCATGCTATTGTGCAATGGCAATAGCACAAATACTGATGGTAGCCACACTTGTGAGCATAACATAAGGTACAGAGAAGCTGAATCACTATGTTGTCTACCTAAAACTAATGTGACATTGTTTATCAACTATACTCAAATAAAAAAATTAAAAATGTTAAAAAAAGCTATGGTTTTCAGATAGTGTGATATTGGCATAAAAAATAAATTCATGGGGTGCCTGGGTGGTTCAGTTGGTTAAGCATCTGACTCTTGATTTCAGTTCAGGTCATGATCTCAAAGTCATGGCATTGAGCCCTGAGTGGAGCTCCGCGTTCAGTGTTAAGTCTGCTTGAGATTGTCTCCCTCTCCTTCTGCCCCTCCCGCTGCTCATGCATGTGCTCTCACTCTCTCTCTAATAAAGAATTAAATCTTATTTAAAAAGATAGACAAATAAAACACTCAATAAACAGAATAGAGTCCAGAAATAAACCTATATATTTATTGCCACCTGCTTTTCAATAAAGGTTGTCAAGATAATTCACTGGGACAAGATCTTTCCAACAAATGGTAGGACACATTGGATAGCAATGAGCAAAAAAATAAATCTCAACCTTCATCTCATGCCACATATAAAAATTAATTCAAACTGGATCATAGACCTAAATGTAAGTGCTAAAATTATAAAATTTCTAGAAGAAAACACTAGAAAAAACTTTTAGTGCCTTGGGTTTGGCAAAGGTTTCCTAAAGAGTCAAAAACTATAAACCATCAGGGGTACCTGGGTGGCTCAATTGGTTAAACATCTGCCTTCAGCTCAGTCATGATCCCAGGGACCTGGGATCAAGCCCCACTTGGGCTGAGCTGAGCAGAGAGCCTTCTCCCTCTCCTTTGCCCCTCTCCCTCCACTGGTTTTCTCTCTCTCACTCTTTCTATGTCAAATAAATAAACTATATCTTTTTTAAAAAAAACTACAAACCATGAAAAAAAATCAATCAATTGCACTCGATCAAAATTAAAAATTATTCTTCAAAAGACATGGTAAAAATAAAATGCAAGGCATAGACTAGATGAAAATATTTGCAAAAAATTAATCTGACAAAGGACTTGTATCTACATAAAAGAAAATCTCATAGGTCAATAGTGGAAGATGAAAATCCTGCTTAAAAATAGGCAAAAGATTTGAATAGGCCCTTCAACAAAGAAGATATCTAGGTGACAAGTACATGAAAAGATGTTCAACATTATTAGTTAGAGAAATTAAAATAAAAAACCACAATTTGGTACTAGTACACATGTATGAGAGTAGCTAAAATTTTAAAAGACATGTTTGCAAAAATGTAGAGCCAACAGAACTCTCATACACTGGTGATAGGAATGAAAAATGGTACAACCACTTTGGAAAACAGTCAGGTAAGTTCTTAAAAAGGTAAACCAGATAGTCCTAAATATTTACCCCCCAAAAATGAAATACATATCCACACACAGATTTGTCTATAAATATCCCCAACAGCATATTCATAATAGCCAAAAGCTGGAAATGATCTAAATGCTCATCAATGGTGAGTAGATAAATTATAGTATCTCCATGCAATGAATGCTACACAACATGTGGACAATTCTGGGAGGCATGCTGCATACTTCTTAGGAGGCCTGGTAGAATGAAGCCCCTTACCTACAACAGGGGCTATCTACCTTAGTAATTCATCTCTGGTTCCCTAAATCATTCTCCATGTTGTTTCAGTACCACACCTGGGATCATATCCCAAATACTCTACATTCATTCAAGTCTGTCTCAGGCTCTGTGTTTGTGAAAAAATGAAACTGAAACCATATATTCATGATGGTGGAAATGGTTAAGTGAATTTGAGTAAATCAATATGACAAGTTATTATGTAGCCAGTTTTAAATGTTTACATATAATGATACAAAATTGTGTTTGAGACAATGTAGTTTTCTTTTTTTTAATATTTTATTTATTTATTAGAGAGAGAGTGAGAGAGAGTATGAGAAGGGAGAAGGTCAGAGTGAGAAGCAGACTCCCCGTGGAGCCGGGAGCCCAATGTGGGACTCGATCCTGGGACACCAGGACCATGACCTGAGCCGAAGGCACTCACCCAACCAACTGAGCCACCCAGGCGCCCAAGACAATGTAGTTTTCTTTAAAGGTTTTAATATAGGAGCCAGACACAGCCTGGTATTGTGCCGTACTAAAGGTACACAGAAAAATATTTACTGAATGAACAAACATTACTACAGGCAAACTAGCCAATGAAGAATAAGCCAAAAAGAAAAGGTGCCAGTCATATGCCCAAGTCTTTTTTTTGCAATTAGCAAATCAAGTAGGACTCATCCCAGGAATGCAAAAACAATTCAACATTAGTAAATCCATCAGTGTAATTCATATTTCTTAAAACTGTTCTTCAATATTGAATAGATATTTAATAAAATTCAACTAACAGATTAATAAATTTCTTTTAATCTTTTAATCTTAGCAAACTAAGAATTCAAAAACAACAGGAAACAAAAAGGTATGTCCTTAACTTGATAAAGCATATGTACTAGAAACTGGTATCTATAATGCACCAGACTCAAAGTTTGACACTGAGCCTCACAGCATTGGAGAGGCTACAGTACCTGAAGGCACAGAGTTTATGATCTACTGGGGGAATACAGGCAAGTAAGTAGGTAATTGTAATACAGCATGATAAGATGTTATGAAAAGAGAATTAGAGGGTGCCGTAGTAACATAAGAAAAGCACTACCACTGACTTTGCTGAAGACAACTACCTAAACAGGTGATAAATACCTTCTGGACAAGGACAATTATTTTCATTTTTGTACGGCCCAGTATCTGAAATAATGTCAGACACATGGTAAGTCTTCAGGAAGTGTTTCTTAAATGAATGAGCAAATGAAAAAAAAAGTAACAAATATTAAAGAGCAGCTTTAGATTCTTTTGAAAGTCAGATACAGATTTTCAATAAAGTCAATGATTTATTACAAATTTGATTTCTTCTATAGAGTTCATTTGGATAAGAATACACACACACACACCATTACACACAGTGGCAATCCTAAATACTTACGGGTACAAGGGATTTGTATTGGCTAGTTGAAGAGTTTGCGTTTTCACAGGTTCCACAGCTATTAACATATCTTGTTCTACAGCCATAGGAAGAACAGAATATCCACAATAATCTATATGTTCTCCTAGAGAAAAAGAGAAAGAATTTTTAATATTGCTAGCATATGAAACAAGAGAATCTTAAGTAGGTTGACATATAGGAAAAACTTGACCACAAGCCAGGTTTTAATAGAAAATAAAAATACTATGTGCAGAAAATGATTCAGTTCTCTTGGTCTCCTAGACATCCGAGCCAGAAACTTCTGCTAGAGTAAGTTTACTAATTAGTTTCTGTTAATTTTTAGATTTCTTTAAACCTTCACAAGTTTTTTTCTACTTTCTAATTCATAGTGATCATCTTCAAATATTTTGTTTTGTGAGTAGTTATATGAGGTATCCAAAAAAGTAGTATCTTCTTTCTTTGTTGCTCTTTCATATTACCTTGTTAAATATGAACAATTGAAGCCTTTAGCACACTGCCTTATATTAACATGTGAATCTCACTCTCGCCCTTATTAAGCCAACACGCCCACTAAGTAGAGAACTTCGCTTTATTTAGATTTGTGGCCTAACTAAATGTCTAACAAATTAGACTGGCATTGGTAAGTTGTGCTGAGTGTGCTAGACATAGCTAGCATAAAGAAAAAGAAGCTAGAAAGAAAATTTTTTAATCTGCACTATTTTATATATAATAAGCAAATACAGGAAGCCAAGTATTCCCTTCTATGCATTCTAATTCCTCTATGAATCATCAGCAGGAATTTTATTTCCTATTATACCATAATATTTGATACTTAAAATCAAGGTTGCTATTCATAAGATTTAAATACAAAATAATTCAAGAAAGAAATAAGCACAATAAACAAGCTCATCTATATTTCTCCAGGACAGGTTTTCATGCCTGATTGTTCCTATGGCAAACACTGCCCAACTAAGAAACACAGTATGAATGGAAGACAATTCAACTGCATAATTATAATTATGTTTTTAAATAATTATTATTCTATATATTATTACAGGTAGCAAGTCTTTTCTTTCTATGTTGATGTGTCCTTTAAAATGAAATGATAAAAGGTTTTTTTTACGGATTGACAATGACAGATGGAGAGGTGGTTTTCAAAGCTGTCTTTCTCACTTCCTTCAAAAAAGACAATAATAGGGCGCCTCGGTGGCTCAGTTGGTTGGGCGACTGCCTTCGGCTCAGGTCATGATCCCAGAGTCCTGGGATCGAGTCCCATATTGGGCTCCCAGCTCTGCGGGAAGTCTGCTTCTCCCTCTGACCTTCTCCCCTCTCATTCTCAGTCTCTCTCTAATAAATAAATGAAAAATCTTTAAAAAAAAAAAAAGACAATAATATAAAACAGTGGTTCACAAGTAGAAAGTTACACATTTATCTACAGGAACCTGCACTGATATTTTTTTTTCCCCTGCTGGCTGTTAAAAGAGTCAAAGTGGCCCTCTTCTGATGCTCTCAATACCAACCTCTCTTGCCTTCTCGGGAACTCTGCTCCACCACTTCCTCTCTTCTCAGTTATCTATAATCCCTCTCTCTCCAGTGGCTTTACTCCATTCCCCCTCCCTCCCTCACTTAACCATGCTCAAACATCCATTTTTTTAAAATCCTCCATTATTTGCTTTAAAATAAAATAACTTGAGCTGATAATAATTGAAGCTAGATAATGGGTACATGGTAGTTTATTATATTACTCCAAAGACTTTTTTGTAAGTTTACATTTTTCATTATAGAAAGTCTTCTTTTTAATTCTTCTTGACTCCTAATTTTTCCTCAGTTCCCCATGCCATTTTCTCTTAATAGAACTTATTCATTCTTCAGGTCACCACACTTTTAAAAGGGCTTACTATTTGCTTCTAATCCAATGAGTAAATGTAAAACCATCAAGATTATTCACCACAATCTAAAAATTTAACCCGCAAAACAAAAAAATCTCATCTCTCATGAAAACAATATTGACAACAAAGTTTCAATAATTTTTTTAAATAAATGGACAAAATTAACATTAATCACATGGATTGGAAAAGATGAGAATACACTGTTCTTTATGCAAAAGCTTAACTTGCTAGAGTAGGTACATATGAAATACTCTATTTTTTCAGTTCTCTTAAGAAAAGTAAGAAAAAAGTAAATTAATAAAAATTTAGATCTTACCAAAGGAAGAAAAAATTAAGAGAAGGAACTTTAGCAATACCTATTATGTTGACTCTTCCTGGTGCTCGAACATAAAACTTGGGAATGGATCCAAACTTAGAGTTAAACATCTCCTTTAGCTTCAGCAATCTGAAAGCAAGAGTAGAATACTTCAGAATATCTGTATAACAGAAAAATCCATAAGATACACATACACAAACATATTTCATATACTTACCACCATTAATTATCTCCAAAAAGAAAAGCAAAATTTTTTCATTGACATACTTCTTTGAAAATCCTAGGATATGACAACATGGTAACTTCCTAGGTGACACAATAGTATAGCCAACCACACATAAGAATAAAAAAAGGTTAATGTACTCAACAGGAAAAATTATTTCCTTCAATTATAAAGAATATAGCTTTCTGTACAATTCTCAAGAATATTCAGAGAAGAATCTCTTTATACTAAAAGAAATAGTATGGGGTAGTATTTCAGTTTCCTGGGGCTACCATAATAAAATACTATAAAGTGGGTGGGGCTTAAAATAATAGAAATTCATTGTCTCATGGTTCTAGAGACTAGAAGTCCAAAATTAGAGTGTTAGTAGGCCCATGCACCTCTGAAACTTGGAGGGGAGAATCCCTCCTTGCCTCTTTTTAGTTTCGGGTGGTAGCCATCAGTCCATGGTGTTCCTTAGATTACAGCTGCATTAATCCAAATTTTGCCTCTGTCATCACAGAATTCTCCCCGTGTGTTTGTTTTTCCTTCTTATAAGGACACCGGTCTTATCAGATTAGAGTCCACCTTCATGCACTATGACTCATCTTAACTTGATCACCTAAGTACATAAAGATGCTAGTTTAAATAAGGTCACATTCTGAGGTTCCAGGTGGACATGAATGGGGGTGCAGATGAGAAGGCACTATTCAACCCAATACAAGTAATCAAATGAAAACAGAGTGGGGCACCTGGTTGGCTCAGTCAGTTGGGCATCTGCTTTCAGCCCAGGTCATGATCCCAGGGTCCTGGGATAGAGTCCCACATCAGGGTCCCTGCTCAATGAGGACTCTGCTTGTCCCTCTCCTTCTTGTGCTCTCTCTCTCTCTCATTCTCTCTCTCAAATAAATAAATAAATAATCTTTAAAAAAAAAAAAAGAAAACTAGAGTAGTTATCAGGAGACCACAGTTCTAATTTCAATGGGACAGATAATTTTCCCTTAGCCTCTCTTCTGTGAAATTAGAGAATCTGACTAGATAAAGACTCTATAGGCCCTTTATAGATCCAAAATTCTTAAAATAGATTTAATAATTTTATACTGTTAAATCATCTCAAGGCACTTCTATGAATACCCCCCACTGTTTATAGTCCCACATCATAGTGTATCTGAATAATAACACCAGGACAATAAATATCCTTTAAAGCCTACCATATTCAAGACACTCATTAATTAATTGATTGATCTTAAAGATTAATTCATTGTAAGAAACAGAAAATCATACCAAAAACAGCTCAAGGAAAAAGGAAATTTATTATAATGATAGAAAGATATGTTGAATATCTTTGTAAGTTATGGTGTCCTAAGAATAAATATAAATATATATAAAATAAAATATATATACACATATAAATATGTGTATGTATGTATGTATATATATATATACATATATATATAAAAAACAAAAAGTGATAAAGCAAATATGGTAAAATGTTAGCTTTGGAGAATCTGGGATAAGAGTATACAGTAATTTTTTTTTTTTACTATATTTGACTTTTATGTTAGGTGTGAATTTATTTTAAAATAACCAAAAAATTTTAAGGGTGCCTGGTGGCTCATTTGGTTGAGCACATAATTCTAGATCTCAGCTCAGGTCTTGATCTCAGTGTCATTCAGTTCAAAATCCTTCTTGATCTCCATGCCCAGCAGGGAGCCTACTTCAAAAAAAAAGTGTGTTTGTTTGTTTGTTTAAAGAAGTATTTACTGGTGCTTTATTAAGTACTCTACTTAGAAAAGACATTAATAGTAGCTCTTGACTTCTAGGAAAAATTTGGCAGAAAAAAAATAGTTAAGCTAAAAAGTACAATACAGAGAACAATAGAGTAATAAGCCAGAAAAATACAGTCCTGTGTCTGTGGCTGCACAGAGAAAATATATTTCATCCCTACTATAGGAGAATGTGGGTAGTAAAATAAATCCAGAAGGGTAGGATAAGTTAGAGAAGGCTCCCTCAAGAAACATTTTAACTAAAATGAATTTTAAAGGATGATGTCAGACAAGTGGGATGGGGTGATGCATTCCAGGCAAACAGAATGAAAAGGCCCAGCATGCTGCATTCAGAAAATTATAATTAGGGTTTAAATACATCAGAGGAGGAGGCTGGTGGTAATCAAGCCTCAGATCTTAAAGGGCCTGGTACGCCATGTTGAGGAACCGGGCTTTTAACTCACAGGCAATGGATGTGAACACACATTTACAGAGGGAGTGATCTTAAACAATTTCACACAAGAACGCTCACTGAGAAATGTATGAAAGATGGGTTGTAGGAAGACAAAGCAAAAACAAAGAAATCCAATAGGTGGCTATTTGTAGTAAACCTAGAGAGAAAGTTTAACTGTTACATTAGTGATGGGGATAGAAAAGGGTGAAAATTAAATTAAGGTGGTATTTAAAAAGTCAAATCCATGGAATTAGTGACCAATTAGAAGTGAGAAAAATTGAGAAAGAGGGAGAAGCATATAATTTCTAGTTTTCTGGCTTCCAAACTCCACTAGCCTCCACAGAGGCTCATTTGTGTTTCTGCTTGTGAAAATCATATGCAGACAAAATTCAAAGTCAGCTGAATTTGAATCCTTATTAATTTGCTTTTATAAGCACAGCAAACACAAATAAGGTGAAGTGCTAACAGCAGAGTTAGAATGAGCATCCTAAAATGTGCTTTAGTGAAATGATTTGAGGGTTCTCAAATGTGCCCTTTTCCCAGACTACCTCAGGAAGGCAGTCTGTCCGTGCTTTTTTGTAAGTGCTCAGCACCGGAGGCTTACTTACCATTCAACATTCCTCCCTTTGAAATTCAAATGCATGGAAGCTATACAAGGAAACAAGAAAAGTATTTCTCTCTAAGAATAGAAAGAACTGAAGTGTAGAGTGTTTTTCTAAACTTCATACCTAATCCTCTAATAATGAAGCAGTATGGCTGTAATTGGGGGAGTAGCTGTACTTCACAGCTCTGGGTGTCACCAGCAAGACTTCATCTCTTAAAATGTAGTCATTTAAAGTATGTCCCTCCCCCCCAGAGTACAATGAGCATTTTCAATATGAAAATAATAGCTCCTAATCACAGACCTGTACCCCTGAAACAAATAATACATTATATGTTAATTTTTTTAAAAAGCAGGATACAAAACAACAGATCTAGTGAAATTAAGAAAACAATTCCATTTACAATAGCATTAAAAAGAACAGAATAGAAAACAGTTTGGTGTTTCCTCAAAATGTTAAACATAGAAGTAGTATATGACCCAACATTTCCACTTCTATGTATATGCCCAAAAGAACTGAAATCAGGGACTCAAACAGATACTTGCACAAGAATGTTCATAGCTGCATTAATCACAATAGTCAAAAGGTGGAAATAAGACAAGCATCTGACAACAAATGAATGAATAAACAAAATGTGTGTGTGTGTATGTATGAATATTCCATTGATCCATAGAAAAGAATCAAAGTCTGATACATGCTTCTATATGGATGAACCTTGAAAACATTATGCTAAGTGAAATAAACTAGACACAAAAGGACCAATACTGTATGATTCCACTTATATAAAATACCTAAAATAGGCAAATTCATAGAGACAAAAAGTAGATTAGAGGTTACTAGGTGCTGAGGGGTCGAGAAAATAGGCAGTTATTGCTTAATGAATAGAGAGCTTATTTGGGATGATGAAAAATGTCAGAAATATGAAACAGTGGTTATTATACAACAATGTGAATGTAATTAATGTCACTGAATTTTACACTTAAAATGGTTAAAATGACAATTTTTATATTATATTTATTTTACCACAATAAAAAGAATCAAAAAAAAAAAGAAAAGAAAAGAATGGCTCCTACAATAATCCTACAAAGATTATACTGTTAAAGGCAGAATTGGCCAAACATCACCACACAAATTGCTGAATCTGGTACTCTGAATGCTTTTGACTTAAGATATAGATATAGATAGGGGTGCCTGGGTGGCTCAGTGGGTTGGGCCTCTGCCTTCAGCTCAGGTCATGATCTCAGGGTCCTGGGATAGAGCCCCGCATCGAGCTCTCTGCTCGGCAGGGAGCCTTCTTCCCCCTCTCTCTGCCTGCCTCTCTGCCTACTTGTGATCTCTCTCTCTGTCAAATAAATAAATAAAATCTTTATTAAAAAAAGATATACATATACATATATATTTTTTAATAGCAGTTTTAGTAACAGAACTTGAGAAAAAAAATTATGACTCCAATAAATGGAGGGGATTTTAGTCTAAGGATTGATTCTCAGAGGACACTAGGGTGACCATATGGCTAACCGCAGAGATGAAGGAATTAACATTTCAGGAGACAAAACATGTATCTTTAGTTTGTCATTGTGACCTTAGGCAAGTCTCCTATCCTGTCTGTGCTTTTCTTCTCTCTTCAATAACAAGATACCTAATCATGGCATTACAGAAAATATTAATTTTAATACTAACTTAAGAATAATTGGTTAATATGTATTTTTATGGTGAAGGGGATCAGACTAATGCTACTCCAAAATAATGAAATATGAAAATAAATGAAGTATGTATATAGCACAAGAAGCTAGATATAGAGAAATTAGAAGAAATTAATTAAAAGATAAAAGTAGAACTTACTGAATGGGGGAAAATAGCAGACATGGTCAAAAAAATTACAAACTGGTTCTTTGATAAAAATAATAATATAAAAAAATTTTGAGTGTCATTATATAAAATCAATATGAGAAATAAGAAACAACTATAGATTCCTAAAGATTTTTAGAATTTTTTATATAGACAAAGGGGTGATTTTTCTGAGAAAATATATTCCAAAAATTGACAGAAGAGAAACAAAAAGAGTTTTCAGAAATAATCTCCTTAACAGGGTTTAGAAAGTGTTATGAGTTAGTTCTGTCAGACCTTAAAGAAAGATGATCCTTTGCTTTATAAATGGTTCTAACAATACAAGCTGTGGAAAGCCTTTCTGATGTGGGAAACGAAGGCAAAAGAAAAATGAAATTTCCTTACTCCTTACAGCCCATTGACAAGTCCTTGAAACAGGCAGAGTGACATTCCTCTAGGAACTTTGCTAAGGGCAAAAGGCAATCTTTGCCCGACCCCCCAGGATCCTGTAAGCCACTTTAATATATAAAAATTCCTTTGGAAATTTCCTTTATCTCTAAATCCCCCAAGGTATTTATTAGGAATTATCACCAAGCTTATGACCCACTGATATAGATCCGAAGGGTCTCATGACTAAGGTTTTATTGGATAGTAATAAATGACCTCTTCCTAACAATAGCTAGCCCCCTTAAGATCCTGGAAACCTTGTTTCCAAAATTCCTTAGAGACTAACACTATCCCTAACCCCTCTCAACTTGAAGGTATATAATCGCCACCCCTCACAACTCCAACACAGCTCTTTCTGCCCAGGTCCTATCTCTGGGCAGGAGAGATATAACCTCCTTTATATAGGAGATACATAAAACCACCTTTTTGCACCAAAAACATCTCAAGAATTTTTTCTTGGCCATCGGCTTTGAACCCCAACATCTTCCCTGTATCACTTTCTATCTCATTTTAGGAGGCCAGAATAACCCAGATGCTAAAATGATAGCCCCCAAAAGCAAAATATAGGTTATTATCACTTGTGAAAACAGAGAAAGACTAAATAAAATATTGCTAATTTTAATCCAACACACATTATTTAATATTTGTGAACAGAGTTTATTCCAGGAATATAATAAAGACAGTACCAGGAAGACTCTTCATTAAACACGTACTATTCCAACAGAATAAAAGGGGTAAACTCTATAATTCCATGATCCTCTCAAAATATGCAAAAAAAAATTCAATAACTATGACTAATTTTTTTTTTATTTGACAGAGAGAGAGATCCCAAGTAGGTAGAGAGGCAGGCAGAGAGAGAGAGAGGGAAGCAGGCTCCCTGCTGAGCAGAGAGCCTGATGCAGGGCTGGATCCCAGAACCCTGAGATCATGACCTGAGCCAAAGGCAGAGGTTTAACCCACTGAGCCACCCAGGTACCCCATAATTGTTTAAATAAAATTTAAATTAATAATTTTTTTAAAAAGCATAGACAGGCTAGAAAAGAAATGTCCTAAATTTGATAAAAGCTACTTATCAGAAATAGTAAAAATCTAATATGATAACAAAATATTAGCAGCTTCCCCCACTGAAATCTGAATAAGGACAAGGATGATATCATTCAACACTGTACTATAATGCATAAAGTACAAAATGTCTACACAACAAAGACATCATCAAATTAAAGAGAAAGTGCTAGGCATGGAACAATATATAATATACACAAAACAACAAATGATTTATATCCAAAACTACATCCATTCATACTAAAAAATACATACATACACAAAAAGTTCCTAAAAACTAACAACAAATAGACAATCAAATACATCATTTTTTTTTGCAGGGCAGGAGCTATCAAAATTTTAAATATTTATTAATTTTCACCCTAATTCTATTTCCATTAATGAGCTTAAAGAAATATCATCAAAAATGCTCAAAGATGTATGTACAAAGATGTTTACTGAAGCACATTATGAGAGTGAAAAATTGGAAACTTAAATGTACAGTGTAGTTGAGTGGTTAAATAAATAGTGTTATTCATACTATGAAATACTCTGAGCCCTGAAAAACAATGATATAAAGCTGTATGGACTGATATGCTGGGATCTCTGAGAAGTATTATTAAATGGAAAAAAGTAACAGAAAAATAAATATGATTTTACTTTTATGACTATAATATCATTTTTATTAAAAAAAATTGTAATAATGATATAAAGATATAGTGATACCATAAAGATAAAATGATATTACATGAATGTGAACCAAATGGATAACTTCTAAGAAGGAAGTAAGAATTGGCAGCATAGGATAGCTATCAGAGATTATAGTGAGGAAAGGAACTGTGGAATTTTCAAGCTTTAATGAATATATTTTTAATTAATCCAAATCTTCCATACTAAGAATGCAATTCAGGGGCGCCTCCGTGGCTCAGTGGGTTAATGCCTCTGCCTCCGGCTCAGGTCACGATCTTAAGGTCCTGGAATCAAGCCCTACATCAGGCTCTCTGCTTGGCAGGGAGCCTGCTTCCCCTTCTCTCTCTGCCTGCCTCTCTGCCTAGTTGTAATTTCTCTCTCTGTCAAATAAATAAATAAAATCTTTTTAAAAAAAAGAATGCAATTCATGCAAAATCATTATTCATAGAGCCAAAAGATGGAAACCTAAGTGTCCATCAACCAGTAAATAGATAAATAAAATGTGGTATTATCATACAATGGAATATTATTCAAGAATAAAAAGGAATGACATACTGATAACATGTTACAACACAGATGAACCTTGAAAGCATTACATGAAAGAAGCCAGTCACAAAAAAAAACATATTATATGATACCATTTATTTGAAATGTTTAGAGTAAGCAAATCTATTGAGAGAGAAAGTACATTAGTGGTTGCTTAGGGCAGAGTAGGGGAGAGTGGGATGGGAGTGGTGAGATAGTTTAAGGGATACAAAGTTCTTTGGGGGATGATGAAGATGTTCTAACTTTGATTATGGCAATGGCTTTGCAATCCTGTGAATATACTAAAAAAACCACTTAATTGTAAACTTTAAACAGGTGAACTATATGGTATGTGAATATCTTATCAAAAAGCTGTTACCAAAAAACCCCAATAATCCAACAATTTAAAAGTTCATTCCAAAGAGAAGAAAAAGAGAAGATACACCACTCCTAAGAATATAAAGAAAGCTAGAACAGTGAAATTTGAAGTAGTCTTGTATAGGGAATATGCAAGATTGAAATGCAGGAAAAAACATTAGTTTCTATTTCTATTTGACATTTATATAAACAAATAAAAAAGAAATTATGTTTGCTGAAATGTTTAATGCGATTGACTAGTGCCTTTACTCAGATGATCATGTGCCTTGTGAAATTGAAGAGGCATCCTAAGAAACAGTAGGAATTCCAAAGAAGACAGTCTGGCCATGGGGCTCTTATGCATTTTTTTTTCCCTTCAGCATACTGCAACATATGACCAGTTAGGTGGACTTATAGATAAACTATTTAGATTTAACTGAACTCATCCCTGCTAAAATGAGTAAGTGGCTGAAAGTTGCTTGAAACTTATTATTGTATTTCATGCCCAAGTGAAAAACAAGAAAATGCCAGAGAACAATTATCTAACCACTACTATGATCTCTTCTGCAGCTAGCATAGAATGATAAATGTTAATGATAAATATATGTTGCATGAATGAATAATGTGAAATCCATAAAAGGCAAGAAACAACTCTAAGGAAACCTAGTAAACAATTCTTCACTTTCTATACATGTTACCACCATTCCCCTCCCCCCACACAGTAATCATAGAAATATTAACCATCATGATCAAATCATAACAAATAGAAACAGAAGAAATTTATACATGGATATGTTTCATGTAAAAAAAAAAAACCTAAACTACAAGGGGCCAGATTATTTTCACATAACAAATTCCTCATGAATTTTATTTGAAACATGTCTTCCACAATGTGTCCTAGTTCATTCAAGTATGCAAAGGCAATAATACTTCCCAAGGACCTTCAGAGAATATACCAATATCCAGAGACATACACTGGTAGTCTAAAGCCCTGCTGCTCTTCATATCCAGAAATTGTTTCTTCCAGGTAACTAAAGACCCACTGCCTGATTTCTTAAGGGTGAAAAAAGCATTTGTAAGTTTTAGTAAGTTATAATATTATCAACTGTCACATGACTGTGAAAA
This sequence comes from Nasua narica, assembly GCA_028533885.1. Classification (NCBI taxonomy): domain Eukaryota; kingdom Metazoa; phylum Chordata; class Mammalia; order Carnivora; family Procyonidae; genus Nasua; species Nasua narica. The sequence continues at coordinate 33,145,341 of CM052797.1, read as the reverse complement.
ACCAGGAAGTAGGTAGAGCTTGAAGACTTCATGTTAGAGAAAAAAATTAACAGGGAAAAAGTAAAAATTAGAAAGAGTAAAGAGGGAGAGAATCCAACCTTAGAAAAGCGGCACAGCTAATATGCAGCAGGTTAGAGACTTTATTCTATGAGATCTCCCTCCTATGTCAGAATTAAGTATTTCTACAAAGTATCTGCAAGATGCCCTCAAATGAAAAGATCCTCCACTAGGTATCACTAAAGTTATTCTGTAGCTAGGTACCAGCAGCAGATTAATTCCCTAAGTGACAAAGCCTAGATTTTACGGTTTGTTTAAAGGGCTGCGGAGACCAAGGGGGTTTTGTTTGGGTTTGGGTTTTGGTCTGTTTGTTTTCAATGAGAATTTTAGAAATGGGACTTTAAAAAGCACTACCAACTGGCAGGCAAGCCAAAGAAAGAAGGGGTTCGAAGTTAAATTGGGCACTTATCCTAAAGCCCAGCAGAAACAGTGTACCACCTTCAGCACCAAAGGTTAAAGAAGGATCTGCACGGATGAAGAAAAATCCTCAACCCTTGGTAGGAATCAAGGTGTAAAGTGTTTTTGAGATGTGGTCTTTCTCGCAAGCCCAGCCATGCAGCCTTATAAAGTCCCAAGGATTCTGTCCATTCCCAGGAGCAAAAGAAGCACCCACCGAAAAACCATAAATCCTAGACACTATCTGTACCTAGCCTACCCAGGCGATCCCAAAGCGCAGCATCTCCTCTCCCCCACCTGGGATGTTCTGCCACTTGGACTCGACGCATGCCAGGACCCTCCGTAGCCATATTTCTCAAGATCCTTCTTTACTCCGCAGTTTCAACTGGTGAAACAGAGCTCCCAAAGTAATCATGAAATATCTGCTGCAGGAACCTTTTCTTCCGGGCGACAGCGGCCCTCACCCTGCGGAAATCCTGCCGCTTTGCTGAGGTGGCTGCTTCCAGTCGGTCCCGCCTACGGCTCCTCCTCCTCCCCAGACTTCCAGGGCCTGGTGCCCTGCCAGCAGCTGTCAGGTACAGCCACCGTGCTGCTCTGAGCTCTGGGCACTGGGATTCGCTGCGGCTGCGGCCCCGGCCCGGCCCCGACCCCGACCCCGACCCCGACCCAGGCCCCCGGCCCGGGAGCTGAGCGTGCGAAGAAGCTTAGGAAGTTTATTTTATACGCCCTGGGGCGCAAATCTGGGAACACAATTAAAACCTGGCGCCTCGGGGCGCCTGGGTGGCTCAGTGAATTAGAGCCTCTGCCTTCAGCTCAGGCCCTGATATCAGGGTCCTGGGATCGAGCCCCGCATCGGGCTCTCTGCTCAGCAGGGAGCCTGCTTCCTCCTCTCTCTTGTCTGCCTCTCTGCCTACTTGTGATCTCTCTCTCTGTGTCAAATAAGTAAATAAAAAAATCTTTAAAAAAAAAAAAAAAACTGGCGCCTCAGGTTGCTTTTTTCCTTTCTTTTTCTTTCTTTCTTTCTTTCGTTTTTCTTTCTTTTCTCTTTTTTTTTTTTTTTTTTTTTGAGTTAGGGTGTTTTTTCTTTCGTGACCAGCAACTATACCCCCAAATAACATTAAATTGTTTAGTAATTCCCTTTAGGCAGTATAAAATTGATGCAGCATTTAATTTAAACATATTTGCTTATTTCCAGAATGAAGGCATCAGTGGGCCTTCCCAGAACACAATTAATAGTGAAAAGAAGACACACGTCTTTCAAACTACAAGAACCCTTTGCATCTAGTTCAACCCCTTCATTTTTCAGTTACCTAGAGAAATCCCAAATGCCCTATGAAAAAAGCACACCATTCCCATCCTATCATTCTAGTATATTTGTTTTCTTTCCTTCACGGTTCTCATAACTTCTGCATATTTCTTTTCTTTTGTATTGTCTGTTTCACCATCTCCACCATCACTACCACTACGAAATAAGCAAGTTGAGGGTAGGAACTGTGTAACTAGGCAGCGTCTGACATATTCTTAATAGGTAAGATGAACTGAATGAACAAATGGACGTCGCACTGTTAATTGGTAGTAAAACTTGAATTATCAACTGAGCACTTTCAGTGCTGCTTTAGTTCACAGAGGAATCATGGGAGAATTAATGCAAAACATAAAGAACTTACAGATTTCAGTAAAGGAAACAAATTTGTAATTACAATATAATTGTGTTTGCTCCCTGCTTTGCCTCCATACCATACATCGTTCTGAAAAGTAGGTAGTTCGCAGTTCAAAAACCTAGGGATGTATGGTCACCATTTGGGGTGGGAATAAAAACAAATGAGAATTAAAGATACCAAAATGGCAAACAACAATAATATTGCTAAAAGTGTGTAATTGCATTTTTAGAAAAGACACTTTCACAAGGTCAATGACAATGTAAAGAATGAAAACTCCCAGCAGGCCTAATCATCCTTTTTTTTTTTCCACATTCCTCCTATAGCAATTTTAGAGATAAAAGATGTAACTGCAGTATAGAGCATTCTGAAGGACTAATATGAACAGTTGATTGATTTGAAGATGATACGTTTATTAAGTATTTTGTAAGCACCATGCATTTATATACATCGTTTTATTTAATCTGAAGAGACTGAGGCAGATTAAAAGGAGCACTAACTAGGCAAGGCCATTAGTCTATAAAGTGGAAATGTAATGCAATCATGCAAATTGTATTTATCAGAACCCTCTCAGGAAGGAGTGGATATTAAATGTTGGTAGAAATAACATTTTGATAAGCCACTTAGGTTGGTTGGTAAGATCAAGGGATATGCTCCAACAACAGATAGTTGTCAATTAGCCTTTGAAGGAGAGAAAATTCCTTCCCTGAGTGAAGTGTATAATTTAGGCTACAGCCAAAGTTGAGGTATTTATCACTCTCCCCCCATATGACCCCCCATACCACACCTTCCGTACAGTTGTGACAGTAGCTGCATTTCTCATTTCTCTACAACCACGGCTGCTGTTGGGAAATCCATCTCAACTTTTACTAAATCCAGTTGATTTTTTTTTTTTAAGTAAACTCTAAGCCTAATGTGAGGTTTGAACTCACAACCCTGAGAATTAAGACTCTCATGCTCTACCAACTGAGCAAGCCAAGTGCCCCAGTCCCTTCATTAAATTTTTAACCCCCCTGAGTACACCCTGAGTTTCCTGTCCAGATCTTAACTAATATAAAAGGAGCCCTCTTTTTTTGCCTTCTATCTCTACTTCTGCCTTCTCTCTAAATAAATGTAGTAAAAAAAAAATTTAAGATGATCAACCTGAAGGGATGTTAAATCATGAGCCTATTTGGGATAACCGTATGTCTCAACCCAGAGAAGTAAGGGATCATGAATGCTATAGTTTACTTAAATACATCACATTTTCATAGAGCATTTTCTATAGGCAAAGCACATGCTTAGTTTCAGGGGATTCAGAGGTAAGTAAGATAGTTGTGTCCTGAAGGAGCTTTCAGCTTCATAAAGAATATAAAATAATCATAATACAGAGTAACAAAGCAATCAAAAATATACTTTCAAAGGGTCAAATTATGTTGGAAATTATGTGTCGATTATTTTTGACAAAGGTCCTAAGACAATTCAACACAGAATGGATCATCTTTTTAATCGACAAAGCTAGAACAACTTAATATCCATACACAGAAAAAATAAACCTCCACATTTACCTCATGCTATATACAAAAACTAAACCTGAAATTAAACTCTTAAATATAAGAGTTAAAACTGTGTAAAACTTCTAGATGAAAACATAAAAAAAAACTTAGTGCCCCTGGTTTTGGCAAATATTCCTTAAATACAACATAAAAGTCACAAAAAGCTCTCACAACTCAATGGTCATAAGACAAATAACCCAATTTAAAAATAGGCACAAGAATTGAAATGATACTTCCCCAAAGAAGATACATGGATGACAAATAAGTACATGAAAAGATGTTCAAAATTAGTCATTAAGGAAAACCCAATTGAAAACACAATGATCTATCACTATATTCCTGCTAGAGTGGTTACAATTAAAACAACTGACCACACGGTGTGTTGATGAGGATGTGGAGCAACTAGAACTCTTATACCTTACTGGTAGATATGCGAAGTGGCAAAACCACTTAAAGAAACAATTTGAGAGTATCTTTAAAAGTTAAGCATATACCTACCAACAAGTCCATTGCAAGGTATTTATCAATATTCATATCTATTACTACATAACAATATTGCCACAAACATATAAGTATAAAACAATACACATTGATTACCTCACAGTTTCTATAGTTCAGGAGTCAGGGTATGGCTTAGCTGGGTCCTCTGTTTTAAGGTCTCACAAAGTCTTATCTGAGGTTCAACTGGGGAAGGATTCATTCCGAAGATCACCTGACTGTTAGCAGTATTCAGTTCTTTGTGGGTTGTCAGTGAAGGCCACTGTTTCTTGCTGGCTATTGGCCAGATGTGACCCTCAGCTCATTGCCCCATGATCCGTCATAAAATGGCTACTTGGTTTCTCAAAGCAGCAAGGGAGATGGAGTCTCTCCCAGCAAAATGAGTTTACAATCTTGTGCAATGTAATTATGTACACATAATCACATATATCACCTTTGCTGTATCTTATTGGTTAGAAGCAAGTCACATCTATTTGTCAATTATACCTCACTAAAGCTGAAACATACAAACCAAAAAAGAAGTAAGTCACAGATCCCACCTACATTCAAGGGGAAAGATTATCCAAGAGCATGGTTAATGAGAAGACCACCTCTCTCTGTCCACCACATTACTCAAGAGAAATGAAATATATGTCCACACAAAAACTTGTACACATATGTGCCCAGCTGCTCTATTTGTATTAGCTAAATACTGAAAAAAACTCGAATAACCATCAACAGATGAATAGATATCTTGTGAGATATTTATACAATGGAACACTTACCAATAAAAAGAAACAATCAATTGAAACAACATTGATGAATCTCAAATAATTATATTGAGTGAAAGAAGTCAGGCAAAAGAGAATACATACTGTATGATTCATTTATATAAAGTTCCAGAAAATGAAAAATAATCTATATGGCAAAAAGTAGATTGGTGGTTGCCTGGGAACAATGAAGGGGGTTGAAAAAGAAGGGTTACCAAGAGGTAATGAGGAAGTTTCTGCAATGATAAAGATGTGCATTACTTTGGTTGAGGTATGTATATGTATACAGGTGTATACATATGTCAAAATTCATCAAATTGTACACTTTAAGTATGTGCAGTTTAATGTACCTCAGTAAAGCTGATAAATTATACCTCAATAAAGTATATATTTAAACATAGGAACCACTTTCTACAAGGGCACCACATCACATTAATGCTCCCTGTTAAAGTAAAAAAAAATTATTATTATTTACCATTGACTAAAATTGATGTCAAGAAAAAGAAAATATCAAAAAAAAAAAGAAAAAGAAAATATCATCATTGCACCAAGTATTAGGATAGGTCATGTAAGTAAGATGACATTTAAATGGATTTTTAAGGACAGAGAAGATTTTGATGCACAGTGATAGCTATAAGGGCATTCCTTGTACAGAAAAATTAACATGTTTATTCATTCAACAAACAAACTTGTGTACCCAAGAAGTGTGCTAAACACTGTGAAGACCTTTTTGCCTGTCTTAGTAAATTTCCAGACTGGGTTGATTAAATTTGGAAATGATTAAGAATATTATGCCCAACATTTACCTGCAGTTTTTCTAGGGCTCCTAGTCACTAACTCACTTGATTTCTTTCCCTTTTGTAGGAGTAAATGTTACATTAAAAAGCAGAAAATTGTATCAATAAATTCAATGTAAATCAATCTGCAGTTTTATTCATGTGATCACCATGCACATGGTTAATAGAAAACTGCAAAATTGCTATATTGATTAGAATGCAAAACTATGTAGTTCTGACTACCATGAAAAAATAAACCTCTTAACCACTTTGGAATTCTATTTTCTCCTTTGAAGAATTGTGGATTTCAGGCAAAGTAACCATATGATACATTGTCCAAACTTCTGAGAGAAATGGATACTGAGAATTTTTACTCTGGGACAACAGTATTAAATCAGGGCTGTCCCAGGAAAACTGAAATGTATAGTCACCCCAGTTATAGGGAGATTTTGGTTTGTTTTAAGATTTACACTTATAGATTCCTGACTCTACCCCAGACCTATTGAATCAGAATCTCTAATGTAGGATTTGAGAAGTTTATAATCCAATGAACTGCAATGCTTGGAAAGCCTTGGACCCTAAAGTGATATCATTAAAGGCTCTTCCAATTCTAAAATCCTATGCTTTATAGGGGAATTCTGACTACGAACTTCATATTGGATGATATTAGGGAATCAATTTTCTTGATGTAATAATGATCTGAGAATATAAGAAAATGTTTTTAGGAAATACACATAGCTGCATCTAAGAGTAATGTGTCATGATATCTGCATTTTACTCTCAATTGATTCAGAGAATATACACACACAAACACAAAGCTGATAGTGGGTATACCCATGTTCCCTGGACCACATCAATTTTTCTGAATTTTTGAAATTCACATAATAAAAAGTTGTCAGGAAAAGACAATTAGGGAGAAACTATGTTTATAGGTAGGCAATCTTGTTATTATATATATAACTTTTAAGAACTATGACCAAAAAGATGGCAATACAATTGATTACTAAAAAATCCAGCCTGTAATTCCTCCTCCTGGGTTTTTTTCCCTAAGGAAAAAAAAAAGTGGCAAAGATATTCGTTGCAAAATTGTTTAAAATAGTACTGTTTTTGCAATATTCTAAGTGTACAATATTAATGGCATGCTTAGTAAATTATGGTGCATTGGTACATTCAATGGAGGGATTATTACACAACCATTAAAATATTCATTGTCAAGAACATATTACACATATTGTCCTATGCTGTTACATAACTGGGTGCAAAAATAATCCGAAATTATATCTGCGCTATAACTATGTAAAATTTGATTCAAGTGGACAGAACTGCAAGTTTATATGGAAAATGCTGTTTAAAATGCAGTTTCCCCCGTATTTCATTTTAATTTTTTCATTTTGAATTCTGCTAATAATTTTGTGCAACAATAATGTGTATTTTAAAAACCAGTCGTTACCTGTTATCTTAATTTTGGTTAAGGGCAGTAAAGGTCAGTTTATAATTCGTTGAAAAACTGAGCAAAATTTTAGGCGCCTCAATTGACTGATGCTTAACTGGTTTGAGAGAGCCACAGCATCATTTTGCCGACTACAAACACATAACAAACATTATGTATAAACCGTACTGCTGAAAAGGTCTCCAAACATCACAGGAACACCCACCATAATGTGTGGGCAAAATGCACATAGATAATCAAGGCAGAAATACTACTACCTGTCAAATAGGACGGGCATGTCAGCCTTTTCTCCGCGAAAGGCTTCCGATCCTACGGTGGCTCTTACTTTCACCAGAATGAGATGGTTCCAGAGTCCCAGGCAAGGGAAGAGACTGTTCCCTTGCCCAGGAGGCTGGAAACTGCTCAGTATGAGCGCAAGGTTTCCAAGGCCCTTCAGCAGAGATGCTCAGCACTAGACGATTCCCCAGTTGCTAGGTTTAGTTGCTAAGGCACCAACCGTCTCGCAGGAAGACGGGGCAGTGCACTCCCCTTTCGGCGTCGTAGCGAATCCTCTCGATACGGAGCGCATTTGTTCCGGGAGGAAACTTTCAGCTCCTCTAAGAGCGACGGGAAGGCGAGGAGAGGCTGGGAGTGACGCCTCTGAGCCGTGGAGGATTGTGGGAGGAGGTTGTCTCCAATTTCTCCTCCCTCTCCCCCCCTCCCGGCCAAGATGTCTGACATGGAGGATGATTTCATGTGCGATGATGAGGAGGACTACGACCTGGTGAGGCGGAGGGGACGGAACTTTGGGGTTAAGGGTGGTGTCTGGTTTTAGGGACTGGGGCAGGGGCGACCGCAGCCTCTCGCAGTAGAACATGTGCTTCTTCCAGTCTCTCCCGGTGCAGTGACAGGACGGGTTTACCTCCTCCCCCTTACCGCACCGGGCCCGGGCCCTGCTTCTCTAGCATGGGGGAGGGGAGGGTAAAGGAGGCAGCGAAGGGGGTCCCGAGCCTTGCGCTTCAAGTCTGACCGTCTCCTCCGTTTACGTAGACACCCCAGGCCTCCGGCGTCCGGTTTTCGGTGCCTCCTACCTCTTCCCCACCGCGCGAGCCGCCTCAGGGATCGTGCAGCGGTCTAGGCCCTGACTCTGTCCTTTCGGGCCCAGCTTTCCGGGCCCCACTTATTCACCCTGGAGCTGAGCGAGTGCGAAATGCTGAGAGAAGGGTCTGAAAACTGGGGGCCCTTACTGCTTCCAGGCCTGACCGCGAAACGCCGCTTGTGGGTCTCCTGGAAACAGCTTAAGAATAATAGTCCAGGGTCCGTTTGGGGTTAAGGTAAAAAGGTGCAGCAGAGCATTCAGGGCTAGGATAGCTATAAAAAACAACAACAACAAGAAACAAAAACAGAAAATAGTTAAACTACTTATTTCTAGAAAAACTGGGGAGGAGGTTTTGCTTTTTTGTTTGTTTTGTTGTGGGGGGTGGGGATAAGGGGATTGACCCAGTGGATTTCTTTTTTGACTTTGAGATTTCCCAGTATTCAAAGTTAAAAATATCAACAGTATAAAAACGAACGAATTTATGTAGCTAACGGTGATCTGTAAAGATTCAAGGTTTAACTTAAACTGTATTTACAGGCTTTCAAAAAAATTCACTACCATTTCAGATTGCTATTCAGAAACAATAACTGTGCGGACTAAGAAAAATTATTCGGGCCAAGAATTAACATCAACTTTGTTTTTTATTTTGGGGGCGTTTTTGTGCATGTTTCTTGTATATTATGGTGATTCCGCATTATTGTCAAGTTATGAAGTAGATGCTTAGGGATATCTGGCTCATCTTGTATTTTAAGTGCCAGATATTCTTGAGACATTAATATATCATCTTGAATTCATGTAAAACTTCTTTGTATAGTCATTTACAATTAACCTTTCTATTTTAAATGAAGGCACATTTGCGAAAGGTAGAGGGAAGTGCTTGCTCTTACCTGAAAATCATAATAGAGGTTTTGATAATTCTTAAAGTTGAATGTAGAGTTTTGCTAATAGTCATGATTTCTGCTTTACATTTTAGTTTGTGCAGATCAGGCCAGTTGTAGGCAGGGCGTTAAAAATGTATTACTTGTGACATCATGTGCGTTTTTATTTATTGCATGTTTATATTACAGGTATTTTCATAACTGTGGAAGTGTCTCTTAAAAATGTTTGTGTATTTTTGTCCTTAAATGTTATAGTTATCTTTCCTAAGCAGTAGTTTATTGAGTACATGACTTATTAGCACTGTGATAAACTTGAAGATTATCATTGAGAATGTAATGTAGGAATGGGAATGAAAGTTTTGTTGTCCCATAAAGTACTCAATTTTTGCAAGAACTTTAATTAAACATGCATTATTTAACTTGGCTAGGTTTTTCCAGCTTTTTAGAGCCTACAGTATATGTACAATATAAAGTTGAATATATAGTTGTTTTTGACTTTTTTTTCTTAACCAAAAAATGTAAGATGTTACACTACTACATAATTAATGAAATCTTCTCCCCAGCATCCTGTTAAATAGCCCTCCCTCCGACCCCCCCATATCTGTCCTATGAAAACACCATTCTGGATTCCCAATCAGATATCAAGGAGTGAAAACTTTTTTTACTACGAGTTAGTCTTTTGATGGCATAAAATTTATTTAGCAATTTATTTTTTGGTTTGTTAATTTCCTTAAACCACTATATGTTTAGAAAAAAAAAGATTACAAGGGGGCGCCTGACTGGCTCAGTCAGTAGAGCATGGGGACTGTTGATCTTGGGGTTCGGGCCCCACATTGGGTATAGAGTTTACCTAAAAATAAAAATCTTAAAAAAAAAAAAGATTAGGAGGGCTGGTTGCCATTTCTTGCTTACATGTTGTCGAAAGAGAAGTCGGGTGTTTTTCATAGTTATTTTTGCCAGTTATTTTATAGTTACTTGTTTCTTGGAATTTAAAGAGTCAAAAAAATTGACTTACTGTTTTAGGGAACTTTCTTTTTTATTAAAAAAACATATTGTTGGAGAATTTGCGATTTCATTTTAGTCAAAATATTAACTAAAGTCCTGAGTATTTCTGACCACAGATATATTTAGCATATCTTTTCTGGGTTGTCTGTTGGTAAATTTTAATACCCTGAATCACTTTTTGTACTTGCCCAATCTAATGGAAATAGGTAGTTAGGATACCACCAGGAAAAGTAAAACTCTGTTTCTAAAACTATACTGTTTTTTATAAGAAAATAACTAATGATTTGTGTCCTAAGTCTAGAAGAAAAGAGAAGCAACTTGGTTTTAAAAAAGAAGAAACAAATGTGAAAGCAACTTAGTTTGCTTAAGCTCTTATTTCTAAGACCTATTTTATTTTTTTTATTAGAAGCAGAAACCGGCTTTTTTTTTTTTTTTTTAAATTTTAAGTAGGCTCCAGGCCCAGCTGGAGCCCCATGTGGAGCTTGAACTCAGAACTCTGAGACCCAGACATGAGCCAAGATGAAGAGTCAGCCGCTGAAGTGACTGAGCCACCCAGGTGCCCCAGAAGCAGGCATTTTCTAAGCATAGGAATTTATGTAGCAGTAAATGGAGAAGTAGGAGATGGTACTGGTAAATGTCTTGATTATTTGCTAGTCTGATAATACTAAGTAATAACTATACAACCATTCATTAAGTTAATAAGGCTATTGATATGTTAACTGTATAGTAATTCCACAGTCCAACCATTCTAGCATGAAATGAAATTGCTTAGTAGTTGGTTTTTGGTTTTTGGGGGGTTTTTTTTTGCTTTTTTGTTTTGTTTTTGCTTAGGACTTCTAATAATCTTTTTAGAAAGGACTTAAGATAGACTGACTTCATTCCAAATATTATTCTTTAGTAGATCCTGTCATAAGGTAGGGCATTGTTTATTTGAATTTAAATGTATTGCAAGGAAAAAAATTGTCAAAAAGATAGAATAATTCCACTAGGTTAAATATATTAAAGCTGTGAGCCTCATATTTCCCTAGGCAGCCTCATAGTTGTGATAAGTGAATGAATGTTTATTAGCATTGGGGGTTTTTTGGTCTTAATATGTTGCAGTTTTAATGCTCTAAACATTTACTTATTTTTAATCTGCGTTTCTCTGGGGGGAGAGATGAGCCATAGCTGTAGGGTATCTTACAGAATCTCATTTGTCACTGTTTTAACAATTTTAGCAAATAATGGCTTGAACTTTACTTTCTGTGTTATAAAGAATCTTAAAACATAGTTTAACAAATGAAAATATAACAATTCTGTTTTTTAAAAAATATTTTTGAGGGGCACCTGGGTGGCTCAGTGGGTTAAAGCCTCTGCCTTCGACTCAGCTCATGGTCTCAGGGTCCTGGGATTGAGCCCCACCTCAGGCTCTCTGCTTAGTAGGGAGCCTGCTTCCTCCTCTCTCTCCACCTGCCTCTCTGCCTACTTGTGATCTCTCTCTCTCTATCAAATAAATAAATAAAAATCTTTTTAAAAAATAAATAAAATAAAAATTTAAAAAATATTTTTGAATTACTACAAATAGAATATATAATCTCCTTTGAAAAAGAAGTGATATAGAACAAGGGCAAAAAAAGTAGCTGTAGGAATTTGTATATTTAGTATAGGGGCTGTCACTTGTCATTCATTGTGCATATAAGGAGTTTGGAAGTTATAGGCTATTCCCCTCTGAGACTGCTGTGCCAATAACTAACTATTTGACAAAATGTTGGGGACCTTTATAGATTTTCAAACAATATACTGTTTATGGTCTGGGCCAGTGTTTTCTATGCTGCACAAACATTTGGAATTCCGCATGTATTCTTCATGAAGATGAAATTTGATCTACAGCTGAGGCTTTTAAAAGAAACTTAACATGTTTAATCATAAATAATTGGAAACCAAATTATCTGTGGTAGAAAAATACTATTAGTACTAATAAGGTAATGACATAAATTACGGTATCTCCATGTGATGAAATGCTATGTCAGCATTTCAAACCATGCTCTAAACAATATTCAGTGATATGAAAAACTTTTGATAGGTTGTATTGGTCAGGACTCTTGGGCATAAGAGACAAAAATACTGTCAAACTAGCTTAAACTAAGAAGAGCATGTGTTGGTACACATCACCAGGAAGTATCAATATGGCTGGATTCATGGCTCAGGTGATGGTAGTGGCTATTTTTTTGTTTCTCTCTCTCTTCATGGTCTGCTTTCCTCACTGTATTGGCATAATTACCTTCACATTACATCACAAGATGTAATGCAGCATCTTCCTAGTATTATAACCTCAAAGGTAAAAAGATCTTCTTTGCTAGCTCTAACAGCAAAGCCCTAGGAAGGACTTTTATTGACCCAGCTAAGGTCTATGTGGCCTTCTGTGAACAGCTGTAGAGAGGAAGATGAATCGCTTGCCCTCCTCTCTGGGTAGGGCTGTATAATTGAAAATCCTCACATGGGAGAGGAAGGGTTGATCGCCAATGCTATGCACACAGTGAACACATATACACTATAAATACGTAATCTGTATTACAGTTTAATTGGGTGGGAATAAAAATTTTTTGTTAAGTGGGAAGATATAGAAAAAAACTGGAAGATCTGAAAAGTGTCAGGAAAACTAAAATTTGTTTATTTCTTTCACAGTGAACCTGTATTACTTTTATTGCTGAGGTGAGAAGGGGCAGGTTCTAGGGTATAAATGATGAACAGAAATCTTACTTTGATCATGAGAGGCCAAACAATGATTTTGTCATAGCTCAAAAATTTTAGAATTCATCTTACAAATTGTCTTCTAAGAACCTAAAGTGTGTAGCTTTTTAAAATAGGTGATACACGCACATAGTTCAAAAACAAAATAAAAAGTTTTCTTTCCATTTGTCCAGTTCCCATTCCTCGCCATACATAATCAAATACACGTTTTTATCCCCCTCTTTGTTTTTAAACCACGATATAGCCTATTATACATATTGTTCTAATTTGTTTTTTAATGTGCCTTAGAGATTATTCCATGTAAGTATGCAAAAAAGCTCACTTCTTTCTTTTTACAGATGCATTGACTATATGGATGTGCTATACTTTGTAAAACCAGTTCTCTCTTGATAAGCATGTGGCCTGTTTTCTTTTGCTGTTATAAACAATGTGCACCTTTTTTTTTTTTAACTTCAGTGATAGATTTTATCTTTTTGAAGATGTCAAAAACCATATTCTGAGTCAGGTTTGATAAATAAGTTGGGCCATGAAAAACTGGGTGATACTGTTTTAAGTTAGAAACATCTAATGAAGTTTTTTCACAGAATTTCAAAAACATTACTTAATAATCCATGTCAGGGGAATAACTTTACTACCCTCTTGAAATTACTACTTCAAAGATAAGTGTTGGTTTGGAATATAAGTTTCGATGTATTTCCAAGAAGTCCTTTTGCATTACCTCATAGGTGTTCTCTGTATAATGAAATTGGAGAGGTTAAAACAAGAATAACTAAAATGATAAGTAACAAGAGACAGCTCTTAACCTGCTAAAAGTAAGGTAAATTTAAGACTTTCTACCCATTACTGAAATCTAAACTGTGAATATCCAGCAGCATGAATTTGTACTTGAATGATATATCTCAAACACTTTGAACTTCAGTGGGAATTAGAAAGTTCCTAAGGTTCAACCCCCTACATTTGATAAGAGAGAAACTAAAGCGTCCTGTCAGTGTTTTACTTAAATTTACAGGACAGATTAGTGGGAGAGTCAAAACTATATCCCAGGTCTCATGACATTTATGAGTTCTTTGTTTGGAAGATTTAATTTGAAGACTGAAAGTTGAGGACAAATAAAAGAATCTTCTGATTTACCTGTAGATGAATTAGGACCCATTAACTTAAATGATGTTTTAAAAACTTAGGACAACTTTATGAATGGCTAAACTACAAATGACTACTTAGGACTTGTATTATATCTAGGCCTTAAGGATGATGAAACCTTGCCCTTTGCCTCTCTGTGCTTCTTATAGTACAGGACTGACTACCTACAACTTCTGATTGGCTCCAGACTAACATTTCTAAACTTTAGATGTTATAACCCCCCCAAATCACAATGATCAAGATAAGACTTAATTGAGTACTCAACATTTTGTGATATATTCTCTTGGTTTTTCATATTACAGCTGATTTTTTTTAAAGATTTTATTTATTTGAGAGAGAGATAGAGAGCACAAGTAAGCAGTGCGGCAGGCAGAGGGAGAGAGAGAAGCAGGCTCTCCACTGAGCAGGGAGCCCAACGCGGGGCTCGATCCCAGGACCCTGGGATCACGACCTGAGCTGAAGGCAGCCACTTACCAACTGAGTCACCCAGGCACCCCACAGCTAACTCTTTAACAACATGAGTTTGAACTGCATGGGTCCACTTACATGTGCATTTTTTTCCTGATAAATACAGTGCAGTACTATAATCTATTTTCTCATTACGATTTTAATAACATTTTTTCTTTGCTTATTTTATCATAAGAATACAGAATTTAATACATATAACATGAAATATGTGTTAACTGGCTGTTAACAGTGAGTCTTCTGGTCAACAGTAGGCTATTAGTTTAAATTTTGTGAATAAAAAGTTATACATGGATTTTCAACTGGGAATGGTGTTGTTCACCTAACCTCTGTGTTGTTCAGAGGTCAACTGCATTGGATGAAGAAGTGGAATGTATAACATTTTTTGCGTAACTGCAGTTCAATTCTTAAATGGTTTTGCCAAATGTATAAATACATAAGAATTGATGTTACTGATTGGCATTCTTAAAATTAGGCAGTCCCTTGTTGTGATCTGCAATAGCATATTCAGAGGGTTTGAACCAGCCTCTGTGACATCACTAACCTGTCATATGCAGTTCAAGGAATCAGTACAAGTTATGTACTACAGTAAACTATTCTTCAATTATTACAGATATTTTGAGAAGTCTTTAGAATAATTCTCTTGTTTAGATATCTATTGATACTAAGTGATAAGATCGTCAGCATATCCAGCAATGAGGTGTTGCTCATGCACATGCAAATTCAATCTTTCCAGTCAAGCTATTTATGGACAGAGACAGATATGCAAATGAAACAGCAATGCTTAAACACAATAAAGACACATATTAGGTACACTAGCAGCTCAAAAAAAGGAGCAAATTAGAAGGAAAAGTTACCTGGAGCAGGTCTAAAAATATGAATAGGAGTTGCCTGGGAATTAGGAAAGGCATCTGAAACAAAGCAGCTAAGGTGTGCAAAGGCATGGAAGCTTGAAATGGTACTGCATAATTGAAAGAAGCA
Organism: Nasua narica; assembly: GCA_028533885.1. Taxonomy (NCBI): domain Eukaryota; kingdom Metazoa; phylum Chordata; class Mammalia; order Carnivora; family Procyonidae; genus Nasua; species Nasua narica. Next base: position 33,129,945 of record CM052797.1, on the reverse strand, counting down.
TGAATAGTCAGATTGGGCTGAAGCACAGGATGTGTATAAAGAACTGATGAGAGATAAACTAATATCAGGCAGAAGAACAGGACAATAGAAGTCTAGCAAGGAGCTTAGATCAAGTGGAGCCACTAGATAATTTTGCGGAGAAATAACCAGATTGTGTTTTAGGAAGAGTACTCTGGGGGTGCCTGGGTGGCTCAGTGGGTTAAAGCCTCTGCCTTTGGCTCAGGTCATGATCTCAGGGTCCTGGGATCGAGCCCCACATCAGGCTCTCTGCTCAGCAGGGAGCCTGCTTCCCCCTCTCTCTTGTCTGCCTCTGCCTACTTATGATCGCTTCCTCTCTGTCAAATAAATAAAATCTTTAAAAAAAAAAAAAAGGAAGAGTACTCTGGTAGCAATGAAGTAGGCCACTGGATAATCTTAACAATCGTCTGGCTAAAAGATGATGGAAGTTTGATTCCAAGTAGTAAAAGTGGGAGAAAAGGAAGGAAATAGAATAAGTATAGAAGATGTCAAGTAGAGGGGTGCCTGGGTGGCTCAGTGGGTTAGGGCCTCTGCCTTAGGCTCAGGTAGTGATCTCAGGGTCCTGGGATCAAGCCCTGAATAGGGCTCTCTGCTCAGCGAGGAGCCTGCTTCCCCCTCTCTCTCTCTGCCTGCCTCTTTGCCTACTTGTGATCTCACTCTGTCAAATTAAAAAATAAAATAAAATAAAATTTTTAAAAAGCATATGTCAAGTAGGGGCGCCTGGGTGGCTCAACAGGTTAAAGCCTCTGCCTTCGGCTCAGGTCATGATCTCAGGGACCTGGGATCGAGCCCCCCCCCCCCATCGGGTTCTCTCTGCTCAGCAGGGAGCCTGCTCTCCACCGCCCCCCCCCCCCGCCGCCTATTGCCTCTGCCTACTTGTGATCTCTCTCTCTGTGTCAAATAAATAAATAAAATCTTAAAAAAAAAGTCAGCTGTAATATGAAAAACCAAAAGGATATATTCACAGATGTTGAGTACTCAATTAAGTCTTATCTTGACCATTGTGATTTTGGGGCGTTATAACATCAAAATTTAGAATTACTAGTCTGGAGCCAATCAAACGTTGTAGGTAGCCAATCCTATACTATAAGAAGCATTCAGTAATTGAATAATCAGGGACTGTGTTAAACATGGTAGAAAATGTAAAGGTTCCTGTCTTCAACAATGTTATAATGAGTTCAGTAATTTCTGGATAATCGAAGTTTAAATTTTTAAAATATTACTTTTTCTACTTCCCTCTACTCACTCATATCCTGGCCTAGTTGTTTTACTATAATCTGTTACAGGCTAAGAAACCAAAAATAAGCGGACTTTGAGTGAGAGTCCAAATTCTTAGACTTTGTGATAGATACAAATAAAAAAAAACAACTATTTCCAGGTTCGAGGGTGTATTCTGAAGATTTCAGTTGCAGGAAAATCATTTTCTGGTTTAGTTAGCTAGTTCTATATATTATTGAACAGTTAGCTAGAAAAGAACTGATTTCCAAAGTTGTAGAGTAGGTTTTATAGCTGTGATGCTTTACTCTCAAGTCTTCCCTGAAGGTGACACTATGCATTAGTTAACCAGGTAAGGGGGCAGGGTGCATTTTTAGCGACTTGTATGGTAAGGCCAGGTGCAGCAGAATGACTCAGGGAGAGCTTAATTAGATATGGTTGGATGTATAGTCAGGAGTAAGGTTTTGATTATTTTTGAAATTTTAAGAGCAATATGAAATCATTTCTGAGGAAAGGAATGTGCTAATTTACATTTTATGAAGATGATTCTGGTTGCTTACCATGAGAAGGTTGGAATTTGAAGGTTAAAAAAGATAACAGAAAGTCTGTGGAGAGATGAAAGTGGCTTGGTAGACTAGGGTGGTGGCAAAGGAAAGGGAGGAAAGTGCATGAATTTGAGATTTATGTTGAAGTTAGAATCAGTAAGGACTTTTTATGTTCCAACAATGTGACTGCTTTTAGTTCTTTAGTTACCTCCCATGATGCTGTTTTGTATCCACTGTTCTCTCTCTCTCTCCTTTCCTGTTTCCTCTAGCAGGCAAAAACCCCCATTTATCTTTCAAAACCTAGTTCAGAAGCCTTCAGTCTCACAGCATTATTTGATATATAGTTAGCTTGTTTATTAAGTCTTCATTAAATGCTTTTCTGGTTTGATCAGTTATAGTCAAACCTAGCTTTCAGGGTCAAGAAGTGAATGACTGATTATGAAATTTATTCATTACGCAGAATTTGATCTCATCCCCAAGAGAAGTGTTACAAAGGATTTTCTTTTTTTTTTTTTAAAGATTTTATTTATTTATTTATTAGGAAAGAGAGAGAGTGAGAGAGAGAAGGTCAGAGTGAGAAGCGGACTCCCCATGGAGCTGGGAGCCCGATGTGGGACTCGATCCCGGGACTCCGGGATCATGACCCGAGCCGAAGGCAGTCGCTCAACCAACTGCGCCACCCAGGGGCCCCAAAGGATTTTCATGTTAAACAGAATTCCCGATCAAATCTGGAAGACTGCATCCATGCATCATGTCCTTACATGAGGAAATAATTGCCCTCTAGAGGGTGCACATTACAAAGCCTCTGTGGTCAGATAAAACTGGTTTTATACTAACATCAAACATCCCCCTCCCTCTGCTGGTCACAGGAAACACTCATCTTGTATTGATGTATTTTTGAGCTCTCTAGCACTACACTCACTATGCTTTTTTTCATTCTTTGGCCTTTATGAAATATTACAGGTTTTTCATGACTATTTTACTAAGTATTTGGATTTAGAAATAATTCTGTAATACTCTTCTTGTCTTTTTGTGTTTACTTCCAGATACTGTTCTTAATTTGACATAAGCTTGCCTTTTGTACTGAATTGTAGCTGATGGAAATAATTTTTTCTTCCTAAAATAATCATTTTCATTCTACTAAGCTATATGGATAATAATAATCCTCATCATTAAATTGGGTATCTTGGAACTATTTTAAACTCTTGTTTATACTGCTTCACAAAATAGTTGTTTTATTCCAATTTTCCTTTCTTTTTTTTTTTAAAGATTTTATTTATTTATGAGAGAGAGAGAGCATGAGAGGGAAGGTCAAAGGGAGGAGCAGACTCCCCGTGGAGCTGGGAGCCCGATGCGGGACTCAGTCCCAGGACTCCAGGATCATGACCTGAGCCGAAGGCACTTGCTCAACCAACTGAGCCACCCAGGCGCCCCCAATTTTCCTTTCTAATTACTGGTTCAGTACTAAGAACTGAATTTATGTGGTGAAAGTCAAATAAAATTGTATAAATTTGGTTGCTCTTAATTTAATCAAAGCTAGTTAAAGTGCATTAATATAATAATAACTATTGGGTAATGTGGAATGCACATAAAGCAAATATTCTTATTAACGTATCATTATATTTAGCAATAAACTGCTCTGCCATAGATTACCATCCTAGGTAGTCAGGCCATATTAGAACAATGAAATTTAGACTTAAGGAGTAGAGAAATTTAAATTACAGAACTTAAGATGAATGATTAGCTTTCATGTAGTAATTAACATTTACTGTGATTTTTCTTGGGTTCTGTGACTAGCAGAAGGTTAACCACTGCAAATTTGGGGGTCATTAACCAATACTTTTTGCATTTTGCTCTTCTGTTAATTCTATTGAAATTGTAGTTTTGATCTGAAAGAAAGAAATGATTCTATTCTCCCCCTCTTGATTTTGGCTCTTTAACTTGTTTTTTAAATAATGATTAAGCATCAGTGGCGTTTTACCTATGTGTGTAAGGTTGTTTTATATAAATATATGGTTTTTCCATCTTAACAGTATTCTCTTTTTACAGGTCAATGTGTTGCATTCTTTTTCATTTTACTGTCTCTTTCTAACACACAGGAATACTCTGAAGATAGTAACTCCGAGCCAAATGTGGATTTGGAAAATCAGTACTATAATTCCAAAGCGCTAAAAGAAGATGACCCAAAAGCAGCATTAAGCAGTTTTCAAAAGGTTCATATTTTTTTCTGATTGATTCTATTTCTTAAAATTTATTTTTTCAAGTGATGTCTTAGAATTTTATCTCAGAAATGTGTTTTGGATACTCAGTGGTAATCCTATAAATAAGTTTGCATTTTGCAGTACAAGCAGATATTTTATTTTATTTATTTATTTATTTTTTATTTGACAGAGAGGAGAGAGATCACAAGTAGGCAGAGAGGCAGGCAGAGAGAGGAGGGGGAAGCAGGCTCCCTGCTGAGCAGAGAGCCCGATGCGGGGCTCGATCCCCGGACCCTGAGATCATGACCTGAGCTGAAGGCAGAGGCCCTAACCCACTGAGCCACCCAGGCGCCCCACAAGCAGATATTTTAAAAAGGGTATCCTATTGTTTTTTCTTTTTTTATAGATTTTTTTTTTTTTTTATTAGAGAGAGAGAGAGAGACTGAGAATGAGAGGGGAGAAGGTCAGAGGGAGAAGCAAACTTCCCGCAGAGCCGGGAGTCCGATATGGGACTCGATCCCGGGACTCCGGGATCATGACCCAAGCCGAAGGCAGTCGCTCAACCAACTGAGCCACCCAGGCGCCCCATCCTATTGTTTTTTCTAATCAAGCTATCTATAAAGCAAGACCATTGTCCTGGAAAGCTAGTATGGTTCTGGCAGAAGGAAATCAATATGATGATCAATAGGTATTATCCCTACAATTTTGTTCCTTTTTTGGAGGAAAGATCACACAGGTGTGGTTCCACTATTAAATAATGTGATTTCTTGATGACGGATAAATTTTTGGGTTCTTACCAGTGGATTATTCAGAGGGGAAAAAAGGACTTCTGGGACTGTAGAATAATTGAGCAATAGTTCTTATTTAATCTTTTGATGAAGAGACTTCAAAATAAGCTCACTTATCCTTAGGATTTTATGATATGTTTCTTTTTTAAAGCCTTTTAAAAATGGCATTGAGAAATGGTGAAATTTTGGGGGAAGTGTTTGTCGGACATATGATGTAAAATTAATTCAAAACAGACATTGGTGTCAATTAGAAAATAACGGTAGCATTAAGTTAGATGAAAAATGTCTTCTGTTTTTTAGGTTTTGGAACTTGAAGGTGAAAAAGGAGAATGGGGATTTAAAGCACTGAAGCAAATGATTAAGATTAACTTCAAGTTGGTAAGATTTGTTTTGAGGCGAATTAAACTAAAAATAAATTCAGTGGGTAAAAACCTCATGGCAACAAAATGCCATTCTGTCTACCTCTTTAAAATAGTTCTGGTGATGTATTTCTGTACTAGGCTTACTTTTCATTTGTGACTATAGTAATACTAAGTAAAAATTGTGCATAGGAGTCAAACATTTCTGCTTAAGAAAGCTTATCCTATAGATACATAGACAGTATCTGGCTGCTGTCCCACAAACTATTGTGTTTATTTTGGAGTTTAAAAATTCTACTTTGTATTCCTTCCAATGATAAGGAACAAAACTAGCATCAGTCTTGACTCCTCTCTTTGTCTTTCTCCCCTCAAATAATCCGTTGGTAAATTCAGATGTCTTTAAATATCTTTAAAATATATCTAGTATCTGACTGCTACTTAACCATTTTTGTGTCTGCTACTCTGGTCCAAGCCACAATTCATCTCTCACCTGGATTGTTTCAGTAGCTTCTTTTTTTTTTTTTTTTTTTTAAGATTTTATTTATTTTTTTGGCAGAGAGAGATCACAAGTAGGCAGAGAGAAAGGAGGAAGCAGGCTCCCCTCCCCGCTGAGCAGAGAGTCCTATGTGGGGCTCGATCCCAGGACCCTGAGATCATGACCTGAGCTGAAGGCAGAGGCTTAACCCACTGAGCCACCCAGGTGCCCCTGTTTCAGTAGTTTCTTAATTGGTATCCTTACTTCTGTCCTTGCCTTAATAGTCTGTTCTCCACAAGCAGCAGAGTGATTCTTTTGTGTTTGTTTTAGAGTGATCCTTTTAAAATGTAAGTCAGATTATATCATTCCTTTGCTCTAAATCTTTTTTTTTCTTTTTTTTTTTAAGATTTTATTCGTTTATTTGTCAGAGAGACACGGTGAGAAAGGAAACACAAACGGGGACTGGGAGCGGGAGAAGCAAACTCCCCATTGAGCAGGGAGCCTGATGCAGGGCCCAGTCCCAGGACCCTGGGATCATGACCTGAGCCAAAGGCAGTTGCTTAATGACTGAGCCACCCCTGCTCTAAATCTTCTAATGGTTCCTACTCTCCTTAATAAAATCCAAATCCTTACCATGGGCTGGGAGGCCTTATGTCAACTTATCCTTTGCTACCTTTCTGATAATATTTTCTGTTCTCTCTCTCCTTTACTGGATTCCTTGCTGTCCTTATGTCATCCTAAGCATCCTGCTACTTAGAAACACTTGTATTTGCTGTTTCCTCTGCCCCAAATTCTCCTCTCAGATAGCTATGTGGCTCTTTTCCTTGTTTGATCAGATCTCTGTTCAGTGTCAATATATCAGGATGGCCTTCCTCTGACTACCTTATATAAAATGGCATCCTTCCCATCATCACTTACATCTTACCCTGCTGTTTTTTTGTCTTTTGATTGTATTACCACCTGATCTTTTTACTTACTTACTGCCTTTCTGCTGCCCTAATCGTCATCAGTTGTAAGCTCCCTGAGAGCAGGACTTTGTTTTATTCACTATTACATTCCTAGCACCTGTAATAGTGGCTGGCATTCAGTAGGTGCTCAAATATCTTGTTGAATGAAGTCATAAATAAGTTGGGATTGTCAAGATATTGTACTCTCATAGAATAGCTAGTCTTCAAGAGTGCAGGGTTGAGGTGGAGGAGAAAATAAATGGTTAGATGAGAGGAGCAGGGAGAGATAGAACTTTAAAATCTCTAAGGATAGAGGAATTTTTGAGAAAAAGATAAAATGGAGCTTAGATAGTAGAGGTAAGCACTTGCTTCTATGGCAGATGGAAGGATAGCTGGCAATCTATTAACACTTTTTTTTTCTCTTATCTCTATATTTCTCATGTTTCCTCCCTCTCCCTACTAACCTCTCCATCCCATCTATTAGAATTTGAACTCCCTCGATTGACTATTGCCTTTGTCCAGTTAACTTCCACTAATCTTTCATCCTGTTCTTGACATACTCTCACTCTGGCATCCTCACCTACCTTCAAAAGGAGGGGCCCTCCATGACATCTACAGAAACTATCCACAAAATATTTTAGCTCATTCCTCCCCCCAAAATATCAAGACTATTCAAAACATGTTAAACATTAATAAGTATATTTCTTATTGCATTTAAATATAGTTAAAGGCAAAATGTCTATCTTGAATTCACCTTTTCTGATTCTGTTCTGATATTCTCAAAAAGTATCTTTCTGTTGCACAAAGAAAGCCTTTGTGCTTTCTTTCCACTAATTATTTGTGAAAATATTAAATACCAACTGTATTTAAAGTAATAGCTTAGAAGGATATGGGAGAAGCATCAGGTATCTCAAGGGACAGAGATTTTGACTAAACAATTTTAGTGACATTAGAAACCCAATATTCAAGTTAAGATTCTATGACTTGAAATAATACCAAGACTCTAGAAAATTGCTATCTTAACATTACTAGTAGTAGTTTAGTTTTTGGGCCCATTTAAACATATGCTATGCCTAAGATTTGATTTTACCGTTTTACCTTGAGGCAAGATGGGAAGTAATAAGAGAAAGGATTATTTGTAGTTTGTGTTACTTTGCCTACCTTCCTTCTCTACCTTTTATTTGCTCACACCATCTGTGAATAGTAGTTTCGGCTTCCATCCCTCATTTTCTAGTTGGATTCAGAATAGGACCCTGTTGCTATGTGAAAGTTTTAAGCAATAAAAAGTTGAAAGGTTTTGTTATCAACTGCTCTATGTTCACCATTGTAATTTACCTAATCTTCCCTTAGTCTTTTTTTTTTTCTTTTTTTTTTTAGACTTTATTTATTCATTTGAGAAAGAGAGAGAGCATGAGAGGGGAAAAGGTCAGAGGGAGAAGCAGACTCCCTGTGGAGCTGGGAGCCCAGTGCGGCACTCAATACCAGGTCTCCGGGATCATGACCTGAACCAAAGGCAGTTGCCCAACCAACTGAGCCACCCAGAGGCCCCTTCCCTTAGTCTTAAATACAGTAACAGAATTATTGAATAATGAGCTTTAAAATTACTAGAGCATAAGAAAATGCTAACTTTTCAAAACTAACTTTTTGCTAATATCCTATTTCAGTATCCAGACAATTAGGACAGTCTCAAAGTTAGGACAGTCCTATTTCTGATTTGCCTTTTGCCATAAGATATGTTCTGTAACTTGGGTTTTAACAGCTCACTGATAGGACATTACCTATTATTTGCCCTTACATGGTACTGGTATACTTGGAAATAAGGTAGTTTGATATATATTACTAAGGCTTTTCCCATTGTTCTGTCCATTTTTCTCCACCTATTCCAACTATTGTTTTCTTTTTTGTAACTCAGTTCTTGCTTAGATTTCAGAGAGTCTTCTCATGTTCATAAACACACATGCTCTACTATATCTACCAGTGCTCCACCTCCCTGATTTTTTTTTTAAAGATTTTATTCATTTATTTGACAGCGAGATAGAGAGCACAAGTAGGCAGAGCAGCAGGCAGAGGGAGAGGGAGAAGCAGACTCCCTGTCGAGCAGGAAGCCTGATGGGGGTCTCGATCCCAGGACCCTGGAATAATGACCAGAGCCCAAGGCAGCTGCTTAACCGACTGAGCCACCCAGGCGCCCCTCCACCTCCCTGATTAAAAGTAGAATAGAACCCAGTGAAAAGAAGGATTAATAGGAGTTGGAGATTGTGGATACAGGTTACCAGGTTAGACTTATAAATTGACTTACATGATAGGCTTTGAGGGAGGACAGACCATTCACCAAAATATTTAAGTGTTGGAAATTTGGTAGTTCTCTATTTCCTCAGATCTCTCATGTTTTCTGGAATAACCACAGTAGTGCAAATAGTCCTACAAGAAGTAGCCACATTAGCTACATCTACTATTGAGTCTTGGGTGGGAGGACTTTTCTTGATAGTGGGATAAGTACCTGGGCTTGAAAAGATTCCTTCCCTTCATATTTTGTCATTGAGCCAACCAATAATATAGGGAGAAAAGAAACATCATCACTATTCTTAGAGAGTTTTCTCATCAAGGGGTAAATCTTCAGGAGAGGATATAGCTGATATCTGCGTAGTTGGTACCCAAGGCATTTGAAAAGTTGGATTCATTTATATTTTCTAGTCTGTGAATATTTTAGTAGTTCTTAGGATTTCAATAAATGTTTGTTGTGCAATGAGAACAGTATCTGAAATTTTGAAAATCTGTAAATTGTACTTTTTCATAGGGTAACTTCATAAATTTGGTTCATGTGTCAGTAATCTAGAAATTCCAAATTTAAGCTGAAATGTTTATAGAGTTTCTGTCATACATATTTTATAATAAAACTTTGTTTCAATTATGCAGTAGTATGTGCTATAGTCTTAATCCTGTAGCTATTTTAGCACCTAAATACGTGTCTATTAATGCATTTTTCTTCCCTGACAGACAAACTTTCCAGAAATGATGAACAGATATAAGCAACTATTGACTTATATTCGGAGTGCAGTTACAAGAAATTATTCTGAAAAATCCATTAACTCTATTCTTGATTATATCTCCACTTCTAAACAGGTTAGACTCTGGTTTTTCCTCTTGGTACTTAACCAATGTGTTGTTATTTATACTATAACAAACCCGTCCAGCTTTCTATAATTATTTATACTAAAGGCTTTGTTCTTTTTTTTTTTTTTTAAGGTCTAGAGATTTCTATTTAAGCAGTTATACACTAATGTGCTTTAGAAGTAATATATACTATTTTCTTAATTATAGTACTAATCATACAATATTAAAAGGCAGTAACTAGCTAAGTCTCTTCAAAAACTATCTTGAGGTACATAATCTGCACACAACTTTTACAGGTTTAAAGTCCCATGTAGTTACTATCATAGTTCCTTCCAATAAACTCCATCACCACTTCAGTTAGATTTGTGTAGATTTGATTAAAAGATCCTTGAGAGGAGACCCCGTACTCAAATTAGTAATTGGCATTACTTAGTAGGTGTTTAGTAAATGCTTTTAAAAAGAATTAGTGGTTGTTGGATGATGAAAGAAAGGGCTAATGATGAAGAAACTACAGTGGGCCTTGGGAAGGATAGTGCTTTTGTTACTCAAGATTTTGGTTATTAAGAAAAGCAATGATGACTTCATTGTATTGCTAAGATAATTTTTAATTGTATTGCTGCTCATATTCTTTTAAGCAACATAACTTTTTTTTTGGAACATAACTTTCTTAAACACTATATTTTAGCACAAGAAGTACTCTCTAGGTCATTTATTTTCCATGTCATTTAGGATTTCTTAAAATGTTTAACACTTTTCATGTTCATTATAACTCATTCAGAATCTCATTCTTTCTTTTCTACTGGATGTCATTTTTATTTCTTGAGGTAGTTTATTACTTACTCTTCCTATCTAAAATACATGTAAAGGAAATAGAGAAAAATAAACTTAAAACTGACCCTTGAACAACATAGGGGTTAGAGTGCCAAGCCCCTGCCCTCTGCCCCCCTGCTATGCAGGTGAAAACCTGTGGTATAACTACTGACTTCTCAAAAACTTAACTAATAGCCTGCTGTTGACCAGAAAAGCTTTACCTGTAACATAAATAGTTGGTTAACGTATTTTGTATGTAATGTGTGTATTGGATTCTTAGAATAAATTAGAGGAAAGATGTTGGTATGTATGGTATGGTATTATGGTATGGTATGTATGGTATTTATCAGAAAAAATCCACATATAAGTGGACCCACACAGTTCAAACATGTTATTTAAGGGTCAACTGTATATGTTTTGTTAAAACATTAGTAATTAACAGCACGAGTTATAGAGTTGTTACATCAATTGGGGTACTTTTCTTATGTGGGGAAATATCTTCTGAGTTTTACAAACAAGTGTCATCAAAACATTTTTGGTACACTATTTATAAATGTTATGCCAGATGTTGGTGGGGGGGTTAATTTCAAACTTCAAGATTGTGTGTTGCTTCATGCTCTTATACGTATGCTTTTTGTCTTTGAAAGTAAGAATAGATATTAGGTGGGTGGTACTCAACTTATTCAGTATGCCATCGGCAGTCATGAATAGATAGGTAACCTTTTCTGAAATTATTAAACTTCCCTATTGTCATGGCCTTCTTAGCTCTTGATTATGTTAGGTAGAAATCTAGACAATCAGGTATTCAAACAAAGGCAGAGCCCCATGTGGGGGGAGGAGAGTAGATAGGGGAGCTTATCATAATGCAAAATAGAATGATTTCCATGAAAAAATGTCACACTTAGATTCATAAATTAATGCTGCTTAGACACAGCTAAAATTGTGCTGGACTTTACCCTCTACCTAACTCCAGCAGTTTACCAGTAACTTAAGAGCTGTGTAGTTTGGTTACTTGATTAATTACATTTATAGAAGAATTTTTGAGGGAAGCTTATTCTTTGTTTCTTTAGCTGCTTGCCTAGTGTTTACCACATAGTAGGTACCAAATGAGAGTTCGGTGAATAAGATACACACTATTAATAACAGCACAACTGATTCAAAGTATATGTCATTCATTTCCCTCAATATAAAATGAGGTATTAGATTGGGAAGGACAAATCATACTGTTAGAGCATTAGATTTTTTCTGGGTTTTACTTTTTAAAAACGCACATAGAAACATCTTGACACTTTTTGTAAATTTGGTCTCTGTTTTGCTAAGATTTTGTTAAATTAATAGACTGACACAGACTTCATAAACAGCTAGTGTATCTTATGTGTATTAAAGTTCAAAGATGCACTTTTAGTTTGTTCAAATTAACTTTATTAACAGGTACAAATTTGCTGTTTACAATTATAGAATTCTGATTTTTTATGTCAGATGGATTTACTGCAGGAATTCTATGAAACAACACTGGAAGCTTTGAAAGATGCTAAGAATGATAGACTGTGGTTTAAGACAAACACAAAGGTAACAATTACAATTACTTTTTTTTTTTTGAAGAGTGGGAGGGTGTCCTTAATAAACTCTCCTAAAGATTTCATGCCTTTTCCTGTTGAAATCTTTTAATTTTAATAAGTATGTTCTTTTACAGCTTGGGAAATTATATTTAGAACGAGAAGAATATGGAAAGCTTCAAAAAATTTTACGCCAATTACATCAGTCCTGCCAGGTAGCATTCTCTTATTTTTTTCTTAATACTTCTTCATAATAAAAAAAAAGCATAAGAAAAAAATTATATTTGAAACTTACTTAGGGATGGGACGCCTGGGTGGCTCAGTGGGTTGAAGCCTCTGCCTTCGGCTCAGGTTGTGATCTCAGGGTCCTGGGATTGAGCCCCATATCAGGCTCTGCTCAGAGGGAGCCTGCTTCCCCCTCTCTCTCTGCCTACCTCTCTGTCTACTTGTGATCTCTGTCCCCTCTGTCAAATAAATAAATAAAATCTTTAAAAAGAAAAGAAAAAAGACACTTACTTAGGGATATTTTTGTTCAGGATTCATCCCCAAAGTAAAATTTGGCAAGTAAGACACCTAGAAGCTAATTTTTTCTGAGTATTAAGTTTCTTCCTGTTTTAATCATTATTTTTGTGGAGTAAGGCACAGGTATTCATAAACAAATAGGCTAGTCCTTAATCTTTATCAGGAATAAGCCTTTCATATTTAGCTGTAGACCCACTGAAAATTGGAAAGAATATTAGAGACATATAGTAAAGATTTCATATCTAGTTCATAATACATGAATCTTCTGTAACAGCACTGTCCATTGGAACTTCATATGATGCTAGAAACTAGAAATATTCTGCACTAATATGATAGCACCAGCTACATGTCATCCGGCAGTTGAAATGTGCCTGAGTTTTTAATTTTATGTAATTTAAATTTGAATGAATGGCCACATGATTTGGACAGTGCACTTCTATAACTTTTTAACTGTAGTTAAAATTTTGTGTTTTCTTTTTCGTCTTGATCAATAAGTTATTTCAGATTAGTTTAAAATTTATGTGGAAATACTGTTTTAAATATTTTTAACCTCTTCCTATGCTATGTACTATTTTAATTGTATATGTTATTTCTTTGAATGGGGAAAAAAGTTGATCAGGAAAGTTTTCTAATCACTTGCATGTACTTTCATTTAACTTTTTTTTTAGGTTTGTTTTTGTTTTTTGTTTTGTTTTGTTTTTAAGTTTTTTACAAAAAAAGAATGTTTCTTCTCCCTTCTTCTCTCCCTCTGCCCCCTCCCTTGCCATGTTCTTTCTCTCTCTCAAATAAATAAATAAAATCTAGTAAAAAACTCGTAATAGTTTTGCTTCATAAAGCAGATTAGTTATTTATGATATGTTTCTTATCTATACATTCTTAGAAACGCTTAGACTGATGAATAAACAACTGTGAGTTCATATCCACATGAAGTAGAAATGATAGAGAAGCCATTTATAAATGGAATAGAGGGTCTTTCAGCATTTATATAAGGAGTAAGAAAAAGCCCTCTGGTGAAGGTTTTGCTCAGTTTATTTTGGAACATAAGAAAATTTTATCTGATTGCAAATGACATTATAGCAGAAATGTATGATAATCTAGATGTACAAATTGTATCTTGCATATCATATATTTTACTCTGGTTGTGATTCATTAGTGAATGACTAAATAGAATTCTGTTGAAAGAACAAATAAATAATAAATTTTGGCTTTGTGTAAGGGCTTGATATTTATGATTATCTGACTATTGCCTATATGCTATTTTTCATGGCATGTATTTTGTGGGCTATTGGTTATTTTTTAATGCTGAACTAAATGATACCACCTTTGTTATTCCTTTGACATCCATCAGCAGAGTTAGTCACTTTTTGGGCACTTGGTTCATGCTTCAAGTAGAATCATTATTTATATTGTAATTTATCTATTTATAGATTAATCTTCTAGATTGTGAACTTTTGGGGTCCAGGAACATTAGCTTGTTTAACTGTGTATTTCTCCATGTTAGACCCAGTGCCTGGCACTAGGAAGGCACTTGGAAGTGCTTTTTGATCAAATCAGTGGATATAAAATGGTTGTGAAGATTTGGGGAAGACCATAAAGAATCTCCTAGGTAGAAACAAACATATAACATTTTATACATTAAAAAATACTTTTGGTCCCTTTTTCCTTATTGAATGACTAAAAAGTATAGAGGATGTGTGCATTCCTTTTTGGCTGTTAAAGGTAGTGTTCTTAATGTTCTAGATCTTAATTAAAATTTGTAGTACATGTTCACACAGAATTAGTATTACAAACATAAGGATCTCAGGCTAGCTCAAATAAAAATTACTAGGTTGACTGAATTCTATTTTAACTAAAGTTCATTATTTGCTTTCTTAGACTGATGATGGAGAAGATGACCTGAAAAAAGGTACACAGTTATTAGAAATATACGCTTTGGAAATTCAAATGTACACGGCACAGAAGAATAACAAAAAACTTAAAGCACTGTATGAACAGTCACTTCACATCAAGTCTGCCATCCCTCATCCACTGATCATGGGAGTCATCAGAGGCAAGTTTTGTTTGGAGAAGGGTGGGCAGTGTCACAGGAAGATACCAGGGTGTCATTGTATATGACTGAATGACTCTGAAGGTTGTTTGTGTGTTAGTGAAAATAAATGGCAAAGTAGTAAAATCAATGAAGTTATGTAGTCTTAGAAAGAAATTAGAAGAAATTAGAGGGTACCTGGGTGACTCATGGTTAAGCATCTGCCTTCGGCTCGGGTCATGATCCCAGGGTCCTGGGATTGAGTCCCGCATCAGGCTCCCTGCTCTGTGGGGAGCTTGCTTCTTGCTCTGGCTCTCTCTCTCTCTATCTTTCATGAATAAATAAATAAAATCTTTTAAAAAGAGAGAGAGAGGGGGGCGCCTGGGTGGCTTAGTGGATTAAAGCTGCTGCCTTCAACTCAGGTCATGATCTCAGAGTCCTGGGATCAAGCCCTGCATCTGGCTGTCTGCTCAGCGGGGAGCCTGCTTCCTCCTCTTTCTCTGCCTGCCTCTCTGCCTACTTGAGATCTCTGTCTCTCTCTGTCAAATAAATAAATCTTTAAAAAAATAAAAATAAATAAAAAGAGAGAAATTAGAATTAGAAATTGAATTTTTGTCTTGTAAAATTTCACATCAGTGAACTACTTCAGTAGAAAATTTACCATCAGAAGTTCTATTCTTGGGGCGCCTGGGTGGCTCAGTTGGTTGGGCGACTGCCTTCAGCTCAGGTCATGGTCCCGGAGACCTGGGATCGAGTCCCATATTGGGCTCCCAGCTTCATGGGGAGTCAGCTTCTCACTCTGACCTTCTCCCTTCTCATGCTCTCTTTCTCTCTTTCTCTAATAAATGAATAAATAAATAAAATCTTTAAAAAAAAAAGTTCTATTCTCAAGACTTGGGGGGGTTGGGAAAGGGGGGAAAAAGTTCTGTTCTTGAATTGTAGTGATATCATAAAATTATTTTCTGCGTCAACTAAGAGTATAAGATTTGCAAATACTTGTTTGATGTTTATAATGAAGAACTTGCTTTTTAGAATTAAAGTGAGTACTGGGGCACCTGCGTGACTTAGTCGGTTAAGCACCTGACTCTTGATTTCTACTCGGGTCACGATCACAGGGTTGTGAGATCAGGCCCTACATCTGGCTCCAAGCTGAGAGTGGAGCCTGCTTGAGATTTTCTCTCTCCCTTTTTCCTCCCCCTTACCCCCTGCAAAAAAAAAAAAAAGAATTAAAGTGAGTACCTTGGGCTCGTACCATTCAGGCTGTAGAATTAAAAAGACTGGAAAGCCACTATTATAGTTTTCATTTGATTTTCATAAAGTGCTCAATCTTACTACAGAACTGCAAATGCCCTTTTATCCTGTTTTATTCTTTATAGAATGTGGTGGTAAAATGCACTTGAGAGAAGGTGAATTTGAAAAGGCACACACTGATTTTTTTGAAGCCTTCAAGAATTATGATGAATCGGGAAGTCCAAGACGAACCACTTGCTTAAAATATTTGGTGTTAGCAAATATGCTAATGAAATCGGGAATAAATCCTTTTGACTCACAGGAGGTATGTGTGTGTTCTTTTTGTGTGTGTGTGTGTTCTAATTGTTCATTTCTGTTGGCTATCTTTTCTGGAAATAAATATTATTCTTTCTTTGTAAATATAGCATAGTTAATTTTTCTTTCTTTCTTTCTTTTTTTTTTTCCTTACTGTGCTTAGGCCAAACCATACAAAAATGATCCAGAAATCCTAGCAATGACAAATTTAGTAAGGTAAGATTTTATATTTCGGTTAAGGTAAATTTCCTTAAGGCAATGAATTAGAGGGAAAAGAGGGAGAGAAATCTTGAGAATTCAGTTAATACGCCAAATTTACTCTATTATATTTTGGCTTGAAATATTCCAAAGTTTGTTAAATTTTTATTTTTTGAAGTCATTCTGTTTCTGTTAGTCACAAGGTTTTTATATAGTATTGATTTATATAGTATAGTATTGACTGCTGTTTTTATTATCTACATGTTTGTGCGCTATTTTTCAGTAGAAAACTGATTGTAGATATTTTAAACAATTTCACAGTGTTTGCTGTTTCTACCTGCCTTAATCCAAAATGAAATTATGAATTGGTCCACACAAATCAAAAATTTTCAATAAGGCAATGTCTTTATTCACATATTTTCAATTGACAAGATTTAAAAAATCATTTAAAAAAAGTTTACCTTAAGAAAAAAAAGGTTTACCTTAGATAATTTTCTGATGTCAGGAGCAGAGGGGTCATACTGGATTTATTGATGACTTCTGTGGTATGATGTTTAGCAACTGAAAAACCTGCTATGATTAATTGATATTAAATAAAATATAGAAAGTAAAACAAAGCCAAAAGCCTAGAAAAGAAGGCCTACTTTTGCAAAAGAAATCAGTGAGCAAGAAAAATTTTCCTCTGGGCTGGGAATAAATGCAGCCTACGTTTCTTCAAGTCTTGTTTTAGGTTGTGCAGCTGAGTTTACCAAAGCAGGAAGAATATTAGGGACATAGAGTAGGGTGGGATTTTTTTGTATTTGCATTTGCATGTATGCCAGAAGTGATAAAACATTCTTTTAGTAGTCTTTTATGGTTTAAAAGTACTGTTAGACTATAAATTATGAGTCACCCATATATAAATTTTATATACTTGGAGCAAATAGCTTATTACATGATATTGTTTGAGTTCCTATGTAAAATGTCTTCGTTTACTTTGTTTTTATCTGGCTATAGGTTTTACAAATTATTAGGTTTGTTTAAGGAAACTTTAATTTTAGCTGTAAAAAAAGAATGATTTTATTTTAAGGGGCTAGGAATAGTTAGGAGATAAGAACTCTAAATTGCAACATTAAAAAATCCACATCTTTAAAAAAAAAAAAAAACCATATCTTTGGGGCGCCTGGGTGGCTCAGTTGGTTAGAGGTCCAATTCTTGATTTCGGCTCAGGTTTTGATCTCAGGGTTGAGTTCAAGCCTCGTGTTGGGTTCCATGCTGGGCATGGAGCCTACAAAATATCATTTTCTTTTATTGTTTATTTCTTTATTCTCAATTTGTTGAATTAAGTTGATTTTAGTTATGAAAGGAGATTTCTTATTCCTCAGCATTTGGCCACATTAACTAAAAGATGATTTGGTTAGAGATTCACTTCATAATACTTCAGAAAAATGTTTATAAAGTTAAATTGTTGAGCAACGGTTTAAACTTTTAAAACTCTTAAAAATTGAAGGAGAGTTTTGCACTAGACATGAATATTTCATCTAAATTAAATTGGTTAAATACATTAAAATGGACTAAAGGGCTGATTCTGATTTATCAAAACTTTACGTGGTAATAGCTATATTTATATATTTACTTTACTATATCATACAGTTTACTCCAGTGAAACCTCTATATTGGAACTGAATTTATTTTGAAATAAAATGAATTTATTTTAATGGTAACTTTTGACCCAAGCAAGTGGCTTGCTTGTCCCACATTTTGTAAGATTTTTTTCAAGTCACTTAAATAGTGTCAGAATGTCTCTTGGTTAAGATATACACATGTGCAAGTGTTTCACTACTTGACTATATCCTCCTATAGTATATTTTGCAATAATGTATTTGGGGTTAGGTGAGAAAGTAATGCTTCCTAATTTTATCTTCCTAGTCAGTTGCCAGCAGACTAGAGGAAAATAATTCCTGTTGAAGCACTTGAATCACCTGCCCCTAAAATGAAGTTACATTGCGACCCAACAGATGGAAGCACAGCAGAGGGCGTGCAGAATGGCTGATGATTTGTCTTACATATAAAGCAGACAGTGGTGCCATATCCAGAAGGTTGGCTTCTTCCTTCTCAGCACCTTTAGCAATCCCCATAGTGCCCTACAGAGTTATTTTAAGAGTAGATACTAGACACCTCAGAGAATTATGAACATAAATCAGCCTTTGGCCTTCTGCAGCAGGGTCCATCACACTCTTCTTTTGTGTATGTTTGTCCCATCTGGCACTAATTACCTGCCACTGATATTTCTGCTATATAACTCAGTGGGATATTTAAGGCTAGAGAAAATTTAGAATCAAATGTTCCCTTTGCAGAGTTCTGGCAGTTGCTGGTAGCTTTCTAGAAGATAAAAATTAGGAAGCTGCATTTCTGAATAATCTTCGGAGAGAATGTAGTATCTTATTTCAAAGACAAGGCCAAACTCCTCCATATAGTAGTATGCATGAAAACTCATTTCTTAGGGATTAAATGATAAATGCACAATTTAATTTGAAAGTATCACATTAAACAGTTTTTAAATTTGTCAGTTTTTAGCAGTGTTAAGGTTTTGAGAAGATGTTAATGAATATATATGAATATAATATTTGACCCAAAAGAAGATTTGATCTTTATAAAACCAAAAGCATTAATAAAGAAATGAATTTTATTTGCAGAAGGATGTGTGTTTAATTCTGATTTCTATGAAAAACTATAATGTAATTTAGATTATTACATACAAAAAATATACTGTAGTTAGATTATTGCAAAAAATTTAGGCTTTTTGGATTATCTGAATTAATACATGACTTCTTCATGTTTGACAAGATTTGTACTTTTTCTTTTAGTGCCTATCAGAATAATGACATCACTGAATTTGAAAAGATTCTGAAAACAAATCACAGCAACATCATGGATGATCCTTTCATTAGGGAACACATTGAAGGTATATTCTTTCTACTAACTAAATTCAGTTACCTTCTTTGCCACTGTCAAGCAGGGCTTCTTAATGGAGCTCCATGGAATTAAACAAATTTTCCTCTGTGTATTGTCAAGTATAGAAATGTTTCTAAATGCTGTCTTGGAATAGGATATTATTTAAAATTATAAAGCTGTTTTAAAGAAATCATTCACCAGTTTCCTGCTATTTATCAACATAATCAAATTCTTATATGATGTCCATTTCATTTAAGGTGGCTGTCTGTCCCTTTTACTTTTTTATTCTAATTTAGATATTGTTGCATGTTTATTACTCATACTTGGGTTCAAAGTTAATTTTTAGGATTAAGTAACAAAAACTTTAAAAATAGTCTGCTATAGATGACACGGAGATGCATTCCTTTGAAGGGTGGCTAATGTTGTGCCAGAGAGTGTATGAGATTTTTAATAAGTTCTGTTGGATTAACAAAGACAAAAATCATTCCTTGTTCTGGGGCCTCTTTTGTACCTCCAGTGTTCCCACCTGTTATGGAGCTATTTGAGGGTTTTTAAATGAACATTTGGAACAACTCATTCAAATACTTAAATTCCAGATGCATCAGGAAAATCCGAAGAATACTTTGGAAGTAATGTTCTTTTTTCCCCACCTTCCTTTCTCTTTCATTCAGCAGACATTTTAAAAGTTCTTGTATGAAGCTAGAATGATACTACATTTGGTGGATACAGAAAATTTTAGAAACCCTGTGCATGAACTCCAGTCTAGTTTTTTGTTGTTGTTGTTTTCAAGGTGCTTGTCTGTGAAGAAATTGGAGAAAATTGCAAGATCATTGTATAAAATATAATACTCTAGATTTTGAGAAAGCATAAAGTAAGGGACTTGACTGTCATGAATCAGAGCTTCCTGAAAGATGTTAATTATAGAGGAGATGATGAGCAATGTGGAGTATTATTGAGAAGGCAAAGAGGATATTTTAGGTAGCATCACAACATAAGCAAAATCAGGGAGGTGGGAACAAGAAAAAATTATGGGAAAGGCAGCCTCTAATCTTACTGTGTGTCTGTTGGACCCAAATATTTTTAGCTCCAAATACCTTATGTCTGGGGCACGTGACTAGCTCAGTCAGTAGAGCATGTTACTCTTGATCTTGAGGTGAGATAAGCACGAGTCCCATGTTGGGCATAGAGCTTACTTAAACCAAAAAACCCCAAATACGTTATGTCCTTGCCAGGCAGAAAGACTTTGAGAAAATAATTGATATAGTTAATTAATGTAATTTAGAAGTACATAATGTTTCATGCAGATATACAAACTGTTAAACTTATTTTCATTTTTGTTTTTTCTTTCAGAGCTTTTGCGAAACATCAGAACACAAGTGCTCATAAAATTAATTAAGCCTTACACAAGAATACATATTCCTTTTATTTCTAAGGTACTTATATTCATGGATCTTAGTATTTGTAGTTATAAATGCAGTGTATTTAAAAATGATTTTTGGTAACATTTGATAATACATTTGCAAAATACAGCGTAACTTAGGGCTTTCCTTTTAACGTAAATTATCCTTTGTTTTCTTGGCATAAATTAACAATAAAGAGAAATAAGGAATCATTATATTTCTTTTTAAAGATTCCTTCAGGGCACCTGGGTGGCTCAGTTGGTCGGGCGACTGCCTTCGGCTCAGGTCATGATCCTTGGGTTCCGGGATCGAGTCCCACATTGGGCTCCCGACTCCGTGGGGAGTCTGCTTCTTCCTCTAACCTTCTCTCCTCTCGTGCTTTCTCTCACTGTCTCTGTCTCTCAAATAAATAAATAAAATATTTAAAAAATAAAAAAAATAAAGATTCCTTCAGCTTCAAAGAACATTATAGAAGACAGAGTAGTGGCTAAAATATATAATTGATGTAGTGTTAACCCAACCATAATAAAATTGTGGTAAGAATATACTTTAAAGATTACAAAGTTAAATGTGGTCAGACCTGTGTTCTCAGAAATATTTTGAGGTGATAATGAAATTTGTCTTAAATTTCTTTTCAATAAATTTCCTTTAAGTGGTAGGAATGAATTTAAAATCACAATAATTCATTATCGTAAAGTCTTTAAAGAAGTTAATTACTAGAATTATAATGAGTCTTTTGTCTTAGGAGTTAAACATAGATGTAGCTGATGTGGAGAGCTTGCTGGTGCAGTGCATATTGGATAAGTAAGTACTTGGCTGTTTCTTATCACAAAATGTTTGGGACCATAATATTTGAATAATGGGAGCAGAGGTAGCAGTGGAATTCTTGATTTTTCACAAAAAGCACCCTCTAGCTATAATTTTCTGTTAAAAGAGATATATATGTATGCATGGTGGCTTTTTGTGAATGAGCATATTAAGCCCTTGATCTCTGAAAAAGTTGTAAATGGTTTTCAGAAAGATTTCTCATTCTTCATGTGTCCCATATCCAGCTAGAGAATTAGTCAATGATTAGTGAGTTTTGTTCTGTTTTTCAAGTATAAGGTTAGTTCTGAAACTACGTTTTTCTTAAAAGCAGTATGGTATTCAAAGCTTCACAAGCTTACATTTGCTCTTGATTAATCAATCAGGTTAGTCTCTGCCTGTTGATTCTTTTAGTGAAATTGATAAAAGGTGGCTGAAATCCAGTTTCTGTGTAGAGTTTTATTTAGTAAGGTAGTGAGTGAAATAAGTAATCCTGAATTCGGTCACTTAGTGGAGGCAGCAGTTTCTTTTGCATTTATTGACATTGTAAATGTTTTTGAAACATTAGTCTAAAAGTTACACTCAGTGAAAATGGTTTGTAGACATGTCTTTTATTTATTTCCAGCACTATTCATGGCCGAATTGATCAAGTCAACCAACTCCTTGAATTGGATCATCAGAAGAGGGGTGGTGCCCGATATACTGCACTAGATAAATGGACCAACCAACTAAATTCTCTCAACCAGGCTGTAGTCAGTAAACTGGCTTAACAGAGAACAAGCTTTCACAGACGTACTTAATGCAACAGTGCAGAGATGTAATCCTTAAAAGAACTGGGAATGGCAAAACTACTGTCGGTTGATGTGTCCTGAAAATTATTGGAGTTATGGCAGAAGTGCTTTTTTTGATCAACTGGTTTGTGTTTTGCTGCTGCATTTATCCCAAGAAAAACAGCTTTAATCTCCAGAAGAAAACCAAAATGCCATGGGATTTATGCTGTATTGACATCTTGCCCTAAACATACAACATCATAGTAATTTGTCGTGGGCAACATGACCAGAGAGAAGATTTTTGTCATGATTTTAAATACACTGACATGTTACTGTTGGTTAAATTTAAACATGTTTTACCTGCAGAAATTCTCTCACAAATAACCTGCAATAACTTGAAATGCATACCCTTTTGAACACTTCCTTTTCTCATGTATAAATTAAAATGTTTGCTGCATTTTGCAAAATGTCAATTCTCCAAAAATGTGTCCGTATATTTCTGTACCTGCAGTGTAGTAAAGGTTTAGATGAAACCCCATAATTATAGTGGCATACTGTCACTTAGGTTTCAAGCAGCAAAATAAACAGTGCAGCTCAGAAATTGTAGTTTGGTTCTTGATGTGTTTTTATTACCTTTGGGGTTTTGTTTTCTTTTTTAGTACCTTAGAAATTGCAAATTATTTTATCTTCAGTTAATGATTTTAAAAGGCCTGGGAGCAAGTAAGTTGATTATTTGCTTTCAAGTTTTTTAAAGTAGTCTTTATTGATAAAGTAAGGAGAACTAGTTTCTAACAAAACACTTGCATTGTACTTACTTTGACAGCGATGCTTTAAAGGAATAAAATTCTTTTTTTTTTTTTAAGAATGATATTCCTTTTTAAAAATAAATTCTAACTCTCAGAATGTTCACTTTAAACAAATATGCCAGAACATAGACAGCTAAATGAATGTTACCCTGTATAGTGATCATGCTGGAAAATTATTTCCTAATTCCAGCAATCTACCATTGCTCAAAACCCCTTGGGTTTTGCTCTTTTAGAATTGCATTCAGAGCTAATTTAAGTCATACACACTATTAACTTTATGACACACGTTAAGAAAACAAAAAGTATTATCAGGCTTGATTTTTTTTTTTTTTTTATGGTTACCATCACTTGGCACCATATACTTTGGACAGTTTCCAAAAATTAATCTATCTTTGAGGTAATAGTAGAAAGTATGCAGCTAGCTTTGAAGGCGACCCCAAAAGAGTTTGAAAGGTATTTTGAGCAGTGGTAGCATAGTTAGGATAATGAACTGTGGCCCTCCAAGGTGACTGACCACCTTAAAGGAGACACAGCTCATTTGAATGTATTGAGTTTTGGATGTATTTGTTTCATTTAAAAAAAAAATCACATTATTTTATAGTGTCAAAAGGAGGAACTAAGATTAAGATAATTTTTGGTTTTTCTATTGCTTGTTATTATGTAAAAAGGAGTGGCAGTTCAGAAGGAAGACTGTTGTAACTGAAGAATGACAACCAAGAATTTTTGATCATTAAATCAGATTTTATAAACAGTGGAAAGAGCATGGACTTAAAACAAGGCATGCTTATTCGGTTTTGTCAAAATTTTACGAAAATATGTGATATATATTTATACTAAAACTATATAATCCTTAGATTTAGGAAAGCAATCAGTTAATGTCTTTAGCAGATTAAAGCAGTATTAAATACAGGTGCAACTTGGAAATTGTAGAAAACTGAAAGAAAACGGAAGACAAAATGTCTCTGGTAGGGAATAAAAAAGTTTAAGATATTATAAAATTATGTGTATTTTCTTCTCTTTTACATAAATCATTTGTGAAATATGTGCTAAATTTTTTTTACAGGAGTGATACTAATTAGGACTTATTTTTCAATATAGTTTGGAGACCCTTTGTTACCCAAATAAAAATGACAAGTTTCTGTGCCTGTATCAAATATGTATGCATGTGATAACTGTGGGAAAAGGCCCTGCTTAACTCTGAGTTAATGGAATTAGAATTTAAAGGATTTGAACGATGTAATTTAACCTTTACATTCCAACCTTTACAATGTCCAGTTCCCCTGTGATATCTTTGCCCCATGGCAATAGTGCATCTTCCAGTTTCTAGAGGGAAAGCATGCACTTACTATTCTTTGGGAAACTGGGTTAAGCATAAAACAATATCCAAAGTCATATCATAATCTTTAATGTAATTGTATGTATCATATAGGCTTTGTTTAAATATCCCATAAATATAAGCTTTTTTTAAAGTTATTTGCAACATTTGTTTTAGGACATAGGTTTTTGATACATCTTAACAGTCTGATTAACATAAAGCTATTTTTATTTTTTCCCATTAAATATGTTCTGTGTTCCTGTGCATCTTATAGAGTTGAAATGTTTTTTTGAGATTGCATTTCAAAATATAACTAAATTTAAGGGAAGTAAAAAGTTAATTGGCAAATTCTTAGCATTTTGAGTTACTGATTAAATCTGTGAAAACTGTAGTAGCGTAGTTTACATCATATTGTGATGTGTTTATCTCCTTTCTCTTCTACCCCAAACCTGGAAAAACTCACTCCACAGCAAGTTCGGCTGCTATTCGGCTGAGGGTAATAGATAAATATCTGCTGTAAGAGTTGGATTTCCAGTACTCATTCTAGCGCTTATGTTTTTTGTTGTTTTTTTTTTTTTTAAGTAATCTCTATGCCCAGTGTGGGGCTAGAAATCATAACTCTTGAGATCAAGATTTGCATGCTCTACCTGTTGATACAGCCAGGCACCCCTAACATAACTTTATTTTTTTTAAGATGAGATGAATATGTATGTACTAAGATTGTTTTCATTACATGAGTCCCTTTAACTAAAGATAATGTGTCCTTTAAGCCTACGGAGGATCTGATTTCACATTGGGGTATAGTTTTAGTGAAGCTTGTTTTTGTTTTTTTTTTTAAAGATTTTATTTATTTATTTGACAGAGAGAAAGAGATCACAAGTAGGCAGAGGTAGGCAGAGAAGAGGGGGAAGCAGGCTCTCTGCTGAGCAGAGCCTGATGTGGGGCTCTATCCAGGACCCTGAGATCATGACCTGAGCTGAAGGCAGAGGCTTTAACCCACTGAGCCACCCAGGTGCCCTGTGAAGTTTGTTTTAAATGGGCTACACTGTGGGGGCTCCAGTACTTTTTCATTACCTTACAAGATAATGGTTTATCAGAGACTAGAAAACAGCTCTTCTTGATATTTAAAATATCTATGATGGTAGAATTTTTTTTAATTTTCTTTTTTAATCAGTAGTCTTCATAATTCTTCAGTAAACACTGGTAAGTAAACTTTACTTTTGGAGTGGGGTGGGGTAAGGGTATCTAATCAGTATACGAAGCAGATTATGTCGTAAAGAACAATGGTCAGTTTAGTTTGTAGGATAAAAATGTACTTGCCTAATAGTTTCCCTCTTAACTTTTTTAAGGGACTCGGAGGTGACCACTTTTATTTATTTACCAAGGCTCCTTTTTAAAAGTAATAACCTGTTTTTGAAATATTTTAATTATTATTTATATTTAAATAAGCCTGAAAAGTTTTGATTTGATGCAGGTCTTTAAATTGAAACTTGTGTTTAAAAAACTGGTAAAGCTAGGAGTTTTCATTCTTTGTGTGGGATTTATAAAATATCCTTTTGAACTGAGATACTTCAACAAAATACAGAAGAAATTGACTTTAAGCTATTTTGTTTCAAAGTGTTAGTGAATATTATCCAAGTACTTAGAATAAGACACTGTGTGTCAGGTCTCAGAACTTGAAGCTCAAGGACTTTGGTCTTCATTTGTGTGAACAAAATCAAAAAAAATTTTTTTGGAGGTTTTACTTGTGTTTGCATTAGGTTCCTCCCCACACATAGCAAGAGCACCTTATGTTTTGATACAATTACAAGTAGGAATCATTTATAAGGGCTTCCTTAATGTAGACATCAGAGATTCTTAACTTTTTGAATGCAAGTATGTCAGGTTCTATTAATTCAAGATTATTCGATTTTACTATATCTTCTAGCTAGCATGTGCCCTTACTAGAGGGGATTAACCAATGATTTAAAAATTGTGTTTACTTCTCTTTTAATCATTCAACGAAATTTGAAAAGTTCTCACTTTTGGAATTTCAAGGTAAGTTATAGAATAATAATGTCATTTGGAGTATTTAAGTTTTATGAAGCGAGGCACCACAAAACAACTGTCACTGATTCTGAATATTTCTCAAAAAGCTAAAATTCAGTATCATTTAATTTGCTTTTGAACCTTGAGAAGACTTATTTAACTTAGGTAATGTCCCAAAAGAAACCAATGTGTGTGGTTCTCTAAATTTTTGCTTCCTTAAAGTTATGTTATTTTAAAACCTGCTGGAATAATTGAGAATGCTGTCAAGTCATATGGCATCAAAAGGTAGATGCCAACTGTACCTTAAAACCCTGTGAGAGGCAAGAGAAGAATAATTTCTTAGATACTTATCTTTCTACTAGGGACATTTTTATTTCCTACTGGGCAAGTTTTTAAATTTAAACCTTGGTCATGATTTGCATGTTAATGGCTGGCCAATATTTGTGTGTGTGTGTGTGTGTGTGTACACTTACACATTGAGTGTACATATAAGTAGGAATACAAAATCTTAACTCCCAGTCCATCATGATTTTTTTTCCTGTTGCCATTACTTATTCACTTACTTCTGATGCAAATCTATGCTATGAAAAGAATTGCCACTGTACCAGTAACTTCTTTGTCATGACCTAAGTTTCTCATGGAAGTCAGTGTTCAAAGTTACAAAGCAATCTAGAGGAATTAGGTAGTTGGGTTTTTGGTTTTTTTTAATTTCTGAAATAGGGCGTTTTAAAATCAATTGATAAAGGTTTTATTGGACATTCATCTTAACGTGAATGTAAAGATTATGAAAGTAATCTGGAAGTTTTAATCATCCCAATAAGGTCGTCAAAAGTTCTTGCATGCTTATAGTACATATTAATGCTGTTTTGAATATCTAATTTTTGTTCATATGTTTGCCAATCTCCTGTTTACTCTAATACTAAATTTTTATGCATCTATATTAAATAACAGTTTGGGGATAATTAAATTTTCAAATATATGTCAACCAAAAAATAGAGCAATGATATGGAAAATGCAAAATCATTTGCTTTTGCCGTATTACATAGTTGGTTGCATTACAAACTTCTCAGTGTTTTGTTTTTTTAAGATTTTATTTGCTTTAGAGTGAGCCTGGGGTGGGGCGGGGTGGATGCTCCAGCAGAAGCAGGCTCCCTGCTGAGCAGGGAGTCCAATGAGGGGCTCCATCCCAGGACCCTGGGATCGTGACCTGAGCCGAAGGCAGACACTTAACCAACTGAGCCTCCCAGGCACCTGTGTTCTAACTAGTTCTTGACTAGCATTAAAAATGACAAATTCCTTGAGCTCATACTAACTAGGTGGTAGAAAATAGGTTATTGGAAGTGTGGCAGAGGATGTCTAATTAGAAGTCCCACAAAATACTGAAAATATGTGCAGGATGGGTCACAAGACGCTTTAAGACTTAGGTACTCAGGGATTTTTGACTGGAAGTACACATTTTTCATTGGTAATAAAAGTTACATATTCTACCTCTTAAATATTTACTGTGTAAATACTAGTCTCAAAACACAGTGGCTTCAAACAGTACACATCGTATATTTGAGTAATTAATGTATACTTCTCTGAAATTGCTTTTAAATGTTTTAAGAATATTTCTCCAAAATAGTACTGAAAATCATGCTCACTTTGTTTGAAATTCAGGGTTTAAATATTTTCCTCTTTAAGATTACCTTCTTGTTCTTTGAAGCATTCATGGAGAAGTTGACCTCTCCTGAACCCTGTTTAATGATCTATCCTTAAACAATTCATGTTGCAAACAAGTGTCTCTGGAATTACTCCTTCAGTATAAAATTAAACATTTCTAAGCAGGAAATTAGGCCAAGGAAGGAAATGGAGGAAAAATGTACTCTCCCAAATCCTTGCTATTGTCCTTTAAAATGAATCCTTTAGGGCTGCAACATCTAAGAAAACACTTGTGAATTTATTATGTATCCAAAAAATAATGGTCTCAGGTGTAACCTTCAA
Source organism: Nasua narica (assembly GCA_028533885.1). NCBI lineage: Eukaryota > Metazoa > Chordata > Mammalia > Carnivora > Procyonidae > Nasua > Nasua narica. The sequence continues at coordinate 33,101,586 of CM052797.1, read as the reverse complement.
CCTAGTGGAATGGACAAATCCTAATCTCAAAATATGATAAAGAAATCAGTTTTTTGAAAGTCAAAAGAACTTCCAGGCTAAGCCTTATGGCCAAGGTTCCAATGTAAATCTATAAAACCAATGTCCTTTGGCCTTCTGAGTTGTGGGAGGAGGCAGAAAGGAGTTAGGTAAATCAAGTACTTCTATTTTGGCTACTTTTTTTTTTTTTTTAAGATTTATTTGTCACAGAGAGAAAGAGTACAAGCAGGGGGAAAGGCAGGGAGAGAGAGAAGCAAGCTCCCCACTAAGCAGGGAGCCCAATGCAGGGCTCGATTCCAGGCCCCTGGGATCATGATCTGAGTAGAAAAGGCAGATGCTTAACCAGCTGAGCCACCCAGGCACCCCTTGACTACATTTCAAACAGCAGCGGTAGTTGGTATGTTGATAGAATTAGCCCAGGAAGGAACTACCTAAGCAATATATACATAAAATATTCTGAATTGTATTTTTGTTTACTTAATAGTTTTATGGTCCCAGGGTACTTGAGTGGCTCAGTTGGTTGGGAGTCTGACTCTTGATCTCAGCTCAGGTCTTGATCTCAAGGTCGTGAGTTCAAATCCCCTCCCAGAGTGGATCCTACTTAAAAAAAAAAAAAAAAGTTTCATGGTCCCAATTCAATTTTTAGAGTAATGAATGGAGGTTTATAGTTTTCTTTCTAGAAACCTATTTTTTATTTTATTTTTTAGGGAGCGAGAGCATGAGCAAGGAAAGGGGCAGAGAGAGAAGCAGACTCCCTGCTGAACGGGGACCCTTATTCGGGGCTCCATCCCGGGACTCTGGATCATGACCTGAGCTGAAGGTAGATGCTTAACCGACTGAGTCACCCAGGTGTGTCTGTAGAAACCTATTTTAAGTTTTGTTATATTATAATTGATCCACCATAGGTTACTGGCCTTCAGGCAAAGAAGGGTTACCTACCTTGGACCTGTCAAAAGTGACTTGTAAACAGACACAGACTACAGACTGATGTACTTTATTGGATAGGGGAGTATTGATACTTAAAACTTGGTCTTTCCCCCTTCTCATTATTGTTGTCTTCACCACCAAGAGGCAATTAGGAAAGAAATCTGAAAGTGCTAGACTACTAAAAGAAACAGACTTTCTCTAACCCCTTTATTTTTATTTAACAGATATTTACTGTATACCTGCTAAGTCCTAGGGACTATGTGCTATGTCCTAAAGTTGAAGAATACCATAAGACACAAATTATCCCTGTGCCAAAAGAGCTTAGTGCTACAGGGAGAGACAGATAAACGAGATGATTTTTTATACAGAAAAATGCTATCAAATGAAGGTGGGAGAGGTACCTCTGAGTATGTGAAAGCTGACATCACACACGATTGAGGAAAAGGAGCTAAGGAAAGAGTAGTCCCGTCAAACATGAAGTCCATCTGAGGTAGAATGGGTATATCCAATTCAGGCAAGGTAAGATATGATGTTCAAATGGCAGAGGTGGTCAGAGACTAGATTATGGATAGCCTTATGGTTTTCAATAATGAATTGAGATTTTATTCTAAAGATGATGGGAAACCATCGGAAATTTAAATTCTGATAAAATATTTTAAAAAATAATTCTCACTATTGTGTGGAGAAATGATTCTATGAGATATTAGTATGATCAGGCAGAAATAAGAGCCCATTGCAGAAGACTGCGATAGGTAATAGAGGCTTTTAGATTAGCATTTGGAAAGAAGTGCACAGAATCAGGATAGGTCTACAAGACTTGCTTATGAATTGGGATTGAGGATTGTAAAAGAAAGAAAACACGGTTCCTAGGTTTCTTACTGAGCAACTGGTAGACCAGGTGTATCATTAAATAAAATAGGAAAACTGGAGAGCATAATTTTGGCAAAAGAGGCAGAGTGAGCCAAAGACACCAGAGTGGACTACAAACTTGGAAATAATAATAGTATCACAGAAGCTAGGTATTTTAAAACAGTGATGAACTGTGAATGTTGCTGAGAGGTTAAGTAAGATAAGGGGTGAGCAGTCCGTAGGATTTATCAAGATAGGCTTTGAAACAGCTAATGTGTAATAGGTATGTTCCAGCTCTTCTGGAGGATCTGTGAGGAACTTCTTTAAACAGTCACTGTCCTTTATTTCTTATAAATTGAAGAAGGTTTTTAAAAAGTCAATTTTTTATATCTTCTGAATGTTAAACAGGAGAATTTAGGAAATTTTGAAAAGAACAAGCGAACTTCTTACAAAATGTCTCTTTTAAGTGATTTAAAACTCATTTTCCCCTTTCCAACACTACATAAGCACTTAATTTTCTCTTTGACACCTATTAACTATGAAATTGTCTCATATCCATGGCTTTACTTAACATTTTTATGTCCCTACAAAAGCTGTCGAACCTTTCTAGTATTTATGAAGAATGGATTCATAATACATGTAAACAAAGCCCTTTCAGCTTATCAACTTTCATTATATCTTGGGATATCAGTATAGCTGGATGTTAATGTCACCAAATCATGAATTCTTGAAATGTTTGGATTTGTCTCCAAGAAACTTGTTCAAATATAAACAACACTGTGACAATTAAGGGTTGGTATTTGAGTAATCTCAAAACCATCAGTGGAACAACAATATACCTTATCCAGAAATTATTTTATCTGAAAGTACACATTTGCTTATATACTTGAATGCTCATAAAGCAAGTAGAATAATTAAATTTACATTTTATCATATCTCAAAATTATGGTAGACATTTTCCACAATTAAAAATCAGTGGGGCACCTGCCTGGCCCAGCTGGTAGAGCATGCAACTCTTGATCTCAGGGTCATGAGTTCAAGCTCCACATTGGGCATTGAGCCTATTTTCTTATTTTTTAATAAATATTTTATTCAAATGTTGATTATGCTATTAAATATTAATGTTTAATATATTAAAATTTTTAATATATTTAATATAATATTGAATATTAATTTTTTGACAAGTAGGATTCTACTTTTGAGGATAAAGTATCTGAACTCTAGGACAGAGCTTGACATCTTAAAGATGTCTTTTGCAGCTTCCTAGCAGAGAGGAGTATGGTAAAGTTGAAAGATCTGAGGTATAGGAAGCCTGCGTTCTTCAGTTGGCCTTGAATTGAGACCCTCTCACTTAGTCTCTCTGAACTCCCAGTTTATTTAGTTCAGTGAGTCCTCTTAACCTCGGGTATTCAGAATTGAGAAAATCATAATCCTTGGCATATGGTGCACTATCATGTCTTTTCAGTCTACTTTCCATATATTTAGATATGCATACATCTTTAAAAATAATTTTCATGTCTATTTTTAATTTCCATAAGTGATATAAATTTCATTCTCTTTTATCTATGTTATTTTCAAATCTAGTTCATCACTCCTGTTTTGTCTCTTCTATCTCATACATATGTCACAATTTACCTACTCATTTCTCCAGGGACAGACATCTGTATTCCTTGCAAATATACTTTGAAACTCTGTCTCTGGTTTCCTTCACTGAAAAGAAATCTTTCATTCTGATGTTGCCCCTATTCATTCCCCCCCTCCCACCATCGACCATACTTTTTTGGATCTTAAGTCCTTTCTTGCACTAGTATCACAAAAATGCTCTTTTATAATTTCCTCCTTTATATGTAGTTCTCTTAATGGAGCTTATTTTGGTGCATGATTTGAGATAGGAATCAAACTATTTTTTCTGTGTAATGAGCTAATTTTCCCAGTACCATCTACTAAATCCGTATTCCATATTAATTTGTGATGCGCCCTTTTTCAACTACCAAATTTTTACATACACAAGGATATATTTCTGGATTCTCCAATCTGCCAACTCTTCTATTTGTTTTTTCAACAGTGTCACCTTGTGTTTTTATCATTCAATTGAATAACATCTTAATAACAAGAGAATATCCACCCAATTTGCTGTGCACTTTGAAATTAGTCTTTGTAGACCTTCATTTTTCTGTATCAACTTTGGAATACCTTCGTTGAGTCCCTTAACGCCCTGTGGCGTTTTAATTGGAATTGCCTAGATTTAGAGATTAATTTAAGTCTCTTTTTATGTCATTTAAGAATGTCTTCAAAAAAAAAAAAAGGAATGTCTTCAGTTCCTCTCTAAAGATCTTGAGGGGGTGCCTGGGTGGCTCAGTTGGTTGCGCAACTGCCTCCGGCTCAGGTCATGATCCTTGAGTTCCGGGACCGAGTCCCACATCGGGCTCCCAGCTCCACAGGGAGTCTGCTTCTTCCTCTAACCTTCTCTCCTCTCATGCTCTCTCTCACTTTCTCTGTCTCTCAAATGAATAAATAAAAACTTTAAAAAAAAAAAAAAGATCTTGAGGACTCTTTCCTATATCAATTTATGAATCTTTATAGTTTAATGCTATTTTATTTACAAAAATATTTTCTAGTTAGTTATTGTTGGGGTAGAAAAATGATATTAATATTTGCATACTGATTTTTTTAATCTGCCAGCCTTGCTGAACCTTATTTTATGAATAATTGGTCTGCTGATTTATCTGCATTTTTTTTATTTATCTGCATTTTTATGTAGATAATTATATTATCAACAAAATTATATTTTTATGTATTTTCTTCTATCCCTATACCTCTTGTTTCTGTCTTATCTTACTGCATTGCTCAGACTTTCCAAAAATATATGGAACAGAAGGGATGACAACTAATCTTGTCTCAAAAAGCATCTTGAGTTTCTCCATTAGGTATGAGGTTTATGATCAGTTTTGGGGAGTCAGCTTTCATTAACTAAAGTTTCCTTCTATTTCTAGTTTCCTAAGAGTCATGGGTATTTTTTTAAATCATAAGTAGGTTTTGAGCTTCATTAAATGTTCCTGTACCTAGTCAGATGTACCTAAATCCAGGATTTTTCCTCTTTTAGTCCATTCATCGGGTGAATTACACTCATAGGTTTTCTAACATTAACTCATCCCTACATTCTAGGATAGAGGCCAACTGTAAATTGTATATTCTTTTTCAGCATAATGTTGGATTTTCTAGCCAACATTCTAATTAGAGGTTTTCCATCTATGTTCTAAAGTGAAATTAGCCTATAATTTTCTCTTCTTAGAATATCTTTAATCAATTTAGTTATCAAGATTATTTTACATCATAAAATGAACAGGCACATTTCACTTTATTTCTGTTTTTTTAAAACAATATGCATAATATGAGGATAACCTATTCTTTGGAAGAACTCACTTGCAGTGCTGTTTAGACTGAGACTTTTTAGAAATAGTAAGATTTCTAAATCACTTTTTCAATCCCTTTAATGATTATTCATCTTTTCAAATATGATGACTTATCTAATTAAGTGTTCTGCTTCATCTTATGCTATTTTAGCCTTCATTTGTTTTCAGAAATACATCTTTTTTGTCTACATCTTCACACTTATGAGGATATGCATTTGATCCTTAAACAACATTAGTTTGAACTGAATGGGCCCACCTATGTGCAGATTTTTTGTTTATAAATCTAGTAAAATGCTGTAAATATATCTTCTCTTCCTGATGTTTTTCTTAATAACATTCTTTCCTTTAAAAAAAAAATTCTTTCCTTTAGCTTACGTTATTAGCAAGAATACAGTGTATAATACATTCAACATACACAATATGTGTTAATTGATTGTTTATGTTATCCATAAGCCTTCAGTCAAGAGTAGGGTATTAGTAGTTAAGTGTTTTGGTTTTTTTTTAAGATTTTATTTATTTGACAGAGAGAGAGAGTGCACAAGTAGGCAGAGAGGCAGGCAGAGAGAGAGGGGGAAGCAGGCTCCCTGCTAAGCAGAGAGCCCAATGTGGGGCTCCATCCCAGGACCCTGAGACCATGACTTGAGCTGAAGGCAGAGGCTTTAACCCACCGAGCCACCCAGGTGCCCCTGATTTTCTTATCTTATTAGTCTTTCCAAAGTACCAGTTTTTAATTCATTTTTTTTTAATTTTTTTAAAGATTTTATTTATTTATTTAACAGAGAGAGAACACAAGCAGGCAGAGAGGCAGGCAGAGGCGGAGGGAGGAGCAGGCTCCCTGCTGAGCAAGGAGCCCGATGTGGGATGAAATCCCAGGACTCCAGGATCATGACCCGAGCAGAAGGCAGCTGCACAACCAACTGAGCCACCCAGGCGTCCCTTTAGTTCATTTTTATTATTGTTTTTATTGTTCTCTGATTTCTTCTCCAGTATTTCCTTTATTTTCGTTTCTTTGAATATCTATTACAACTCTCTTTATAGCTATTTGAGTTGAATCATTTTTAAACTTTGTTGAAATTTGCTCAAAACTGTTAACATATAAAGTTTTAGTTGCTATTCATTTCTTTTTTTTAAACCAAGAAATTTTAAGCCCCACGCCATTCATCAGTGTAGGGTTTTAGTTCCCAAACATGGAATATTCCCAACTATCATTTTAATACATTCTATTTAGAGAATATAATCTATGTGATATTGTTTTTCTGAACATATTGAAATTTACTCTGTAGCTTGGTAAAGACTTCTTTTGTGATTTTTCCATTTATGCTTTAAAATACTATATATTCTGGGGGCGCCTGGGTGTCTCAGTCAGTTGAGCATTCAACTTTAATATTGGTTCAGGTCTTGATCTCACAATTGTGTGTTTGAGCTCCACCTTGGGCTCCATGCTGGGCATGGGTGGAGCCTACTTTTAAAAAAAAATTAAATAATAAATAATGTATATTCTGTAATATTCTTCTCCAAACTGGTCAAGTGTGTTGTTATTTGTTTGATGTATTCATTTCATAGAGGAATTTATTAAAATCTTCAGTGATAACTGTTGATTTATTTATTTCTTCCCGTAATTCTGTCACTTGTTGCTTTACATATTTTAATGCACAACTGTTAGCTGGATATATGTTCCAATAGTGATATCTTGTTGCTTTCATCAGTAAATATTTTTCTTTTTGTCACCAACAGTTTTTTTCCTTATCGTCTGTTTTGTCTTGTATTACAATCACTCCTTTAGCTTTTGCTGTTATTGCGTATATTTGCCTGGTATATTTTTCTCTCTTTCCTCTTCAACCTCTTCATATTCTTTTTTTTTTTTCCTTTGGACAGGTGTGCTTATAGACAACATATTAACATATTACTGGATTTTAATATCTTAAAATTTAAATGACAGTTCTCTGTCTTTTGAAGTTTTTTTAAAAATCTTAAAATTAGAGTTATTTTTAGACTTGTTTCTGTCATCTATTATTTTGTATTTTTTCTTCATTAGTTTTATTTTGAAGTGATTTTAGATTTATAGAAGAGTTGCAAATATAGTATGGAGAATTCCTAGTATTCTTCACCCAACTTCCCCTAATATTAACATCTTATATCATCATGGTACATTTATGAATTTTAAAAACTTATCCCAATATCTATTTCTTTTATGTCTTTTTATCAACAAAATAAAGGACCTTCACATTTTCCCCGACCTCCCTCTGGTTTACCCCTTCTGCCCAAACATGATGTTGGAATCTTTTAGAATTTTAGTTTCAGAATACATTTGAACACATTGATCATTGCTTAGACAACAACAACCACAAAAAGTCTTCATTTCTTGCTGAGTACATTCAGAGAGGATCTTGTGTGATAATTATTCCAAGTCTCTGATATGCCTGTGGATATCTTGACTCATTTTTATATATAAATGATAATTTAGCTAAAACAAGGTTCAATTTTTTTCTCTCAAAACTTTAAACACATTATCCTGCTGTCTTTTTACATCTAGTATTGCCAACATAGAAATTTGATATGATCTGACTTTTATTACTTCATGAATAATCTGCTTATACCTTCTCAAAGTTTCTTTAATGTTACTTTATTTCATTTCAATATTTTTAGGTGAGGGTTTTTTTTCTATTGTGTTTTTATTATCCATTCTGTTTGGTATTTTTTCAATATAGAGATTATATCTGTATTTAATTCTAGAAAATTGTCATTACTTCTTGAAAGATCTCTTCCCTAGCATTTATCCTTTCTTTCATCCCTACAAACCTATTAAATATGTGTTGACACTTACACTCTTGTCTTTTATGTATTTAGCTTTTTTTTTTTAAAGACTCATTTATTTATTTAACAGAGACATCACACATGTGTGCATACAAGCAGAAGGAAGGGGTAGAGGGAGAGGGAGAATCTCAAGTAGACACTGCACTGAGTACAAAGTCCAGTCTCACAACTCAGAGATCGTGACCTGAGCCAAAACCAAGACTCAGATGCTCAAACTACTGACCCACCCCGGCACCCTCATGTATTTAACTTTTTTTCCTACTCTTTCCAACTTTTTCCCCTCCCTGATCTTTCTGCCTTTATGACCTATATTCAGTTCACCAATTTGTTCCTTAGGTATATTTATTCTATTATGTAACCCATTCACTAAATGTTTTGGACTTACTACTTCTCCTTAGTGTATTGTTTTCCTTTTATCTCTTTGGAAGTTATATACACTTTTATCATTCTTTTAGTGGTTATTCTAGAGATTACAGACAGCATAGATTCTTGATTTATCAAATTTTAATGTCTCTATACATTGCAAAGAATTTTGTTGTCATTTTATAGAGTCAGTATTTTGATTTACTTGCATTCTTAGCAATAGTCTTGCTCTTTATCCCTTCTTACATTTCTGAATTTCCATCTGGGATAACTTTTCTTTCAGTCTATACAGCACTCATTGGTATTTTCTTACTAAAGAAATAGTTCTAATACTAACTAGAACTGCTGATAATGAATTCTCTTGGTTTTTATTTATCTGAAAATATCTTTATTTCATCTTCATTTTTGAAGGATATTTTCACTGGGTATAGAAATCTAAGTTTGCTGTTATTTTCTTATTTTCCTTTCAGTACATTGATCACACTTAACTGTTTTCGTGCCTTTTGTTATTTCTTCTTTTCCTAGTTTTATCAGATAGAACTGACATATAACATTACATTAGTTTAAGGTATAAACATAATTATTTGATACATATATATTGCAAAATGATTACCACAATAACTTTTGTTAACATTTGTCACCTTGCTTCGTTACGATTTTTTTTTTGTGATGAGAATTTTAAGATCCACTATCTTAACAACTTTCAAATATACAATACAATATTACTAACTATAGTCACTATGCTGTACGTTAATCCACAGAACCGAATCATCATATAACTGGAAATTTGTACCGTTTGACCACTTTACCCATTTTTAATGTTTCTACTGAGGAGTTAACTGTCAATTTAATTGTTTTGCCTTTGAAGATTATCAGTCATTTTTCCTTTGGCTGCTTTTATACTGTTCTCTTTGTCTTTGATTTTCCACAGTTTTACTATGATGTTTCTAGATGTAGACATCCAAAAGAAATATTGCAATTGGCTTTTATCAGGTTTCTTGTAGTGTGCATTGACATCTTTCACCAGTTTTAGCAGAATATGACCCATTGTCTTTTCAACTATTTCTTGTGCCCTATTTTCCCTCTCCTTCCCTTCTGAGACTCAAAAAAACCCACAAAAAAACAAAACAAAACAAAACAAAAACAAAAACAAAACCCATGTTAGACCTTCTCAACTATATCTCTTTCCCTAATTTTGACTTTTTTCCCCTTTTTTATTTTTTGCCTTCTTATGGTTTATTTTTTTTTTTATTTCTTATGCTTTATTTTGGATATTTGCTCATTCTCCAAGGTTTTTATTCTATTCAACCGTATGTAATCTATAATTAAAACTAATATAGTGACTTGAATAGTATCTCCTAAAACTCAGGTCCACGTAGACCGCAAAATGTGACCTAGTTGGAAGCAGGGTGTTTACAAATGTAAATAGTTAAAGATCTCAACAAGAAAACATCCTGGATTTAGGATGGGCCCTAACCTAATAACTGGGGTCTTTATAATAGAATGGAGAAGGATATCTAGACACAGAGAGATACACACAAAGAAGGCAATGTGAAGGTAGAGGCAGACATTGGAATTATGCTGCCACATGCCAAAGATTGCCAAGAGCCACCAAAGGCTAGGAGAAAGGCAAGGAAGAATTTTCCCCTAAAGCCTATGGAAAAAGTGTGGCCCTCCTAATACTTTGACTTTGGACTTCTGCTCCAGAACTATGAGATGATTAATTTATGCTGTAAGCTGCCAACTTTGTGATAATTTGTTATAGCTGTTCTAGGAAACTAGTACACCTATCCATTAAGTTGTTCTCTAAGAAGAACTTGGAAGAAATACAGAGCTAGGTTTCTGTGAGCCAATTAATTAACTGATCAATACATAATCTTATTTTATGTGTATTTTGTTTGAGGACACCTTATTTAATTCATATTAGTTCATTAGCATTGAACTCATGACCAACAGCACTAATTCATGCCCGAACAGTGCTTACCTAACATATATATTTCCTTGCAAGGCATTATTACAGCCTTCTTACACTTAGGAACACAAGAGAGTACTTCAGCACTGTGCTTGGGGATCATTTTAAATAGGGAAGTCACCAACCTAAAGCACCAAAAGATAAAGAACACGGGACTAAATACACATGAAAAAGGACATGTTTTCAAGATGAGAGTTGAAACAAGAAGTTGGAAATATCCATCTCATGACTCAAGTTTTTCACTTCTCTGTGTATGTGCATGTCTATGAATGATCATGAAAGCTACAGATAAATTTTAGCAAGCAGGTGAATTCACAAATATGGACTCTGCAAACAATGAGAATCAACCTAGAACTAAATCCATGTATGCCTTAACCTTCTATGAGGTAACTCAAGGTAAGGAGGGACTTCATATAACTTCAAATGTGAAGCTGCAGTACTATACAGGGTTTAAATATTAGTTATTGCAGATAATAGTCTAATATTCTCCTCAAACTGACTAAACTTTTTTGTGGTTCCTCATAGCCCACTGGTACCAGCTGCCTGAAGCTCCTACTGTAATGTGTCTTCCACATTATGCTGTCCAGACCCAAGTAAAACTACATCTCTCATTCTTCTTCTGTTTCTCTCCCTTCTCTGGTAAGTTACTCCCTTACCTCACCCTGCTATCTTTTAGCAGGGTCACCAGCTGTTCCTAGGGTTCTGACTCTCCAGTGGTACAGACTTGGGGCCTGCCATCCAAACCACCATTTTTGCTTGTCTGTTTATCATATGGGGAAAAAAGAAAAAATCTGAGCAGATAACCTGGCTTAAACTGAAGTTGGAACACGTGTCATCAGAATAGTCAAAAATGGAAACTAATCCAAATTGTTCAATCACTTTACTGTGAGTCTTCCTCTTGTTTTTTTCTTCAGGTACTTATTGACAAGGTATACTTTGTACTTATGCCACGAACAAAATCCAGCCAGTTTCCTCTGTGTTGTTGACTCCTTAATGTATTTAAGGGTTTGGTTTTTATAGTGCTACTATTCTGGGAAATCAGGTATAGAGGAATACACCTCTGTCAGATGGTTCTGTAAAATACACACAGGGTCCAATGAGACCTATAGGTTCACAATGACAGAGAGAAGAGAGATTATTTTGCTATTTTCTTTTTTTTTTTTTTTTTAAGATTTTAAGAGAGTGAGAGAGAACATGAGAGGAGAGAAGGTCAGAGGGAGAAGCAGACTCTCCATGGAGCTGGGAGTCCGATGTGGGACTCAATCCAGGGACTCCGGGATATGACCTGAGCCAAAGGTAGTCGCTTAACCAACTGAGCCACCCAGGCGCCCTTTTTTGCTATTTTCTTTTGAATCTCTTTTACAGAAAGTCTTGTCCTCATTCATCCCAAACCATCCTTAGAGGAGAGGGTTTAACTGACTCTGTCCTGTGAGTTGAAAACGGGAGTTCATGTTGGCCATGTGGTCTCTTTCTGTTAATCTGAACAAAGTGAGGCTTTCTCCTCCATAAACTCTTCTCTCTCTACCCATATATAGGCTCACTATCCATAGAGCAGTTAAAAATGATTACTGTGTGGGTAGAGGAGCTACGAGTTTTTGCATCATTTTATTTTGTATATTTACTGAAGACATTTGCAGAGCAGATCACAGCTATCCACTTACCTTAGAAGGACTCTGTCAAAAACTGATATTTTGTCATCTCTTAGCTAAGACTCCTGCTTTTTGGAAGGTTTTTCCCTAAGCTTTAAGAATGCTTATTCTTATCCGAATTTGGACTTCATTTGCCATTCAGTTTAGGGACTTTTAGGAAGGAGCTTGTGACTTCATTCTCTAGTTTACCCCCCACATATCCTTCCATATCAAGAAATTTCTTACCATGTAATTAAAATTTTTCATTAGTTAAATGTCCATCTTTAATAAGAATACAGTCAAATTAGGTTATAGAAGCCATTTGGCTTTTCTGTCATAATAGTTAAGAGATTGGGTATGGGTGCAGAATAAAAAGCAAAATACCCAGGCAATGTAGGGCCAGGGAATCTGTTCCCGTTATGATACAGTTATAGCCCTGAGAATCATTATTCTGACTCAACGAAGGAGAAGTATTGAGCAGAATTGAGTGAGGCAGCCAGGATATATCCAGATGGACAACTAGGTTGACACAACCAGATAGTGATCCCTATCACCAAGAAGTAGGGCTGGAACCTGTGTTAGAAGAGTTTCTCTATTGGGTTGCCTCATTTTAGTGAAAATGCTGCAGCTCTGCCTCCCACATTTACAGAGTAATCATGGGAGTGCTTGGAGGTAATTCTTAATGGGAACTCCTTGTTCTCAACATGAGTTAGGCTGTAAGCAATTGCTATAATACAATAGTTATGTGTACACACGCACACACATGTTTATCTTTACATTTGTCTTTTATTTTGAAAGACAAACAATGTCAGATGACAGTGTCTTATCCCTTCTCCCTAAATTATACCTAGAGCATTGAAACCTACTCTTCATCTGGCAGTGTAAAGTTTTTTCTGTATGCATTCTCACGTGACTTAGGAAATTATTCTGCAAATACTGTATGTTCATTTGAAAATTAAACTCAGGAGTACATAGGGGTCTGTGATGAAAAGCAACAGGATCCTGACCTTAGATATAATTGCTATCAACAGATTATGTTCTGTCCTTCCAGAAATTATCTGTACATATAAAGGCATATAGTTTTTGCATAAGTGGGGTCCAAATAATGTTCCACTTGCTTTGTTCCTCATATGTATATTTCAAGCCAATATAAAAAAGGCACCGCAAGACAGTTTCCACCACGCTACAGTATGACATTTCACAGCAGTATATTATTTTCTTTTGTTCTTGACTGCAACATCAAGTGCCTGTAAAGTGACCTTTCATTTTGGTATGTATGGCAGGAACACAGGAGTTTTACAATAAACAATATCTCACAATAATGACTCATTATTTGGAGAAAAAAAATCAAGCAAATAAATATCTTGGGAAAATGTCATCATGCCTCTGGTGGTCAGCAAACTTGGAGTGGGATTCCTGTCTAGTTCTGCTGCATTCCATATTCAGTCTCACAAAGAACGGGATTGTGAGAAAACTCATTCTACCAGTGGGATGGTTGATGAAAATTTTTTTGACCGATATACTCCCACCATTCTAAAGACCTATAAGCTAGTTAGATTTTTTTAAAATAAGCTCCACAGAAAGTTTAATGCTTATTATTTTTTTTAGCACTGTGAAGGTTTTCTCTTTTGAACATTAAGGGAAAACTTCCACCACTTAATTATTTTAATGTCTATTATGTGCCATGCTAGGCTGAATGCTTTAAATACATTATTACATTTAATCCTCACAGCAACCTGTGAAATAAGTACTATTCTTCTCCAGGTTGCTTTCACTTAGCAGAACATAGGCACATGAAGGCTAAATAATGTGTTCAATGTCACACTGCCAAGTGGGGAAGCTGAGATTTAGACCTAGGTCAGTCTGACTCCAGAGGCCAGAAGCTAACCTTTATACTACCTAACTTCTACTCCTGTGCAACACCTGTCACTTTTCTTCCCACACAATGCCCTTAAACTATTGGTACACTCCAGTCACCATACCTACAGTATTAGCTTAAACAGTGTATTGCCTGTTTTACCTTTTATTTGTTTCTTTTGAGTCTCCTTTCTGGAAAGTCCTATCCATACCCAACCCAGTCTACTCTAATAGAACATGGTCGGCAGACATTGTCCATCAATGTAAAAGCCAGGAGCTCTCCTTGGCCAGGTGACTTCTTCATGTAAACCTGAACAAACACAATACCTCTACTTTGTATGCCACATATGCCTATTTATGCAACACTGGTTTTTAGTATGATATATATCCATGGAGTAGTGGAAAATGTATGTAACTTGCTTCCCACAATAGGATGAAGAGAAATTCATCGCATGTAGTCATGGATCCTCCCCTGGGCTTCAGCAATCTTGATATTACCCTTTCTCTTAACTGTCACACTCTTAACTCTCCCTCCTACCTACCAGTCTTTTCTCTCACAAACTCCTATTTTGCACTCATTCTTTTTCTTCTTCATTTGTATCCTTGAATTTCTTTTTCATAGGTGAATACAGGTATGTACCAGTGGGTGTGGGTGAATGAGAGTACATAGAGTTGAGTTGTGAGAGTACTATGAGAGTACATAGCGTTGTCTGGGTGGATGTGTAGGGATGGGTAAATGGAGTATCTGTATGCCTAGTATACTCTTCGGTATGATCAATAATATGTTCAATAATAAAAGAAATGGGAATAAAGATACAAAATTCCTTTTCTATAAAAAAAATGTGGTAGTAGAGCTAGGGAATTCCATTCAAACTCTCTCCTGCTGGCTAGCCAACCTCTCTACCCATTAGTCAAGGCTTGCAATATCCCTTGTCTTGAACTTCACAATAAAGCTTCTCAATTAGTCCCTTAGACTTTCCTCTTTCAGTTCATTCTGGTAGCCAACGTCAGATTTGTCCCCTAAAACTCTCCACTTGAGAACTGCATTGCTATGGACTGAATGGTGTCCCTTGCAAATTCACATGCCCAAGTCATAATCCCTAATGTTATTGTATTTGGAGATAGGGCCTTTAAGGAGGTAATTAAAATAAAATGAGATTATAAAGGTGGGGCCCTAATACAATAGTACTGGTGTCCTAATAAGAAGAGGAAGAAAGACCTGAGCTTTTTCTCTCCAGCGGGCACAGAGGAAAGGTCATGTGAGGCCTTAGTGAGAAGGTGGCTGCCTACAAGCCAGAAAGAGATTTCTCACCAAGAACCCAACTGACCAGCACCTTGATAGGGCACTTCTATCCTCCAGAACTAAGAGAAAATAAATTTCTGTTGTTAAGTCACCTAGTCTTTGGTATTTAGTTATGGCAGCCCAAGCTGATTAATACACTAGGGTTAGTCCCTATTTTTCTGACACCGGTCTTCTTTATATACCCTACCAAATTCAATCCTGCTATAATTACTCAGCCTCATCTCCAACCTCTCCCCATTTAACATTCTCTGTACTAGTCAAATATGTTCTTCAGTGTTCCCTGAACACCTCTGTCCTTTGTTCATGGAGGCTCCTTGCTTCAAAATACCACCATGCCAGGGGCACCTGGGTGGCTCAGTTGGTAGAGCACACAACTCTTGGCCTCAGGGTCTCAGGGTCTCAAGGCCCATGCTGGGCATAGAGCTTATTTAAAATTTTTTAATAAAATAAAGTGAGAGAATATCCATTTACAGTACAATAAAATGTATTAAAAAAAAATACAATCATACCAACCATAGCTCACGACCTCCACGGCAACCATCCTGGTTCAAACCCCCATTGTCTCCTGAGAGATGATTTCAGCAGCCTCCCAAATGGTCTCCATGCTTTCACCCTTCGGTTTATCTCCAGACTACTCCTAGCACAGGAGTGTGACAGCATGTCCATTATCTCACTCCTCTGCTCGAAGCCATTCATTGGATTCCCATCTCACTCAGGGCAGAAGACACATTCTTAAAATGGTCTGCCAGACCCTGCCCAGACTGTTCCCCCCATTGTCCTTCTGACCTGATCACCTGTAATCACTTCGTTGCTCACCCTTCACCCCAGCTACAATGGTCTCTTTGCAGTTTCAAACTGGGCCAGGCACATTCCGCATCAGGCCACTGTGCTTGCTGTTTCCTGTGCCTGAGACGTCGTTTCCCCTGGATAGCCACATGACCGATGCCTTCATTCCCTTGGCTCTTTTCTCACAGACACAGGCTCCTCCTGCCATCTAAGAGTAGAGTGTTCCCTTGAAACTTTACATAAGCTGAAAGGGCATAATGTGAAGAGTATCCCCACTTCCCGAAACTTTGTTTTATGCTACTTTGCTTTCACAAAAGACCGTTAGTAAGGTAATGGCTTTTCTTTGAAAAAGCAAAAATTCTCTTTGGGGGGTACCTGCGTGGCTAGGTCGGTTAAGCATCTGCCTTTGGCTCAGGTCATGATCCCACTGTCCTGGGATGGAGCCCCACATGGTCTGGTTCCCTGCTCAGTAGGGAGCCTGCTTCTCCCTCTCCCCCCCTTGCTCCATGCTCTCTCTTGCACGCGCGCATGCTCTCGTTCTCTCTCGCAAATGAATAAATAAAATCTTTTTTAAAAAGTCTCTTTGGATTTCTTTTGGTTAGTGAAAACAGGCACAAAACAGGTCTTTTGTAAAAGTGAAGTGGTGTGATACAAACTTTTGGAAAGTGTGGATACCTGTGTATACTACCTTCTAAGATGTATGGTCCCTGACCACCCCATTTCCTTTTACTTTTTTTTTAAGATTTTATTTATTTATTTGATACAGAAAGAGAGAGAGAGAGAGGGAACGCAAGCAGGGGGAGTGGGAGAGAGAGAAGCAGGCGTTCCGCTGAGCCGGGAGCCTGATGCGGGGCTCAATCCCAGGACACCAGGATCATGACCCCAGCAGAAGGCAGACGTCTAACAACTGAGTTACCCAAGCTCTCCTTATTTTACTTTTTAAGATTTTATTTATTTATGTGAGAGAAGGAGAGAGAAAGAGCACGAGCAAGGGTGGGGCAGAGGGAGGGAGAAGCAGACTCCCCACTGAGCATAGAGCCCCATGCTGGGTTCATTCCTGGGACCCTGGGATCATGACCTGAGCTGAAGTCAGACACTTAACCCAGGCGCCCCCGTGACCACCCTATTTTAATTTATATACACATGCCCAACTCCCTATCCCCTTAATTGTCATGTCCTCCCAGAATGTAAGCACTCTAGGGTGTAGGAATTTTGTCTACTTTCTTCATTGCTATATATCCAGGAACTAGAATGCCTGACACATATTAAGTCCTCAGCAGAAAAATAAATCCCAGAGCTTCTGCTTTCCTTTTCTTGTATTTTTCCTAGTTTATTATCCCAGCCCACACTACTGTCATCCCCAATCTGTTGAGTCCTCAATTGTTCTTTAATATGTATTTAGTGGTTTTAGTAAGTTTTTATTTAAATTCTAGTTAGTTAACTAGTTAGTTAACATACAGTATAATATTAGTTTCAGGCATACAACATAGTGATTCAACACTTTCATACGACACCCTGTGCTCATCACAAGTGCACTCCTTAATCCCCATCACCTATTTAACAAATCCCCTCCCCGCAAGTAACCCAGTAACCATCAGTGTGTTCTCTGTAGGTAAGAGTCTGTTTCTTGGTTTCTCTCTCTCTCTCTTTCCCTTGGCTCATTTGTTTAAATTCCACATACGAGTGAAATCATATGGTATTTGTTTTTCTCTGACTTATTTCACTTAGCATTATACCCTCTAGATCCATCCATGTCATCATAAATAGCAAGATTTCATACTTTTTTATGGCTGAGTAATATTGCATTTTATACCACATCTTCTTTATCCATTCATCAATCAATGGACGCTTGGACTGTTTTCCTAATTTGGCTATTGTAGATAATGCTATAAACATCAGGGTGCACGTATCCCTTTGATTAGTGTCTTTGTGTTTATCCTTTGGATTAGTGTTTATCCTTTGGATAAATACCTAGTAGTGCAATTGCTGGATCACAGAGTAGCTCTATTTTTAGCTTTTTGAGGAACCTCCATATTATCTTCCAGAGAAGCTGCACCAGTTTGCATTCCAACCAACAGTACAAGAGGATTCCCCTTTCTCCAATATCTGTTTAGTTTTATCTTCACACCCAAGCTGTAAGTTTTTTGAGAGGAAAGACAACCTAGTATTTCTTTGTATAATCCACAGCACCTAGCGGAGTGTTGAGCACGTACTACAGTTTTGCACGGTCTAGGTGATTAGATTCTATCCAGGGTGAACCAGAGTCTTTCAAGGCTGCCTATAGGATAACCATAAAAAAATTGCCAAAGTGGCCACACAACTGGGAAAGAGGTGTACTTCCTTCTTGAATACATAAATTCTTCATGCTAGAAATTTCTGCAGTTCAGAAAAGCCAAGTAGAGAGTTCATGGTTTTTGGGGGGAGCTTAAGGAAATACGGAGGCTCTATGAGAATCTTCAATAATTTCTAAAATTATATCATGGGGCAATACAAGTATGGTTATAACTTTTATAATACTACCCCCTCAAGTCACCAGCTGGATCTGCTGAGGAAAGGATGGAAGAACCAGATCCAAGGGCAAATCTAAGTGCTGAGAAGTAGACTTTAAGTCTTAGGGTAGAGTTTATAAGAGTCAATGTAGCTACTTTAGAAAACACCTCACCACTTTCTCAAAAAGTTAAACATAAAGCTACCATGTGACTCAACATTTCACTCCTAGGCATAGGCAAAAATGAAAACATATGCCTGCATAAAGACTTGCACAGGAATGCTCATAGCCACATTATTCATAATAGCCCCAAACTGGAAACAACCTAAATGTCCCTCAGTTGATGAATAAATAAACACAATACAGCACATTAAAATAAAATACATAATAAAATACTGAATAATAAAGAGGAACAAACTGATGCATGCTTCTTGGATGAGCCTCCAAAAATATTCTGCTTAATGAAAGAAGCCAGACCTGAGAACCAGCATCTCGTATAATCCTATTTACATGAAAAGTCCAGGAAAGGCAAATTTACAGAGACAAAAAGATTAGTGGATGCTTGGGGCAGAGGGTGGAAATGAGTATTAACTGTCATGGCATGAAGGATCTTATTGGATCTAAAACTGATTTGTGGTGATGATTGCACCACTTGGTAAAGTTACTAAAAATCATTGAATTATACACTTGCAATGAATAAATTTTATATGTGAAGTACACCTTTTAAGTGTATTTAATACACTTTTTAAGTAAAGTTATTTCCTAAAAAGTTTATATACCCTTTTTCTGATTATAAAAGGAATACAGGGGCACCTGGGGGACTCAGTCTGTTAAACATCTGACTTCAGTCCAGGTCATGATCTCAGCGTCCTGGGATCCAGCTCACATTGAGCCCGCATCAGTCTCCACACTCAGCAGGGAGTCTGCTTTTCCCACTTCTTCTGCCCCTCCCCCCAATAAATAAATTAATAAAATCTTTGAAAAAATAGAAGAAGACATTGTCATTTTACAAAGAACAGAAAAGCATAGAAAAGAGTCATTATCACGACACAACATTTTGCTTAATTCCCTATGTGTGTTTTACATAATTGAGATCCTTTATATGTAATTTGAAATCCTGACTTTCAACCAAACATTATACTATAAGCATTAACCTCATCATTAAAGGCTTTTACTAAATATCAATATCAATAGCTGAGTAATATTTCATCTTGGAGATATATCTTAATTCGTTCAACTACCCTCCATTGCTAGATATTTCAATTTTACAAATAACAAATGTGAAACGTCTTTGTACCAAAAAAGAATCACTAAGGCTTATTTTTTAATCTAGTTTATCTCTGGTTATTAGTAGATCTTATAAGTCTTGAATTTGGAAGCAATGACCTTTGAAACACGGGCTTCTTTATCTTCAGTTGAAGAGAGAGCCCTGCTTAAGTGCAGATAATCACTCATGATTTCAAAATAGAGTATGGGTGGCAACAGCTGAAACTTATCAGCTGTGAGAGGGCCAAGCAGTGTCAGGGGCTGGAATCTGCACCTGGGGGGCGAGGACTCCAGGGCAGCTAGAGATCAGGAGTAAGTCCACGAACCCCGGCCAGGAAGCCAACGCACTAAGCAGACACCTGGGTGTCAATGGGTTACCTGGAGTCAGGAGTAAGCTGGGGTCTGTTGGAAACCAACAGAGACCCAGAGAGAAAGAAGTCATCTTGGAGTACCTGGCTGCCTCCGTTGGCAGAGCATGTGGTTCTTGATCTTGGTGTTGTGAGTTTGAGCCCCATGTCCAGTATGGAGCCTATTTAAAAAGAAGAAGAAGAAGGAAGGAGAAGGAGAAGGAGAAGAAGTCATCAGCTCTCCTGACTCCTGAATTTAAGGTAGATCAAAACACAACACCAGCAATGGGAACCCAGAAGTAAGCCTAGGGCAAAGACTATTTGCTATCTGCTCTCTCACACTGGCCAAAAGGGCATGTGCCTCTGCAATGGAACCTGTTAACCCTCCCACCTATCCAGGCGTAGAAGCAATACAGTTTGAGGGTATTACTAATTCACTGTCTCAGTTTGAAAAACATTATTTTATATAAATAATTGTAAAACTAATAAAACATGGAAACTTATTTCAAATGCCATGTGGGATAAAGGTATTCACTTTCTCGTCCCTCATAGAAATTGACCATTAATGTTGTAAAATTCACTATGGTGATGGTTCCACAAATTCTGCGAATATACTAAAAAACTGCTGTACCCTTTAAATAACTAAATTCTATGGCATGTGAGTTATATCACAGTAAAGTCTGAAATTAAACAAAAAAAGAAAAATTCATTATAATGAGCTCCCTTTTAACATCTCAAAGATGGGGCCCATGAACTTCTACCCATTTCAAAATCTCTACCTCATGTGCTTCCCAGCGCATGTAAGGTCTTGCCACTGAGCAGTAATCCCTCTGTGTCATTCCATTGCTTCATCCAACCTTCAAAGGACCTGGGAGCCCCAGCTTGGAGGAATGGTTGTTAAAAAAAAAATTGTCATTTGTTTCTGGGGGGTTAGCACACAGCCATTAAAGGCTATGTGAAAACATAGAAAAACAAGATATGGAATCCACATATACTATATCATTACAACCACACAGGAAAAATCTATGCAAAGAGAAAAGTTGAGAAGAAATTAAAATGCTAACAGAAGTGTAAGAAGAAGGTGAGAGTAAAAGTGATTTTTCTCTGATGAATTGCTTTCTATTTTCTTGGCTATCGAGAGATAATATTCTGTGTTTTTTAATAACAAATTACTCTGGGAAAGACACCACCACCTCTAGTTCTGTTGAAAGAACTTCTTCTATGAGACCTTCTGTTTTTTTTCTGATACAAAAAGGAGTCCCAGGAAATATGAAAACTTACAGTTTTGAGTAAGGGCTAAAGAGAAGAAAAGATGTAACAGAGGGAAAGGGGAGGAAAGGAAGTACACAAAGTCATCTTTTTATGTTCTTGTTTAGAGTTTTTGTTTATTTTAACTATATGCAAAAAAAGTCACTTTGAGATTATAAACTACATAGGATAACTTGGTTTCTCTTTTCTCATTTTGGCTTCTTCTACCTCAAAATATTTTCTTTGTGAAGCTCCCAAATACGGGCTACTAGGCTCCTTCCTCTTAAAGAGATATTCTGTACCAGGTCAGCTGGTATGAATTCAACTGTGTCTTATCTGTAATGAGAAGAGCAAAATAATACAGATACAAATAATATAAATACAAATAAAAGCCTTTACCTGGACACCATAACTAACTTGATGTGAAGATTCATGTCATCTTATGCTCCCTCTTGTTGGCCATTTGACCCACATTGGGAAAGTTATGGTATGGTGCAACGCGGTTTATTTGGTTCTCAAGCTGACAGGTGGTTTCAGATTTACTTAAAAAGAACAGGTGATGCAATGGAAGGGGTCTAGAAAATTACCTAATTGACCTGTTATTTCTCAAATGAGAAAACTAATGCCCAGAGAAACAATAACCTATCCAGATCCAGGATCAGATGTCGTATCTCCTACCTTGTGGTCCAGTGCCAGGCCTTTCTAAAGAAGGCTTAACAGTGCCCTGTCTTCATCTCCCTTTCACGATTCCTTGGAAACAAACCTGATTCACATCTGGATTTCTCTTCCCAGGGCTGCCTGGATTCAGAGGAGAGCCAGATCCAGGCCTGCTGGAGCCAGGCAAGATCTGAGCACTTGGGGTTGGATGCTAAGTGCTGGAGAAGTCCGTGCTCCAGATCAGGCTAGTTGAGTAATCCCTGGTTCACTCTTCCTTTTAGTCTTCAGGGGACGACAACACGCACTCTCCTCAAAAGGAGCAAACATGAAATGCTAGGTGGTCGGTGTATCACTAGATGCTCCAAGGATTGTTGTCAGGTTGATTAATATAACAGACTGTTTATTTCAAAGTCAGGGCTGGGGAAGACCCTGGCCCACTCTCAGACCGTTTTGTGTCAGAGTGTAATCCGAGGAAGGAAGCATTAGTCCAGGGAAGACAAAGGGGACCTGCGTGGTTGCTGGAAGTGAGGTAGCAATGTACCTGAGGAAGGCCTGAGGGCTTGGGAGAGCCAGGCTGGAAGGTGTGGCCGGGGGTCCACTAGCGGAAGAGCCTTTGAAAGAGAATGGCGAGTGCATTAGGAGGCTCCTCACTCTACTTCCTGTATTCATCCCCTCAGAGCTGCCAAGTTCCCTATAGCCTTAGCGGTATGTTTTCCAGCACATTTGAGGTGTGTCTCACAGAACATGATCAGAATTGAACTCCAGCTACAGCAACAACACGAAAACAGATTTTTTCGTTCTGAGAATTAGAAAGCTTGTATTATTCCACTGAAGATTTTTTTTTGCAGATTCTTAAGATCTTTTGCTAAGGTGTAACTAAATATTCATAGATAACTGCTGAATTAGGCATGTGTACGCAGAAATTGAAAATTGAAGAGTAATCATTTAAGTGTTTTTTTATTTTTTTTAATTTTTATTTTATTTATTTGACAGAGAGAGATCACAAGTAGGCAGAGAGGTAAGCAGAGAGAGAGGGGGAAGCAGGCTCCCTGCTAAGCAGGGAGCCCGATGCGGGGCTTGATCCCAGGACCTTGAGCCGAAGGCAGAGGCTTTAACCCACTGATCCATCCAGCTGCCCCCATTTAGGTGTTTTTTTAAGAGAGGTACATGAACTCTCTACTGAAGGTATAGTTCAAGGGATAAGAGAGTATTTCTCTAGTAGATTAAAAAATTAAAAAAAAAAACCTAGAAGTAACCTTAGAAATTACTCAAACTAACCGCATTTTATTTTATTTATTTTTTAGTAATCTCTACATTCAATATGGGAATTGAACTCACAAGTCGAGAGTCACACACTCATCCAACTGAACCAGCCAGGCACACTGACCCCCCTATTTTAAAAATCCTTTTTTAAAATAGATTTAGCTTAAACTATTCCTGCAAAAATTATATTAGTATTGTTTGGTAAAACTCTAAAACATATTCTTCACAATTTAAAGAAAGAGGAAGGTCTAATATTAAAGCCATGATAGAGCCTGAGTGTTTAGAATTAAATTTGTATCCCTGGAAAATAGAATTTCTTTCATTATTCTGACTAACCAAAGTAGTTGTAGTGTTTATAAAGTTTCAAGAAAAGAAATCATCTCTAATTCATGAGCTTAATCTGATTATTCAAAAATATTTTTGTACAGTTTAACATCTGTCACTGTGTAAATCATCTTATTAGAATGAAAAAATATGTTTCAGGTACTTTGAAAACATGTATATGGAGATACATTTGACTATTTCATGTAACATTTTTTTAAAAAGTTAAATACTTCTAATGGGTCCACATGAGAAATTTTAAAGATAGATTCAGTAAATTTTATCTTTACCATCCTCTTTTGATTATTCATAAACTGGAAAGTAAAGATGACTTCTGCTTTTATAATTCTTAAATGTTTTTCCAGTGTATTTTAAAGGCAGGAAGGCATAAACTTGGGAGAGGCTTCTAATATCTTGGATCCCAGAATAAATATTTGGATATCCTCACAGAGTGAACTAATTGATGAGAATGGTACAGTGAAATTTAACAGGGATTAATATAAAATTTTACATTTGAGTAAAAAAATAAAAAAGTTGTATCACTTGGAATTCTTAGCTTAAACAAGAGAAGACTTAGGGAGGAGGAAATAGCTGTTTTCAAATAATTTAACATCTACTCAGAAAAACAGGAATTGGCCTTGTTCCAAAAGTTAGAACTAGACCAGTGGGAGGTAGACATGGGGCTATGATGAGAAATAATTTCTTTTTTTTTTTAAAGATTTTATTTATTTATTTGACAGAGAGAGAGAGCGAGAGAGAGAGATCACAAGTAGGCAGAGAGGCAGGCAGAGAGAGAGGGGGAAGCAGGCTCCCTGCTGAGCAGAGAGCCCGATGCGGGGCTCGATCCCAGGACCCTAAGATCATGTCCTGAGCCAAAGGCAGAGGCTTTAACCCACTGAGCCATCCAGGCGCCCCCTCTTTTTTTTTTTTTTTTAAAGATTTTATGTATTTATTTGTCAGAGAGAGAACAGAAGCACAGAGAGCTGCAGGCAGAACAGGCAGAGGGAGAAGCAGGCTCCCCGCTGAGCAAGGAGCCTGATGTGGAACTCTATCCCAGGACCCTGGGATCACGACCTGGGCCTAAGGCAGATGCTTAACCAACTGAGCCCCTCAGGCATCCCAATAATTTCTTTCAGTTATAACTGAAGGCCAAGTAATGGCTGCCTCAAAGTATTTTTGAGTAGGTAAACTCCTGAAAATTGGTCTAAGGCTTATTGCTAACATATCACTAAATTATAACAAACTAAAATCAAAGTATATAGTTAATCTGATAAAAGTCTTAACAAAAAAACTGGCCAAGCATTTATAATCCTTTTTAAGGTTTTAAGCATTTCTTTTAACACTGAAAAAATCTAACTTCTACTTATCCACACTGCTTTGAACTTCAGGCTGTGTGTGGATTATAAAGTAAAAACCTATATACAGGGAATGCCTGCTGGAGTATTTGTTTCACAACAAAGCCATATTCAGTTTTATGAGTCCAAGAAACCCATGTAAGAAACCAACCAACCCAAACCAGCACATGACACAGTTTAAAATACTTGGTACTAGCGGCTCAGTTGGTTAAACCACTGCCTCCTGCTTAGGTAATGATCCCGGAGTTCTGGGATCGAGTCCCATACCGGCTTCCCCTGCTCTGCAGGGAGCCTTCTTCTCCTTCTCCCTCCACCTGCCGCTCTTCCTGCTTGTACTCTCTCTCTCTCTCTCTCTCTCTCTCTCTCTGTCAAATAAATAGATCTTAAAAGTAAAATAAAATACTTTGTACTAGGGATGATATTCTTACTACTGGAAAAACATAACCATGTACATTATCTGTTTGAATTCTTTAAAAACAATGATTCCCCACCTGAACATACAGGAAGGAAAAAGTAATACCGTCTTCCCAATACATCCATCCATCCATCTATACATGTGTACTTACTTACTTACTTAATTAATTAAAATACATAATACAAAGAAGTGAAGTTCTAGAACCATTCCATCTAGAGCAATCAGAGGTCATCACTATATATTTGTATACTCAAAACGAGTCAACCATATAGAAATTCTGTTGTATATTCAATTATTCTTTTTTACTTAATGTGATATATAATGATTATGTATCATTTTTTATACATACATAATGCTATATTCTGGTTAGGCCTTTGACATTTTGTAAAAAGAAAAACTTCTTTCCTGTTCCTTTCGGTCTTTAACCTATGGTATTAGGGGATGCCTGACTTCATTCCTATGAGCTACCACTTTAAACAAAAAAACCTGAAAGGCGTGTGTCCATCCTACTTGAATGCATTGTTTAAAATCACAGAGTGAGGATTTTGCAAATTCCTTAAAGTAGGATTTAAGAAAATCTTCAACATTTCATAAGTCATATCCTATTCAATGTCCTATTTTCAGCCTTTTTTTTCCCCAGAGCAAACAAATTCCCCAGAGTTATGCAGCGTTCCAGAGCATCCTCCTTTTTATTTAATTATTTTGGAGGAAGAAAAGCTTTTTCACAGCACCCCCACAAAATCTGTTACACCAAGCACCACACAGTCACAGAGCATTGAGCCCAACACAATGCCTGTGATTGTTAACTCTTCTCCGTTTCTTGTCTCTCCCCGTTCTTCGGGCCTGCAGTTTGTACACCATCTCTCTTCTGAGTGCGGGTTTAACACTAACATACCCAGTAACCACACATTTTCCCGTGCCCATTGCAAAGTTTGGGAGCATTCTTCCTTCAGCACCCAGCTATGAAAACGGAAGATTAAATCTTCTCTGATCCTATACGAACTGGTTGTTTTGCGAGGAAACAAGAGGGTCATGGAGCCAAGAGCCGCCGACTACTCTTTAGCCAAAGCCATCCACGTTGGTAAAGAAGTCTCAAGATACAATGGGTTTAAATGTGATTATATTCAGCAAATGACTTCTACCAGATACACCTTTGGTAAAAAACTTAATCCAGAAGGGACTGCTCAAAGTTAGACTTTGTATGGGGGTTTACGGAGAATTGATTTTTTGTGTTTGTTTCTGTGGTTTGGGAAAAATGTGCTTGAAACACGTTCCCCAGTTGTGCTACCATGGCCTCACGTCCCACCTCATGTCCAACTGCGCCGCCATGACCCAGAATGTAGAATGTTTGTCCCAGTGCTGACTGAGTGTGATCCCGTAGGTCAACCCGTCACGTGTGTCTGAAGTGAGATGTCAGCCTCTCAGGCTGGTAGGTCCTAGTGTCTGTGCTTCACCTGAATGAAAGGCCAGTTTCTCACAGATTCCATGAATCACGTTACTGACCATGTTCCTTCACTGCCAGAAAGATCAGAGCTGTTTTTGGGGCCCACCTGTAGCAAATATGTAGAACTTGAAGGCATGTGCGTTAATCTCAGGGGGAGTCTTATCTTACTTTGTTTTACTGCATGTCTTTGTTACAACTCTATCATGGGTATTTTTTTTTTTAAGATTTCATTTATTTATTGGACTGAGAGAGAGAAAGAGAACATAAGCAGGGGGAGTGGCAGGCAGAGGGAGAGGAGAAGCAGGCTCCCTGGAGCCCAATACAGACCTGATCCCAGGACCCTGGAATCATGATCCAAGCCCAAGGCAGACCCCCAACTGACTGAGCCACCTAGGTGCCCCTATCATGGATAGTTTATGTTTTTGTCAGTTGCCTAAAATTCTTTCTGGGAGTTTAAGTCGATAAATAATTTTAGATCTATTTGTCATTACATACAAAGTAGAAAGAGTTCTGACTGATCTCAAAGAAGCATTCTTATTCATGGGCATTTATTTTAAAAATAGATAGGCTGCTGCTTTCTGGGAGCTGACAATCTTTTAAAAATCCATCATGAATGATCTCCCCCTGCTACCCCTTTTGTGTTTTTTGTAGAAGTAGGATTGTGGCCAGAAAAGGCAATTGGGAGAGTCTGTGTTAAAAGGAAAGAAAAAAGAACAGTAGACATGCAAACTTAATTTCATTTATTTATAAATATAAGTCATGTATATTTAAAAGAATATACATGTTATTTTATTAAACTAAGATTCTATTATTCTAGGTGAATTGCTAGAATTCTTATTCAAGTTTATAGGAACTAGAGGCTAAAACAGACTTGACCTGCTCTCTAGTAAATAAATTAAAAGTATTAAAATATCTTAAATGCACAGGGGAAAGTAGGCTATGTCCTATATACAAATTAATCTGAAGTAATTTTCTCTTTTAATTGTGCGGACTTCCTTTAATTGTCTGGACTTTTAGAATATTATTTTGTTTGGTGAGTGCTTTAAGAGTTTAGATTTGCTTTTTGTGAGGAGGTGACTAAGATATTTAGTGGACAAAGGGGAAGAGCAACCAGGCATTGCTATTTTAATGGTGAAGAGTTCATCAAAATCAGACATTTATATTATAGGAAGAGATGTTTTGGAAGATAATTTACTACCAAAAGTATCATTGAAGAGAATGTTTTGTAACCAGATGAACAAAATAGCGTTATTGAATATCATCTATAGTATTATTTAGAATCTATAAATATTTCCTTGCACACAAATGTATCCTCAGCCCGTCGTTACTTACATTGATAAGTGGGCTGCAAATTAAATAAATAGGATGACAGTTTGGTGGAGAATAAAAACTCAAGGCAAATCTCAATCTCTCTCCACCACAGACCCTAGCTAGAGAGCCCCACCTCCCACCTCCCACCTTCTTGCTGGGCCATCTTGGATGATGAGGCCCTGAGGGGTTTGAATTTAGAATGAATTAAATGTTAATTCTCACCAGCTGCTTTGGGACTTACTAAAATCTTCTAAGTTTTTGGAGTAGTTGGCATCTGGACTTTATTGGACAGCTGTAGCAGAGGCCAGACTAGGATTTTACTAATCTCAGTGTTTGTTGTTTTCTCTTATTATGACCGATTATTCTTCCGGGAGGAAGCAAATCTCGATTTCCCACAGTACTGCCTGTTGACAAATCTTGACTCTGGTCAAGATTTCACAGAAATCACAGAAAAATCTATTATTTTTCTGATCCAATTACTCTAGCCCTTTCCTTCACTTCTTGCTTAAAATCAAAAGCTTTAAATCGTTGTGTAAATTGACATTGTGCAATTTTTTTCCATTTGACAAATAAATTGTTATCTTGCCTTATTATCTATTACAAACTTTGCTGAAGGTAAAACAAACATCTCAACAAAGTGCTTGAAATGCAATGCTCAGTTTCTTTCATGCATTTTAGTAAAACCTAATTTTATTACCAGCTATATTTCACATAAAATCTCAACTGCTATTTCTTTCTCAAGAACCTCCAGTTGTTCTTTCATCTACGGACCGACCCGGCATTTTCTTTTGATAAAAAGGCAGCATTCTGTTAGTTCTAATGCTTTGGCTCAACCCATTAGCTGCACTAACAATAGCCTGATTGTCAGTGAAATTAGCCTTTTATCTGTCACCCTCTCCCCTCCTCCACTTTCTAGCTAAGACAGGTTCTGCTGACTTGAAACAAATTTCATCTCTCCGAGCCAGTTTTCTCCCTGAGAGCATGGTGACACACACATTTTGGGTTGTTGGGCAAAATTCCTCCTACAGAGTCAGTGCTCAATAAATCTGAATTTCCTTGCTCTCAAGGAAGGAGTGCATAGGAGACTACAAAGGTGTTGGCACACAGTGCAGGTTTTAGAAGGTCACTCTTCCAAACAATCTCAACATTTTGAAACACAAAGAAGTTAAGTCCAAATTGAAGCATGGAAAAAAGTTTTAAATCTGTCCCCTCCTTTAAGGTTAACCTCAACGTAACGCTCAAAGGATGATAAATTTATTCCTAAAGCATTTTGCATTTCTCCTTTACAGTATTCACTCCAAGTGTAATTAAATGCCTTGGGCCCTGGTTGCTTCGGAGCTCCGTCTTGAAGAGAGGAGTTGTGCCTGTCTTGGCCTCCTCTTTATCCCTAGCAGTCACGTTGTAGGTGATCTCAACAAATATTTTAGGAGTCAATGAGGGAGCATCATAGTTTGTGTTCCTTCTTTTTTTTAACTTTTTAAAAAATATTTTAATTATTTAGTTGAGAAAGAGAGCAAACATGCATGAGTGGAAAGGAGAGGAAGAAGCAGGCACCCTGCCGAGTGGGGAGCTGGTCGACTGGGGGCTCCATCCCAAGACCCAGAGACCACCACCTGAGCCGAAGGTAGAAGCTTAACCGACTGAGCCACCCAGGCGCTCCCATTGTCTCTGTTACTTTTTTTTTTTTCTTAAGATTTTATTTATTTATTTGACAGAGAGAGATCAGACAGGCAGAGAGAGAGGAAGATGCAGGCTCCCCGCTGAGCAGAGAGCCCAATGTGGGGCTTGATCCCAGGACCCTGAGATCATGACCTGAGCCGAAGGCAGAGGCTTTAACCCACTGAGCCACCCAGGCGCCTGTCTCAGTTACTTTTAAAGCAGTGCTTCTGAAAGGCTTTAGTGACTCCACCTTGAGTCCACTTTTTTCTTTTTCTGAAGACATTTGATGAAATTATCACTAATGCTTTCTCTGCATTTCAGACTGCTCATCTCTTGGTACTATTTCATGAAAAGAATCCGTTTTTCACTGATATTCCTTCTGCTCTATAAATAAATGCTTCAATAGTTGGAGGAAAGAGACTAACAGGCAAGGGCTTCTCTTTGAAGAAACGCTATTGTAAAATCATTGTATTAGAGCAAAATTTTTTGACATGTGAAAAATTGGCCCTTATATTTTTGTGTAGTAATGTTAGATTTTCACCTGATAACATTTCATAAAAATTGTGCATGGAGAGGAGGAGGAGGGAAATCGTATGCACTGGTATTTCCTCAGGACACTCAGTAAGTGTTCTTAAAATATTTTCCCAAAAGAGCAAAAAACATATTTTAGATAAATTCCATTTTAGCTTCTCTCTTATTCTAAGCATAAAAATCTATGGTTGCTATAGCTATACTTGACACTTTCCATTCATTATTTAACTAAAAATTCATTGGAGAATCTATCTTAAAATCTATTAGAAGAAAAAAAGGAAAGAATTTAATAAAGCTGGGGACAGAGAATAGAAAGAATGTATCATGGGTTTGAATTCTTCAACTGCTCTTTTCCTGGAGGTGGGGGGCTGAGGGGTGGGAGGCCTTTCTCTAAGAGTTATTGTGATAGGAACTTTTTACAAAGGCAGCTCTTTCTTATTGTTGTTGTTGTTTGGTTTTTGGTTTTTGTTTTTTTTTTTTTTCCAGGCCGTTAGTTAGGGCTTGGGATGAGGACCTAAGAGATGGAACATGCACAGACGAAACACATGAGCTGGGACTTTTTTATATTTAAAAGAAATTTCTGGAAATTTCTCAAATAGTTTGAAAAACTCCTGAGTCTGAGTATGAGCGGTTCCCATCTTACCCCTGCCCTTAAAACAAGATTCTCTGTGTATTTAAGAACTACCTTGGCGTTTGTGAAGGATAGACATTCAGGAGGTGTAGGGCTGAGCTTGAGGACTGTATATTCACCAGCGGGTTATGGGATTCTTATGAAGATGATCAATAAAGTATGCTTTGAGAAACAGTATTTTAGGAGAGAAGCGGGCAACTCGGTTTCAAATGAGCTCTCCACTCTTCCCATTTTTCCTTCCCCTTTTTCAATCAGTATCTCAGATTACTTTCCCAGACATTCTCCATCTGTTTTTCACCAGGTTCAGCCTATCCAGGGAGAGACCAATAAAGGATGTTGTCCCCAAATCCCATCTGTGTCCTCACCTCTCAGTCCCGTCCTGCACTTACTTTTGTAGCCCTCTTTTGATGGTCTCCAAATGGTTCCCTGTCCCATTCATTTCTTTTGTCCACAAGCTCACCATTAATATTTGTCCAGGCATTTTGTCTATGAACTCCAATAACTATCTAAGAGTGAAGTCACCACTGAAACCATATCCGTGAAGAACAATGATAGGAAATGAGGTATTGAGCTCAGAGGGGATTTAGATGTCATTTGATAGTTAACACTAAGGGGATGGATGTCGTGGGGAAGTTAGCTTAGCCTCGTTGTGTGGAGTTCTACAAGTCCAAACTAGAAGCCCTGAGTAAAAGTCATACAAAAGTAGATGTGGGCCACAGGTAAAGAAAAACTTCCTACTAAAAAAAAAAAAAAAAAAGAAAAAAGAAAAACTTCCTACTAAAGTTATAGCCATGCAAAGCTATAAAAATCCAGTTGCCAGGGGTGTTCAAAGGGGGAATGGATAGTTTCCTACCAGGATTTGGTAAAGGAAAATATTCCATTAGTGAGGATCAGAATTCATTCATTTGTTCCCTTTTTTTTTATTTATTTTTAAAATTTACTTATTTTTGCAAGAGAGAGAGAGAGAGCATGAGGCGGGACAGAGGTTAGAAGCAGGCTCCCCGCTGAGCAAGGAGCCCAATGCAGGACTCATCCCAAGATCCAGTGATCATGACCTGAGCCGAAGGCAGACGCTTAATTGACTGAGCCACCCAGGGCCCCATTTGTTCCTTTTTCAATAAACCTTTATGGAGCACCCACCGTGGGAACGGCATCCAAAAAAGAGGTGATACAAAGATAAATAAGGTATGTTTTACGTTGGGAGGAGCTCAAAGTCTAGCAGAGAATCGGGCATATGAGCAAGTACACTGCAATATAGCAGGCTGAGCTCAACAACACAAGAGTAGACATAGATTTGGGGCACACAGGTGGGAGCCACTGCAGGCATGGGAGTGAGCAGGCTTCTGAGATTCTAGCTCTCACACTGAGCGGCAGGCTTCCCCCAACCTGCACACCCTGCCCAAGCCACAGATTTGGGAGCAACATATATACACTACAGTTGTTTAAAGCACTAAGTTTTAGGCTGATTTGTTACTAAGCAACAGATAACTAGAAAAAAGATGAGAGACTGTGGACTCTGAGCAACAAACTGAGGGTTTTGGAGGGGAGGGGGTGGGGGGGTGAGCCTGGTGGTGGGTATCGAGAGGGGCACGTACTGCATGGAGCACTGGGTGTGGTGCATGAACAATCAATCTTGTAACACTGAAAAATTAAAATAAACAAATATGGGGAGAAAAAAACCTAATAAAAAAAATAAAAATAAAAAAAAGAAAAAAAAAGAAAAAAGATGAAATGAATCAATATGTGTGTAAAGCACCAAACCATCTCCTGGCACATAGTAATTACTCAGTAAATACCTTCTATTGGTCAAGATGCTCTTATTACTTATCATTGATATGAAAGCGATATTATTTAAAAGCGTTCTATTTTATGATCTATGTCAATGTATTCAGCTTTGTCATTCCGTTAACTGCCTGCTTATATTTCCCTCCTTTCCACATGCTTTTCCTCTTCTCCACTTTCTTCCCCGACTATCCATGTCCCTCATGGCCACATGGAGCACATCTGCAAGGAGCTAAGTAGGTCACATTTGCTATAGGTTCATCATATTTGGACTATGACAGTACTCGTCTTTCCAGTCCAGTCACTTTCAGATTATCCCTTCTGACCCATTGTCTAACACAGAAGCCAGAGATTTTTTTTTTCCTTAAATTCCAATCTGACCGTATCACTCTCTTTTGATGGCTTCCCAATACTCTTAGGACGCAGCTCCTAACCCTAATCATGGCTTTAAGCCCCGTATGGTCTGCCCTCCTCCGTTCACCTCCTCAGTCTCATCTTCGTAGCTCACCACGCTCCGACTAGTCTGGCCTGCCTGCACCTACTCTCCTCTCTGCCTCATGGTCCTGGAACACACTGTTCATTTTGGTCCTTAGGCCCTTTGAATAATCTTTTTTTTTTAATTTATTTATTTATTAACATATAATGTATTATTTGCCCCAGGGTACATGTCTGTGAATCAAAAGGCTTACACATTTCACAGCATTTGCCATAGGACATACCCTCCCTAATGTCCATAACCCTACCCCCCACCCCACCTCCCAGCCACCTTAGGAATAGCCTTTTTGTTGGATTAACTTCTCCCTGTCTAGTTGTACTTTCTCAGGGAAGACCTGTGCTCCATAGCATTTCTTAAAGGGTAAATAAATGATGGCTTGCATAATCATGTTTGTTTCACAGCTCCTTCCACAAAGGCAGGAATGATTTAACTTCTTCACAGTGGCATCTCCAACACCGAGCATACAGGAGGCACGAGTGTCAAACTGACTCACTTCATGGGATATGCTCAGGCACTTCATGTGTGTGGGGGTGTGTGTACTTTTTTAAAGAGCAATTTTAGATTCAGCAAAATTGAGCTGGAAAGTACAGAGAGTTCCCATGTATGTTCTTTCCACGCACATGATAGCCTCCCCAACTATCAACAACCTGTACCAGAGTGGTACATTTGTTTACAACTGGTGAGCCTACATTGATATATTATTATCAGCCAAAGTCCATAGTTTGCATTCTTGGTGTTGTACACTCTGTGGGTTTCCAGAAATATACGATGACATATATCCATCATACACTACGCACTAGAGTCCTTTCACTGCCCTAAAAATCCTCTGTGCTCTGTCTACTCATTCCTTCTTCCTCTCAAATCAGTGGCAACTACTGATCATTTTCCTGTTTCCATAGCTTTGCCTTTTCCAGAATGTCATTATTCGTTGGAATCCTACAGTATGTCAATCTCCTAGTTTTAACTAACACTTGTCTCCTCCTGGGACTTCATGGCAACAAATTTTTCAACACTAAAGATATCATCTTTGCCTTCAAAGAGTTCATCGTTAACTACTGTGGATTCAAAAGCATAGTAATAATAATAATAACCCCAAAGTGTGATAAGCATCATGATAGAGTACTTCGGCAAGGTAAATTTAGCTGTTCTCCAGGAAGGAAAGTAAAAGAGTGGGTTAATCAAGAAACTCTTCCTGAAGGTGCTGGCACCTCAACTAAAATTTAAAAACAAGCAGGATTTAACTAGCTATGGAAAGGAAAGTTTTTCTGAAAAAAAAAACAACCAATACAAGCAAATGACATGGATGTTAAAAAAGAAAGGTAACAAATATTTTTTGTAAAACCAGGAACTGTGCTAAATGCTCCACATTTTTTTTCTTTTATTGCAATTAACTCTCATAACAATCTTGGCAGGAAAGTACTTTTATTTTTTATTTATTTTTTTAAAAGGTTTTATTTATTTATTTGACAGAGAGAGAGATCACAAGTAGGCAGAGAGGCCGGCAGAGGCGGGGGGTGGGGTGGGTAGCAGGCTCCCTGCTGGGCAAAGAGCCCAATGCCGGGCTCAATCCCAGGACCCTGAGATCATGACCTGAGCTGAAGGCAGAGGCTTTAACCCACTGAGCCACCCAAGAACCTCAGGAAAGTACTTTTAATTGAAGCACAGAGAAATCACTAAACTGGTAAGGAGCAAGCTGGGATTTGAACTCAGGGACTCCCGGAAAGACTACATTGTATTTTAATATCTGATCATTTGCCTCTTTTTTTTTTTCCTCCAGTGGACTATGGGAAGCCTGAAGTCAGGAAATATGTCTTTCATTAGGCTCTAGCACATTAGACACTCTCCTCAGAGGAACTGGTTTTGTAATAAGTGCATCAAGGATCGTATGTACTGCATCATTGCCAACATCTCCAGACACTGAGAGCATCATTTGTCTTGGATACTTGGTATGTTCAAATGACTTAGAACCTCCTAAGGTTTTCCCAAGAATCTATCCACTGCTAATTCAAGCATTTCTTTCACAGAGGACAGAATCTGAAATCCTGGAGACCAGGGTCTTTATCAAGCATTGGAAAATTCCAAAGATATCAGAAATGATGGGCTGATGGGGCAGTGAGTCTTCGGGGAGCTGCATTTTCATCTTCGGTAACAAGTCATTTGAAGTGAAAGAAGCCAGACACAAAAGATCACATATTATACGATCCCATTTATATGAACTATCCAAAATAGGGTAACGGTTTAGTGGTTTCCAGCGACTGTGGAGGAGGGGAATGGGGAACGACTGCTTCACAGATAGTGGTATCCTTCGGAGGTGTTGAAAATGGTTTGGAACTAGGTAGTGGTGATTGGTTTATCATATTGTGAATATACTAAGTGCCTCTGAATTGTACACTTTAATATGATTAATTTTATGTTACATAAATTTTACCTCAATTTTAAAAATATAAGTCACTGGGAGCCTTGAGCTAGGTTAAGCCTTGTATCAAGCTTCATTCACTGAACTTGCCAATAACATGGTGTTAACTAACTGCAGAAACTTAATGAGGGTCTACTTAAATGTTTTATTTGTATTGGATCTGTATTTCTGAAGAAACGTCTTTGCCATCAGACTTTAAAGATAATGAGGCTAATAGGAATAGTAGGTAACATATATTGTGTGCTTGCTATGTCCTAGGTATGCTTCTGATCTCTTCAAGGGCTTTAACTCATCCAGTCCTCACAGTACCACTATGAAGTGAATGCTGTCATGATCTCGATCTGACAACTGTGCAAGTTCACCCACCAGAGCAGTAAGTGGCAAATCTTTATTTAAAACTCTGACCTTGAGTCACCTGGGTGGCTCATTTGGTTAAGTGTCTGCCTTCGGCTCAGGTCATGACCTCAGGGTCCAGGGATCGAGCCCCACATCAGACTCCCTACTCAGTGAGGAGTCCTGCTTCTCTCCCTCCCTCTGCCTCGCCCCCTGCTTGTGCTCTCTCTCTTTCTCAAATAAATAAATAACATCTTTTAAAAAATAAATAAAATCAAACTCTGACCTTGCCCATTCACAGCATAGGCCCAGTTAATGAGTCTGGATGTAGGACAGAAATACGCCATGGTGGTACGTGCAACTGATTTGAAGAGACCTTGTTTGATAAGATAACCAAGTTCTTTCTGTGTTTTTCTTTTTTTTTTTTTTTTTAAATTTTATTTATTTATTTGACAGAGAGAGATCACAAGTAGGCAGAGAGGCAGGCAGAGAGATAGAGAGTAGGAAACAGGCTCCCTGCTGAGCAGAAAGCCCGATACAGGGCTCGATCCCAGGACCCTGAGATCATGACCTGAGTTGAAGGCAGAGGCTTTAACCCACTGAGCTACCCAGGCGCCCCTTTCTGTGTTTTCCTAATAGCAAAAATACACCTGCCCAGCTTTCAAATGAACGACTGCAGTAACAGGGTCTAATTGGTAAGCAATTCCTTTGAAGGACGAGATGCCAAACAGACTTGAACCAATTAAAGGGGACACAGTTAGATAGAACTTTATAAGTTCCCAGTCTCTTGGGAAATACTTTGAGAATTCTACTGACACCTTTTAAAATCAGACTTTTCTTTTTTTCTTTTTTTTAAAGATTTTATTTATTTGACAGAGAGAGAAAGAGATCACAAGTAGGCAGAGAGGCACGGGCGGGAGGGGGGGGGAGGAGGGCGGGGTGGGGGCAGTGCACGGGGCGAGTAAGCAGGCTCCCCACTGAGCAGAGAGCCCAATGTAGGGCTCGATCCCAGGACTCTGGGATCATGACCAGAGCCGAAGGCAGAGGCTTTAACTCACTGAGCCACCCAGGTACCCCTCAAATCAGACTTTTCTAATGGCACAGATGCTCTGCCCCAGGTCTCTGTGTTCCTTCCCAGAAGGCTCTATCTCTAGAAAAGATGAGTGATAGTATTACACGAAGAAGTCCTTGGCAAGATCAGCTGTGTGAACATTGCAATGTTAAAGAAGTCCAGGCTTATTTGATAATTCTGGCAAGATACCTCATGAGAAAATATAGTGGAAAAAGTCTTTATTGATTCTTGAAATGCCATGGCTGAGAAAAATCTTCCATTTTTGTGTGCATGGCTATTTACTAATCCTATTAAATATTCTGAAGTATCCGGAAGCATATAATCTCAATGCGCTACAGTCCTTGGGCCTTACAGTTCTGTGAATAATTCAGATCATCTAATGTCACGTAATGTGACCCTATGGCATGAGTTTTGGGCTTCTATCCAGCATTGTCCTTTGAATAGTATTAGCTCTTTCAAGGTGCCCTTTCCTCATGCAGAATACATGCTCCACACCACTAAATCTGTTACTCACCACATCCTCCAGAAGTGGTTACTATTCCTGAAAATGATCGCCGATATTATGGAACACTCATTCGTATGCTCAGCTTCTTTTGTTGGCCAAAGTTTCAGTCTAGGTTATGGACGACATTTAAAGGAGCACATGATCTCTCTAGTTGGGGCCCTTTGAAATATCAAAGAGTTAAGTCAGTCAGAGAAAGACAATTATCACATGATTGCTCTGATATGAAGAATTTGAGAGGCAGGTGAGGGGATTATGGGGGGGTGGGGAGGAGAAATGAAACAAGATGGGATGGGGAAGGAGACAAACCATAAGAGACTCCTAAACTCACAAAACAAACTAAGGGTTGCTGGGAGGTGGGGGGGAGGGGTAAGGGTATGGACATTGGGGAGGGTATGTGGTATGGCAAATGCTGTGAAATGTGTAAGCCTGATGATTCACAGACATGTACCCTGGGACAAATAATACATTATATGTTAATAAAAAATTAAAAAAAAAAAAGAAAATTAACAAAGAGTCATTGCTCAAGAGACACTCTTGGAGGATTTGATTGTGAGCTCCATAAACCAAGTGATTCCTTAATATCTCATTTAATACCTCCCCTCCCCACCCCAACAGCACTGAAACAGAGAGAAGGGCTCTGCAAGGTAGACCTCAGTGACCTTGATAGGTGAATTCCCTTTTTGAAATTCAAATGTCTAGCTATTGACTAGTAGTGGTGGTAAGAAGTGTGTCTCGGTCAACATCACAGTCAATGTCACCTCTCAACTGCCTATTTGGCATCTCTACTTGGGTGTCTTAGGCAACCTCAAACTTATCTCAACCTTCATAAAACGGAACACTGGATTTACTACCTTTTCCCCAAACTTTTCCCATATCAGTAAATGGCTCTATCGTTTACCCATTGCTCAGGCTAAAAACCTAGAGGTGATCTTGAATCCTCTCTTTCCCTCACAATCCACTTCCAAATCCATCAAGTCCTCTTCTCTCTACAAAATACACCCCAAACTTGAGATCTCCCATCTTCTCTTACTTTGGCTACCCTAATAGCCTGCTTCTACCTGTGCTCTCCTCTACTGTTCAACCAGAGGACAGCGTGATCTTTCTAAAACAAATCCTTCCAATGACTCATCGTCACATTTATAATCCAATCAAAATGATTTATTACAGGGGGACCTGGGTGGCTCAGATGATTAACCACCTGCCTTTGGCTGAGGTCGTGATCCCAGGGTCCTGGGATGGAGTCCTGCATCAGGCTCAACAGGCTTCTCCCTCTCATGCTACCTCTGCTTGTGCTCTCTCTCTCTCTCTCTGTCAAATAAATAAATAAAATCTTTTAAAAAAATTATTTATTACAGCCTTAAAAGCTCTGTACTTCTGTGACTACGCTGCTCTCCTCCTAAGTCTATTCTAATTTGACTGGCCTTCAAATTAGAACTAGGTGTTCTTTTAGCTCATTGAATCTCATTTCTATCTCAGGCCCCTTGCACTTGCTGTCCTTGCTCTCTGTAACATTCTTTCCCCAGTGTTTGCCTGCTTCACTCCCCTCCTTTCAGTGCTCTGCTTACATGTCACTTTTTCAGTGAGGTCTTCCCTGAGCAACCTATCTAACAAAGCCCTCCTACATATATTATTCCTTTACCAAACTTTAATTTTATTTAGAGCAGGCATCACAGCTGACATATTTGACTATGTGTTGAATGAACAAATGGCCTAGCACTCTTGCCAACAGTGCTAGAGAGTGAATTTTACCACCTAATATCTCCCTGAACAGTAGCATTGCATCTTTTCCCTCTGGATAGAGTAGATTTCCCTCAGAACAGGCTTTCCTCTGGTGGTAGAAGAAATATTTTAATGCTTTGAAACTAAGTCGAAACTTAATCACAGCAACATACAATTTCAAGAACACAAAGGTACAAAAACATCAAACCAGATCTCGGAAGGAGTAACACTTAATAGCACTGAGTCACAGACTTCCGTAGCAAGCAAACACCCTTCCCCTGCAGCAGTGGAATTGCAAGATGTTACACAAGACGTACTTCAAGCGTGTCACGGGGTCCCTGGTGGAGTGGACAGACTCAGAACCGAGTTACACCTTTGAAAGTGCTACGATGCTTTCAACTGCTAAGCCTCTGGACCTGATCTCCAGGAGCTCAGGAACACTGCATGCTTTGGACTTCAATGTCCCATGCACCTCATTTCCCAGGATCGCAACACAGTCATGAGTCACACGCTGCAGAGCCGGGGCTAGCCCCTCTTTGGCACTCTATGCTTCTGAGTGGAGCATTTGCAGAATGAGAAAATGGGCAGAGGAAAAGAAAGGAAAGCAGGGAGAGGGGGAGAAGGGGAAGGAGATGGCAGAATGGGGGAGGAAGAGCAGGAGAGAAAGCAAGGGAGACCTGGTGAGGTGGGGTGGCGGGGGTGGGGCAGGTGTGTGTGGAATGCCCCTCCCCCCTTGGGTCCTACAAGGCCTCGGGCTCAGGCTGGCTCTGCCCTTGGGTGATGGGTATGCTGAGAAACAGGAAGACTTCACACCATGACCATCCTGCGTCCTGAAGCCTCTTTCTGTCCCTCCTTTAGTTACTGCTCTGATTTCTCCTCTCCTTTCTCTTTCCCTCGCTGTGCGTTTCCTCTCCCCCGCCTTTCAAGCTCCTCCTAAACACATTGGTTTCCTGTCTTTTGGAA
This sequence comes from Nasua narica, assembly GCA_028533885.1. Taxonomy (NCBI): domain Eukaryota; kingdom Metazoa; phylum Chordata; class Mammalia; order Carnivora; family Procyonidae; genus Nasua; species Nasua narica. The sequence continues at coordinate 33,061,434 of CM052797.1, read as the reverse complement.
TGGAGATATTTACTGTCCGCGAAGGAGACTGTCTTGTGCCCTTGGCAAAATGTATTAACAGACATACGGACATCTGAGTCTCTGCAGCAGCGCAGCTGCTGTTCTTTGATCCCAGCTGATTGGGTCATCCCAAACCACTTCCTTGTGTTTGCTTCATGAACCTGCCAGAAGGACCTTTCCCCTGAAGCTTCAGTTCCTATCTCTGTCCCAGTCTGATTGCTCACTAGGTTTGAGGTTATTTTCTACTCCAGGGCATTTTCAGGCTGGAATGAGGACTCAACGGCGTGACTCCAGTCAGGGTCAGGTTCCGAGCACACGGGATGAGATGCAGCATTTAGGAGGCCTTGCCCAGCTGGGCACCGAACAGGCCTGAGTTCCAAAGCAAAGCTGTTTACGTCCCCTGCATCCCGTCTCATCAGCACGACGACATGGTCTCCTTATGGACAAGCTCCTTGCTCCGTGTGTTCAAATTCTAGTCCTGCCCCATTCTAACTCTACTGGCTCTTATGGAAGTTAACTGAGATATATAAATCTCAGTTTCCCCTTCTGGGGAAGAAAAAAGACACTGATTCCTACCTCATGCACTGTTGTGAAGATTAAGCGAGATGCTTTCTAGAAAGGACTCAGCACTGTTTCTGGCGCAATGGTTGTAGGCATATTGTTACTATTACTATTCCATAAGGGGTCGTTCTGGACAGCCTCAACAGATTGTTATTTTTGACTGCCAGGGGCTATGGCTCCTACTGTTTCTCCTTCAGAGACCTTGCCCAGTTCAAAGCCTGTGAAATGTAACTGATTCGGGCTCAGCACAGCTGGGAATCCAGAGACCCCACGGTCAGCTGGCAGGTGAATGGCTGCCCTGTTACAAGTCCACGTGAAGAAATGGAGTGGGTCAGCTGCAACGACAAGCCGAGGAATGCTACAGTTGTCTTCCTTAAGAGTTCTGCCCACTTGGATTGTGGAAGGACTGGGGGAGAGGCTAGGGTTTTATAAGCAAGTACCACAGTAAAAACACTTCGGGTAGTTTCTTGTTGCTGTTGGTGTTGATGGGTCTGGAGATGAAATCACTACAGGGATGTATTGATGCCTTTTAGGAGGCATCAATAAAAATACAGGTAAAAATACATTGTTACCTCTTTTTCTATCACTAATACTACCTTCTACCCACGGGCTGAGATAATACAAGACCTCTATAGCTTGGCAAAAAAGTGTGGGTTTGAGATGATCGCCAAAGGAAGATTCCAGCTATTGTTTAAAGGGATGGAAATGATATTTGAGGTCTTACAGAGAAACTCTGTGGTGTTCTAGGGTCAGTGATGGGTCTCTGGACCTCCTGGGTGCCTCAGGCTGAGTAAGACCCCAGAGTGGGGGTGGGGAGTGGGCAGTGATTTCTTCCTACCTCATTTCTAGAGAGTGGGCTGACACTTGAATGTGCAATAGGCCCGAGAGTCTCCAGGTTACATAAATAAAAACTGTCATGTAGGTGTTTATGCATAGAGATAGGCAGCAACTAGAAAAAAATCCTTCATTTGTTAGAAAGATGAGTTGGTGGGTGATTTTCTTTCTTTTCTATTCTGCTCTTATTGCTATGATGTAATTTATGTAAAAATATTTAAAACTCAAGAAAAGGAAAAAAATCAAATCCTTGCATCTACAACGTATGCTTTTTTTGATGGTATTCTCTGGCGCAGGAATTTTTTTCAGAGGCTTGATCTCTGCCAGCTTTAGTTATTTAACTGCAGCTTCTTATTTTCTCTTCTGAGACTCATGAGACATGTCTCGCTCAGTTATGCTGGTTGGAAACCTTAAGGAGAACTGGTAACATATCCAAGGTGAGGAAGAATTATATATTCACTGGTTGAGCTTCATAAATTCCTAGCTTCAAAAAATCAGGCCCTGCTGATGAAGTAAGCTTTTGCTGGTTCGGAAAGGACATTCCAGAAAGAATCTAGTTTTGGGGAGCTGAGGATATGAGTCACTAACCTGAAAAATCTAGATAGCTTGTTAACAAAAGTTTTTAAAAGCACGGTGAAAAAAACCCATTGAATTGAAGGAGATTTTTCAGTTTCGGATTGTATAGTACATCCAAATGAAGGGGAAGTGTCAGAGATCTATTGTTTTCACTATCGTAAGATAGTATCCTCCAATAAAGATTGAGATTGGGAATAGTTAATAATCCGAAGGACATCATAATAAATCTGGGAAGTTATTTCCTGTTGTTAGCTGACTGAGGCTGAAGACCTGACAACCATAAGAAAGAATGTCATGTCTAACTTTTTATCTGACTCTCAGAGCCCATTTGTGCAATAAAGTCATTCCTCTTCAAGTCACTCCTACCCAAACTAGATTATCCACAAGGCAGTTACAGTTGTCGATCTTTGGTGTGATGGGTCTCCTCATCTGCGACTTAATTCTGGATGTTATCATCTGTTTTTATTTTACTCACGTACAATCTGTGTTCTTGTCGGAGCTAGGGGATTTGCCATTTAAATCTACCATTTAATTACCTCTCTTCTTCTGATAAATGTCTTAGCTTCAAAGGCAAGCTCATTGATTCATTCAACAAACACTGTTGAGTAACGTGGTTCTCCAAGAGTGTACACTCTGAGAAAGGAAATAATTATATAAATAATTATACATAGTACACAAATAATTTAAGGCAGGATGTGGCACAATAAGCTGGAGGAATTTTGAGGAGGATCCTTTTCATCCAGGAAATGGAGGAAATGAGTTTCAAGTTGAGAAAGGCAGGCTAAATAGGGAGAACCACATGAGCAGAGTCAAAGAGCACAGAATGTATTTGGAGTATCAGTGAGCTATCATTGAAGTTTTTAGACTGAGTAAGGCACCTGCTCAGAGCGTCCATTTGGAATAGCAACAATAATTATTTATTGTGAGTTTGCTATGAGCTAGGTGGTGTTCTAAGCACTGGGACTACCCGGCAGTGGACGAGACAATCAAAGAAAATCCCTGCCCTCATGGAGCTTATATTCTAGTGGAAAACAATGGTCAATAAACAAACAAAACAAATAAAAAATACAGTGTTTCAGGTGGTGATAATCACTATGGAGAAAAAGGTCAAGGAGGAAGGGATTGCGTGCATGCCCATCGTGTTAAAATGGGTGGTCAGGAAAGGCTTCGCTTAAAATTTAATATTCCAGCAAAAGCCTGAAGAGAGGGCTTGAGCAGTATTGGGTAACCAGAAGAGTCCCAGGCAGTGGTGGCAGCAAGGACAAAGGCTCCCAGATGGGAATGTGTTTGTAATGTTAGGGGAACAGAAAAGAGGCCAGCGTGTGGCTAGAGCCGAACTAGTGAGGGTGAAGAGTAGGAAATGAGGCCAGAGGTGGGGGCCTGATCATGAGGCCTCATTGGCTACTCTAAGGATTTTGGCTTTACTCTGAGATGGAAAACTCCACTGGAGAGTTTGAAGAGAGAAGGGGTACCATCTGACTTAAATTTTTATGGCAACTCTGGATGGGATTATTTGCTCCAGAGACCCTGACTTAGTCAGTCTAAGGAGAGACCTGAGCATTTCAGTTTAAAAGGTGTTCTAGAGAAGTGCCTGGTTGGCTCTGTCACTGGAACATCTGACTCTTGACCTCAGGTCTTGGTCTCAGGGTTGTGAGTTCAAGCCCTGTGCTGGGTTTGGAATCTACTTAAACAAAATAAAATAAAATAAGGTAAAATAATATAAAATAAAGGAAAGTAAAATAAAATAAGATACAGGTGCTCTAGGATGAGAACTACTGCTTAAGAGTCTGCAATGTGTTCACACATGCATTACATTAACTTGAATCTCTCAACGGTCCTATGCAATGTGTACAGGAGAAAACTGAGACTTAGGCTTTAAGTGACTTTCAAGGACATATAACTTCTCAGGTGTAGAGTTAAGATTTAAACACAAGTTGTTGATTCTTAATCTAGTACTCATCTTCCTGTCATATCAGTTGGCCACTAATATGTAAGAATTTGGATGAGTTTACCTTTTATACTGAAAACATGTAGGTGTTACCTGTAGTAATTTTTAGTTAATACTACCTTTAGGCAGCTTTGATCCTATGGTCTGTCTCCTTAACCACCTTCCTGCCATTAGAGCATGTTACTGTCCTGCAGAAAAATGAGATATGTACTCAACTTCCCCTGTGTTCTAACCTTGCTATTTGGCCAAAATCTGCTTTTCACCTTCACCATCATTGTCATTGCTGTAGCTACTATGAAACGCAGGATGGAAGTTCCTCAAAAAATTAAAAATAGGACTACCACATGATCCAGCATTCCCACTTCTGGATATTCATCCAAAAGAAATGAAATCATTATCTTGAAAAAAATATGTACAACCCCATGTTCATTGCAGCATTATTTATAATAGCCAAGACATGGAAACAACCTAAGTGTCCACTGAGAGAAGAATGGATTCGAAGGATGTGAGATATCTAGATATAGATATATAATTCAATATTATTCATTCATTAAAAAGGAGGAACTTCTGCTATTTGCCATAACATTGATGGACTTTTAATGCATTATGCCAAATGAAATAAGTCAGAGAAAGACAAATACCATATGATTTCAATTATATCTGGAATCTAATAAAAACCCAAACTCCCAGATACAAAGATTGGATTAGTGGTTGCCAAAAGTAAGGGGAGGAGGGTGGGCAAAATGGGTAAAGGGGGCAAAAGGTACAAACTTCCAGTTATAGGATAAGTAAGTCCTGGGGAATGATAGATACACCATGATGACTGTAGTTAATAATACTATGTTGTATATTTGAAAATTACTAAGAGATTAGATCTTAAAAGTGCTCATCATAAGAAAAAAGTCTGTAACTGTGAGATGAAAAATCTTAACTTATTGTGGTAATCGTTTCACAATATATTTTACATATATCACAATATATCAAATCATTATACTGTACAACTTACACTATTACAATGTCATATATCAATTATGTCTTAATTTAAAAAATAATTGTCAAATCCCTATTTCAGTTTCTGGCAACCCTAAAACTTGATATGGCCGCCCATCAAGTGATTTCAAGGGTAAGTATCATATCTAATCAGCATTACATATAAATTATAAGAACATGGTATGCCAGTCAGAGTTACTGTTAATATATGAATATGCGCTTTCAAATATAGGTAAGCATTTTGGATGCAATCCTTATGTTGAAATTCTATTAATAGTTTAAATATAGAGTTTAAATTACAGTATAATAATGGTGGTTGTGAAAGTTAATTTTATATAAAAAGATCATTGAGAGCTTTCAAGGAGTTAAATAAGTAGGGAGATAACTGAAAGTTAATACAACATTTAGAAAAGTTGGCTAGATAAGTTTAGGAAGAAAATTGTCCTTCTGAGTCAAAAATATACATATAACTTAATAATGAAAGGCATGGAAAAATAAACATATGAGAAATTAAAGCTCTAAATGGGAGTAACAATCTTAGGTCTCCATCTGATAATATTCACAAAGCATTTTCTTCAATCAGAGCGCAAGCCTTAGTTTCTAGAGGGTTTCCATGACATTGAATTATCTCTATTGGCCAATTCTAGTCCAGGAGTTAAAGCAGTTAAAACTTTACCTTAGTTAGTTCTTATTAGAAAGGAAGAAAAACTTAGTAACAGATGGCAATGTCACTATTAGAAGTACCCTATACCAGGAAGGCTAGCCAAAAAATTCCTCATCTGAATTTAATTGAATGTGAGTTCTTATTTAAAATCACAGTGTGCAATGCTGTGACTGCAGGAACGTGTAGGAACTATAATGCTGAAAAGTTGTGGCTGTATTAGTTCAAACTTTCGAAGTTTGACTATAACATTTTAAAACATAAAATTGTAATATTTCAATTCTTCGGGGTTTTTTTTTAAGATTTTATTTATTTATTTGTCAGAGAGAGAGGGAGCACACAAGCAGGGGGAGCAGCAGGCAGAGGGAGAAGCAGGCTCTCTGCTAAGCAAGGAACCCAATGGGGGGACTCGATCCCAGGATTCTGGGATCAGTGACCTGAGCTGAGGGCAGACACCTAACAGACTGAGCCACCCAGGTGTCCTCAGTTCTTAAATAAACATTCAGATTTGTCTTTATATCCCTGAAAGAAAGTCTTAATTTTAACATTTGACTCTTTAGCATTCAGCCAAAATGTGCATTGCATGCACCTCTTCAAAATCCTCCAAATTGCATGTGAAATTAAAATTACCTTAGCCTATTAATTCCTCTAGACTCCTGTTCAGTCCATTGTTCATACCACTTTTACCCTCCCACCATTCTCTAGTCACACCTGTCTCTTCCATTATGTTACTCTGATGACAAGATTTTCCCCTCCAGGGCCCTTGTTTTCCTTAGTATTTCCTTTTAGTATTCATCAAATCTCAGGTCAAGTATCTCCATCTCAGAGGTCAACCTATGAAAGTAGTCTGCATTAATCACACTAGTATGTTTTATTTCCTTCACAGCATTCATCTCTACATGAAATTATCTTTCTTATATGTTCATTGTCTATCACCCAGACTAAATTGTAAATTCCACGAGAGAATGACTTTGTTCATTGCTGCATTCTCACTACCCAGACTGGTGCCTTGCATAAAACAGGTACTCAGAAATATTTGTCAAATCAATGAATATGTAACATGACATTCAATAAGGATGCTGTCTGTATTGACAGGTGCCCAAAGGACAATGGGTTAGGAGGAAAGTACCTCTACATCCTTAAACCAGGTGTTAGTCCACCATGCAAAATATGCTAAGAAATTGAGGCTTAGCATTATTCATCCCTCACGCCCAGCCCAGAGAGCATGGAGGTGGGATGGGGGACTGATGACTCAGGAAAAGTGTTGCTTTGGAGACACTTGATACTTACCCACTCTGCCCACAGGGAAAAAAGAGATGCTCCCCCTAATCTCAAACTATGTGAGAGGAGCTTTCAGGGAAACACTTGGAGAACTTGATACATGTTGTCTGGAGTGGGGGTGGGGGAAGTGGGAGGGGGAAGAGTACAGGGACCTGGGATCTGATACTTTTCTAAGAAAACCAAAGGCAGACTAGAGAGAGACATAGTGAGAACACTGGAAACAAGACACGCTTACGCCAACTGTGGAAACATGAATTTTCCCAGTGGGGAAAACCCCACTGATGTAAACAATTTCCTTTGTTATACACCAAAAATAAAATGAATTAATGGGATTATGGAGGACTGGATGGGTAGAGAGATAAGGGATAAAAGAGTGTAGCAAAAATATTCCCAGGGATGGTGGGAGAGAAATATACTTGAAGCCAGTTTAAAATAGAGTTCAGCTGAGTACTTTGTTGAATCCCTAAGGGATCAAGCAGAAGGCTAAACCCCAAAAAGTCCTAAGAGCTAAGGCTAGGGTCTTAAGTGGTTGCCCAGAAGTGACTTTGTGCGTGTCATATCTGAGACATCTGAGAAGCTCTGCTACTCTCCCTTGCACAATATAGACCTGGAGGAATTGGAAAGCTTAATCAATGAGTAGTTAAGGTAGAGGAAGTGGAGTTTTAAATGGTAGAAAATAAAGGAAAGTTGCCCATACCACATAACTCACTGCAGTCCAGAAGCAGGACTGGGCTTGGGAAAAGGCGAAGCTTTCACTTGGAATGAAGTTTGTGTGACCTTCATGAGATAGCATCCAGGGCAAAATGCAGAGCTGCCCTCAGAGAATTTGAAGACTTTGTGGAGCAAAAAGGAAAGAATTTTGTGCTTCTACCCTACTGAATCCTGCTTATTCAAATGCAAAGAAATGCATATGCCTAACCAACCCTGAATGAAAAAAATCCTAATTTAATACCATAGCACATGTTCATTCATTTATTCAACAAATATCTATCAAGTACCTGCGACATGGCAGTCATTCGTACAGGTAGTAAGGATGCAGGAGTGAATAAGACAAACATTTGATATAAAGAGAGAAGTTTTAAAATCCACTGGGGTTCATGGTAACCATGAACCATAAACTATGAACCATGAACCATGGTATCCATATCTTGATAGAGATTTAGGTTATGTAAGAACAGGAATTTCTTAGAACCAGAGTTCAATATTTATGTTTTTTTCCTTTTGATGTAAAATTTATATGTGATGACATGCATAGCTCTTAAATTATGTTTGTTGAGTTTGATGAGTGCATGATCGTCACAACTTTGCCTCCCTCCATGGTCAGCAGATAATCTTGGCTCCCTACCTCCCCAAGAAAATAGAAGCCGTAGACAGGAATTCCTTCCACTTATAAATGTATCTGCAGTTATGTCTACCCTTTTTTCCTTTCCTCCGTTACCATGGACAACATGGACCTCCTACCATCTAAGGCCGATTTCTTCTGGTTTTTCTTTGTCAGAGGCCTTGCGCTATTGGATTATCCCTCTCATCCTCAACTCTCATTTCAAGGAATGAGCTTGTTTAAGTACTAATGTTGGATTCTTTTACCCTAGAGTCCTCACATTAGCCATTTTCTTGGAACCACTTGCTTACTTCTTCTCTTTAACTCCTACTCATCCTTCAGTTCTTCGCTTAGATGCCATTTACTTACATATGACTTCCCTGACCGTCCATCCCACACTATGGTAGCCTATTAAACTTCCTTTTTCATGACATGAAGCTTACCTGTAATTACTTGTTCTATGTATGTCTTGCCCACAAGACAAATGGTTTCTGCTTTCACAGTGTCTTTTTAACTGCTATACCTCCAGTACTTAGTATGGCACCTGGCACATTATGTATCTGTTGCTCAATGAATTCGATCACATCATCCATACAAAGTAGTATTTTTATTTTTATTTTATTTTATTATTTTTTTCAAAGTAGTATTTTTAAATGTCTTTTTTCTTCATATATTTTAATTTTTTATTCTAATTTCTATGTATGCTTTTCTAGGATTGTGTTAAATAAGAATGGCATTGTGACATTATTGATCATATAATTTCTTATAATTCTATTAATATTTAAATGAATATCTTCTACAAGGAAGATTCTCAACGAGAATGATTTCATAGTCATAAAAATCCTGTTACATGGAAAGATCCTTAGAGAGCCTCTATTTCAATTTTTTCAGATTACTCCTTAGAAGCAGGAAGGAAACCAATTACTGTGGTATTTTTATGACTACATTGGTACTGCATTATTATTATCCTTTTACTTGGATCCGGGTGTCTTATGGCTAGAGACCACCAGTGGGGAGATATTCTGAAAATTCAGAATTCTTTTTATCTTTCAATTGTGAAGGAGGATGATCATCTGTTAGTTTACATAACTACTTCATATAAATAGCTTAGCTTTTCTATGCAAACCTAAATTTATTCTGCATTCATTGATAGAGACTAGGGGCTACATTACATGAATTCTTCATGTGGGTAACATTCAGACATACATGTACAATTTAAACACAAATATACATGCACACACATATGCACATTAACACATAAAATTTGAGAATAAAAATATTTTATTTAATTAAAGCTAAGTAAACGAAAGATTTACAGTTTCTACTGCCAGCCTTGATGTAAGTCTTGTTGATCCGATATAGCTCCTTTTACCAGGTCAAAGTACAGGATCAATGCAAGTAGGGTTAGAGGCTTCACAGATCAGCCTCTTCTCGGAATCCTATCCAAACAAAACCAGAATAACAACCTAGACTAACAAGAAAAGGCAATTCAAGTCTTTACTGATGTCTTCTGAAGCATGACAAAGCAAACGGCTTAAAATTCTCTTTCCCGGCTGTAAATCTCCATTCCAGTCCCTCCAACAGGAGCCACCTCCGCTCTCTTCCTTCAGTTAAGTAAAATTTAGCTTATATAGTTTTGTTTTTCTTCCTCATCCTGGAGCTGACCAGCAAGCAAGAACTATTCCTGGAAGAGGTACCTGTTGGAAGGTTTGTCTGAGGAGATGCCCAGAGGGAATCAGCCATGCTTACCAAGAGCTTAGTCTCTTTCCTCAAGGAGCTAATGAACTGGAGATAAAAGGAACAATCAATAGTCTTAGGGAGGAAAGCAACACAGCAGAGTACATAGTTACTTGTGGGTTGGTGTGATACAGACTGAGTTAAAACTAGGGACTCTGAGAGAGGCGAGATCAGCCTGGAGGTGAGGGTGGAGGTGAGCGTGGGCATGGACAACGAATTACCTAATCCATAAGCATTTTGGAACCTCCTAACTCAGTCTCTCTCCAGTGGCCCTTCTGTAGTATTTTCCTTTATAGTCAGGACTTCCTTTAGCTGGATAACATAAGGAAGGATCACAATGTACAGTGGGCAGCTAAAAGCTCTTCCAACACTACTAAGAGGTGGCTTGGAATAATGAAGCAGTCTCTGAGGCCCCTCAAGATTGGAAATGGGTCCCAAGTGGCCCCGACACTCCTCCAGTTTAACAGTCCAGAAGGACAGTTAAGTCCGGCTCAAAGCGCAGCGTGGTTTGGGGCACCTGCTTACAGGAATCTCCACTTAGCCTCAGCCTCCACATCAGCCAGCCCAGGCTCCTGCTACCATCTGCTCAGGATTTCTGCTGTCACTCCGCCCACGCCACTCCTCGGCCCCTCCCCCCTTTCCCTTCCATGAGCCGCCATTTTCAACTACGCCTGCAGCCTATTTACGCCCTTCTAGGCTTCCGTCCCAGATGATCCCTCCCCGAGGCTGCCACCGCCTCCTCCTTCTCCCGGAGCTGGAGCCACCCCCTCGGCCAGTGGCGTAGCCGGACTCTGTCAGGGCCAGCCAGATAGGGGCGGAGGTCCTGAGCCTTGTCTCGACTCGTGCGGGGGGCCATGGAGAAAGCGGCCCGAGGCGCTTTCCACACGGACTAACGCAGGCCCGTTGCGGCTGCAGGCGCCATGGACCGAGCCCCCGCGGACCAGGTACGCGGGCTCGGGCTGGGCCGGCCGGGTCGGGTGCTGGGGGTCGCCGCTTCCTCCGGAGCGGGCCCTGGTCTCTGAGCGTGGCCCTGGACCGCCGGAGCCTTTGGGTTCCTGCGGGAGCAGACTCCCCTTGCCTGAGAGCCTGGCGGCGCCCCACTCCTGCATTGTTCCAGTTGCTGCCTCGGGGACGGGGGCTTTTCCAGCCCTGGTTACCCCTCCCCCGGGCTGGGGACTCGTTTTTGCTCCTCCTCTGTGGTTTGGTGTTGGGGGCCAGAGGACTCTCAAGTTGTCAGTGCTCGCCTGAGAGGAGGGTTTATAACTTACAGCGAGTACCCCCTTCCCACCCCCCCCCCACCGTTTTAGTTCTGGAATGTGTTTTCAAGGTGGCAAGGCTTTCGAAGGCTTCTCACCCAGAAAGACTGTCAGAGAATGTGTGATAACTACAAGTGGTGGGGGTTATGGGCTTTTTAGATCAGCGTTCCGTTGAGCAGAGTATTGTTTTTCGCAGTGGTTTTAGGGAGGTGTTTCCTTTAAGGTATGAAATACTATGTTTTCACCCTGCCTTTCTGCCCAGTTATTTTGCAAAAATTAGTGTTTTTGAAAAATTGAGCTTATATTTAAAAAAATGTTGGATCTGAAGTATGAATTCATTTCCGAGACTGTTTTCATATTCACACAATAGTACCATTAGTATTCTGTTTTGGTTTTAATTGTATTAAATTCTTGATTATCCATGCGAGTAGTTGCTGGGAGGCAGGGATGATGAAAATGTAAATAATAGTACAAAATAAGCACCCCCCCCCCCGCAAAGTGTTAGTGTTTTTCATCCTTGAGACCTCTGAAACGACTTAAAATTTGATGAAATCGAAGTTTATTCGCTATGCATTCTCTTCAGTTGAAGGCTTTGCCCAGTGTTGAGGGAGGCAAATAGATGAAGGAGAAAAAGACTAGTGACTTGCCTAGTTATTTTACAAATAATATCTGAAGAAATGAGACAAGATTTCCAAATTCCTGTATATATGTGTATATGTAGCTAGTCAAAGGCAATTTTGGTTTTGAAATCTGGCTCTTTTAGCAGGCAGATTCCTGGTTGCGTAAATTTGTTTTTTGTTTTATTTGGGTCTTTTTTTTTTTTTTTTTAACAAAAGCTTTGATTAAAAAAATAATGAGAATATGAATTTGAAAACACAAATGAGTTTTATGAGATAATAGGTGGATTTACCATAGCAAAATTGATAGGAGCCTCTTGGCTTTCTAGTGACCCAGAGTATCCTATATACAGCCTATATCCAATTTAATGAAAAATATTTTTTAAGGCGTCTATCCGAAATTCTTTTAATTTCAAAACCTGACAGTTGAATAGGAAATTTTCTTGGACAATGTTCTTATATGTGTGTCACTAATGAAAAGGTTAAACTCTTTGGTCCTTCATCATGATGCCAAAACTGTAACCAGTAATGCTACCATATGTATACTTATGGTTCCTTTCATCTTAGAGGAAATATAATTAACTATTTAGCATAGCTATTTGTGTGTGGTTATCTTAACAGCAAGTGCTGTGAGCAAATTATTTGAACTAGAGAACCTATTCCTCTTTCATCCTACATCTTTCCAAAATCCACAACCTATTAAAACCTTGTAGAGGGGTGCCTGGGTGGCTCAGTGGGTTAAACCCTCTGCCTTTGGCTCAGGTCATGATCTCAGGGTACTGGGATCGAGCCCCGCATTGGGATCTCTGCTCAGCGGGGAACCTGCTTCCCCTTCTCTCTCTCTCTCTCTCTGCCTACTTGTGATCTCTACCTCTGTGTCAAATAAATAAATAAATAATCTTTAAAAAACAAAACAAAACAAAACCTTGTAGAAATGTAAGGATTAGAAAGAAATCACGAATGTAGGTTTTCCGTTGAAGAATTTCTTCCTTTTTTCACTCTAGTACTTCCTGCTTCTTCCTCAGCCTAATCTTAAGTAAGAGAATAATTCTAACCACCCTCTCTTCCCACCCACCCGCTACACACTCACAGGAAACCGAGATACAGAAAAGTGATGCTCCTTTGCCTTGCTCAGGCTGTAGGCAGTTAATTCAGGTGTCTGTGGATGACCTGGAAGGAGTGAGCTTCATTTTGTATTAGCATTTTTCTGGGGCAAGACTCCATTATTTTCATCATATTCTCAAAAGAATCTTATCACTGAAAAAAGGCTAAGAACTTTAATTTAATGATAGATTAGGGGCTAGAACTGAGCTGTCTCCACTTTGTGAAGTTCTTCATTGTTTCCACTATACCGTAGAGTAATGTAATGACTTTTCCAGGTTATTTGGAGTATACTTTTATATTTTTACTAATAAAGTGAATTTAGATAGGTAAAAGGCACTAAAAGTATATGTGATATGTATATTTCCATTTTCCCTCACAAAATGTTTGTTTTTTTAGTTTAAACCATTGTTGGTTTGTATTCAGAATTTTGGCAAATGCCTACAGCATTAAAACTTACTCATAATATTGTAGTGATTAGCAATTTAGAGAAATTTGATTTTTTAAAAAATAGTAGTTCATACAAACTGTGCATTTCTTGTTAACCTAATTGCAATCCTTGGAGTATTGCACAAGTGTAACTTAAAAACAAAAACAAAAACATCTGAGCATGTTTTGCCTGAAGGCATTCATAGTGCTCTTTTTAATAAAAATAAAATCTTTGATAAAAGGATAAATTATATATATGTTGATCAAGATTATAAAAAATAAGTTACTGCAAATATGTGCTAGATAATTGTCTTAATTGCAGTAGTGACTGTTTGAAAGAATGTTATAACCAAAAGAGGATCTCAGGAGTATTCTCCTTTAGTAAGACTGTATTAAATCAAAACAAGTAATTTAATTTTAATTGCTGGAGTTAGATGGTCTAAGAACAGTTATTGGTATAATGCCTTTTTTTTTGGTTCTTGATAGGCAAAATGTTAGTGTAAAGGGATGTGAGAAGTAAATCATAGAGTTTATTTGTTCATAAAGGCTTAATGTTTCTATATTTAAGAAATTTAAGACCGTGTTTTGAGATTTTTTTAAAAAAATGAACAATGGCCTTAGAAGTGACAAAACACTTGAAGTTTACAATATCTTTTGTATTATCAAATAATTTAAATGTTGGCTTAATTTTTAGTACGTTAACATCAGATAAGTTCATTTAAATGTATTTATTTATTTGTCAGAGAGAAAGGGATTTAGAGAGAGCACAGGCAGGGGGAGCAGCAGGCAGAGGGAGAATTCAGACATGGTACTTGATCCCAGGACCCTGGATCATGACCTGGGCCAAAGGCAGACGCTTAACCAACTGAGCCACCCAGGCATCCCTAGATAGGTTCTTTACTTGACATCAGGGAAATACAAACCAAACCACGGTGTGATACCACCACACACTAGTCAGAATCACTAAAATTAACAAATCAGGAAATGACAGATATTGGCAAGGATGTGGAGAAAGGGGTTCCTACAGTGTTGGTGGGAATACAAGCTGGTGCAGCCTCTCTGGAAAACAGTATGAAGGTTCCTCAAAAAGTTGAAAGTAGAGCTACCCCACAACCCAGCAATTGCACTATTGGGTATTTAGCGCAAAGATACAAATGTAGTGATCTAAAGGGGCCTTGCAGCTCAGTGTTCATAGCAGCAATGTCCACAATAGCCAGACTATGAAAAGATACCAGATGTCCACTGACAGATAAATGGATAAAGAAGTTGTGTACACACACACACACACACACACACACACACACACACACACAGGAATATTATACAGCCATCAAAAATGAAATCTTGCCATTTGCAATGACATGGGTGGAACTAGAGGGTACTATGCTAAGTGAAATAAGTCAATCAGAGAAAGACAATTATCATATGACTTCACTGATATATGGAATTTAAGGAAAAAACCAGAAGGTCATAGGGGAAGAGAGGAAAAAATAAAACAAGATGAAACCAGAGAGGCACACAAACCACAAGAGACTCTTAATCATAGGAAACAGACTGAGGGTTGCAGGGGGGTGGGGCGGGGGTTGGAGGTGGGGGGTGGAGGGATGGGGTAACGGGGTGATGGACATTAAGGAGGGGCATGTGATGTAATGAGCACTGGGTATTGTATAAGTCTGATGAATCACAGGCCTGTACCTCTGAAACCAATAATATATGTTAATTGAATTTAAATAAAAAATTTTTATAAAAATAAATGTAAAAAAATAATTTACAAAACTATTGATCACTGGTGTGTTTAACTCTTAGAAAAGCAAACATGTAACAGATACATATAACTTCATGCAAAGTGCTTTTCACCAATAAAGATACAAAATCATCTAGCTTATAATTCTTTCCTTTAAATAACTGATAAACTTCAAATAGTACCAGTGTTGCAAACTAAATATATTCTAAATAAGTTTCTATAAAACATTTATTATTCAGTACTACTTGTAGTTGGCCTTTATGAATATAAGTAAATGATTTAACAGGTTTTAAAAAATAATGTTATAATCAAAAAGAAAGTAAAATAACCTTTGGAAATTTAACTTTATTATTTTTTTTTAGATTTCTTTATTTGACAGAGAGAGTGTGGGGGTCAGGGCAGAGGGAGAGAGAGGGGAAGCAGACTCCTCACTGACTGAGGAGCCCAATGTGGTGCTGGATCCCGGGCCCTAAGACCATGATTTGAGCCAAAACCGAGAGTCAGACACTAAAGTGACTGAGCCACTCAGACATGCCGACCTTTGGAAATTTAAAAAGACTTTTTTCCCTAAGCCCTTAACCAAGAGGAAACATAAAAGTAGAATTATGGATTATTGAAAATGTAATACATGTGAAAACCTATGGGATGTGGCTGAAGCTATACTCTGAGGCAAATGCATAGTCATAAATGATTTCATTATTAAATATTTTAAAAGGTAAATAAAAATCAACTGTCTAGGGTTAGAAGTTAGCAGGAAAACCCTATCATAGCGAGAGAGGAAAAGAAATATAAAACCAGAAATTAATTAGATATTCAAAAAACCAGTATTAAATTTAGCTGATTTTTAGAAAAGTACCATTAGGTTTTAAATAGGATTAGGTGTAGTCTGTCTTAAGAAAAGAGGAAGAGATTTGAATAGTAAATCAAGTGGGCAGTCTCAAATATTTTGTGTTTTTTTTCCTCAGTGTTTTCTGAAGTCTTGCAAAGCTTACATATGTAACTACTGCAATTGATTTGTGAAGTGTTTACTTTCCATAGATGTCCTTCCAGTCAAAAGCAATATAGCCAGCAGGTATCTCTTAAGCATTACTCACTTTTTCCTTTGGAAGACATTTTTCTTTGGCCATGATATGTAAAATATCTTCATGTTTGATATATTATATTTTTACCTTAATATAGAAAGGATGTAGAGGGTTTCCATGGTCATATTTTTTCTGTAGGTATGTGGTACATACTGAAATTTCACTGTGGGGGAGTGCCTTATTCTACTTCAGTTTTGATTTTAAGTGGGTGGTTTTTTTTTTCTATTGCTTAATCTGGGAAAATTATTTGCACTCTTCTGGAGGTTCCATCTGAGAGGAGCTTAGTGTGCATTTCCTACCATTGGGTGCTTCATAGTAATGTTTGTCCATTTTCCTTAAACCAGTCTAGTACAGCACTCTTCCCAGAACATGTACTCAATGCATATCTGTTGAATTTATATAGGCTCTCAGTGATCTGAGTGCATTTGTTTAATACACTCTTTTAAAGAAGGCTTTTATATTTTCATGTTCTGATAAATTCTTGGGTTTTCTAGACTAGTCACATCAAAGAAGTTTTATTATTGACATTTGTTTTAATATATGCTAAATTTAAAAGGAATGTGAAACTGCTTATTTTTTTTTCCAGTACAGGTTTCTGGGATGATTATGATTTTTTTTATTCATTTGGAAAATTCTGAAATAATTTCTGAAAGATAAAGATAATTTTACTATGTAGATAGGTTTTTTTTTTTTTTTTTTTTTTTTTTTTAAGCAAATAGTACAGGAATAGTTAGGCTTTGTGTAGTTTAGACTTACTTTATATTTATATTTACTTTAAGGAGACAACTCTGTTATAAAATTTCTGATTCCTAAAAAATAGATCTTGTCAAAAGTAGACTAAAAAATTCAAACTAAGAAATATCACTGTATGAAGTAACTAGTCTAATTTTTTTATAATGTTTTGTTGTCCACTATGTAGGACATTTTTCTTTGATTTCTATACTAATCTAATTGAAATATTGCCAGAATTTGTCACTTAACATATTGTCTATATGGGCTTTATTATGTGGAATTTTAAGAATAGTTTGGGATTTAACTTTACTTTTTAGGCCTGAGAATAGCAGATGCTTCGTTTTAATGTATGATACTGAAGGCCCCAAAGTCACAACAACAACTTTTAAGACCATAGAAGAGTTGTAACTGTAGGAGAAAGTTGGCCAGTCTGTTCCTACTAGTGACATCTTCTGTTTGTGCAGCTGTTGACTACAGCAGCTTCTCTTTTTTGCTAAAAACAAAGGATCACTTCAGTGTATCTGAGTTTTATTGTTGAACTCCGATATCTAGAATTGCACTTAGAATAGAAATCATTACAACTTTTAAGTGTATATGTACAGATATCAATTATAAATTATGTGTGATACTTTTTTTGACCTTGAGTTGCCTAAGTTCATAAAACTCTTACAAAGTAAAATGAAACTAAGTATAAAAACTTGTTGCAACTTTTGACTTGAGCAAGAATTTGAATTTGTTCCCAAAGTACTTTATGAGTTGGTACTAAGCAAGAATTTGAATTTGTTCCCAAAGTAATTTATGAGTTGGTACTATTTGGCGGGGAGGTATCGTGAAACTTAAGTCTTTCAATTATTTTATTTCTTTATAATTGGTATTATTTCCTTTTCATATGGAAATTCGATATAATCATATTCCTTTAAAAAGTCCTAATGCCTTCTAATACAGATCTGTAAAACTGTTCAGAGAGTTCCTATGTTCAGAAAGACTTTTTAGATTTTTCAAAGATATCCTACAAATTAAATTTTCAGTATGGTTAAAATGTGATTTACGTTTTCCCTCTTTTTATGCCTATACATGAACTATAAAAGCAAGTTTCCATTATCTGCATTATTGTTGAAAATCAACCTTTTCCCCTAATTTCCTCCTTGGGGAACATTTATTAGATTAATATTTTATACCTTACACAAATGATTTTTGAGTTCTGTTGACTATCACAGTGAAAATTACTGACTTAGACTACTAGCATTTGAAGGGGTTTTTGCCTTCAGGGTTGAAATTCAAGAAACCAGCTTCAGTTCACAGATGCTGTATTTGTAAGTGCAAGTACTATCTCTATTTCATATTTGGTTAATAGTATAAAAGTAGATTTCAAAGTTTAAGCAGGTAAGAAGGATATTGAATTAATACTGCTGTAAATAGTTCAGATTTCTTCTCTCTTCCTACTTCTTTGTAAGCATTCTGAATATTTCCAGGGGGCTCTTTATAGAGAATAATTTTTCTGAGTAAAGGCTATTTATTGAGCATATCAAATCTTCAGATTTTGTCTTCAGATTTTCATGCATTCGTTACTGATTACCTTTGTGAGAAACATGCCTGATATTTACTCTGGGAACTCTGCCTTGCTCAGAGCTTCCAGTAAATGCCATCCTACTGAGTTTGTTGAGCAGAAGTTCTAGTTAGGACTATTGCTTTGAGGTAATTGATTTGAAAGATTAAAACATTGGATTGCATTTCATTTACTGTTTTCTTAAAGAAGTGTTTAACATCTTTTTAGATTGTCATATTTATGTGGTTTTAGACATTCTACCTTTGCAGAATGTGCCTATAGATTTTTTCTTTTTATAATTAAGTTTTAAGTTTTAAGAATTTATTGTTATTAAAAACAGAAGGAAAACTGCATAAAAAGTGTATAGCTGAATGAACTATAAGGTGAATTCCTTGTAATTAATCACCCAAGTTAAGATATAGAACATGGTCAGGCACTCAGAGTCTCTCTAGATGCCCTTCTCGTGATCACAACTCTCTTTCACATGAGTAATTTTATATGAGTAATTCCTATCCTGACTTTTATCCCAGATCTTACTTTTCTTTATAGTTTTGTCACCCACATGTGCATCCTAAAATACTTCAGTTTTTTAAATATATCTTTTAAACTTCTGTAGATTTTTTGGTAAGAAAAGATACTAAATACTGAAATGGGAGTACATATTCTGGATTACTTTAGTTTACTCAAGTTGTCTACTGGGAAACTGAAGTACTCATTTTTTTGGTTCACAAAACTAGTTTGTGAACCAAAAGTTTCTTGCCCTTATGCTAGGTATTTTTTTTCATTAATCTTGGACACTTTCCTTCCTTTTAATTAAACTATACTAACCTAATTTCCTGAAATGGATAGAAAAAGATTATTTTTTAGGCTAGTTAAACAAATATAAAGTGATTCTCCTTCAGAACTCTGTTTAATGACTTTCCCTCCTAACAAAATTAGTTAAAAGCATTGTTTTGTCTGAAGAGCTAGGTTTTTTACTACCAGCTTTATTTTTGGACTCAACTCTGACTTTTTTGTACTCTTGATTGTTTTAACAGCTTTGGTTATGTAAGAAATGATTTCATTAAAATGCAATAGCTTTTGATAAGCATTTTCCTGTTTTATTTGATGGCCTTGACTAAATAATCATATTTAGTTATTTTAATCTGACATTGCTGTTCTTTTGGATGTTTTCTTATACTAAGGAGATCTAATTACTATTTGTAGGCATTGACTCTTCCATTGTTAAATTGTGGCTCTGTATTAAGTTTTTTGCTCCTTTACTAATAGTGTGTTTTACTTTCTCTTTGAAGAATGTCAAGTTATCAGCTGAGGTAGAGCCATTTATTCCCCAGAAGAAGAATCCTGATACATTTATGATCCCGATGGCACTACCAAATGATAATGGAAATGTTTCTGGTGTAGAACCAACTCCAATTCCCAGCTACCTGATTACTTGTTATCCATTTGTGCAGGAAAACCAGTCCAATAGGTAATTTGTTTATTATTATTTTCTTTTTTGTGGGAGGTGGATGGGGAAATACAGAGATTGACAAGGCATACTTCATTTTTTCCTTTTGTAACTTTTTCTTTTTTTAGTTTATTATTATTATTATTATTTGTAATCTCTACAGCCGACATAGGGCTTCAGTTTGCAAGCTTGAGATTAAGAGTCCCGTGCTCCAATGACTGAACCAGCCAGGCAGCCCTGCATTTGTAACTTTTAAACATTAGCCATTTCCCTTTTTTAAGATAAATAAAACCAAATGAAGTAGAAATTTTAAAATTGTTAATGTGGGTTATTTTCTCATTCTTTCTAAAAGGAAAGTTTTTTGGATGTGTCTCCTGCAGTAAGTAATTAAAATTACTTTGAAATAAATTCATACAAAGGGAGGAATGAATATTCAGAAAGTGGTGAACAGAAACCCTTTTTTTTTTTTTAAAGACTTTTTATTTATTCATTTAACAGAGAGAGAACACAAGCAGGCAGAGAGGCAGGCAGAGGCAGAGAGAGGAGCAGGCTCCCTGCGGAGCAAGGAGCCCGATGCGGGACTCGATCCCAAGACGCCGGGATCATGACCTGAGCCAAAGGCAGTTGCTCAACCAACTGCGCCACCCAGGCGTCCCCAGAAACTCTTTTTTAAGTTTAGGTTTCTAATCATAATTTCCAGGACAATTGGGCCTAAGAAGAAATACCAAGGGATAGTCCTTAACATTGAAGTGTTTATGGTTAACATATATTTATGGACTCTGATTATAGTTTAAATTTAGCTTCTGTGCTATAGTCACAGGTGATTTAGCAAAATGCTTGCAATTCAGATAACGTGTGACCTGGTGGTTAGGGTGTAGCTTGTGATAGTCATGATAGCCTTTTTAACCCTGCTTAGACTACACTTCGGTAGTGTAGTTCATGTTATTGCTGTATTAAAAGTACTTTCAGCCTTTTACAAGTAATATCATACATAGAAAATTATACTTCTCTAGCACTCTGGGATAAATGGATGAGGCAGCTGGGCTCTAGCCTCTGCCCAGCCACCCTGAAAGCAAAGGCAATCAGTATTTCTGCACACCTATATAAGCCATTATGCGGCACACTAGTGTGCCAAGGCACAGTCTTTCAGATATTCTTGATGTAAGAGATATGAGACCTAACCTACTGTATGAAATATTAAATATTCAGGTTAATAATCTCTAAAACTCTATAGTTTGGGGGATTGGACAAAGAGTAAGAGATCCTTCTCAATCGAAGTTAGCATAATGTCAAAAAATTTTGACCTATATAAGGCTATGTTTGAAGCAACTTAAAAACCAAATTTAATAATACTATTATTTTTGTATTTGACAAAATGGCCAAGTGTAAAAGTACGATTAAGTTTTCTTACCGTACTAAATAATCTTTGAGAATTCACGAGTAAAGCAGCCAGTGGATTAAAAGTATTTTTTTTAATTATGGCAGTGAACATTTTTCCATTGTGCTTTGTTGTGGGAGTAGTGAGGAAAAGCTCAGTGCTCCAGCTCCCCGTGACCCCTCATTCTTTAGCAGCAGCCTTTTGTAAGGACTGCTGAGACAGGAAGAATCTTGCTGATGCTTTATAGGAATTGCACTGGAAAAGACTCTAATTCTAGGGATAGGATGGCAATGGATAGGCTTGCCTCTTCTCTTCTTTCCCTTGGATCTGGAACCTGCTTCCATTGCCAAGGAGGGGAGCCAGGAAAAGAGCTTGACTGGGCCAGATGGTTCCAGGACTATGGGAGAGGAGTAGGAGGCCCTGGGACTGAACCGAAGAATGAGAGGTGGAGGAATAAAATCACCCATTGTAATGATCACCTTACACAGTGATCACTTCACCCTGCTTTGTGCAGAGGCCGTCACAGCGGTTAGCATTGGATGGGAACTTTGGACTGCCTTTGTTTACAGATCCAGTAGCTAGGGGTTTAACTTCTAGGCAGAAATACCTTGAGGAGGTTGAGGAGAGAGTTATAAATAAGAAGGATATGTACTTTTAAAATTTTGGAATGTAGTAGATCAGGTTGAATTCCTTTATACTGTCCTTTAAGTTGTAATTACATGTATATAATAATCTCTAATTACAGCAAAGAAATTTGTAAGGTGATAATTTATCTCCTTTTTATTATAAAGACACCTTTCTCCACTTTTTAAAATTAAAATGAATTAAGAGGTTTTGCTTCAGCATTACTTTCAGACTTGTCAATAGATTTGTTATTTGTTTATTTGATTTTAACAGACAGTTTCCGCTGTATAACAATGATATACGATGGCAACAGCCCAATCCAAACCCTGCTGGACCATACCTTGCCTACCCCATTATATCTGCTCAGCCACCTGTTTCTACAGAGTATACATATTATCAGCTGATGCCAGCACCATGTGCCCAAGTTATGGGATTCTATCATCCTTTTCCTACACCTTACTCCAACACCTTTCAGGCTGCAAATACTGTAAATACTATAACCACAGAATGCACTGAGCGTCCAAATCAGCTTGGACAGGTCTTCCCATTGTCCAGTCATCGAAGCAGAAACAGTAACAGAGGACCAGTTGTACCAAAAGTAAGTGACTTATTTCGATTGGCTTTTATGTTTGATATTTCTGTCGTTAATGATAATGTAGGTAATTTGCTACTTGTATTGATTAGCCTTGATGCTGAAGTTACTATAAAACATTTCATTCACTATTATAAAATATTCAAGGGTAGAGCATTTATAAAGTAATTTTTCCTGTTTTTTATTGTGCCTTATTCTTTTTTTTTCTTCTCCCCAAATATGTTTATTTTAATTTTTCAGTGTTACAAGATTGATTGTTCATGCAACACACCCATTGCTCCATGCAATACGTGCCCTTCTCAACCCACCACCAGGCTCGCCCACCCCCTCACCCCCTCCCCTCCAAAACCCTCAGTTTGTTGCTCAGAGTCCACAGTCTCTCCTGGTTCATCACCCCCTCTGATTTCCCCCCATTCACCCTTCCCTTCCTTCTCACGTTGCCCTCCATGATTTTCTTTATACTCCACACGTAAGTGAGACCATAAGATAATTGACTCTCTCCGCTTGACTTATTTCTATTGTGCCTTATTCTTAATTGATGATATGATTTACAGTCATCTTCAGGTTCCTTCAGAGAGTTTTACATAATCATAATACACAAGTATTTCCTAATTATTTTAATTTAGTGATAAAAATTGCATAATATCCATAGTAGTTTGGATCCTATGCCAGTGGTGTTGAATGACTAATGCACTTCGTATATTTCAGTCCTCAGAAATCAGCAGGAGATACTATGGAGAACATTTGTGATTCATTCAATCCTTTCAACTTCATTGTTGCTATTCTGTGAATTTTTAGTAGCAATAGCACCTTGTTAGTCAAGTGTTGCTTTACTATATTATATGAACACAAGGTCTCCTTGGGCTGAAGAAAATGAAAGATAAATGTGTGAAACCACTCTTAAGATTAGCCTTTTGACTAAGTAAAAAAAAAAATGAACAAAAAACTATTTCTGAACTACAAGGTTACTTTTATATTGAGGCCTTAATGCAAAGCAAGTAAAAAGAAAAACCATGTTTCTTCTCAGCACTTTTGAACTAATAGAAGGCAAAGTGATTTCCTAAATGCATCCATGGCTCTATCATCAAGGAGTTGATGGTTTCCTAGATTCCATTAGCCCAGTTTCTTCAGTGAAAAGTCTTTGCTGTCTTTTGGCATACTTTTTACAAATTAAAATACAAACATGCAGCACAGTTTGCTTTAAAAAGCTTTTAGTCTTTGTTCATGGTAACACTGGGTCAAGGGAAATTGTTTTGGGACCTCTGGAGAATGTAAAGAAGCAAGTATTAGAAATAATATAGTAATATATAACTTTCAGATGGTGAAGAAACATGATTTCTCAGAGTGCCTTTCCAGCACTTCCCTTTAGGAAGTTAAATTCAGAGTTCTGTTGTATAAATTGCTATTAAGTGATGAATACTCCTGTTTTAAAAAATGAAGGGAGGATCAACTTTTTTATATTGTGTTTTTAAGCTCTAAAGCAGAAATTTTTTATACTTTCTTGCTATCACAAAAGGAAAATGTATCTCTTGGATGAGCTACTCCCCTTTTTATTACCCTTCTAAATAAAAATTTACAATCCCTTACATGACATGATTGTAGTTCTATCATTTATTAATTATTGATTGGGAAAATATGAAGTCGAGTAATAATTTAAAATGAATTAATATTTTATTAGTCACAGTGACGCTAATAGTTATTTGAAAAATACTATTAAAACGTATATCTATAATATATCGTTTGATGTATAATTAAATGCAGAAAATGTTACGAATTCCTAACACAGTGGAATTTCCCCATGGGTTGGGAGCCACTAATTTAGAGCATACATTTAGGTGTGTTTTATAGTGGATGTGTATCTTATAATATTTAGTACACTAAGCAGGATTTTAAATTATTATTTTTGTGTGTGTGTGCTTATATCAGCAACAGCTTTTACAACAACACATAAAAAGCAAAAGGCCACTGGTGAAAAACGTAGCTACTCAGAAAGAGACAAATGCAGCAGGTCCTGATAATCGATCAAAAATTGTGCTTCTGGTAGATGCTTCACAGCAAACTGGTAAGCGAGAGTGTTTGTTTATTTTTTATTTTATTTTATTATTTTATTTTATTTTATTTTTAAAA
>CM052797.1:32997484-33036347 GCA_028533885.1 Nasua narica | reverse complement strand
TAGTTTGTAGCCAGAAAGCAGTGAGATTAATGGACTAACAAATGCTTGGAGAGGCTATAGAAAAGGATCACAATGTAATGTATTACAAAGCTTTCTATGTTTTGGTTATTCCTAGTTATAGTGATTTACTTCTACATGCTTTAAACCCTGGGACTGCTTTTAAAAATCTTTACTTCTTTAGTTTGCTCATTTAGTGACCACAAAGACTTATCTTCTGAGCATAAGAATTAGAAAATGAATAGATGACCCATTAGCAAAATAAAAAGGCAGCGTACTGAATGGGAGAAGATATTCACAAATGGTATATCCAATAAGGGTTAATATCTAAAATATTTACTCAATACCAAAAAACCCAGTTAATCCAATTTAAATTGGCCAGAGGATCTGAATAGACATTTTTCCAAAGAAGACCTACAAATGCCAGCAGACACATGAAAAGATGCTCAACATCACTAATCAGGGAAATACAAATCCAAACCACAGCAAGATATCACGTGACCCCTGTTAGTGTGGCTAGAATAAAAAAGACAAGAAATAACAAGTGTTTGTGAGGATGTGGAGAAAAAAAAGAGCCCTCATGTAGTGGGAATGTAAATTGGTGCAGCTGCTATGGAAAACCGTATGGATATTACTCAAAAAACTAAAAGTAGAAATACCAAATGATGCAATAGTTCCACTACTGGGTATTTTACCGCCTCCCTCCCCCCCAAAGTGAAAACACTCATTCGAAAAGATACATTCACTCCTGTGGTTATTGTGCCATTATTTACAGTAGCCCAGATAAGGAAGAATCCAAATGTCCATAAATAAATGAACAGAGAATGGATAAACAAGATGTGGTGTGTATATAGAATATATTGTGTATATAATATGATACAATATATTGTATTATATATGTATTGTACATTACACAACATATTGTGTAATATTGAATATTACACAACCATAAAAATGGATAAAATCTTGCCATTTGCAACAATATGAATGGACCCAGAAGCTATAACGCTAAGTGATATAAGTCAGATGGAGCAAGACAAAGAATGCATGATTTCACTTATATGTGGAATCTGAAAAAAAAGAAAAAAACCCCCTGCAGAAATAGACCCATAAACACAGAGAACAAAAACTGATGGTTGCCAGAGGGTTGGGAGAAAGCTGATGGTAGCTACACTTGTGGTGAGCAAAGCATAATGTATAGATTCTTGAAGCATCACTATGTCCTGTACTTGAAACTAATATTGTGTGTCAACTGTACTTTGAAACTAATGTAACATTGTGTGTCAACTATGCTTTAATAGAAGGAAATAGAAAATAGAAGTAAAAAGTATGCTTTAATAGAAGTAAAAAGAAAATGAAGGTAGAATTTGATTAGAAGATAATACCTTTTATCAGTATTCTTACTCTTTAGTTTTTTTTTCAAATTCTGAGGCTTGTACATTCTATCAGTATTTTTGTTTAATTTGTTTTTAATTACTGAGGATTAATTGGTATCAGTCACAGAGTGAAATATTAGAACTTAAAGGAATTTGTAACAAGTGTTTATTCTTGAACATAAGCTTGTATTTAATGAGCTTAACAAGAATACTAGGTATAATATGCAAAAGTCAAGTGCATTTCAGTGTCTTACAAACAAAATTTGAGAAAAGATGGCATTTATAATAGCAACAAATATATTTCTGAGAATAAACTTTGCAAAAAATGTACCAGACATTTATGCAGAAAATCTTAACTTTATGGTAGGACATTAAAAAAAAAAAAAAACAACAAAGGGGCGCCTGGATAGCTCCATGGGTTAAGCCTCTGCCTTGGGCTCAGGTCATGATCTCAGGGTCCTGGGATCAAGCCCCGCATCGGGCTCTCTGCTCAGCAGGGAGCCTGCTTCCCCCTCTCCATCTGCCTCTCTGCCTACTTGTGATCTCTCTCTCTGTCAAAAAAAAAAAAAAAACCAAACCTAAATATTGTGGTCGTATAGGATGATTTGATGCTGCAAATGTCATATTCCCCAAGTCAGTACTCAGTCTGTAGATTCAGTGCAGTTCTAATCAAAATTTTAATAGGAATTTTTTGGAAACTTGATAAACAAATTCTGAAAGGATCATTTATCTGAAAAGAAAAGAACTTTTTTTCTAAATATCAAGACCTATTAAAGTATCTTACTTCTTAGAGGCTTATACAAAAAATGCACTATACAAAAGTTAGAACAGGGGAACCAGAAATAGATTCACATGTATGTGGAAACACATGTGGAAAATAACAGAGATAGCATTACAGATTCCTAATTTACACCCCATGCAAATCTTTTTTACGTGGATTAAGGACAAATGGGAAAACCACAGTAGAAGAAAATATAAGCAGATATCCTTATGACTGCAGGGAGAGAACTATTTCTGAAATAAATTCTATCAAAAGTGAGTGAAAGAATAAGCCACAAACTTGGAAAAGATTTTTACTATTCCTATCACTGAAAAAGTATTAGTATGAAGACGTGAAAATTCATATGAATGAATAAGAAAAGGATCCCACCTTGTTCTCAGGGCCTTAGGACACAGCACTAGGGGGCTGAAACAGTGTGGTGGGACTATAGGAATCTTTCCTTTGACCCACTTGTCCTTCTCCTGTTAATGTATCTAAAATGGATATATTTCCCTAGAAAGAAAAAGGACTGTTCGAAAAAGATCCAAATTGCAGTAGCACACTGAAAACTTCCTAATGTTTAGTAACAGGTGTCAAGTCAAGAGAAATGTAGAACATCCACTTAGTGGAATAATATGGACCTTCTCACATTATAATTATGAAGAACATATACATAATATTAAATAGCCCAACTCAAAATTGTATTGATACTGTGTAAAAATTATGGGCAGAAATATAGAAAAAGGAAAATTGTTATTTGTTAGGGTAGGAGGATATTGCAAGAGTTGTTTTTTTTTTTTTTTTTAAAGATTTTATTTATTTATTTGACACAGAAAGATCACAAGTAGGCAGAAAGGCAGGCAGAGAGAGAGGGGGAAACAGGTTCCCTGCTGAGTAGAGAGCCTGATGCGGGGCTTGATCCCAGGACCCTGAGATCATGACCTGAGCCATAGGCAGAGGCTTTAACCCACTGAGCCACCCAGGTGCCCCTGCAAGAGTTTTTTAAATGTCTTTTGATTACAGTTTCTGAAATAGA
Organism: Nasua narica; assembly: GCA_028533885.1. Lineage (NCBI taxonomy): Eukaryota > Metazoa > Chordata > Mammalia > Carnivora > Procyonidae > Nasua > Nasua narica. The sequence goes on along the minus strand of CM052797.1, from coordinate 33,033,178 downwards.
ATAATAAAGAGACAACTCAGTAGAAAAACAAGCAGAAGTCAAACAATCCAAAAATAAAATTAAGTATTTCACAGAAGGGAAAACAGTAGTGGCTAAAAGCATCAGAAAAGATACCAAACCTCATTATTAGGCAAGAAAATACGAATTAAAACTCACAGTGAGCCATCTTTTTAATATCTAACAATTGGCAAAAATTATAGCCTAGCAGACAGTATCAAGTATTTGGTGAATATGTGGATCACTGTGGATATTTATATTTTGCTATTGGGTTGTAAACTGTTTCACACAGTTTGAACATGATTTGGCATTACCAGGTAAAGTTGAATATGTGTATCCCATAAGGCCTAGCAGTATTATTTAATAATGCAAAACCCTAAGACAGTCCCAGGTGTCCCATCAGTGGTACAAAGGATAAATACTATGTGGTATGTTCATCATACATAGGCATTCTAGATTCCAATGACATTAATGAATTATAGCCACCTGCATCAGAATCTCAAAACTAATGTTGGGAGAATGGGCCACCCTCGGAAGCAAGTCACAAAAGAAAATGGACAGTATAATTTCATTTTTATAAACTGAAAACTGCAAAATTATATGATTTATGCTCTAGGAATACAAAAATCCATGACAAGGTATTTTAAAAAGTGAGGAAATGATAAACACAGAATTCCATGTGGAGGTAACTTTTGGGGGAGGAAGAGGATGCAGTGGTAGAGGGGGTATACAGTGGACTTCAAAAGATTGGTGTTATTTTTCTAAAATGGGTAATGACAGTTTGTTTTAATATTTATACAAATACTTTATTCTCTTGTCATAATAAATACATGTCATAAACCAACTTGTCAGGAACATCTTACCTTTTGATGATCTTCCCCCCAAAATTTTTACTTGTTTTCTCCATTTACAAAGTTAGATATCTTCATTTTCTTTCGACTTTAATGATGGTTTAACAAGAATTTATCAGTTTGGTCCTCACAAAGAGATGTCACATCTTCCTTGCTTTATAGATTTCCCGTCAGATATTGCTAACAAGTCTCTCTCTGAGAGCTCTGCCACAGTGCTCTGGAAGTCCAAAGGCAGGAGGAGAAGAGCGTCCCACCCTACTGCTGAATCCTCTAGTGAGCAGGGGGCTAGTGAAGCCGACATTGACAGTGATAGTGGCTACTGCAGTCCCAAACACAGCAACAACCAGCCTGCAGCAGGGGCTTTGAGAAATCCCGATTCTAACACCATGAATGTATGTAACATTGCTTTGATTTCTTAAGTCATCTATGTCAGTATTATCTTTGTATCTTCTCTAAAGTTTAAGTATCTATTTTCATTAACAATTCCTGTAGTTATAGAATGGATCAAAATGTATATATTATGAAAAATATATATGGAGAAGTACTTTTCTAAGATTGTAAATAAGCATGCTTCACACTAGACTAAGTTATGAAATGTTTTGCAAGGCATATGGTATTGACTCTTAAGCATAAAATAATTGTCCTTTTTGTTTTTATTTTTAGCATGTGGAATCATCTATATGTACAGGTACTTATTTTCCGTATAGTGTTTTTGCTATACTTTCTTCTTTGTCCCTGTCAGAGCTTTGCTTTTAAGCATGAAGCTTGCTGATACTGCAAAAAAAATTGGAAATCTTCCAAAGAGATTCATGTTACTTTGAAAGTACAGTTGGACTGATAAAACTTGAGATAATTTCTCAGTTGACAAATTGGGATATTCTGCAAGATGGCACTTCTATTACTAAGAACTGGAATACCACTTAAAATTTGTAGAGAAATTTCCAGTTTTGTGTTTATAGTAACTGACTTTCAATACACAAAGGTAAGAGATAATTTAGGTTTTGGCATCTGTCATAAATAAATCATATTTTTAATCTCATTGGTTACAGGTAGTGTAAATTGGTCCAATGTAACTTGCCAGGCAACTCAGAAAAAACCTTGGATGGAAAAAAATCAGACATTTTCTAGAGGTGGAAGGCAGACTGAACAAAGAAATAATTCACAGGTAATTTGAATTAGGTTGGAGAAACTTGAATTATTATAAATGGTATAGTGGTCTTGAAGGGCAATGTCCTTAATTTTTGGAGATGCATATTACATTATATAATCATAAAGTATATCTGTAACTTTAAAATGGCTTAGCCAGTAAAATTATTATTTAATGAAACAAAATGGCAAAATTTTGATTCTAGGTGATCTGTATATAGGTGTATATTGTGCTATTTTCTACTTTATTGTATTTAAGAAATAGATTTGGATATTTCATCCTTTTATAAAAGAATATCCTCCAATCCTGCTTCATCTGCTGTGACTTTTTCTTATCCATATAAAAAATTTAAAAGCATTTTAATGCCATAAGTAGTGATTCTTTGAACTTTAGGACTGTGACCTTGTCCATGTGTCTTTACTAGACCAGAAACACCACAAGCTATGCACTCTGTCCTTTTTGCAAGGCCATAGCGATTGCTACCTCATGCTGTAATGTAGTCAAACTGGGCGGCTTCCTGGTTTGGGGGAACAATATCTAGTTGCCCTACAGCAGAGCAAGTTACATACTGCCATGGATTCCCAGTAACTGTCTTCCTGCGTTGGTTGTCTGTGAAATCAGGGATTTGTTTGTTGCTTAGCATTTTTTCCTTTTCAATTTTTAGATAGATTTCCTGGATTCCTTAAATCTAGTTAAGGTATTAAAAGTATCATATGTCTAGATCTGTGGATGAACTGAAATAAGAGTAAGTTACTAATGGATTAAATAGACCAAATACTTGCCTGCTCATTTGCTTCCCTGAAATGAAGTTCATCAGATGCACTCTAACATTAATTAGACTGTCAGGAAAACAAGCAGAATAATGCCCGTTCCCTTACGGTTATTGCAAAAATGAGTCATTGTTGTTTATGGCAAGCATGTGAGGCAGTCTAGCTTTATTTGATTAGAAAGGAAGGAGCTAAAACAAGAATTGTTTATATAGATGAGATAAACAGAATCTACAAAATGTTTAGTTAAGTGCTGAAATTTTATGTTGAAATTGTAACTTGTTAGACTCATGGTATCCATAGCCCACTGGAGAGGAAGTAATACAGCTATTGGGCATCCAAACTGGTGAGGAATAATAAAAGAAAAACAAAAAATTATGCAAATATATGTAACATATTAAGTTTTGCTTATTTTGTATCTGTCTACATTCCAAAAGAATTGGAGCCAGATGTTGAACAATGTGTTTTCTACTTCTGATGTGTTGTTAATACTTATTCTTAAGTATGTGTTCGATTTGTGATGTGCAGAATCTTTTTTTTTTTTCTGTTAAGTCAAAGTATTTCCCCCCCTTTTTTTTTTTAAAGATTTTATTTATTTATTTGACAGACAGAGAGAGAGATCACAAGTAGGCAGAGAGAGCGGGTGAAGCAGGCTTCCCGCTAAGCAGAGAGCCCGATGCGGGGCTTGATCCCAGGACCCTGAGATCATGACCTGAGCCGAAGGCAGAGGCTTTAACCCACTGAGCCACCCAGGCGCCCTACTATTTCCCCCTTTTGCAGTGTCTGATTGTTTTTAGGCTTAAAAAGTATTTTAGAAATGACATATTCACTTGTATTTTCCACTACCTTTTTATAGTGTAATGTTGCAAGAACTTTTTATCTGTAATTTATTTCGATGCATCGTATAATAATGATGTAAATTTTCAGAGCAGTTAACCAGCTGTTTAAAAATCATAACCCATTCTTTTCTCTCATTTGCTAATTTCTTAAGGCTTAGGTGCTGTTTCTGAGCTGTTTTATTCTATGTATCAGAATTTGGTACCTGTACTATGCTGTTTTCCTTGTGATTTTTAATATTTTTACTATGCTTTAACATTTGAACAGACAAGGTCTTTCTATAATCTGTCATAACCTTAATTTTAAACAATGTACAGAATCTAAAAATTTAAATTTTAAAAAATGGTTTTATTTTGTGAATTGGTTGAAAAATAGAAGAGATGAAAAAGATTATACTATGAAAAAAATTTCATTTTCCTTGTCTACCCTTGTCTTCTCTTCCCTATATCTGTCCCACTTTGAGTAGTCTCTCATGTATTTTCCCAGAGTTTCTTCATGTCATTCTAAGTAAATACAGTTATGTATCTTATGTTTTACCGTCTCTGTTCTGTGCTCTGCTTTCATCACTTAACAAAGTATCTTGGAAACATTTTCATATTATCACAGGAGGGCTTCCACACTTTTCAAATAGTGTGGATTATGGATATACTTGTTGATTTTTGTAGTCTTCCTATTAATGGATATTTGAGTTGTTTGTAATTTGTTGCTGTTGTAGACATGCTGCAGTATCGTTTAGAAATGTGTGTGTATAGCAGTAAATAGATAAGGGACTGCTGAGTGAAAAGGTAAAGCCACTTCTGTAATTTGATAATATCGGCTGCCTGTACCACTTAAGCCTCAACAATATTGTGGCGAGTGCCTTTTTCCATATAGCTTCAGAAACCATGTGTTTTCAGGATTTTGGATTTGTGCCAGTTAGGTGGAAATGGTGTATGAATGTTGTTGAGCATCTTCCCATGTATTTATGGGCTGTTTGTATTTTTTTGCTAACTTGTCTAATCATATCTTTTGCCCCTCCCCCCTTTTTTGTATCTTGATCTATTTTTTCTTTTTTTTGGTATATTTTTAAAATCAATTTCTTCATCAAGTTCTTAATCAGATTTTTAAAAAATTTGGGAGCCTTTAATATGTAATGTGAGTTACAAATATTTTGCTAGGCTTTATTTTTTACTTTGCTCATTATTATTGCCATATACCAGTTTATGTTTTAAATAGCATTAAGAAGTTTATAAATTGAATTTACTGGTTTACAAATTGAATTTATTGGTTTTCGTCTTTTAAAATGGCGTCTGAGTTTTAAATCATAGGAAAGCCCTGTCTTTACTCTAGGGTTATAAAGGAATTTTCCTGTTTTCCACTAGTGTGTTTTGTTCTTGTTTTTTTTTTTTTTTACATTAAACCTTTATTCCGTTTGGGTTTGTCTTGTGCATGGTGTGAGACACAGTTCTACTTCGTATTTTCCAAGTGGCTACCCAAATCTCGAGCGCCATTCATTGAAAAGTCCATCTTTTCATTGATTTGATATTAACCCCCTTCATCATCGATTAAATTCCCAGGTATATTGAAATCTATTTCTGGAATTTCTGTTTTTGTTCTGTATTAATCGTTAAATTAATCTATCAATTTAGGGAGGATGGATTACCTTTGTGATGTGGCATCGTTCTATGCAAAAAACTATGTCTTCCTATTTTTGAGTCATCTTTTTAGGAGGTAATTGATATACGTGCAAATTTGGTTTTCATGAACTTTGTTGGTGGTTTTAATTTAATCCTGGAGCTTTATGTCTCCCAAGTATAAGAAATCAAGTTCCATTTGTTTTTTTCTTAATTGTTTTAGTGTTTGTAGCAACATTAATGTGTATATAGTAAATGATTTACAACAGGGTTTCTTTTTGGATATAATTTTAATGCCTTTGGAGAACAGGTTTACTTTTACTTTTTTATCATGATGACCATAGAAATGAAAAGTTGTGCTCAGGAATTATTCTCTTGCTTTTTTGGTCATCCCTGTCTTGGGGCTTGAGTATGAGTACTCACTTCATTGTTAATAATTTATTTGAATTAAGTTGTTTCTTTATTACCTAGACATTAAAATTGCATTTGTTTTACCGGTCTTGTATGAGCTTCTTTTCATGAGCCTATTTTTAAAATATTTTATGAAAATTGCTAAATAGTGAAGTTGAAGTAATTTTACAGAGAACATTCATAGAGCCACCAGTTAGAGGCTAGCTAACGTTTTACTGAGATTTGTTTCATTGTGTGTATATTCCTCGGACCATCTCTCTCTCCATGTTTTTGAGCCTATTTTATTTATTTTTTTATTTACTTTTACTTTTATTTTTTTTTCCCAAATACTTTTATTTTTTCAGTGTTACAAGATTCATTGTTTGAGCCTATTTTAAAATGAGGTAAATAATTAAAATTAAGAAACTGTTGGGTATCTGGAAGAATATTTAAAATTAAGAAACTGTTGAGTATCTAGTTATAGGAAGTAGCCTAGTTGTCACAGTGCATATGCTAAGGAAGAATTAAATTTGGTATTTGACCATCTTCTCTGGCTTATTGTTCTGCCATGTAGCCTACCTCCCAAAAGAGTATAAAAATTCTATTTTTTGAAAAGATTTTTATTTATTTATTTGACAGAGGGAGAGAGATCACAAGTAGGCAGAGAGAGAGGGGGAAGCAGGCTCCCTGCTGAGCAGAGAGCCCGATGCAGGGTTCGATCCCAGGGCCCTGAGATCATGACCTGAGCTGGAGGCAGAGGCTTTAATCCACTGAGCCACCCACCGTGCCCTAAAATTCTATTTCTTAGAAAAATTTCTATTTCTTATCAGCAAGTCTTTTTAGGCCAGTTACTTAGTATGGGAATTGCTAGGTGATTTCCATGTCTTTGTGTTTATAATTTTGATTTCATCATCAAAAGCATGTATATTAGCACTTTATGTTCTAGATCTGCTTCAAGTTCTGTTTATTGTTAAAATTTGGGGGTAACTGGTAATGGAGATTATACTTCTCACATGTTCTGGGTGTCCTGGTTAAGAGAGGTATCTCATGTTAGCTGCATTGGTTACCTAAGAGGAGGATCTTGAAATGTCTTAAAATTCTTGAGAATCTTGCCCTTATAACAATTGAATATTTCAGATTTGTTAATGGGATAATGGACAGATTGAAAGAAAATTTTGTTCTAAATCTATTTTCTTGGAAATAAGTTCTAATTTTTAACCTTTCCTAGGAATTGCTTTTTAAAAAATAAAACCACAGATGTTAGAAGACCTATAATAGTTTAATCAGGTAGTGTGCAGTTTCTCCCAGTGAGAACATCTTGCAGAACTACAGTCCAGTGTCACAACCTGGATATTGACATTGGCACAATCAAGATAAGAACAGATTCATTGCTCCAGGGATCCCTCATGTTTCCTTTTTATAGCCACTTTCCTTTCTTCTTCTGGCTAGCCTCTCATTAACCCCTAAAATCCACTGATCTGTTCCCCCCATCTATAATTTGTCATTTCAAGAATGTTTTATAAATGAACTCATACAGTTCTTTTAGGATTGGCTTCTTCACTTGCATGGCTCTCTGGGGATTCATCCAAATTATTGAGTACATCAAGTTTGTTCCATTGGGTGGCTGACTATTGTTCTGTAGTAGGGATGTACCACAGTAAGTTTAATTATCCTTCCAGTCAAGGTCGTTTGGGTTGTTTCCAGTTTTTGGCTATTACAAGTAAAGCTGGTTAAACGTTCATATATGAGATGGGGGGAGGAGGGAAGTAACTTGCATTATCACATTTTTTATTTTCCTTAAAATGATCTTACTTGTCAAAAGCTCTTTAAACTTTTATAGTAAATTATGCACTTTTTGAAAATTCATTGAGTTGTATACTTTTGTGTCCTTTTCTATAAGTATGTTATAGTTCAGTTAAATGTTCACCTAAATAATATATTTTTTTCTTTTGGTGTTTACTTAGGTTGGATTCAGATGCCGAGGACATAGTACTTCCTCAGAAAGAAGACAGAATTTGCAAAAGAGACAAGATAATAAGCAGTTAAACACCAATCAGTCTCACAGAGGAGACTCAAATTCTGAGTCGTTATATTTTGAGGTATTTTTTCAGGCTTTATTTGTAAACCATTATAGCAAATGTTTCCACTAAGAAATTAATTTTCTTACATTCTGATAAGTACTTTTTATGACTCTGCTATTAAATCATAAATTATTTAGAAGTATTGATTCATTTTTGTCCAGGGTATGTATAGTTAGTGTAATATTAACTTGTTAACTTGTAAATTCATTAATATCTATTTTTATAACTTTCGTCATGAATATTCATTATGAGGTAACGTGTAGAGGTAGAACTTGATTTTATGTGGGTTTCTCCTAGTATGAAACTTTCTCCCTAATTTGTATTATTATTGTTTAGTCTCTTTGTCAGGTATTTTAGATTTGAATGGTTCGGTCTAGGTAATTTGTGCTGCTAGTCAGAATCCTGGAGAAGAAAAAAAGCTATTTTATTTTCTCTAATAGGCAGAAAGCTTGTATTCTGCTTGGACTATTTTTATTGTTTATTCATCTAACTCACTCTTATTGGAGGCCTGTTATATGTGTAAAATAAGGTGCTGTGAATGATACATTAAGTGAGTAAACACAGTAGCCTTAGGAAGCTTGCTGTATAGTAATGTAGATGCTTACACACCTAGTACTTGCTTAGGTGTGCTTGGGGTTGAAAGGAGGGACAAGTCCCTTTGGGTCTGGAGTAGGGTGGAGACAAGCTTTGGAATAGACTTTAAAGAATGAGTAGAATCTGGTTGTGTCAGGATAGTGAATAACATCCCAGGTAACTCATTTGAATAACTCATTTTTGTTGGATCATAGTTTCTATAAAATGGATCAATAGATGGAAATTAAACTGGAAAATGTGCTTGAGGCCAGAGACTAGAAATGAATATGTTAGATAAGCTTAGTAATTGACCTAAAGGACTTAAGAGTGCATCTCTATTCAGTTATCAAGAACATGGGGGCAGATTTATTATTTGCACTTAACCATATAATTGGTTCAGATATTAGATATTAGATATAATTTTCACTGTAAAGGAGGATATTGGTTAAGAAATTACTTTGAATAGGATTTTCTTTTAAATTTTTAACTTTTAACCTTATTGACAGGTATGTGTAGTATCGCAGGACAGGGAATATATTTATGAAATTCATACTAAGCCATCTGTTGAAAATATTTTCCCAATTATCTGAAATATGATAAAAACCCTTTTATATTTCTTTTCAATTATGTATCCATTTAAAAAATGGAATTAATGAATTAAAATGGAATAGTAGACACAGAAATCCAAAGAATGGACATGTACAGATATGCCCCCATTGACAAATAATGAAATTAACTATATTGTAATGTGAGAAATGAGATTTCCTTTTTAAGACTGACTTTAGTTTAATATTAGAATTTAAAAAATTACTTACCCATTTTTCATTACTCTTAAGCATTATAAAACGTTTTTCTTAAAGAGTTTATTGATTTGAACTGTTTTTACTTAAAATGTGAAATTATTTCAGGATGAAGATGGATTTCAAGAACTAAATGAGAATGGAAATGCTAAAGATGAGACTATTCAACAGAAACTTTCTTCAAAAGTAGTAAGTGACTCTTTTTAAAAAGATAAGCAAAATATCTGAGCCATCCTTTGAACTATGGCTGTGTTGAAAAGAAGTATTACAGGTTAGCATAAAGACATGTGGGGCATCATGGTAGAGAAGAAAACCATGTGTTTGGTACTTAATATTTATTTTCAACATAGCCAGAACAAAGATACTTCCCTGTAAAATCCGTAGTTCTGTTATAGACAAGAAAACACCATTAATTAAATCAGATCGTATAGCATACAGTCCATTTCCTCTGTTGCTGCAAAACTCTACTTGGGAGTTATTTTATTTTCAGGCCAAGATCCGGACAAGCGTCACCAATTGCATTAAGCTGTTTGTCTCTATTATTTCCCAGTCTGAAAGGATCCCACCATCTCACTCTGTTCTTTATGACATTGAATCCTCAGATTCCAGTCCAGATATACTATAGAACATCCCACATTCTGGATTGTCTTTCCTTATGGTTAGACCTTTGTTAAATCACTAACAAATGTTTTTGTCTGATTATCCTAGTTGGATGATTTACCTGAAAACTCACCAATCAATATAGTTCAGACTCCAATTCCCATTACAACCTCAGTTCCTAAACGTGCAAAAAGTCAGAAGAAGAAAGCTTTAGCAGCAGCCCTTGCCACAGCTCAAGAATATTCAGAAATAAGTATGGAGCAGAAAAAACTACAGGTATCTTTTCATTTTTGTGAACAGATGTAATTGGTAGATTGGGCGGGGGGATGCACAGAAGGAGTGACAATCATCATAAATTGCCACATTGAAATACCATCACAAAAAATAAATGTTCCATTTACCTTGCAGGAAGCTTTATCAAAGGCAGCTGGAAAAAAAAATAAAACCCCTGTGCAGCTAGATTTGGGGGATATGTTAGCAGCTCTGGAAAAACAACAACAAGCGATGAAAGCACGGCAGATTACTAATACCAGACCTCTGGCATATACAGGTGATCTCACTATCTGAGCAATTTGCTGTTTGGTTTTGGTAATATTTTTTGAATATTGTTAATATTAATTGCATCTATCTAGAAAATCCAGAGTCTACCCACCAGCTCCTCTCCTGTTACCCTCGTAGCTTGCATCCTCATACTACACTGTAGTAACCCATTATTACCTACTGCAGGCTATCTTAAAGGAGTGATCTTTTAAAAATATAAACAGGGTTATATCACTGCACTGCTCAGAACCCTCTTGTAGCTCTTGATCTCACTTGGAGTAAAGCCAGAGTCCTAAGGCCAGATCTTAGTTGATCCTATCACCTTTTTGCCGTCATCACCATTCTTTCTGACACACACTGCTGTAGCCAGTCAGCTCCCCTAGCTGTTCCACAGACACACCCAAGTGCTCCTAGCCTCAGTATCTTTGTGCTTGGTGTGTCTTTTCCCTGAAACTCTTTCTTATATACCAGTATGGTTTGTTTCTCACATCCTGTAGGTCCCTGTTCATATGTCACTTGGTGTACGTTATGAAGCAGCTAATGTTTTTCTTCTTCAGAGGTTGAAATAAGAATCACAATTAATTTGATTTTATAACTTTTAAATTGGATACTGGGAACCAGGAGTTTTGATCAAGGGGTGTATGTGCACGTGCATGTATGCATATGTGTGTGTGAGAGAGAATGACTGATGGGGCTTTCTACTGAAATGGCAATGTATATTTTAGTAGACCTTGTCAAATTATAGTTCAGCAGCTCTTATGTGCTCCCTCATTTCTTTGCATAACCTTTGTTGTAGAAGGAGAGGAATAAAATAAAGGAAAGGGAGAGACACCAGTAAAAAGCCCAATGCTAAGAGCCAGAATTGGAATATTCTCTTTCTTCTGTTGTGTGTAAAGGGTCTGTTGTTTTTAGACAAAAAGATAATTGGCAGTGTATAACTTTAATTCTGTCTGCAAAATGTTTAAATCTATAGCTAATTACCTGTCCAGTATAAACCTTAGCTTTATTATTAGTAAAAATAATATTGAATGCGTACTAAGCTTTTGAGTTGAATGTTGTTGAGTTGGGGAGAATGGCAGTTATATCTCATTAAAGAGTAAAGGACTATAGCAGTGGAACTGAGAGTTAGCATTGTTCTGAAGGCACTACGGCCTCATGGCAACAAGCAGGGCCTTCGGAGTTGAGCTGCCTGGCTTTAAATCCTGTTGTTCCATGTTTTTCCTTGGCAAGTTATTTAACTTTGCTGTGCTTCAATTTCCTGACAATAAGGTGGAGGTAATGATAGTACCTGCTACAGGGTTGTTTTGAAGAGTCAATGAGATGATGCATGTAAAGTGGTTAGAAGAGCATCTGGGTTATAGTCACTCAATAAATGTGACCTGATTACCATGGAGAAGAGATTGGTAACCTGTGATACTTCAAATAGCTTCATTGTTATAACTTTGATTCGTTGACCACATGTTGACCATTGGCCATTTTGACCACATGTTGATATCTACAACTGTAGATTCATGTTACAGGGGTAACATCTACATGGAAAGCATGGTGTCAAGGACTGTGGAATTATAGATTAAGGTGTTCCCTTGTTTAAAGGTTTATAATCTAATTGAGGAGAAAGACATACATGAATAACTAATAAAGAACAGTGCCTTAGGAAAAATACCATCCAAAATTTTATGAACTTGCAGAAGAGAAGAGTTACTTGTGTCAACAGGGAGAAATGGGGAAGACGTTACAAATGCCTTCATGTATGATAACATTTGGACTGGGCTTTGAAGGGAGAGGATTTTTACCAGATGGAAATGAGATTAACCTCTAACCTGCCACCAGTGTTTAAGTTGGAAGGCATTGATCACAAAGAAATTGACTTTCTTGGGAAGTCCAAGAAAAGAATGAGACTATTGTAGATATATGAAAGGATTGTGGGGAGATTTGGTGGTAGTTTTGTTTTTTTTTTTAAACTGATGGAATGTGGAAACAGGTCAAAGATGACTCCATGACTCCAAACTCTCCTAGTTAGAGGATTATGGTGATTATGATGATATCAAACAAGGATCATAAAAGAATTTTGTTGGGAAGAACAGACTCCAGCCCTGTTGTATTCGAAATGCTAGTTAGGGAGATTCTGGTCATTCCTACTTGGCATGCAGTTATGTATGTTAGAAGTTAGTGAGGTTTTGTTTTATTTTAAGATTTTTTTTCTTAAATTTATTCATTTGAGACAGAGAGTGCATGAGCAGAGGAGAGAGGAAGAGGGAGAGGGAGAAGCAGACTCCCCACTGAGGAAGGAGCCCAACATGGGGCTCAATCCCAGGACCCTGGGATCATGACCTGAGCCGAAGGCAGATGCTCAACCAACTGAGCCACCCAGAGACCGCAAAGTCCATGGATTTTAAATAGAGATGGATGTGTAGCTGTGGAAATGCATACGGTTGTTGGAAGAAAGAAGTTAGGAAGATTATATTCAGGGATAAAGCCTTGTGGAATGCTCAGACTTAAAAGAAGAAGAACCAAAAAAATAGGTTTGAGAAAGAGTGAGAAAAATAGGAGAGTATAATGTTACACAAGGCTAGAACAAAATTTTGAGGAAGAAGATGTGGTCTTTTATATCAAATGCTGAAAAAAACTAGAATAGAGAAGAAGAACCAAAAAAATAGGTTTGAGAAAGAGTGAGAAAAATAGGAGAGTATAATGTTACACAAGGCTAGGACAAAATTTTGAGGAAGAAGATGTAGTCTTTCATATCAAATGCTGAAAAAGAATAGAGAATTAGATTCAGTGATTACAAGCTTGTATGTGATCTTAACAATCGTAGTTGTGAGCTTGTGGGTAGGGCAGAGGCCAGATTGTAAGGACCTGGGAAGTGATAATGAGAAAGCAGACTATTTCAGCACCTCTGGAGAAGATGGTGGGGTAGAAGGATCCCAGGCTTATCTTATTGCTTGGATACAACTAGATAGTATTCATATCAATATAAATAACTGATAAGGCAGACTATTGAGATGTTAAGTAAGGAAGGAAAGCGGAGTGATAGTACCTTAGCTTGAGGGGAAACCACTCAAGGGAAGATTTTGTTGGGTCATCTGTTTTTTTTTTGAGTTTTTTGTTTTTCTTCTATGTGCTGGACATTTTAGCTTCTTATTGGGAGTTAGGGAAAAGAATTGGGTCAAGGAGGACCTTGAAAGATGCAAGGGGAAAGGGACAGAGCAAAATCCTTGAGGAATTAATCCCGAGGTGGGATAAGCCTTGAAGAGGAATTAGGACGCCTACTGCCTCCTCTCAGGTAGCTTATGCGTTTATATGGATAGCAGCTCTCAGGGAGGTAGCAGGAAAGCTTTTTTGCTACTAGAGTGGGAGGATTGAGTTTAGTCTTTGGACCCATTAAAGGATTGGGGTAGCCACTAGAAGGTGGAGGGTATTAATCAGGTATAAAAGAACTGCTAAGGTATAAAAGAAGTACTAAGAATACAGCCAAAGAGGAAAATCATTCTTCACTGGCAGGCTCAAGTGAGGAGAGGAGTGACAGACTATGTGTTTTATATAAGGGTGATTCTTATGAAAGATTCAGTAGAAATAAGGAGAGGTGCAAAATTTTGAAATTGCAGAGGTAGAGTGGTACTGCTTAGAGACCAGTTTTAGGGAATTGCATGCTTGACAGTTGCTGTGGTGGAGTAGAACTAATAATTTATTTGTCCCTGCTTTGGATTGCTAAACTAGTTAGTTGCCTTGGCTTTGTCATCTTTATCTTACGGAGGCTAAATGGATGCATAAAAGCTGTACCTGAGAGACACTGCATGGCCCTGTACTACTCCTACTATTACGGTGTCTGTTTTTTCCACAAGAAGAGGATTTTCTTATAGATTTATCATTAGAAATTTTCATAATATGTGGTGTTGGTCATAATCGTAAAACTAATGTTCTTGTTTGTTTTTAGTGGTTACTGCAGCTTCTTTTCACACTAAAGACTCTACTAACAGAAAACCTTTAACCAAAAGTCAGCCCTGTTTGACATCCTTTAATTCTTTGGACATTACTTCCTCTAAAGCAAAGAAAGGAAAAGAGAAGGAAATTGCAAAACTAAAACGGCCCACAGCACTTAAAAAGGTAAACCAAAATCTGGGGATGCTTATCCTACAAGATAAATAAGGATTTAAATCTGTTTTGCAAAAGTAGTTTGTGGCGTTTTTAGTCAACAGATTATTATGAGATAGTCATAAGCATACATCTTTATGATGACTAGTTAATTGGGGGTTGGGGATATCATCAGCGTCACGATTATCTTTCTGTATTGAACCAAGGCCCTGGAGGATGAATTCTTTCTGTAAGATTAAAAAAAAAGAAGTTAAAACATTTAGCATCCAAAACATTGGACCGTAGGAATCCGAAGTGCTGTATTCTGGTACTAAATTATATAGTTTCAGGCAAACCTTTCTTACCATTATCTTCTTCATCTGTAAGTCAACATAATATCTGCTCTATTTAATTCAGTATTAGGAGCAGAATGAGATAATCCATGCCAAATAATTGAAAACTACAAAGTGTAAATCTGTCCTATGACCTGGTTTCCACACTTTTTATTTTATCATTTTTGTGGAAACTCTAGTTTGTCAATCAGGATTTAAAGAGGGAAACAGATATGGTTTGATAGCTATAGCATTATACAGCTTAATTGCCTTCCTTTATTTTGGATATACTACTTCTTTCAACTACAGTGTCTAAAATTAACATTTACTTTTTTACCAGTCAGTTTCTTTATAGCTAACTAAACATGTAGCCACCCAAACTCATGTCCATTTGTAAATGACCTTTATCTGTGTAGTAGTGAACGTTTTCAGCATTCAGTACATAAAGAGTGATTAGTAATTAAAGACTGGTAATGACTTTTAGGTTATTTTGAAAGAAAGAGAGGAAAAGAAGGGCCGTTTAACTGTGGACCACAACCTTTTGGGATCTGAGGAACCAATAGAAATGCACTTAGATTTTATTGATGATTTGCCACAGGAGACTGTTTCTCAGGAAGGTAAGATCACCCCTTTCTCTCTTAGAATGGTCCAGAGTATTTTAATTGATAAGCCATCACTAGTTATTATCCTAATTGCAGGATATGCTCCATATTTATCTATATTTCTTTATTTTCGAGAGTGGTTTCTTTTGAAGATGCTTTTGTAGGAAGATATTTAAAAGGGGGAGGGGCAGGTGTTATGTAGTCTGTGACATTTTTAAGGCTTAAGGCCTGGATTTGTTGTAAGTACTAATAATTATGGTCTCATCAGTGCATTCTCTGTAACTTATAGTTCTTTTCATTTTGTTTTCTTTTGCATTTAGAACATTACTGGCTATTTTCTTCATAGGACTATTTTTTATTGGATTGTTTTTGTTGATTTTCTTTCTCGCTTTCATGAATTAATACATATACCATAGTGAATGAGTAGAGAATTACAAAGCCTCTTGTAGTGCAGAATTCAGTTGGTCAGTAAGCTTCATTCGCATACGGTAGCCATCACATAAGATTTTAGGTAGGACCTCAGCAAAACTGCACATTCCTTCTGATATTTTAACTACTATGGAAGAGGGATTTTAAGAGATACGTGGCTAGGTCCCTTTTTCTGCTGATATATGTGTATTTCTTTCGGCAACACATTTAAATCTGTTTTACATGTATTTACTGGCAATGTTCCATTGTGTTTATTAGTAAAGAGTTTGCTTCTAAAGATTGTTCAGCTAGAACATATTTGGTTAGGATTCCCCTTTACTCTCAATTAAATATCCTTTCCTTTGTATTTAGGTTTATCCATTCATTCAAAAATGGGTTCATTCAGGTGGTTAGTGAATGCCTGTCTTGTGTACTTTAGTAACTGGGTTGGGGGTCAGAAGGTCAAGAAATGTAATAAAGAGCAGATTGGGAAAAAAAGAGTGGATTGGAGATGAGAAGATACATGTGTAACTTTGCTAATTAGTGGACTGGAATACAAGTAATAACTCATTTCCTAAGTTTTGCTGTTTAGGAAAGAAGCAGCGAATGAAGGAAGCAGTCAAGTCAAAAGATGCTATCTAAAATATGGGGCTGCCTGTGCCCAGAAGCAAAGACCGAATGAGAGAGAAACTGGGGGTGGTGTCTGAAGAAATCAGGAGGGGTGTGGAGAGAATGAGTGAGGTAGAATTCCTCATTGCCAGTAGCAATGGGAATTTTTAGACAGTTAAGTGAAAAAATAGAGATTAAAGAGATGGGTAATATGATCTGGAAAGGGGTTCAGAAATTATTACCTTTGTTCTTCAATTTAAATCCTCTAGAATACGTGTTTTACATCACTTGGCTTTCTCACATCTCTTGTGCAGAGACTTACAGACTGTGCTTGTTTTTTAAGAGTATGTTTTAAGAGATAATAGACTTCATTTTTGTAGAATATGAGAGATGTTTGTGATATAAACAATACCCAACTTGTTAGCTTCTGGAGAATTTGGAAGTTATACAAAAGACAACTGCTATCCTAAGTAATGTTGATCAATGTATAGTTTTTCAGCATTTGAAGTTTCTAAATTTTTTCCCCTCACCCCACATCTCCACAGATACAGGACTGAGCATGCCCAGTGATACTTCGCTTTCTCCAGCAAGTCAGAACTCTCCGTACTGTATGACACCCGTGTCACAAGGCTCTCCAGCTAGTTCTGGGATAGGCAGTCCGATGGCATCCTCAACAATCACGAAAATCCACAGCAAAAGATTTAGAGAGTAAGTTTTAGTCTCATTATTGAGGTTGAATAGATTATCAACTGTCTTGATTATAGCTCTGAATGTAGTATTGTCATTACATGGTGGGTTGAGCATACAAAACTTCAAAGATACTTAAGTTTTTTCAAATTTTTTTTAATAGCTAGTTTTATTTAAGGTTTTTGGCTTCTGTCAGCTATCAGTGTTCATGTGAAAATGCTTTGCCAGTAAATATATTCTTTTTATATCAGGTAATATTTATAAATAAACCTGGAAATCTCACCTTACATCTTAACATGCACACTGCCTTAATATGGGGTTTTTTTCTCTTCAAATGCTTTTGCTTTTTTGTTTATATTTTTGGCCTTTCAGAAAAAAAAACCTCTCTCTAACCAATTAAAAACAAGTTTCTAAGACCCTGTTACATGCAGTGAACCTATTACATAAAGCTTTTTGTTTTTAAGCACGTTTCTAAGTTTTAAAATGCCTATCAGTGAATAATATTAAGCTAATGGTTATTGCTATGAAGGATTTTAGGATTTAACATTTGTGCAGATGTTATATTTAAAAACGATGTATGAAAGAATCCTGGGGTAAAAGTAAAATCGGTATGAATCCAACCATATTGGTTTGTTCTGTTCCTTTTTTTTTAATGAAGTGTAGTGGTACACAGTACTATATTAGTTTTAGGTATACTACATAGTGATTTGACATTCATATACATTATGAAATGATCATCACTATGTTTTAGTTTCTGTCTGTCACCATATACAGTTATTAAAATATTTTTGACTTCTTTATTTTATAACTGGAAGTTTGTGCCTCTTAATCCCCTTTATCTATTTCACCTGTAACCTCACTCCCTTCCTATCTGGCAACCGTCATTTTGTTCTATTTTTGAGTCTGTTTCTGTTTTGTTCATTTATTTTGTTTTTTAGATTCCGTGTATAAGTGAAATCATATGATACTTGTTTTTCTCTGATTTATTTCCCTTAGCATAATACCCTCTGGGTCCATCCATTTTGTTGCAAATGTCAAACTTTGATTCTTTTTTATGGCTGAGTTATATGCCACACACAGTATATTCCACACATAGCAACACCCCCACCTTCTTTATTTATTCATTTATCTGTGGACATTTAGGTTGCTTCCATATCTTGGTTTATCATAAACAATGCTACAGTGGACAGAGTGGTGCATATATCTTTTTTTTTTTTTGCATATATCTTTTTGAATTCATGTTTTTGTTTTCTTCAGGTAAATACCAGGAAATGGAATCGCTAGATTGTATGGAAGTTCTATTTTCAATTTTTGAGGAACCTCTGTAGTGTTTTCTGTAACGGCTACACCAGTTTACATTCCCACGAGTAGTAGTACATGAGGATTCCCTTTTCTCCATGTCCTTGCCAACACTTACTTCTTGTCTTTTTGATTCTAGCAATTCTGACAGGTGTGAGGTGATAGCTCATTTGTATCTCATGGTTTTGATTTGTATTTCCCTGAAGATTAGCAATGTTGAACATCTTTTCATGTGTCTGTTGGCCTTCTGTAGGTCTTTTTTGGAATGTCTGTTCAGTACTTTGCCTGTTTTCTAGTCAGATTATTGGGTTTTTTGGTGTTGAGTTGTAGGAGCCCTTATATGTATTCTGGTATTCTGGGTATTAACCTCTCATTTTGTATTGTTTTGGTTTTTTTGGATATTAACCTCTTATCTGACATGTCATTTGCAAATATCTTCTCCCATTCAGTATGTTGTCTTTTTGTCTTATTGATGGTTTTCTTTTCTTTTCTTTTCTTTTTTTAAGATTTTATTTACTTATTTGACACAGAGAGAGAGAGATCACAAGCAGGCAGAGAGGCAGGCAGAAGGAGAGGGGGAAGCAGGCTCCCTGTGGAGCAGAGAACCCGATGCGGGGCATGATCCCAGGACCCTGAGATCATGGCCTGAGCCGAAGGCAGAGGCTTTAACCCACTGAGCCACCCAGGCGCTCCTTATTGATGGTTTTCTTTGTTGTACAAAAGCTTTTTAGTTTGATGAAGTTTCATCAAAAAATTTTTTCCTGTTGCTCATTTTTGCTTTTGTTGCTCTTGCTTGAGGGGACAGATCCAGAAAAGATGTTGCTAAGATCCATGTCCAGGAATTTATTAATGATGTCTTCCTGTAGGAGTTTCATGGTTTCAGGTCTTACATTTAGGTCTTTAATCCATTTTGAGATTATTTTTGTATATGGTGTAAGAAAACAGTTCTTTTGCATTTCTTCTTGCATGTTTCATTCTTTTGCATGTAGCTGTCAGTTTACTCAGCACCATTTATTGAAGAAACAGTCTTTTTCCCATTATATATTCTTGGATTTTTTTTTTTTAAAGATTTTATTTATTTATTTAAAAGAGAGAGAGAACACAAGCAGGCAGAGAGGCAGGCAGAGGCAGAGAGAGGAGCAGGCTCCCTGCGGAGCAAGGAGCCGGATGCGGGACTCGATCCCAAGACGCCGGGATCATGACCTGAGCCAAAGGCAGCTGCTCAACCAACTAAGCCACCCAGGCGTCCCGGATTTTTTTGTCTTAGATTGACTGACCATTAAGTGTGGGTTTATCTCTGGACTCTTCATTCTGTTCTGTTGTTCTCTGTTTTTGTGCCAGTACCACACTTTTTTGATTACTTTAGCTATGCAGAATAGTTTTATTTTTTTTTTAATTTTTTTTTTAAAGATTTTATTTATTTGAGAGACAGAGAAAGTGAGAGAGAGCATGAGAGGAGAGAAGGTTAGAGGAAGAAGCAGACTCCCCGTGGAGCTGGGAGCCCGATGTGGGACTTGATTCCAGAACTCAAGGATCATGACCTGAGCCAAAGGCAGTTGCTCAACCAACTGAGCCACCCAGGCGCCCCTGCAGAATAGTTTTAAATCGGGGCATGTACCTCCTGCATTGTTCTTTCTCAAGATTGCTTTGGCTATTTGGGTCTTTTGTGATTCCCTACAAATTTTAGGATTCTTTGTTCTGGTCCTATGGAAAATGCTATTTTGATAGGGATTGCATTAAATCTGTAAATTCCTATGTATGGTGTGGACATTTAATATTAATTCTGCCAGTCCATGAGCACAGTATATCTTTCAATTAATGTCATCTTCAGTTTCTTTCATCAATGTCTTAGTTTTCAGAGTACAGTTTTTACACCTCTGTGGTTAAGTTTATTCCTAGGTAGTCCTAGATATTTTATTCTTTTTGATGCAGTTGTAAGTGGGATTGTTTTCTTAATTTCTCTTTTTGCTGGTTTGTTACTGTATAGAGGTGCAACAGATTTTTGTGTATTAATTTTGTATCCTGTAGCTTTATTGAATTAATTTATTAGTTCTCATTGTTTTCTTAGTATTTTGTACACATGGTATCATTTCATCTGCAAATAGTGACAGTTTCACTTCTTCTTTATCAACTTGGATGCCTTTTATTTCTTTTTCTTCTCTGATTGCTGTGGTTAAGATTTCTGGTACTATGCTGTATAAAAGTGGCAAGGCTGAACATCTTTGTCTTGTTCCCGATTTCAGAGGGAAAACTTTTGTCTTTTCACTGTTGAGTATGGTATTAACTGTGGGTTTGTCAAATATGGCCTTTATTATGTTGAGGTATGTTCCCTGTGTGCCTACTTTGTTGAGAATTTTTATGATAAATGTATGTTGAATTTTGTCAAATGTTTTTTCTGCATCAGTTGAGAAGATCATATGATTTTTATCCTTCATTTTGTTAATGTGTATGACGATTGATTTGTGGATATTGAATTATCTCTGCATCCCTGGAATAATTGCCATTTTGATCATGGTGTGTGATTCTTTTAGCATATTATTGAATTTGGTTTGCTAATATTTTGTTCAGTATTTTTGCATCTATGCTTATTAGGGATATTGGCCTATAACTTTCTTTTTTTTTTGGTAGTATCTGTCTGGCTTTTGTATCAGGGTCTCATAAAATGAATTTGGAAGTGTTCCTTACTCTTATTTTTTAGAATAGTTTGAGAAGAATAGGTATTAACTCTTCTTTAAATGTGTATAGAGGGGCACCTGGGTGGCTCAGTTGGTTAAGCGTGTGCCTCCTGCTCAGGTCATGTTGGTTCAGGGATTGACTACTGCATTGGGCTCCCTGCTCAGCGGCAGTCTGCTTCTCCCTCTGCCTCTCGTGCCCAGCTTGAGCTGTCTCTCTTGCTCACTCTCTCTCTTTCTCAAATTAATAAAATCTTTAAAAAGAAATGAAAAAAAATGTGTGATAGAATTCATCTGTGAAGCTGTCTGGTTCTGGACGTTTGTTGGGATTTTTTGGATTATTGGTTCTATTTTATTACTAGTAAACAGTGCTTAGACTTTCTATTTCTTAATGATTCAGTTTTGGAAGACTGTGTGTTTCTAAGAATTTAACCATTTCGTCTCAGTTGTCCAGTTTATGGATGTCTAATTTTTCATAGTAGTCTTTTATGGTTCCTTGTATTTCTGTGGTGTCAGTTGTAATTTCTCTCTCATTTCTGATTTTATTTGGGCCCCCTTTTTTTTGATGAGTCCAACTTAAAGGTTTATCATTATTGCCCTTTTTTTAAAATCTATTTTTTTAATTGAAGTATAGTTGACACATAATATTATATTAGTTTCAGATGTGTAACGAGTCTGTATGTTATGTTTACCACAAGTATAGCTATCATCTGTCACCATACAGTGCTATTACAATACCATTGACTATATTTCCTATGTTGTACCTTTTATTCCCATGACTTATTCATTCCAATACTAAAAGCAGGTATCTTCCCTCCTCTTCACCCATCTTGCCCATCTTCCCATCCTTTAACCCTTGGTATCTATCCGTTCATTCTCAGTATTTTATTTGTTCACTTGTTTTTTGGATTCCACATGTAAGTGAAATTATATGGTAGTTTTTTCTCTGTCTGACTTATTTAGCGTAGTACTATCTAGGTCCGTATAAACATTATTTATCTTCTCAGAGTATGGTTCTTGATTTCATTGATCTTTTCTGTTGTTTCTTTTTCAGTTTTTATTTCGTTTAGTTCCTCTTTGATATTTATTTATTTACTTCTGCTCACTTTGGGCCTTGTTCTTTTTTTATATGTAAAGTTAGATTGTTTATTGGAGATTTTTCTTGTTTCTTAAAGTAGGCCTGTATCACTATAAACTTCTATTTATAGAGCAGAACTGTTCTGTCCCATAGGTTTTGGAAGTTCTGTTTTCATTTTCATTTGTCTCAAGGTATTTTTTAATTTCTTCTTTGATTTCTTTGACCCATTGGTGGTTTATTTGCATTTGTTTGGCCTCCTCATGTTTGTGTTTTTTTCCAGTTTTTTTTTCCCCCTTGTAATTGAGTTCTAGTTTCATCCCATTGTAGTTAAAAAGATGCTTGATATGATTTCAGTCTTCTTAAATTGAGGCTTGTTTTGTGGCCTAACATGTGATCCACTCTGGAGAAGTTTCCATGTACACTTGAAAGGAATGTGTTTTCTGTTTTGCATGGAGTGTTCTTTATATTTGTATTATGTCTATCTGGTCTAATCTGTTGTTTCAGGCCACTGTTTGCTTAACGATTTTCTCTTTGGATGATCTCTCTATTGATGGAGGTGGGGTGTTATGTTACTATCAGTTTTTACCTTTGTGTCTATAAATATTTGCTTCACATACTTAGGTGCTCCTATGTTGGTTACATAGGTATTTACAATTGTTACATCTTCTTGTTAGATTGATCCCTTTGTCATTATTATTGTTATTATTTTTTTTTTTTAATTTTTAAATATTTTATTTATTTATTTGTCAGAGAGAGAGAGAGAGAGCACAAACAGGCAGAGTGGCAGGCAGAGGCAGAGAGGGAGAAGCAGGCTCCCTGCCGAGCAAGGAGCCCGATGTGGGACTCGATCCCAGGACCCCGGGATTACGACCTGAGCCGAAGGCAGCTGCTTAACCAACTAAGCCACCCAGGCGTCCTTTGTCATTATTTAATGTCCTTCTTTGTCTCTTGTACAGTCTTTGCTTTAAAGTCCATTTTGCCTGATGTGACTTCCTACCTCAGCCTTCTTTTCATTTCTGTGTGCATGGACTTCTTTCATCTCTTCACTTCCAGTCTCTATGTGTCTTAGGTCTGAACTTAGTCTTTTTTTTTTCCCCCTTAGAGATAGAGAACGAGAGTGCATGAAGCAGCAGGTATGTGGTGGGGAGGAAAAGCAGAGGGAGAGAGAGAATCTTAAACAAACTGCATGCCCAGCACAGACCTGACACAGGGCTTGATCTCATGACCCTGAGATCATGACCTTCCTCAGTTGAAGTCAAGAGTCGAATGCTTAACGGACGGAGCCACCTAAGTTGAGTCTCTGATAAGCAGCATATTGATGGCTCTTGATTTTTTTATCCATTCAGCCACCCTGAGTTTTTGATTATAGTATTTCTTCCATTTATACTTAAATTATTGGTAGGTATGTAGTTATTGCCATTTTTTTTGTTTTCTGTTTTTGTAGTTCTTTGTTTTGTTTTCCTTGCTCTCTTCCTTTGGGATTTGATGACTTTCTTTTGTGTTATGTTTGGATTCCTTTCTGTTTATTTCCTTTGTATCTATTATAGGTTTTTGGTTTGTTTATCATGAATTTCACATGTAATATCCTATCTATCTAAGTTTATTTAAGTTGATGATTTCTTAAGTTCAAACACATTCCAAAAGCATTACATTCCCCCCACCCTTGAGTGTTTTATGTTTTGACATGCTGCTTTACATATTTATATTCCTTAACAAAATATTGTAGACATCATTGATTTTACTAATTTAGTATTTTTGTTTATAACCTTCATACTAACTTTATAAGTGATTGATCTATACTACCTTTGCAATATGTTTGCTTTTACCAGTGAGATTTTTTTTCTTTTATAATTTTCTTTTAGTTGTGGCTTTTTCTCTTCCACTTGAAGAAGTCCCTTTAACATTTCTTATAAGGCCAGTTTAGTGTTGATGAGCTCCTTTGACTTTAAACTCTTTATCTCTTCTTAAGTTCTTTTTTTTTCTTTCTTTAAAATCTGTTAGCCATTTGTATGTCTTCTTTGGAGAAGTGTCTGTTCAAGTCTTCCCATTTTTTGATTTGATTATCTGGTTTTTGAGTATTGAGTTTGAGGAGTTCTTCATAGATCTTAGATATCAGACCTTTGTCTGTAGGGTCATTTGCGAATATCCCCCATTCCGTGGGTTGCCTGTTTGTTTTGTTGACTGTTTCCTTTGCTGTGCGGAAGCGTTTTGTCTTGATGAAGTCCCACAAGTTCATTTTTGCTTTTGTTTCCTTTGCCTTTGGAGACATGTCCTGAAAGAAGTTGCTGTGGCTGATGTCAAAGAGGTTACTGCCTATGTTCTCCTCTAGGATTTTGGTAGATTCCTGCCTCATGTTTAGGTCTTTTATCCATTTCGAGTTTATCTTTGTGTATGGTGTAAGAGAATGGTCAAGTTTCCTTCTTCTATATATAGCTGTCCAGTTTTCCAGCACCATTTATTGAAGAGACTGTCTTTTTCCACTGGATAGTCTTCCTCAGTTCTGAATGATGATGTTGTCAAGTAAATTTCTTGGTTGTAGGGTTTTTCCTTTTGACACTTTGAATATATGGTGCCATTCTCTTCTGCTTGCAAAGTTTCTCTTCAAAGATCAGCTGGTAATTTTATGTATATTCTTTTGGATGTAACTAGTTGCTTTTCTCTTGATGCTTCTAAGATTATCTTCTCATCTTTAATTTTTGACATCTTAATTATCACATTTCTTAGTGTAGATCTCTTTGGGTTAATCTCGTTTTTGGCTTCCTGTGCTTCCTGGACCTGGATGTCTGTTTTCTTCCCCAGGATAGCGAAGTTTTCTGCCATTATTTCCTCAAATAAGCTTTCTACTTCTTTCTCTCTTTTTTCCCTTATGATATAATGTAAATGTTAGTCTACTTAATGTTATCTCAGAGTTATCTCCTAAATTATCCTCATTTTTAAAAAAATTGTTTTGTCTCCATGCTGTTCAATTTGGGTAACTCTCATTATCCTGTCTTCCAGATCACTGATCATTTTTCTGCATCATCTAATGTGCTTTTGATTCCCTCCAGTGTATCATTTTTTTTTCCAGTGTATCATTTTATCTTCTGCTCCGATGGCTTCTTTTTGATAGGTATCTGTCGAAGTTCTCACTGTGTTCATCCATTCTGCTTGAGTTTAGTGAACATCTTTATGACCGTTACTTTGAACTCTTTATTAGGTAGTTTACTTATCTCCATTTCATTTCATTCTTTCCTCAGATTTTCTTTCTTTTGAAACATATTTCTCTGTCTTCTCATTTTGCCTGACTTTGTTTCTATGTGTTAGATAGATTTGCTAGGTCTCAGAGTCTTGATGGAATGACCTAATGTAGAAAGCATCTTTTGGGGTCTTGAAGAACAGTCTCCCCTAGTCCCCAGAACCAGGCACTTCAGGCGTGTCTTCTGTGTGGACTACGCATGTCCTTTTGTTGTGGCTGGGCTGTGACTGCTGGGTTTGCATTAGTAGGTGGGTTTGACCTCAGATGCAGCTGGCTGAAAGGCCCTGCTTTAATGATTGGGGGCATTTTGGTGGTCGGGGCTGTAGCTGCTTTGGGAGGTGCCAGACTGAAGCTCCCTGCTGCATGGCAGGGCAGTAGCTGCTTTGTAGGGCTGCTGATCCCACTCAGGGTCACTTGCTGAGTGTGGTGGAATGAGAGTTGTTTTAGAAGGGGCCCTTGAACCTGGCCTGGGCTGCCCACCAAGTCTGTTGGACTGGGAGCTGCTTTGGGGGACCATGGTATCTGGCTGAGACTACCTGCCAGGTGCAGTTGGGTGGGAGTCAGTTTGAGGGGGATACCTACAGGGGACAGCATTGTTGGGTAGGATGGATCTGCAGGGGCATGCCAAGGCAGGGCAAGCGGTGTTAGCAAGATAGA
The DNA here is from genome assembly GCA_028533885.1 of Nasua narica. NCBI lineage: Eukaryota > Metazoa > Chordata > Mammalia > Carnivora > Procyonidae > Nasua > Nasua narica. The sequence goes on along the minus strand of CM052797.1, from coordinate 33,007,332 downwards.
AGAAGAGTGTCAGAAATGGCTCCTACCAGTGCTTCTTTCCAAGGAAAATGTTCCCATAGATCCCTGCCTCTCCTGCACGTCCTAAAGTTAGTAAATCTTCACGTGTGGCCCAGATGCTTTTCAAAATGCTGCCTCTGTGCTGGGTCTCAGAGCCAGTGAGTTTGTGCCTGTGTCCTTTAAGAGTAGAGTCTCAGTTTCCTTTAGTCCTCTCACTCTCCTGGAGTTAAGGCCCATAGATTTTCAAAGCCAGCGGTTATAGGACCTCATCTTCCTGATGCAGGTTCCCAGTGTGGGCACGCGTGATACAGGATTTGAACCTTTTGCTCTTGTGATATCCCTCTGCATTTGTGCTATCCCTCCTGTCTGGGAATCACTGAGCAGGAGATATGGGTCCTGACTAGAGCCCTTTTCTGCCTTTCCTACTTGTCTGATGTGGTTTTTTCTGTCTTTGAGTTGTGGAAGAGCTGTTTTTGCTATTTGTCAGGTCATTCTCAGAAAGTTGTTCTGTATGGTGTTGTAATTTCGTTGTGTTTGTGGGAGGAGATGAGCTTGGGATCTTTCTGTTCTGCCATCTTGATCCTCCTCTCCTGGTCCTTTTCTGTATACTGTTGTTTTTGAGCTAATTCTTTTTGTCTGGATTTGGAATGTTAATTAAATGTCAAATAATAGATGTGGAGCAAAGGAAACACTTGGGGAGTAAAATGTTACATACGTATGAAGTAAATAGCTTGAAAGAAAAGCAGAATGAAGAAAACTGCACTTTTGATGTTCTATTTTCTAAGTATGTTCTTTAATTTTGCAAACTTTGATAATTTTTCCTCAGTCTTTATCTTTTCTTCTCAAGTAGTGTCACACTTATTTAAACACTACTATTTAAACATTTTTTCACATAAAGAAAAATTTTCCAAAACAATTTTTTTTTTCCACTAAAGAAGGGCAGTCCTGGATTTTTCTACAGCATAATATAATTCAGAAGGGGAAATTTATTTGCCTGGTTAGTCTTAGATTAGAAATTATACCAATTCTCCCTGTTAAGTACCTATTTATAGTAGAGGTTAAGGATGAGAACTTAAGAAATAGAGTATTTAGGAAGTAAACTTGGATGACTTCCTTATCCTTGCAGTTAAATACTATAGGGGCCTCACTCACTGCCTCTCTGTTACTCGCGTTATAGCCATGCATGACCTCACAAAGAGCCTCATTCATTTGCTTTGCTTGCTATAAGGGCATATGACTTTTACCTCAAGGTTTCTTTCATTTTGGCGTCAATTTAATTACTGAGTTCATGTGCCACAGCCATAGCTTTTCAGAGTTAGGGGAGCTGTTGAGGCCATCTTACCTAACTCCTTATTTTTATGGTCGAGGAAGCCAGTTTCCAGAGATTGTGACTTATCAATGAGTATGGAGGATGACTTGGTTGGTATGAGGGCATTCAGTTAGCTTCTGGGAAATTATATTTCTTTCCTATTAGAAGCATCATTGGTATTTATTGGAGTGAAATAACTTTGTATCTTCTTACCAGAAACATTATATCTCTTTTTATGAAATAACAGGTTAACATTTGATTTATAACCTTAATAATTTAACATTTGGGAGTTTGGATAGTACTTATCTAAGGATAATCCGACCTTACCATAAAAGCCAGTTTGTTACAATTCAGGAAAACTCTTCTCTTCTAATTCCCAGTAGGATTTAAGAAATTTTAGAGTCGATTTTTCAATGAAAACCTCTTATTGTATATATTTTTTCCTACCATAATCTTATAATTACAGGAAAGTAAATTGGAATAGACTTACCTGTTTTGGGTTTCCTTTACAGGTATTGCAATCAGGTTCTTTGTAAAGAGATTGATGAATGTGTGACTCTTCTTCTTCAAGAGCTTGTCAGTTTTCAGGAACGCATCTACCAGAAAGATCCTGTGAGAGCAAAAGCAAGGAGACGACTGGTTATGGGCCTCAGGGAAGTTACTAAACATATGAAGTTAAATAAGATCAAGTGTGTTATAATTTCTCCAAACTGTGAAAAAATCCAGTCGAAAGGTATGAACATTTTACTTTTGAAGTGTTTTGATATTTATTTAGTATAATTGTAGGATATACAATGAATTTTAAAGTGAAAGCCGTATGTCTTTCTTTGCAGAGTGTAGGTATAAAACATAATGTTGAACATGAGGAAAGAAAGTAAAATCTGTCATTACCTCAAATTAAGTAATAAAATTGAGATTGGACTACAAAGAAATCCTAGTCTATGAACACTAGTGAAAGATCTAAGTTGGGCCAACCAAGTGTCCCTTCTGTTATAATCAGGGTGAGGACTTGTAAGAGTGCATTCCTTTATTGCTGCAAGTATATTTCTCCTTTAAAAAATTTTATTTTACCTTCCTTTGATGGTCCTTTTCTCTTAAATAGAATTAGAGAAAAAATAAAGTTGTCTGCTCCTGCTTATGGTGATTTGTTTCAGAAACAAACGCAGAGGCTCTTATGTGAACCTGCACTGGGTCATGCACCCTGATTTGTTTGTTTTCATGGACGAGCCACTTTGGGCAATTGGAGTAGACAGATGCAGAGGTAGCAGTAGTAGGCATGTTCTCCACAGGGGAGAAATACCAATAAAAATAGTAATATATCTGTCTTATTGCCCTTATTAACAATTGACAGAGAGAATAAAGACATCAGCCCTTATTAACAATTGTAATTTGTTTTTTAATGAATGTTGTATTGAAATTTGACTCCCACTATACCAGTCCCTATGGAGAGACAAAAACTGGCATTGAAGAATTTTAAAATTTATTGGGAAGAAAGAAAATACATATATATATCCATATATCATATAAATTTCAATAGGAAACTAGGTGGAATAGTGAAAGTGCCACAAGGCCACAAGCATTCGTAGAATCCTTTGCTGCTGTATGTTACGCTTTAGCTGTTGGATGCTGAAATATGTCCATTTATATAAGGAAATTAAGACCTCAGCATTGTGTTGACTTTCTCAGGTGGCCTGGATGAAGCTCTCTATAATGTTATAGCCATGGCTCGGGAACAAGAAATTCCTTTTGTGTTTGCCCTTGGAAGAAAAGCTCTAGGACGCTGTGTGAACAAGCTGGTTCCTGTTAGCGTAGTGGGAATCTTCAACTACTTTGGTGCTGAGGTAAGACTTAAAAGGTTACACTCCCTCACTCCCTCCTGTCCTCACCACCCCCTGTACGTTTTCTGTTAACACATGCCAGTGTTCTTTTTAAGCATTTGAAGAAGTGAGGTGACTCTCCCAAGAATGAGTGGAAAAAGTTTTGAGTATTACATTTCCTTTTTTTTAGTGCTAAAAACATTTACACAGGTTAATCCTAGAGCATTTTGGCTGTAAAGATTTTAGTTCCCACAATGGTTTTTTCTTTTGTAATATATGATAATTTATTTAGCTGCTGGGTAAAGATATTCAATATTATATAAAATAATTTTCTTCAGTGTACATATTGGCTCTATTTTGTGTTACTTGGAGTCAAGAGAGAAAAAGATCCTTTAATTAGAGAGGATTTTCTTTTTGAAAATGGAATTCCTAACCAATTGTCAAAATAATTCTGCGCTCATGATACCTTTATCTTCCTCTCTTGGTCTGCTAATGCAAAGCTTTGCCCATAGGAGCTGATGATAACAAGTAATAATAACAATAGGTTGGTAATTAATAATTAGAATAAAACTTATTTGTCTCCGGTAATACTTAGTAACAGATAACATTTTAAGAGTCTTTTATGAAGTTGATTCTGAAGTATTTTGTAACACCATTCATGGACCATTTTCCCTCTTCCCAATCATACTATTTTTATTTATTTAAGCGTGTGTCCTTTCTTAACCAGTCACCATGTTTGTATATCCCCATTTCCCTGCCTTTTCAGTTTCTCTTCCACTACCCATGAAGTTACTCAGTATTTCGGCTCCCACAGTAGCTTATGTTTTTCTCAGTTACAGGTATCATACTGTCTTGCTGTAGATTATGTGTTTCTTCCCCTTTATGAATTTCTTGAGGGGGGCAGGCTTCTTGTCTTTGTGTCCCTGACACCTTTCACATTTCTTGAGCATGAGCAGGTGATAAATGTTTCTTCAGTAAATTGTGTGGTATGTGCATACCTGCTTGCTGTGTTAAACTATATATGAGAATTTTGGTGATAAGTACCTTTGTAGGAAAAAGGGTCACATATAAAGACACCTAATAAAAATGTACTTTTTTTTTTAAGATTTTATTTACTTATTTGACAGAGAAAGAGAGATCACAAGTAGACAGAAAGGCAGGCGGGGGGGAGGGGTGGGAAGCAGGCTCCCCGCTGAGCAGAGACCCCCCCCCCCATGCGGGGCTCGATCCCAGGACCCGGAGATCATGACCTGAGCCAAAGGCAGAGGCTCTAACCCACTGAGCCACTCACACACCCCTGTACTCTTTTTTGCTCACTGTTAGTTTATAGAATAGGAGTGAGAATGAGGTCAGGAAAAATGGACATATTTGTTTTTCATTGTATTGACTTCTCACTGAGTTATGTATATACTAGATTATTTGTGTGGCTCTATAAAATGCTTGTCATTGTTGTTTTGCTTGTCCTCTACTATTTTGAGATAGGTGAGTTATTGTTTAAGCCAAAATATACTCTTAAAATGGGGTAAAGGAAATAGTGGTATATTATCAAGTGTGTACCCATTTGCAATAATGTGGCAGTACACCTAAGTTATTTTTACCATCTGCTAAAACTAACCTTTGAATTACTAATCTCCTTCCCTGACATTCAAGGTTTTTATTCCGTTACCTTTTCTCTTACATTTTCTTTTTTTCTCTTCTTTCTTAATTTTTTATTCCCAACTATTTCTGTGTTTTATTTATATTGTAAAATTAATGTTAATCTCAGTATCACACATCCATATACCTGTTTTCTCTTTGTTGGCTTCACTTATGCATAGTTTGTTAAACATTGCAAACAAATATTTAAGAAGTGTGTTATATGTAACACACAGGAGCTGTTTTTACCAGAATCCATTATTCCTTCTTTTTTGGTCTTTGTACTCACTGTACTGCCAGAGACTGAAGGGTACAGTTGTTGAATTGATAAACTTTGCAAGAACTTTTAGTGTATCACAGTTAATGACTAGTATTGAATCAAGAAATTTCCTCAGACTTGTGAGAATTACAGAATCAATAACTGCAAGTTATTTTATAACTGCAAGAGTATTTTATAAAGTTCTGCAATGTGCATACCATTTGGATTTTGTGCTGGTTGAATGTGTCTGATCCTGAAACAACAGAGACATTTATTGTTAATTATAAGAATAAAAAGTATAACAAAAAAATTGACTAATCAAAATCTCTTTTTAGAGCCTGTTTAATAAATTAGTAGAGCTGACTGAGGAAGCCAGGAAAGCATATAAAGATATGGTTGCAGCAATGGAGCAAGAGCAGGCTGAGGAAGCCTTAAAGAATGTAAAAAAGGTACCACATCACATGGGGCACTCTCGGAACCCCTCTGCGGCAAGCGCCATTTCTTTCTGCAGTGTCATTTCTGAACCCATTTCTGAAGTAAATGAAAAGGAATATGGTAAGTTGGTATATATGGTATATATCAGATGATATAAATACCGAAATTATTTGTGATTAAAATCATTTCGAAAATGACTTTTCATGCTACCTTTTGTTTTTATCTCATTGATTATTTCACATTTTGCTCAGAATTTTGGTTTGAAAAATTGTACGCATGAAGCATGTCCATTAAGAATTAGGAGACTGCTCGCGGCTGAGACTTGCTATGAGACCCTGTAATTTAGTCACATTTCCAGACTCCCCAAAGGGATTTAAAAAGCAAAAGGTACCATACTTGTGACCTATAACTAAGTAATTCTAGAAATTTTCATTCTGATGCCTTATACTGAATTGTTGAAGTTTTGATTTACTAAGTAAACAAAAGACCTGAATATTATGGACTATAAGCTTATAAAGTCTAGATATACAACATTTAAGTTAAATTTGATGGTCATCAAAAAGAAACAGACTAAAACCCAGCATTTGTGTGTGTTAAAGAACAAAACTTCACCTGAGTAAATTTAAAGATCTAATTGGCTTTCCTAGGTGCTTTATGCACCAGGCAACATCCCATCTAGCAAGTAGGAGGGAGCGCTGAGGAATTGCACAAAATGGAAGTCTTGTACAAGGAAATTATTAGCAAAAGAAAAGAAAGGATTGTTCCTGGCCAGGTCACCTTCCTTTAGGGGGACAGGCAAGGGGTCTTACTAGTGAATTGTCTCAACTTCCTGCTGAGTGTGGAAAGGGCCCTTGTGACAGACGGCATTTACGCCGACCAGAAAACTCTTCAAACTTATATTTCTGGGGAAGGTTGAAACTGCGATTAGGTTAGATCTTAAGCTCTAGTTTGGTGACTTGGCCTCAGTGATCCCGTTTGGGGACCGTGGTTTTCTTTTTTAACGTGTGTAATGTTTAAAATAATGTTATTTACTGCACTCTACGTCTTAGGAGTTTCCTTGCCGTTTTGCTAGAATATTTTGAACTCTTTAAGTTCTCTGCTTTTCATGGTCTAGTTTCTGGTTCATTTCCTCATTTTAGGATAGCCACCTGCTTCATCTTGGCTCCTGTTTCTTCCTTTTTTTTTTTTTAAATCTGTCTGGGAATTTATTGAATAGCATGTTGCCACCTAAAATTTAACATGTAAAAAAATGAGTCCTCATGTTTTCCCCTTTTTTCTCACACTCTTTCCTAGTCTACCTGTCTGTGATTGTTGTTAAATGCTTGGAATGCTTTCGACAAAGCTCTAGGCCAGAGACAGTGAACAAATTACTGTGGGACGTTAGGAAACTGCAGACCAAGGATAAGTATTATTGGCTTAGAGGCAGACATGTTTCTTTGGCTGATGTGCCATTAGTTGAAAATAAAGAAGATAAAGTGCCAGCTTTGTAAATGAGATCAGTTCTCTCTATATGATGATATGCAGATCCCAAGAGCAAGCTTTAAGGTAAATTCATAAAGCTGTGGGTTTGAGCAAATGACCATGATCTTCATTTGGGCACATGAAAAGAAAAGTTATGAAAAGAACCTCTTCTTTTCATAAGTTATGAAAAGAACCTCTTCAAAGACTTAGGAGAGTCTTCAAAAAGCACCAAATTTAAAGTGTTCAAAGATTGGAGCCTTAGCTTTTTCACACTCTGCATGGAGGACTGAGAAATAATTGATTAATTTTGGGGCCTCAGATTTCTCTTTAGTGAAATGGGGAGGGTTCATCTAGGACATCTATAAGGTTCCACTCAAAGCTAAAATTCTATGGACTGTTAAATAACAAATGTCAGCCACGTGTATTTGATGATCTAGTTAGCTTTATTAAATGATTCATGAATTGGGCAGCCACCTTCTAGCAGTTAGAGAAGCACTTTGAAGAATTTTACAAAGTGGAAGGTTTTTAGGGGGTGGGTGGCAGCGGGCAAGAAAGCTATTAGGAAAAGAAAAAGATTGTTCCAGAGAGACTGACTGTTCACTAGTGGAAAAAGCAAGGGGTCTTATACAGATTACCTCATCTTTCTTTGGAGGATGGAGAGGACCCAAGCAACAGACTCATTGGTGCTGATGAAAAATTTCCTGACTGACCAGTTAAGGCCACATTTCTCGGGGAGGTTGAAACTGCAGTTGGATTGGGAATTAAGCTCCAGTTTGGGAACTCATTCGAAGTGACATCATTTTGGGCCCTTTTGTTTTTTTTTAATCTGGTAGAGCTAATGGTTGAATCCTAAGGAGGGTTTTAGATAGCCTCTTAAAGATTCTGACCTGATGAGCTCATTTATGAGGACACCAACAGAATGAGTGGAAGGAATCACAACTAACACTGAGAAGGAGGCTTGAAGTTATTCTTTCTGTATTGGATGGATTTAGCAACAAACATAAAGCCACTAATGTGGCCTAAAGAAATCAGGATATTTAATTATTTCACAATATCCTCAAAGTCCCCAGCTCTTTCCTTCTTTCTGTTCTTCCATTCACAATCTGTGGCTTTTTATTCTTGTGCTTATCATCTTATGTTCATAAGTAGCTGCTGTGGCTCTGGCATTAGTAGTTAAAAGCATGGGGTTCAGGTAGTGAGTTCCTTTTATCAGTGAAGGAAACCATTTTCAGAAGACTTCTCCTTTTGTTTCATTTGGCCAGAACTGATCTTAGGACTCCTTTTAGCTGTAAGGGAGATGGACAAGAGAATGTGATAACCATGGTAGTCTAAGAACTATTTTAATTCATCCTCCAGGACTGGACTCAGGTTCATCCCAAGTTTGGGGGTTCTGTTATCCAGGAAGAAAATGGGGAATGACTTGAATAGACAACAAACAACGTCTTCCATGCCATCCTGATGCAGGATTCTAAAATGTTTTTTCCCTGTAGTTTAAAGAAAAAAGAAAGCTGGGGAAAAAATGCTCATCATTGGTAGAATAGAAAGCCTCCAGTGATAGTCCAGTCTTACTGTCTTTTGTGTACCCCTTGTTTTCTTTGCTTATGTTTTCCTCCCACCTGTGCTGAGTCTCAGTTCTGTCATACTTATTACATGAAACAAATAGTTTTGAACATAAATCCCAACTAAGTTGTAAGTTCTTTGAGATAGGAACTTGGCACATAATGGGCATAATAATAATAATAATAGTAATAGTATCTCACTGAATCCTTACTATGTGGTAGGCATTTCTCTAAGCATTTCATGTTTATAAATACATTCAATTGTGTGAGCAGCCCTATGAGGTAAGAAATATTGTACTGCAGGTGTGCCAGGGTGGCTCAATTGGTTAAGTATCCAACTCCTGATTTCAGCTCAGGTCATGATCTCAGGATCCTGAGATCGAGCCACAGGGCAGGCTCCGTGCTGAACGGGGAGTTTGCTTGAGCTTCTCTTTCTCCCTCTCCCCCTTCCATCCCTACTCTCTCACTCTCTCAAATAAATAAATAAAATTTTTAAAAAATACTGTACTGCATTTCATAATGAGGAGGCTAAGATGAAGAGAGTTAAATAACTTGCCAGTGCCACACACCTGGTAAATCTGACTCCAGAATCTGCGTTCTTCGCCAGCGTGACTGTGTTCTCTGTCTGTTGAATGTGTTCTTAATAGGACAATGAAGTAGCTTTTCAGTAACCACTTATGAGGGGAGTACAGCCTCTCTGTGTAGTCCATCCATCCTGAATTTTCTGCTCATTCTCTGCCACTAGTTTCTTCTGTAGTTTCTTGAACTTATTTGCTTGTTCTGTTATAACTAAAGATGGACAGCTTCCCTGTGTGCACTGACTGAAAGGAGAAATAAACACACCTCCTCCTCTGACAAATCCTCTAGTGATTTGAAAGTTTAAAAGACAATTTCAAAATGAAACAAGATGGGATCGGGGGAGAGACAAACCATAAGAGACTCTTAATCTCACGAAACAAACTGAGTGTGGCTGGGGGCTAGAGGGGTAGGGATGGGGTGGCTGGGTTATGCACACTGGGGAGGGTATGTGCTACGGTGAGTGCTGTGAGTTGTGTAAGCCTGATGATTCACAGATCTGTACTCCTGGGGCAAATAACACCTTATATGTTACTAAAAAAAAATTCCCCCCCCCCAAAATAAAAGACAATTTCACAAAGACCCAATAAACAACAGGAAAAGCATGGAAGGGATTAATAAGCAAAGAAGAGCTCTATTGAATAAGTTATGCTAAAATAAATAATTCAGAAGCAGGGTATGTTTGAATCAGTACCATTTCTAGGCTTGTTGAGAGCTTTGGTTCTTCCTTTAACTTGCTTCCTGGTTCCTTTATCAGAAGTGGACTTCTAGAGGTTCTGTTCTGGATTAAGACTGTCCTC
>CM052797.1:32977419-32996984 GCA_028533885.1 Nasua narica | reverse complement strand
CTAATTAATGATAAAAATTTAAACTTTGTTGGCACAACACATCTTAAAAGTATTTGTGTTATTTTGTAATTTAATTTCTAAGTATATCACATGAATTTATAATTTAATGTCTTAATTGTAACGCTCTAATAAAAAAATAGCAAAATTAGTGAATTATAACATGAAAGGATTTTCATCTTGTTCTTTTGTTGTATGAAGGATAATTGTTATTTCACATTTTAGGGGTAATAACAGCTTTTTTGCACTATGTAAATACTAGTGGAGATTCTTCTGTAACTAATAAAATGATTATTGAAATGTAGTCTGTCATTTCAGAATAGGTACTTAAGGGATTCAGGACTTGCCCAACATGTGGGTTAGAGAAAAAAAGACAAGTCTAGCTCATTGCGTTGCTTAGTGCCCTGCTGGGTTTGCCAGAGGAGGTTGTAAAATCTGGAGGAGGAAGTTACTAGTAAAAATTTCCATTTGGAAGGGTTGGTGTAATCCGAGGCGCGGGCCCAAGGCATCTATAGAGACCATCCCGTCTTTAGGAGAAAGCCCCTACAGATTTCTTCTCCTTTTTATGCTAGTTACTCTGTGCCAGGTACTGTTCTAAGCCTTTTCCCAGTATTAACTCATTTAATCCTCACTACAGAACTCTAAGGAAATGCTGTTTTTCACTTTTTAAATGATGAAATGGTCATGGAGATGTTCAGTAACTTGACCAAGATCCCGCAGCTGGTAAATGGCAGAACTGGGATTCAGACGTAGTCCCACATCAAACGCCATGTTTTTTTTTTTTTTTTTTTCTCACTATGCTTTGTTGTGTCTTAGCACAAAATGTGCAGAGTTGCAAACCAAATTGTTTTTGGAATGTGAAGTGTGTCTTCTGGAATGTGAAATGTGCCAGGACTGAACAGATTTTCTCCGGGACTGGATTTTATTGAGTCTTGCCTAGAGTGGTCCCTTGTCACTATGTCACAGCCAAATGTAGGGAATCTGAAGAGTGGGCTTATCTGTTAGAAAATAGGATCACTAATTTTCATAATGAAATGGATTTGGTTACTCACAATAAGAAAGGAGGGAAGTCTCATCAGTTGTATCAGAATATTCCCCTTTTGACTACCATTTGTATCATTCCCAATAGTTCTTTTCCTAACAGCGATCAGTTTTTCTTTAGCTGACCAGAAGAGGGTGTGCACAACACCTGAAAAGTCAAAGGCTACCCAGTAAAATTAGTAAGTGTTTAAAATGGGGGATGAGGGGAGAGAAGTATCCAAAGCAGTGGCCCTTGCCATAAAAGGTGTTTAGTTCTAAGGCTAAGTTCAGAACTTCAGATCCACACCTTTCATTTTAGAAAGAGAAGGGAACACAGTCAAGACATTCAGCTCTTGTTAAGCTGTTAGGTCTTTTGACATTTCTAAATTATCTTGGCAATTCAATTTTTTTAGCGTGGCTTGGGTTCTTCTGATGTTACATGTGTGAAATAAGGCATGTGGCTAATTGCATAATAGGTATCAAAGGCAGCCTTGTGGATTGCAGGGCCAAAGCATGATCTACTAGAGCTTCTGCAGTGCAAGGTTTGGGAAAATCAGAGATGTTTCCATTCTGGACCCAGGCTTGATCCCTGTATTTCTCCTTACACTACTCCCCCCGTTACATTAATTGGCAATTCTGTGGCAGTCAGCCATTTACTCTTGCAGAAATAGGTTGGATAACTGGCTATAACTCAACTGTTTGTATCGAAGGTTTGAGTCTGGAAGTCGGGTTGGAGCAAGTAAGATACGGAGTTGCATGAAATTTGCAGCTCCTATTTGAGCATCCTGTTCTTTGTCCAGTTACTGAGGAACCAAAGACAGGGTGGAATTGTGAGTTGGTGCGCTGAGGCTTGGCCTGGAGTGGTACAGCTTTGAGGAATGAGTGTTTCTTCTCCTTGGAGGTGTCAAGGCTTGGTCATGGCCTTGAATTATCCAGAGGGAACAGGTGAATAACCACAGCCTTCCTACAGTGGGACTCTGATTTAGGGCAGTGCTGGTGGCACTCTTATTTACTTGGGTAACAGAGATATGAGTAAAAGTGGTACCTACTTTCCTTAGGTTGTCTTTGCTTCTCCGTCTCCTCTGTTTACCCGAGTTAGAGCACTCGCAGTTGCTTTCCAAACCCTCGGCGTGAGAACAGGATAACGAATTGATATTGAAGCAGTTAATTTTGTTACCTCTGGTTAAAGATGAAAGTGTGAGAATTATTGGTTTCTCAATTGTAGGAGAATTGTTAGAGGTCATCATCCCTGTCATTGTTCATCTGTGCTTTCCCCTTCCTAAAACCGGTGTTGTAAGGCATATGGTGAATTTCTAACAAATGCACCTTCATTGCGAAGTCTCAGGGGAATCAGGGATACCCCTATCTGAAATTATATATAACCTCTTCATCACTTTCTTCCTCAAGCCTGCTCTTTGGTCCCCCTATTTACATTTCAGCTTCCTATAGATTTTATTCATCTTGTCTCTCTCCCCTACTAAGCTCTTTGTGGGCAGAGTCTTTGGATTATTTTTCTGCTTTCTCTTCAGTGCTGAGCATATTACCTGGCACACAACAGGCGCTCGATGAATCTTTGTTGAATGAATGAATGAGGAAAGGAAATCAGCATTGGCTATGCAGTCATGCTATGCAGCATTTACACTCAGACATACTGACTCCTGACTACACCTATTTTTTTTCACATTTGTTCAGAGTTGGGGTTGGAGGAAGAACTGATCCGAATCCCAAATAGAAAGCCTTACCCTAGAGGGCTGCTCAAGTCGCTCTGTATTTAATGTTCTTATATTGGTTATAGCTGAAAACATGGTAAGTTGAGTAACTACAATTTCCATATAGAGGGAGGTGACACATACATGAGACATGTCTATGAGATTAACCAGGAAAGGGACAAAAATGCACAAGCGACTTTCAGTGTATCGATAATGCTTTATTTTTAAACAGTGTAATCAATACATGGCAGTGTAGCGTATTATTCTTTCTACTCTTATGTGCTTGAGATATTTTATAAGCATAACCAAAAGAGGGCGTGGCGTCCAACTCCTGATTTCAGCTCAGGTCATGATATCAGTGTCCTGAGATTGAGCCCCGTGTTGAGCTCCGCGCTGGCCATGGAACCTGCTTAAGATTCTCTCTCACTCTCGCTCTGCCCCTCCCTCTCTCTCTCTCTAAAAAATAAAAAATTTGAAATTTAAAAAATTAAAAAAAAAGAATAACCAAAAGGAGCAGGCCAACTAAAACAACCATTTTCTGTTCTGAAACTGACTTCCAAACTTGGCACCAAATCTCACTTAAATATCTTGACCAAGAAAATTAGTGGTAGAAATGGAACTAGAAGTTAGGCTTTAACCCCTGTCTTGATTGATGTAGCAAAGAGTTAAGATTTGTTAAGTAGTGGGCGCCTGGGTGGCTCAGTTGGGTGAGCGACTGCCTTCGGCTCAGGTCATCAGGATCGAGTCCCACATCGGGCTCCCAGCTCCATGGGGAGTCTGCTTCCTCCTATAACCTTCTCTCATGCTCTCTCTCACTTTCTCTGTCTCTAAATAAATAAAATCTTAAAAAAAAAAATTTGTTAAGTAGCCAGTAGCTACAAATTTTATCTTCTTCCTATGAACTAGAAACTATCTCCCTTCATCCTTCACCTGGCCTAACCCTCCCCCAGTTATAAGAAATATGTCTCACACCTGTGCTGCTCCCATCTGCTCTCTACGTGGAGCAAGGTGCTTTAATCTTCATAGGAAGATTGAAGATTGTGTTGGCAACCCACTTATCTGGTTTCCATGGCAACCAGAACACAGTGTTTAAAGTGATAGCATCCCTTGCTCAGAATGGTAATTGAGTAAGCCTGATCATGATGCCCTGGTCTGCTCCGGGCCGCTTTACCTTTTCAAAGGCTCTTCTTTACCTGGCTATTCATGGTAGCCAACCTTTAAAATGATAACCACCTGGATTGTAATCAGTAAGAGCTCTGGATCTATATACATAGCTGACTTCACCTTTGCCAGTCACAGTGGCACTTATCTTCAGTCCCTGGAAATACTGAGTCACCTGTCTCTTTTAATTCAAGAATTTAAGAAAAATTTTTCATGTCCTTGTAACTTTTGCAGCAATTTAGATATGCTGCCACCAATTTCCATGAACTCTGAGCAGGAATCAAGACGTTGAAGTTGCCTAGGCATTTAGGGAAAGCACAAAGGAAAAAAAAAAGAACTTTTAAAGGAAATCGCTGTTAAAGAACTATGCTAGGCATCTATTGTTTTGTCTGCTTAGTTCGTCCATTCTTTGGGGAATGGTTCCACACCCATCCTACTCCACCCTCACCAGGGATATATAATCTCTAGTTGCAACAGAAGCAAACAGACAGTTAACTGACCCTGAGGCCATTGACTGGTCTGGGAATCTTGAAATAGCCTACTCTAGGTCAATGAGTCTCTTGGTTTTTTGAATTTGGGACTTAAGAGTGGCTCGGTGGTTTTGTGCCCTCAGATGTTAAGATTGGAATCTCTGACGGACGCGCTTGGTGGCCGTGAAAAAGCAGTGTTGAACAGGTTTCCTTGCTGTCGGATGTTTTAGAACCTCTAATATCCTAATACATTTTGACTCTCCATAAGCAGAAAGATTTTTTTATGTATCAGGCAGCATTTCCCCAGTACTTTGTACTGTGGAATATGGAATTCTCCATATTTACCTGTCCCCAGAGTACTTCCTCTGTGCAAAAACTGAACATCCTGGGGAACTAGTTTTTCATGTAACATGCATTAAAATCTGTTGCTTAGACTGAAGTTTCTGTGAGGTTGAGACACACAAGGGATGTCTGGTCTGCTCTAACTTCAAGGTTTTCAACTAGGGGTGATTTTCTCCCCAGGAGATAGTTGGCAATGCCTGGAAATACTTTTTTTTTTGTCCTAACGGGAGACAGTGCTACTGGCATCTAGTAGGTCAAGTAGAGATTCTGCTAAGCATCCTACAGTGCCCAGGACAGCAGCCCCTCCCACCCCACAGCAAAGAAGTGTCTGGCCCCAAATGTCAGTAGTACAGACGTGGAGAAACTGCACTCGGCTGATGTCAGGATGCTGGAGCGGGGTCGTACGGATTCAGGGCCCCGAGTCAGTGAGCATGTCCTCACACACTGCATTCAAACGCTCTTGACCTCTATTTCTGGCAACTGTTTAGATATTCTCTGATGTTCCAGAGTAGACTTAGCCAGACTCATCCAGATCTTTGGGATAAAACGGGCTTTTCCCACCCCCCTCACTTCCTGGGGAAGAGGATAAGGAGAATTCACCCACAGCTTCTGATCACCTGCCAGCGCTTCCTCCCACGTATCCCGCTTACTTTCTCCCATCACATGAGGAGGCGTTGGAGGAGCCTGAGGGCACTTCTGCGAGGGCTGCTGAGTGAATGCGCTCAGAAAAGCACGAGTCACGTGCTAGCAGAAGGAGCTGGTCTGGCCCTGACCGCACAGCTCACTCAAGCAAGATGGGCGAAGACTGTGTTTTATACGACACCGAGAGGTAGACTCCAGCTGCCTGCCCTCGTGAGCGATATCCGTGAGGCTGACGCACTGAAGCCTCTGCACCTTCCTCTGGCCACCCCTCCGGGAACAGCTGCCCACAACCACGGCCAGGGTAGCTGGACAGGGGCTTAGAAGTACTTGCCTGCATAGCCTCTGTGTTCCTGGGAAGGAGAACGGAGCACAGAGCCCCTACCTACCCACAATGGATTCCCTGACTTCTTAAAGACATCATCACGCAGCCTGGTTTGCCTGAGGAGTGAGGGGTTCCCCAGATGTGGGACTTCGTTTTAAAAACCAAGACAGTCCCGGGTAATCTGGGGAGAGTTGGTCATCCTATTGTTCAAACACATAGGGAGACTTCGTAAGTCATGAAATGAGAACCCTTGTTCCGTTTTGATTGAACTAATCGATGATTGCGATTCTGTGCCCCTGCTTGAGTGAAGGTACCGCGGTAGAATTACAAGAAGTACGTGCAGTCCCAGTTCACACATGTCGTGTGCTGAGAACGTATGAACTGTTTGCTTGGGACTCAGAACATCTTGCCGAAGGAACCGAGTCAAGCGCTGATAATACTTCCAAACCAAACCCCAGCAGCCCTTGAAGATAACTCACATGGGAGCTGAAATGATAAAACTTGCCCACACCTATAGGAAACAGGGCTGTTGGGATCTCGCCTTGCTTTTAGGAGAAGGTGTCCGCAACTCAGCATGACAGCTCCACAGTCACACTTTCCCGGCCCCTCCTGCTAAGACATGCAAATGAACATAGACAGGCGCACACATGTGCACGCGGTCTGTTTCTTACCAATGGTCCTGCTCCAGAGGGAAGTGTGAGATGCAAGGTTTCCTTGGTGTTCGTCAGGTGGCCATTTCCCCTGCGGCGGTTTTCACGTCTCGAGAGAGAGACTCCTTCCTCTCTAGGGCCTCCAGATGCTGATGACAGGGATGGGGAAACACAGCAGATGTCTCTGTCTGTCAGAGACATGAGGCTGGCAGCCTGTGGGTAAGGACAACGTGAGCTGAACCCAAGGCAGAGTTTCTAGGACATACGATCTTGGGTATGGAGAGAACCAAACAGATGACTCAGTTCACTCCCCTCTAATACGGATGAGGAGACAGACCCAGGGAAGGGAAGAGACCTGGCCAAGGTCACTTAGACTTTGGGATTGGAAATTTTCTAATCTCCAGGCTCTTGCCCCGTCCTTCCTGTACCTTGGAAAATAGAAAATCCCCTGGAGTTCTCCCCCACCCCAATTCTACTTTTGAAAAGAAGACTCTGTAAGGAAAGCTTTGTTATCTGGACCAAAAAAAAAAAAAAAGCTGGGCTTGCTGAACTGGGGTCATGGAACTCCTGAGGCAGAGATCGCCCAGCTCTGCCAACCCCCGACACCACAGATACCGCAGCTTCCCTAGGCTTGGGATCTTTCTCTGACCGTGCAGAAAACAGCAATAGGGAAGTACCACCAACTAACGCCAACTTCTACCATCATCTCCGAACTCGTCTCCACAGTTGGAGAAGGGCTGCCTTGTTCCTGGCCGTCTTCTCATGTCCCTGGATCTTCTTAAACCCCAAGAGCAAAGAGACCATTCCCTGTGGATGTGTTTCAGGGACTGAAGGGGAAACACAACTTTGCCAGAAGATTCCATTCTGGAGCTTCATGCTGCTCTGGCCGTGCATGTCAGCTAAGCGTTTAAAGCTCCTTCCTAACCTGGAGATGCCAGTTATCTCTGACAAGGCCATGCTGTTTTTTTACAAGGGCCTCGGGCTTCCAGAGTGGGTGCTCGTGCTCCGGACAAACTATGACATCCCCATGTACTGCAGGGGCGCGGCTGTACGCACCCCGTGGAATGCGTCTGCGCTGATGGTCTCATTCGACCCTGTGAGGGAGACGGGGCAGCTCTTCCTCTACCCATTTTATGGATTGAGAAACTGAAAATAAATTTGATTGTTCATCAGATTTATCCAGTGGCAAAGATGAGATTGGAGTTCAGGTCTCCGAGATTCAGTATCTTTTCTACCAAAAACACAGCAGTCCTTTAAAAAATGTCCAATTGCTTTTAAATAGACAATACCCACGCGTTATTCAAAATTCACAAGCTACAGAAAGGCGTGCAGTGAAATCCAAGACTCCTCCTTGCCTATCAGCTCCCCTTCCTTCCCAAAGCAAGGTTCTGGAGATGCAGCCTTTCACAGCCGATCTATGCACATACTGGCATTTTATGCATGTATATAAAGAATACATACGTGTATGTACGCCTGTGTGCAAAATAGGGAAAAGAGAGCTTTTACCTACTTAAGTGTATGTATTTTCCGTGTCTGCATGTGGAGTTGCCATCCAAGGACCCGGTAACGCTCACGTGGGCAGTGTATCTTACCATTAAGCACGTGCTCCCCTAAATCAGGCAGATCTAGGGCACCACGGGCACTGATCACATACGGGTCACATAACCTTTCTGAGCTTCCATTTTCTCATCTCACGAATGAACGTAAGGACTCCTAGTGCATACGTGAGGTGGTGTCTGTGACATGTTTAGTACATAACACATGTGTTTGACAGTGGTGGCTCTTTCCTGTGTGCCCACTATGTGCCAGATGCTGTACTGGGTAAAAGAGGAAGGAGGTGAGTGAAACAAGCGGCCGGCCCTTGAAATGCTTATGACTTAAACCAGGAGGAGTCCTAAGCAAACAAATGGCAGCACCTTGGAAGGGGCGAGAAGCAATTTATATAGAGGCTGAGAGCATAGACTCCGGATTCCGACGTTCTGGGCTTCAAATCCCATCTTGGAAGAGTTACTTAACTTGCACTGAGCTTCCTCATGCATAAAACAGGAATAATAATGTAGACTTGTGAGGATTGCGTGTACTTAAAACAGTGCCTGGTACATGACAGACGTTCCATCAAGACTGAATTTACTGAGGATAATATTGAATTCTGTACATGAACAAATGCCACAGGAGGAATGTGGAGCAGGCGCCCAGGCAGCCGGGTGGCGGGAGGGTGAGCATCCCAACGACACGAGAGCCCCGACAGCGCCCCTCTTTGGGATGACCGCGTGCCTGGCCCTGTCGTTGGCATTTGAGCTGCGTCCTGTCACGTAGTGCTCTCAGCCTCCCTGTGAGGATGGTGTCACTCCCTTTCCCTGGAAAGAAGCCAAGCCTTAGAAGACTTCTCCCAAGACAGAGGCGGGAATGGTAGCTTCCTTCTCATCCCCCTCTTACCGGCTGGCTCCCCAGAGAGTGGGCTCTCTAGGCATTAGTCACTCCCTGCTTTTCAGCCTGCACTGAGCCCCGCTGTGTGCGCCATGTCCGAGCCCCTGGGCGAGGGCTGGGCAGGAGCGGCACGATGGCAGCCCCAGGCCCCTGGAGCCTCCATTGCTGTGGGGAGACAGACCGCCAAGCCTAGCGCATACCCCCCCGGCTTCACTCACAGTCGTGATAGTGAAAAGAAGTGGGGCATGCCCACTCTGGGCCCAAGGTTTAGGAGGGTTTGGGGCTTCGTCTCTGCCTGCTCTCGCCTCCCCTACATCTAAGTTTTGGCAGGTGGTTGGAGGGGAGGAAGGGAGAGACCAGGAGCAGAAGAGGAAGTAATTGGGCACATTATTGAAGGAAGTGGGGGAAGTTCCTTTTCAGCCTGGCAATCACGGGGCGGTCCCCCTGTGGGGCATTTCACCGCCACCACTGTAATGAGCGCTGGTCGCAGCTGTAGCTCTCACACCCAGGTGGCTGTGTGGGTGTTGAATCGACCAAACGCCCAAGTACAGCTTCTGCGACCGTCCCCATCACTGTTGTTGCTATTGTTCTTTATATGGTTGATAGGGCATCTTCTAGCGG
Organism: Nasua narica; assembly: GCA_028533885.1. Lineage (NCBI taxonomy): Eukaryota > Metazoa > Chordata > Mammalia > Carnivora > Procyonidae > Nasua > Nasua narica. Next base: position 32,987,623 of record CM052797.1, on the reverse strand, counting down.
GTCCAGCCCCTTTACAACCACGATTTCCTTTCAGTTTATAGGTTACGAGGTGTAGGTGCAGTTGGGAGAGTATGGGTGTAGGGAGGTCGGCAGTTGTCCTTCCCCACCGCTTGTCCTCACCCGACCTCAATTGTCTACCTTCTGCGGTAAACGGGGTAGTTAGGATTAGCCTTGTTTTACAGATAAGGAAACGGAGGCTGTGAGCGTTCACGTAACTGGCCGAAGGTCGCAGAGCTCATGTGCAGCCGAGCCAGGGGTTTGTTTCATAGGGTTCTCCAACTGACTAACGAGGCTGTGAGGCCACACGTTGATCCCTTTTCAGAACCAGCACCGGTTCACCCTGCGCCGGAAAGCCTCTTAGCTCTCTGTCCTTTCCCAGGTAGAACTAGCCTCTGTCCCAGAGCCCACTAGGCCTGAGGAGATCGTTCTCATTGGCAAGTCTAGATTTTCTCCTTAAGTGTGTTCTAGGGGCACTCCGCCCACCACACCTTTGACTCCCGTTAGGAATGGAATTGTGTTCGTATGTTGAAGCCCTAACCCCCAGTGTGACTGTTTTTGGCGATGGAGTCTTTGAGGAAGTAGTGAAGCTTTAATGAGGACACGAGGGTGGGGCCCTGTTCTAGTAGGATTGGCATCCTTTTAAGAAGAGGACGTCTTCTCTCTCCACACAAGCACAAAAGAAAGGCTGTGTGAGGACAGCTGAGAAGGCAGTCATCTGTAGGCTGGAAAGATAAGTCTCCCCAAAAACCAATACTGCCAGCACCTTGATCTTGGATTTCTAGCCTCCAGAACTGTGAGAAGATAAAGGTCTGTTGTTTAGGCCACCCAGTCTGTGGAATTTTGTTACGGCCGCCCAAGTAGAGGATGACAGCTCCTATGACCCACATCTCTACCCTCCACCTCCACCTTCAGGCTTCGAGTCTGGGCGTTTACCCAACCAGTTCTCTCCAGCACTCTCCCCACCGCCGCGAAACTCTCTGTCTCTCTTCTTAACTTCTCCACTCAAACCCTTCACGTTCAAGCTAGCTTGACTCACTCCCTCCATTATTCTGTTCCTCATTGCTTTCCTCTGGCCCATGAGATAAGAGAATAGTTCTCTTTATAAGAGAGGAGGTGTCTCACGGTGCCTGGGTGGCCCAGTCAGCTAAGTGTCTGCTCAGGTCATGATCCTGGGGTCCTGGGATCGAGCCCCGTGTCAGATTCCCTGTTCAGTGGAGATCCTGTTTCTCCTCATGCTCTCTCTCTCTCTCTCTCTCAAATTAATAAATAAATAAGTCTTTTAAAAAAGAGAAAGAGAAAGAGAAGAGGTGTCTTTACTTCTCTGATTCTCTTTTTTTTTTTTAAAAAAGATTTATTTTATTTATTTGAGACAGATAGAGAGCGAAGAGACAGCATGAGAGGAGAGAGGTCAGAGGGAGAAGCAGGCTCCCCTGAGAGCAGGGAGCCCGATGTGGGACTCGACCCTGGGACTCCAGGATCATGACCTGAGGCGAAGACAGTTGCTTAACCAACTGAGCCACCCAGGCGCCCCCACTTCTCTGATTCTCTTACAGTTACCCACAAGTTATTCAATTTTGGTGGATCCAAGTGCACAGGGGTAGAACCCTGGTTTGGACTCTCAGTTCCATCATCTTCTAGCAGGGGCTTGATCAAGCTCCAGGATTGCTGGAGAGTCAATGAGCAATGCTGTTGTAGGTGGTGGAGATGGTGAAGGTGTTGTTTAAGCAAGCTGCTTGGAGGAGTGCCCTCACCGAGTTACACCTTGACATCAACCCATCGTTGAAGAGCATTACGAAAAGCAACCCTACTGTCAAACTCACTCTGCTCTTAAAGAGCACTGTTGGTGTTCACAAAAGTATTGTGTTTCATTGTGCAAAATTTCCAAGATTTTTTTTTTTTTTGAGAGTACATGCACAATGGGTGGGGGAGGGCAGGGAGAGAGAAAGAGAGGATCCCAAGCAGGTTGCACACCTAGCATGGAGCCTGATGCAGGGCTCCATCCCAGAACCTTGAGATTATGACCTGAGTCGAAATCAAGAGTTGGACACTTAACCGACTGAACCATCCAGGCACCTCTTTTTATGGATTTTTAAAATAATAAATGTATGTTCCTAGCCCAGAGCACATGGACCACACTCTCAGCACTAACCACCAGGGAGAAGGGGCTATTTTTGCAAACTTTCAAAAGTAATTTCTAAAGAAATAGCTTTGATCCTAAGAAACACGTTTGTTTTTATCAGTGGACACCATGAATTATGAAAATGATCATGTTTCCCTCTTTGTCTTGGTTGCTTGGGAGCTCAGAATGAAACTGACAACCTACTCCTAGCAAGTTTCATTGCTCTTCTAGCAAATCCTTTGTATGCTATCACCACTGCTGTCACCTTCATTTCCGTACTTGCTATCTTTGCTTAGTTCTTCAGTGTATTTATTTCTTAAGCTAATGGATGAATATATTCTTATTGTAAAGATGAAAAGAAATCATAATTGTATAGAGCAAAACTTGAAAGTATTCATTCATTATTTATGATGTAGTACTCTATTTGTGCAAACAATATCAAGTCCATTTGGAACAATTATTAGGAAGAATCAAGTTTTAAAAAAAAGGAATAAAAAAAAAGGAATAAAAGAACTTTATTTGAAAGCTTACTATCATGCTAGGTGCATTCATATATGCTTTCTCCTTTCATTCTTAACAGCAACATCATAAGGCAGATTACCATACATTCATTACCGTACAGGTAAGATATTCAATTAGATAACCCTAATTGAATAGGGTTAGGTTAATTGTCCAAAGTCATGGACAGCAGTGGCAAAGTTAGAAATGAACCTCAGGTCTAGGAATCAAAGTTTGCTTGTTAACACTTTCGTTTGCTTGTCTTTTTTAGCTCTCTCACCTCTACTATAGCAAAAAGTAGGATTACAAAATTTATGTGCAACTGGGGATTGGAACTGGAGGAAGGGTGACGCTTGTGAATTGCCCTTCGTTATAGCTACTCCTCACTCTGTTTCAAGCCACTGTAATTATTTAGGTAATTCAGCCAAAAGCCATTTTTTTTTTCTGCATAAATGCCATCAGAGACCTGGCCCAAGACGGCTGGTTGTGTGTCAACTCTAGGAGAAGACGCAGCAAAGGTCAGGTCCAAGAAAGTTAGCCTTTAACCTACCGAAGTTGACCTTGCCTGGCAATCCATGGGCTGCAACTCTCAGGCCACCATGTGGCCTTTCTCTTTTGGGAAGAGGCAGCAGCAGCAGCTGTACTGTGGAGCTGGTTAGGGTCTGGTGGAAAGAAATCTGCTCACCTCCCATCTCTGTCCCATTCTCTCCCCCACTCTCAAACAAAGGCAAATTCTTCTTTTTTTTTTAATTAACATATAATGTATTATTTGTTTCAGTGGCATAGATCTGTGATTCATCAGTCTTACACAATTCACAGCACTCACCATAGCACATACCCTACCCAATGTCCATCACCCAGCCACCCCATCCCTACCCCCCACCCCCCAGCAACCCTCAGTTTGTTTCCTGAGATTAAGAGTCTTTCTCTAATTGACTTATTTCACTTAGCATAATAGCCTCTAGTTCCATCCACGTCATTGCAAATGGCAAGATTTCAGGGGGGAGGGTTGGTGGCTGCATAATATTCCCTTGCATGTATATACACCACATCTTCTTTAGCTATTCATCTGTTGTTGAACATCTAGGCTTTTTCTATAGTTTGGCTATGTGAACATTGCTGCTATAAACATTGAGGTGCACGTGCCCCTTCAGATCACTACATTTGTATCTGTGGGGTAAATATCTAGCAGTGCAATTGCTGGGTCACAGGGTAGCTCTATTTTCAACTTTTTGAGGAACATCCATACTGTTTTCCAGAGTGGCTGCACCAGCTTGCATTCCCACCAGCAGTGTAGGAGGGTTCCCCTTTCTCTGCATCTTCCTGACTTGTTGATTTTAGACATTCTGACTGGTGTGAGGTGATATCTCACTTTGGTTTTGATTTGTATTTCCCTGATGCCAAGTGATGTTGAGAACTTTTCATTTGTCTATTGGCCACTTCGATGTCTTCTTTGCAGAAATGTCTGTTCATGTCTTCTGCCCATTTTTTTATTGGATTTTTTGTTCCTTGGGTGTTGAGTTTGATAAGTTCTTCATAGATTTTGGGTACTAGCCCTTTATCTGATATGTCATTTACAAATATCTTCTCCCATTCTGTAGGTTGTCTTTTGGTTTTGTTGACTCTTTCCTTTATTGTGCAAAAGCTTTTTATCTTGATGAAGTCCCAATAGTTCATTTTCGCCCTTGCTTCCCTTGCCTTCGGCAATGTTTCTAGGAAGAAGCTGCTATGGCTGAGGTCAGAGAGGTTGCTGCCTGTGTTCTCCAGGATTTTGATGGATTCCTGTCTCACATTAAGGTCTTTCATCCATTTTGAATCTATTTTTGTGTGTGGTAAAAGGAAATGGTCCAGTTTCATTCTTTTGCATGTGGCTGTCCAGTTTTCCCAACACCATTTGTTGAAGAGACTACCTTTTTTCCATTGGACATTCTTTCCTGCTTTGTCGATTAGTTGACCATAGAGTTGAGGGTCTATTTCTGGGCTCTCTATTCTGTTCCATTGATCTATGTGTCTGTTTTTGTGCCAATACCATACTGTCTTGATGATTACAGCTTTGTGATACAGCTTGAAGTCTGGAATTGTGATGCCACTAGCTTTGGTTTTCTTTTTCAACATTCCTCTGGCTATTTGGGGTCTTTTCTGGTTCCATACACATTTTAGGATTATTTGTTCCATTTCTTTGAAAAAAGTTGATTGTATTTTCTTTTTTAGTCGATGGTATTTTTTTTTTTTAGTTGATGATATTTTTGATAGAGATTGAATTAAATGTGTAGATTGCTTTAGGTAGGTAGCATAGACATTTTCACAATATTTGTTCTTCCAATCCATGAGCATGGCACGTTTTTCCATTTCTTTGTGTCTTCCTCAATTTCTTTTGTGAGTACTCCATAGTTTTCTGAGTATAGATTCTTTGCAAAGGCAAATTCTTTACTGAATGTGACATGTTTGCCTGGGTCCCCTTCACTTCAGGGCCACCAGTTCCAGTAATCTTTACTGGCTCCCCCTCCCCCCTTAGCCAGAGGACACAGCTATTGACATAAACACTGACCACTGTCCCAGCTAGCAGGCAAGCACGTTTCTATTTTCATCTGAATTCCCAGCATCTTGGGGAATGAACTTGGCCATTCCTACAGACCAGACCTCTGAGGAGGGAGGAGAGCCTGCAGGCTCCTTCTGTAACCTTCCTTTGACTTGGACTCAGAAGACAAAGGTGAACTTGAGTGCTGCGGGGACACAGCTTCCCTTTATGCTGCCACCAAGCCCTGGGGCTGCCTCCTCTCCAGCACTGAGGCCCTTTTGTCCTGGCGGGGCACCCCCAGCCTGACTGCCCACTCTGTTAAAGCGCAGTTTCAGCTCTCTCTCCCCCTCCCCCGTGAGTCGCTGTGCCTGGAGAAGCGCTTTGGAGTTTCACGAATGCACACTGGCCCTTTTCTTCTCCCAGTGCCTGCAGCTTTGATGCTTTGCGCCTGGCAGACTGGCCCTCCGCTGTCTTTTTCAGGGAGGCCGTGCGAAAGCGCAGACAGGGCGCTCTTGTGGCTTCTGGGCTGCCCGGGAGAGGTGCGTGGCCCCAGGGCAGCAGCTCCCCCCACCCCAGCTTTGCTCTGTGGGGGGCACTGGGCCAGCCCAGGAGGATCCCACCCATGGCGCTGTTCATCCAGAGAACTCATCATCCAGCTCCCATTGTCGACCTTGAAAACTGGCATCTTCTTTGACCCAGCCATGCTACTTATAGGAACTCATTATGTACTCTAGGATACTAAAAATTTTTCTTTCTAATCTTATAAAAAAATTTTAAACATGCAGAAAAAAGTTGAAGGAATAGTATAGTGGATACTCATGTGCCCATTACCTAGAGTCCACAATTAGCATTTGATGTGGAAGGATTTAGCTACAGGAACTATCATTGCCCTAGTGTGTGTGTGTGTGTGTGTGTGTGTGTGTGTGTGTGTGTGTGTGTAGAAACCTAAATGCCCCCACCCACTGTTTGTTAAATTATGGTACATTTGCACAATAGTACTACATAGCAATTAAAATAACATGGTACAAATAAAACAAAATAAAATAACATGGTACATTTAGGGGCATGGAAAAATGTTGGGTCTTTTGTTTAATGAAAAAAAAGGTAGAAAACTGTATGTACAACAACGTGTTATTTTTTGTTTGGAAAGAAGTCTACCTAGGGTAAAAAGACACAGAGGTTATATATTAAAATGTTAACAGGGTTGTGTCTAAATTCGGCTATGAGTGAATTTGATTTTCATCTCTGGCTTATTTTTATTTCTTTCAATGAAGTATATCTATGTCAAGTGAAAACAGGAATTTAAAATGTGCATGGTCAGCTCAAAGACACCAGTAGGGCTCCCTGGTACTATTCCGGCACCCTTCATCCTGACAAAAGTCACGAGGCTGTCCTAGCTCCTTTGCGAACATTGCTGCATGACCCACCCTCGCCAGTTAGAGCTCCACCAGCCACCCCCCGGTTTCCCAGACAGGAGCACCATGGCCTCCTTTCCTTCTCTGTCCCTGCTCTCCGGCAGGACAGAGACAGACTTTTAGGCTGGGGAGGTTCCCTAGCCACTAAAGCATTAGAGTCCTATCATATTACTCACTCCCCACCCCCAACCGCCTCCCAGAAGGGAAAATGGGGGGGGGGCGTGGGGGGGGAGGTGATGAAATTCCTCTTTTTTTTTAAAGATTTTATTTACTTGACAGAGAGAGAGAGAGATGACAGGTGGGCAGAGAGGCAGGCAGAGAGAGAGAGGGAAGCGGGGCTCGGGGCTTGATCCCAGGACCCTGAGATCAGGACCTGAGCAGAAGGCAGAGGCTTTAACCCATTGAGCCACCTAGGTGCCCGGAAATTCCTCTTCTTTTTTTTTTTTTAAATTTTTTTTTTTTTTAATTTTATTTATTAGAGAGAGAGACTGAGAATGAGAGGAAAGAAGGTCAGAGGGAGAAGCAGACCTCCCGCAGAGCCGGGAGTCCGATATGGGACTCGATCCCGGGACTCCGGGATCATGACCTGAGCCGAAGGCAGTCGCTCAACCAACTGAGCCACCCAGGCGCCCCGGAAATTCCTCTTCTTAAAGAGAGAAGGCCAGGGCTTAACGCAAAGTCTCCATGCTGCCCAGGGCCCCCAAGTTCTTTGTGAGATGCCTGGCCCCACTTGGACTCCCAGGGCAGCCTCTGCCTTAGTGTGTGTTCTTCAGGAACCTTTAGAACCAGCTGGATCATATGTTCATCACCATACACATCCTGGCACTGTATACTACAGTATCAAGGGCTCCCTGCATACCTAGTTTTGGTTCCCAAAGTTAAAGCCACACGATCTCTTACAGTGGTTCCCAGGGCAGTATCAAAAAAGTCATCTGGAGACGGATATAGGGCGGCCCACTTTTATTTTGCCCTGTAAACCACTTAAAAAACTACTTCATAACAAAAAAGACATTTTACCACACACACAAACCAGGAAGGACAGTCTCAAAATTTAAAAACCAACAGTATTTACATTTAACTCTCAAATCTAATTGTGTAGTCAGCGTCTCCCATTACACACTTAAAAAATTCTTATTATTTCTATATAACCTGGAAAATGCCTTTTTGCAGACAAGCCCTGGTTGTTTGGGAACCATTTCTCCATCGGTTTTGATACTTATACTCTTGCAGGTGAGGAAACTAAGTTTCAGAGACCACAGCTAAGTGGTTGAATTAGGATTCAAATTCAGGTCTGCCTGTTCCAGAAGCAGTAGTTTCCCCTTGTTCCAGGTTGCCTCTGCATCGGTGGGTCGCCCTGGTGGGTTTTCCAGGAAACGATACACAGAAAATAGGTCTGGTTTGCTTTTTGAAGTCTCAGCTAGACTTAGGTCACCTAAGAGTGAAGCCTAGTGGATCAGATTTTATCTTTGATCCAGAAATCCCTGAGCTCCACGGATGGTATCAGCACAACAGAGTGGTACCATCCTGATTTCACGATTTGTTCTACCAGCAAAGCTATATTTCTAGCTGGTATCAAAGGGAGGAGAGCATATTAGAATTCAAATCTACCTCTATACATCTACTGACTGATGCCAGGAAGTCTTCCAGTTTGACCGCCTCCACTGATGGGTTTGAAAAAATCATTAAACACTTGGGAATACGGTAAAAAGGTAGACAGTTTATTCTTTCGGTGTTACACCGAAGCGTTCTTTTTTTTTTTTTATTTATTTATTTATTAGAGAGAGAGACTGAGAATGAGAGGAGAGAAGGTCAGAGGGAGAAGCAGACCTCCCGCAGAGCCGGGAGTCCGATATGGGACTCGATCCCGGAACTCCGGGATCATGACCTGAGCCGAAGGCAGTTGCTCAACGAACTGAGCCACCCAGGCGCCCTACACCGAAGCGTTCTTGAACAGGCTCGATGGAGAAGTATTTAATTATCTAGAGGAAGGTAGCTGTGTCTGACTTGGCTTTTTACTATTAATTAAAGGCTCAGACTTTGAAGTTACATGTTAACTTTAGACCTTGTCTAGAATAGAGGTGCATAATTTTTGTCCGGTAGAAAAGATAACCCCAAAGGTTATGGTTTTATTGCCCTGTAGATCATTAACCAATTTTGCCTCCAACTTGGCAAACTTACATCCTTACACCTTTCCTGGTGGGCTATACAAGCCCCTGTTCCTCTAATCCACATTTGAACTAAACTCACCCCACTGCTGGTTTGATCCCTCTTTCACGAGCTGAACAAAATCTATTTAAAGGCATTCAGCACCAACACCACTTTAAAATGCTGTCAATCATTTGCCTCAGTGTGAATGAAGAATCTGAGAACAGATTTTGAGAAGCTGAAAGCGGCAATAGTCAGGATCTGAGGAAGATGAGGGAGAGGGTGCATTGGGGGAGGAGAAGTTAGCCAGACTTCTCAAGACGGTTGTATCAGAGTCCTTCCATTTTTTCCACGTACTTCCTTTGTCTTTGAGCAGTGACCAGTAGCATGGCTTGCTAGAGAGAGAACTTTTCAAGGAATAATGAGGAGGGAAGAGGTTGAAAAGCTAGTTGGGGCTAGCCATGGTAGAGGATTAGAATTTTATTCTGAAAATCACAGAAGTCTTCAAAGATTTTAATCCAGGAACTGATACAATCATATTTTTGAATTAGAAAGAAAGATAATTCTGACAAGAGTGTACGGAGTGTGTGAAGGGAGAGTCTCAGTGAGGGCTGACCAGGGTGTGACCTCTTTGTGAACATCTGTGAGTGGAAAGTTGAGTATAAAGTCAAAAGGCAATTCAAAGGTAGGATGGACAGATTTGGTGAGTGACCAGATAAGGGCTGTAAAGGGAAGGAGGTTTCTGAGATGGCAGCTGGATGGATGGAAGGATGGTGATGGGGATCAAGGGAGCCCCCTGGTATTTTTGACCTGTTGAGTTTGAAGATCATCTAGAATTTGAATCTGGAACTTCTGAACTTGAACTAGAAAGGAAATTTGAGGTTAAGTATTTGTTATGAATAGAAGCCATGGACCTATGTACGTTCAAGAAAAACGTATCATTGGAGAGCGTCTTTACTACTTTACTGGCTAGGGAATGGTGGTATGGTTCCGTAGAAGGCATCTTCTTCAATTGCAGTATGTTACTGCTGGGAACAGAGCCATGGACAGTCCACGGCTCAGTACCTGGGCACAGAGTACATACTGCCCATTCCCTTTTTTTTTAAATTTTTTTATTAGCATATAATGTATGCTAATGTCTGTGAATACATGTCTGTGAATCATCAGGTTTACACATTTCACAGCACTTACCATAGCACATACCTTCCCCAATGTCCATAACCCTACCCTCCCTACTCACCAGCCACCCTCAGTTTGTTTCATGAGTTTAGGAGTCTCTTATGGTTTGTCTCCTTCCTGATCCCATCTTGTTTCATTTTCCTCCCCCACCCTCCCACAACCCCCCACCCTGCCTCTCAAATTCTTCATTTAAGAGAGATCATGTGATATTTGTCTTTCTCTGACTGACTTATTTCACTTAGCATAATACCCTCTAGTTCCATCCATGTCGTTGCAAATGGCAAGATTTCATTTCTCTTGATGGCTGCATAGTATTCCATTGTATATATA
>CM052797.1:32914633-32977319 GCA_028533885.1 Nasua narica | reverse complement strand
TATATATATATATACCACATTTTCTTTATCCATTCATCTGTTGATGGACATCTAGATTCTTTCCATAGTTTGGCTATTGTGGACATTGCTGCTATAAACATTCGGGTGCATGTGCCCCTTCGAGTCACTATATTTGTATCTTTAGGGTAAATACCCAGTAGTGTGATTGCTGCTGCCCATTCCCATTTTACTCTGTAGAAACGAAGGCTCAGAACCACAAAGCAGATTTCTTATGTGTATATCTCGGGAATGGAAGATTAGACTGGAAACATCTCCTAGAGTTAACCCCGTGGTTCTGATGAGCACAGACGAAGATATCATTTATCTGGGGGGGGGGGACTCAAATTGGATGGGGCAGGACCTTTTTCTCATTTATTTACTCATTTATTGAGGTGGCTGTTGTTGCTTTTCTTAATCTCGAGGGCAAACTGTGTCTCCCCCCCACCCACTCATCATAAAGGTGTCTGTATTAGGACTATTGGTTGTATTGCTGCTTGGTAAATAAAGAAATTTACCACAAAGTTAGCTGCTTGAACAATGCAAATTTGTTCTTCTAACTTCCCCGTAGGTAATTCCATCCTCTGGCCGCCGAAGCTTACATCTGCCCCACATGCAAAATGCATTCACCTCCATCCAGAGTCCCCAAAGTCTCAACCTAGGAGAGCATCAGCTCAAAGTCCCCAATCTTATTGGCTCACAAGTTGCACGTTTTATCCTCTAAATCACCTAAATCAGGTATGGGGGAACTCTGGGAATGACCCATTTTTCATTCTGGGGCACGATTTCTTTGCATTTGTGGACCCACGCACTAAAGAAACAAATGATCTGCTCTCAAAATACAATGGTAGGAAAGACGTTAGTTTGGCAGTCATAGGCGTTCCAGTTCCAAAAGGGAGAAGCCTGGAAGAAAAAAGAGCTATTGGTCTTAAGTCCCTACGAAATCCAGCTGAGGAAATTCCGTTAGGTGTCAACGTGTGCGGATGCTCCTTTGTAGCTGTGGCTCTGTCCCCGGGGCTCATGGCCGTCATCTGAGTCAGACTTTCTTTCTCATGAGGGGTAGCGTGTATATTTGCGGCCAAGCAGTTTCACCAGCCTGTTTCCTGTGTATGGAATTTTGGCGGTGTGACAGGCTTCTTTCATTTTGGATTTTGTCTATTTCAGTTCAAGCTGGCAGTGTTTGGCTGGTGTGACATTCTCAAGAAACCTATGGGTCCCCCATGTGTGTCATGGGGATTTACTCCATTAGACAAGAGGCTTATTCGTAGACCTTCCCAGGATAATCTCGTCTCTATTTTCGGCTTTTGTTGATGTGGCTGAGGAAACACACCTCAAGCTCTCTAGGTTGATTGGGGGTATTGATGAGGCACACTCTTTTTTTTTTTTTTTAAAGATTTTATTTATTTATTTAACAGAGAGAGAACATAAGCAGGCGGAGAGGCAGGCTCCCCACGGAGCAAGGAGCCCAATGCGGGACTCGATCCCAAGACGCCGGGATCATGACCTGAGCCAAAGGCAGCCGCTCAACCAACTGAGCCACCCAGGCATCCCGATGAGGCACACTCTTAATCTGAGAGCCTTTTGTGTGACTTTATACTCTGACCGGGATCTTCTGAGGCGTCACATCTTTGGCTTTTTCTGTAGAACACGCATTTCTGACGGTGAATTTTGCGAATATTAGCATCTTTTGCCATCCGGATAGTCTGTGGGATTTCAAAACTACCAAATCCTGGAGGGAAGGGGTGTTATTTAACATTTCTTCCTTCAATTTATTACTCTCCTCTCTCTTTTTATTAAAAGCAGCAAGAGGAAACTAGACCTCACTTTTAACACTTGGTTTGGAAATCTCCGCTAAGTGTTCAATTTTATTCTTTTTTTTTTATAAATTCTGCTTTTCACATGACTGCAGGACACAATTCCACTGAGTTTTCTGTCCCTGGTTAACAAGGATTCTCTTCCCTCCTGTTTCCAGTTTCTAATAACATGTTTTTCAGTTTGTTCTGTGACCTCCTCTGCACGACCTTTAATGTCCATATTTCTGCTAAGATTGCACTTGGAGAAGTGTAGGCTTTTTTGATCATGCCTTTCAGAATTCGTCCAGCCCCCTCCCTTTTGCCCAGTCTCTAAGACCCTCCACATTCTAGACTAGTAGTCCCCTACCCTTGGTGTCAAAATCCGTATTAGTTTAGTTTTCTATTGCTGTCATTACAGATTACCACCAACTTAGTTTACATGAGAGACGATAGAAACTTATTACCCTACTGCTCTCTATGTTAGAGTAGAGGTCTCACATGGGTCTCCCCAGGCTAAAATAAAAGTGTTGGCAGGACTGCAGTCTTCTCTGGAGGCTTTCGGGAAGCATCTCTCTTTCTCTTTGTCCCTCTCATCCTCCCTTCCTTCCTCCCTCCGTGAGCTCTTAACCTATAATCCACAGAAGGAGTCATTGGACCTCTGATCTGTATTCAGTCCGTCAGAAGCACAGGTGAGAACCCAGGCTTGTTACTGGCCTCCGAACAGTGTCAGAACTGAGTTGAATTATAGGACACCCAGCTGGTGTGGCCAAGAATTTCTCGGTGGCATGGAGGAAACTCCCCACACTGCACACCAACGTTGGAAGTTGGTGATCAGATCCAGCTTTTACATTTGCAGAGTTTCTTTTGCCATGTCCCCTAATATTAGGTCATTTTTTTTTTTTGAAGTTTACTGAAATAGTTTAATGGGATTTAACTTAAAAACACCCCAGGAAGGGTCCATAAGGTTCACCAAATTGCCAGGAGTCCGCGGCAGAAAAAAAGGTCAAGACCGCCTGTATCTGGCAGGTTCCAGAGGCCCCGCCACTGGCCGGGTCCTGGACAGAAGACCGCACAAGACACAGAGTGGTGACTGACTCTGGGGGACGCCGGGAGGGACTGAGCTGTCTTCATTGGTCCTGGAGATGGGCACGGTCCTCACAGCCCAATCTACACTGTGTCCGCTGAAAAAGTCAGAAGCAGAGAGCAGTGTGGGCATCTTTTAGGAACAGTGAGAGCCTTTGGTCTGCTTGCTGTCATGTCATGTCAGCGAGCAGATCTGAACCCAGGTTGGCCTTACTACATTTGGACTTTTCCTACCAGACTCTATGGTAGCCTCTCATAACTGCCTGGAAGGCCTGCTCATCTCGTACCTCTGTTCTTGCCACTTTTGTTGTATCAGATGGTAATGCTTTGGGCTGTTAAGTCATAGGTAACATTTAACTAAGAGCTGCTTGAGCTGCTTAAACCAGTAAATGTTTATTTTTCTCACCTAACAGCATATCTAAAGATGGTCGCTGGTCTTGCTTCAGTGTTTCAATGGTGTCAAGGCCCTTGGCTTGAGAATTTGGTTGGCCCTTCCCTTATGGTTGCAATATGGCCTCCACGGCTTCAGATATGACGTCCACATTCAAGGCAGGTAGACATGGTGAGATGCCTGGGTGGCTCGGTCCATTGAACATCTGCCTCTTGATTTCAGCTCAGGTCATTTCAGTCCTGGGATCAAGCCCAACGTCAGGCTCCCTGCTCATCTTGGAGTCTGCTTAAGATTCTCTCCCTCTGCCTGCCCCCCCCTCCCCAACTCATTCTCGCTCTCTCGCTCTCTCGCTCTCTCAAAAAAAAAATGACATGAAGATATAGGAAAAGGAAGGGTAGACTCCAGTTTCGTCTGCCCCTTTTCATTTGTTTGTTGTTGTTGTCTGTCCCTTTTGTCAGGAAGGCAGACGTGTTCTCAGAAGACTCATGAAACTTTCATTATATCTCATAGCCCAGAGCTATGTCATATGCCCCCAGCCCCAACGGTTACAAGGACTCGTACTTGGGTATTTAGCTTTTCCTAATAGAGGCGGGCGAAAGAAAAGAGGCTTGGAAATGAAGTTTGGATTAGCCACCTCATAGTGCCCGAATTTCGATCCGTCCAGGACCCTGTCTTTGCCTTTTCCCTTGCCAGGCCACAATGAGAGTTAGGATCATGTTCCTGAGTCAGACACCTCCCGACACTGTGCTCGGACCACCTGTCCAACAACCCACTCACTTCTTACAGGCTATCCCTGACCCCAACGGACCACTTCGACTGCCATGTGCGGTGGCCTGGACGCGCTGCTTGGCACTGCCTCCACTGGCCCTGGCAGCACCCGACCACCTTTCAGAGGCCCAGAGACTACATCCATCCCCCTGGCTATGCAGAGGCATGCTTCTATTCTGACAGCACCTGTTTTTACATGGCTCATTTTCAGGCTGTGTGTGTGTGTGTGTGTGTGTATGTGTGTGTGTGTCTGCACAGGTATGTGTGCAGGCACAAGTACACAAAAAAAGGGGAAAACAGGTCACATGGACCAAGGACATTTTTATCCTATGCTAGCTTTAAATTTTACTGGGGTAGAGGGTCTCCTGAGCATGTTACTCCAGCAGAGATACTATTATCTATCCGTTCTCTTCTCCTTCCTCAGTAATAGACTACGATTTTATGTGTAGCAGCCATGTACCGGACAAAAGCCTTCTCTGTTCTCAGATGAAGATTTCATTTTCTCTTATAGCAAGGTGCAGCCATGTGACTAAGTTCTGGCTCAGATGATATAAGTAGAAACATTGTATTGGGCTTTCAGGATGTTTCTTTAAAGTGAGTGGGCATGTCCTTTGTTCTCTCATCTATTTGCTATCTGGAGTGCAGATGCAATGGCTAGAGCACTGTCAGCCATTTTGGACTATGAGGAGAAGAGATATACAGTTGACCTTTGAACAACATGGGTTTGAACTGCATGAGTCCACTTATAATATGCAGGTTTTTTTCAGTAAATATAGTACATTACTATAAATCTATTTTCTCTCCCTTGTGATTTTTCTTAATAATGTTTTCTATTTATCTAGCTTATTTTTAAAGATTTTTCATTTGAATTCAATTAGCCAGTATTGTCTCTAGCTTATTTTGTTGTAAGACTAGAGTATGTAATACATATAACATGCAAAAATATATATTAATCGAATGTTTATGTTATCAGTAAGGCTTCTAGTTAACAGTGGGCTACTAGTAGTTAAATTCTGAGGGACTCAAAAGTTACACACAAGTTTTTGACTGCACGGGGGAGGGCAGTCAACACCCCTTTTTCAGTTTGTTTAAGGGTCAACTGTACTTTAAGGGTGGTGAAGAGCTGACATTCTCCCTGAACTCCCAACCTCCAGGGAAATGCATTTTTTTGTTTAAGTCACTATTCCTTTAGATTTGTGTGATTTTGCATGTAAACCTGGCCCTGAATAAGTCACCTACTTCTCATCGACTTGGTGTCTAACATTTTGCGTAGCATTCCAGGCACACTAGCTCATTTTCAACAGATAGGGAAATACCCACTTTCTTGTGCCATTTCTAGCAGGTCCTGAGTTCGAAGAGAGCCAGTGAGGGCCAATAGCAACCATCAGAGAGCTGTTCATCTGCCAAGGCTGGAGACCATAGGGAAAACTGAAAGCATTTGGTAGAGGGGGGGTAGAGGGGGCAAAAGGAAGATGTTGCTTTTGGAGTTAATGACCACCCTAGGGGGACTGGACCCACCTCCATCTTTGTGTGGTGAGGCCCTGACTCTCTGAGACCCAGCCCTTCCTCTCACCATTTCACTGTCCATTTTTAAACCAGTATTTTGGTCCGCGACAAGAACTTTATATAAATACGGTTTTGTGGATTCTTTTCCCCCTGAGAGGTTTATCCGAGGTGCGATTATTGCTAATTGAAATAGAGCTTCAGCAATGTTTCCATTACTCACTGATGAGCTGTTGAACTCAGCCTCAGTGCAGTCTCTTGAGGTGAAGGTCTGCTTTGTGACACAAATGGTATTGGTGGCTGGAGTTAAGAGTCCTAGTGCTAGATGGTACTCTGATGCCACCTGCCCTACTTGGTTCCAGAGTAGCCCCTGGCCTGTCATCCCCCAGAGTTGCTTCTGCCTTATTCTGTCTCCACCTCCCAGCAGTCTCTGGCACCCTCCCCTCCACCCAGAATCTCCCAAGGAGATATCTTCGAAGCTGCCCCCTTCTCTCCCACACTTCTATGACGTCCTAGCAGGACCTGGCTAGTTCTGTCATGGCCCAGCTCTTCCTTGAACCTGCCCGTTTCATCCAAGAAGCCCAGCCGGGGCAGGCTGTGCCTTAAGAAGCTAGCATGTAGATTCCCAGCAGGCACCCTTGGCGGGTCCAAGGCATATGGCACGGTCCAAGCAGAACCCTGTTTTCCAAGGGCAGTGATGAGAGAGAGGGGTTAATAGTACTCTGATGACTTAATGACAGTAATGGTTTTTCTTATCTATTATTCATATTTTTACTCCTGGCAATCCTGGGAGGTATTTAGGGTGAATGTTATAGATATGATCTCCAAGGAAGAGAAGGGAACAGAAACTAACATTTAGTGAGAGCCAAGCGTGAGTGAGTTTTTTGTCCACACTGGCTGGTATCACAGCTGGTAAGGACATGTGGTTGAAGTGAGTCAGTGTTTGGTTCTACGCTAGACCTGCTGTGTAGACTCATTGGCTGTGAGGTTTAGACAGCTACCCAGAGTGGCTGACTGCAAACTCAGAGTCCTGACTGCCTGCCTCTTCTGCCACGTGGAGATGAGGGGCCTGGGATCTGGACGCGAGCTCTCTGGTGCCCTGGGAGGCCGCACCCGACATTGGCTACCGTTACAGGCTTCGCAGGCAGCCAGAGCTGCTGGAACGATCCTGGCATCATTGTTCAATAGCCAGGGAAACTTGGCCAAGTCCCTAAACTGAATCTGGGTCTCGTTTCCACCTACATAAGGTGGTGAGGCAAACAGTCCTAGCCTCCAGCAGTCGTTACGATGCTTGAATGAGGAGGCAGGTAAACGGTCTTTTGTTCCACAAAGAGTAGTTCTTACTCTAGTCATCCTTATCACTACTAATGGAAGAGGATATTCGAATGTTCTGGGAAAAAGGAAACTGTCCACCTTGCCCAGCCACTTACCTGGAATGGAGATGCGCTTAATGAATGAGCTTCTCTTGGGGTGCTGGGGCAGCTTCTCAGCTGCCGCCTTTGGGCTGAGAGCTGCCCGGCTGTGTTGGCTGGTCTCTGAGGCTGTTCCCTGCTCCCAAGTTGCAGGGCTGGTTCCTTTCACCCTCGTAATTGGTCCTGGCAGAGCTGCCCAGGACGGCCAACGTCTCCAGGGTCCCCAGGGACAAAGAAGCCGCCCACCTCACCTGGTCCCACCTGATCCACCCTGCCCCTCAGCCCTCCAGGACTCAGTCCTCCTGAGGAACGTGGGCTGCTCTGAGCCCCCGAGGGGGGCGGGCACAGTGCCTGCCGGGGGCACCGGTTGTCCTGGGCACCCCGTCCTCCAGTCCTGAAGGCCTCAGCAAGGACTCACATTAACCCGTGGGCTCCTGTTGGTCCTTCTTACTCCAGGCCCACACAATTGCTAGGAAATTGTTTCTTTGAATGATGTTGGCTTTCTCAGCTTCTCCTACTCTGTGCTCAGTTTTCAATAGCCTGCAGTGGTGTAGACTCCGTACCCTAGGGGATCAGAACTCTAGCTTCAGGGGCCCTGGTTCAAATGGCCTTTCTTTGCCCTGACTGCCAGGTACTCAGGGAGGCAGGCACTGTATGGCACATGAAGGATTTTACAAGGATTTTATAATTTTACAAGGTTTTACGGGGATTAGTATTAGCTCAGAGACCCTCATAACATGTCTGTTAGATAGCTGCGTTTTTTTTTTTTAAAGATCTTATTTATTTATTTATTTATTTATTTATTTATTTATTTATTTATTTGTCAGAGAGAGAGAGAGCCCAACTAGGGCGAGCAGCAAGCAGAGTGAGAAGCAGGGCCTCCGCAGAGCAAGGAGCCCCAGCAGGACTCGATCTCAGGACTCTGGGGATCATGATTTGAGCCAAGGCAGACACTTAACCGACTCAGCCCCCCAGGCGTCCCTAGATAGCTGGTTTCAACAGATGAGGGCATTCAGGCACAGAGAGGTAAAGTAACTTTCTTAAGGCAGCATAGTATGGGGATCTGTGACAGCAAGGAAGGGAGCCCTAGGAGGGGAGAAGAAGGGAGGGGAAGAAAGAAAAAGAGGAAGGCTACTTGACCTCTTGCCCAGAGCTTTGTCTCCCCAGCTCCCCAGGGGCTGTGGGGTCTAGCTGACTTAGCCACTCTCTCGCTTTTACCAGAAGAAGGTGTGGGATGAGGAGAAGAGGTCAGTCAGGATTGAAGGGAAGGCTTATGAAGAGGCAAAAAGGCCTTCCACGGAAAAACATCCTAACGGTTTCTCTTCTCGGCAGACAGCATGTGAAAAGGTGCATTCTTTCTCTGGGGATGCAGGAAGCCAGCCAGGATGCCTTTTGGTGGGTCATAAGCAACCGTTTAATTCAGAACCTGTGTTTAGATCCCAGGGGAGCTCGGGCCATCAAAGTCATGAATACACATGAACCTAAAGCAGCCTTATGGACAATAAAACAATGAAGGTGACATCCCCAATTCCCGCGGTTGCCAGGTTGTTTTAATTTGTAAATTAACGAGCAATTTCAGATGTAAGATCGTTGGCCTACAGAGAAATGTAACCTTCAGCCGAGATTTTTGTCTCTTCTGATATGTGATTTCCATGTCTTCCCTGGGTTTCAGCAGTTTCCTCTCCTCGATTCCTAAAAGAACCTGCATTTCCCTTTCCTGACTCCCTTCCCGGCTTCCTGTGTGCTAAGCCTTTGCAGTTGTCATCATGTCTTCAGAATGCATTTGATAGGTACAGGAAGTTGCACCAGACGGGAGATGGAACTAGCAATCAATAAAAAAAGAACTATGTTTCTAAGAAAAATGCATCCCGGCTTCCCACCGGAGTTGTGTACCCTATGTCCTAATATCCGTGGAACAATGGAGCTAAATTTTAGCTCTTCTGCTTGGCTTTCCCGGCTATCTCAACAAAAAGAAAAGAGACCTTTTAACCTGCTGCTACCCAGCTTCCCCACGACTCCTCATACCTATTGCCTTTCCTTTTAACCCTTTCATCAGATATCACAACAGAAAATCTCTCCTTCCAGCTTTATTTCTCCTGGCTACTAGTTTAGTATATTTATGGTGCATGAGTCATCAAGCTGCCGCCTGATTGGATAAAAACCAAGCACCCCTGAGACCATCAGTCAATTACAGCTATTCTCAGCTTCATTCACAGATTTATTAGCTTGCACACACAGAGAGAAATTCATTCAGCAAAGTTCATTCATAAAAATTTCAACACTCTGCATCATCCTGCACATCTCAGCCTTCTGCTGCCGACAGGCTCCTGAAAGAAGCTCTGAGCCGAGTCCAGGAGAGAGGGAAGCTCAGAGCTGGGGTGGGCAGGCTGGGAGGGGATCTGAGGAATACGGAGGGATCGCAAGTCCATGAAATAATGCCGAGCGCCGCCCGTCACTAGTACTTCTGGCTTGTGGCCCGGAGGGGATGCGAGACAAGATCTTCCAAGAGAGGGCAGCCATCAGAATCAACGAACTCGGGCTGAGGGGCCTTTGGCTCTTATATACATTTTCTCTTTTTCCTTTTTTAAATGAACAATCACTGGAACAAATAAAGGGTTAATAGGCCAGTCATTGCCCCGCCCTGTGAGAGAGCCGGAGGGAGCAGGTTTGAAAGTTCCTGTGTGCGGAAGGGAAGGCTGGGGGTGGGGGGCGCTAAATATTCCTGCCAGGCTCCCGCACCGCTCGCTGGCGTTGCGGCAGGACGGGCTGGCCGTGTTCGGCCCGGTTCCGTGCCTGAGAGTTGGCCGTGAGCGATCCCCGCCACCGCGAGCCTGGGTCCAGGAGTTCCCAGCAAGGAATCCAAGGCGAGAACACCGAGTGCTGCCGCTGGGTCTGGGAGGGACTGAAATCAGCTGGGGAGGCGTTCCCCCCACCCCAGGCTGTCGCCCAGACGGGCCAGCAGCCGAGGTGGGCGAGGGAGAGTGCAGAGTTGGAGAGGTGGCTGCCGCGAGTTGCATGGGGCGTTGAGGCATTTGCTTTCCGTTCCGTTTATCAAGCAGACGACGAGGCGATTTATGCAACAGTATCCTGTGTCAGCACTGCCAAGGCTATGCGAAAACGCGGTCAGGACAGCCTGGCAGGACTTGTGCTGTATGTAGGACTCTTCGGGCACCCCGGGATGCTGCACAGGGCCAAGTACAGCCGCTTTCGGAATGAGTCCATCACGTCCTTGGACGAAAGCAGCCCCGGAGGCTCGGTGGGGAACAAGGGCTCGCCTCAGCCTCCCTACCCCACCCTGGCACCTCACCTGCCGGCTGAAGATGCCACCTTGGCGTCCCAGGAGAGCCCCACCCCACTGTGCACGTTGATCCCTCGCATGGCCAGCGTGAAGCTGGCCAACCCAGCCACCTTGCTGAGTCTGAAAAACTTTTGCTTGGGTACCAAAGAGGTGCCCCGGCTGAAGCTCCAGGAAAGCCAGGACCCGGCTCCCAGCAGCCCGCCTTCCCCCACGACGGGTCTAAATAGGGCTGGGTCCGCACCTCTGCCGAAGCCAGACCTGGTGGGGCACGGGGCAACTGTCGTAACCCCCGACGCCTGTCCCCTTCCTGGCCCGGGGGAGCCAACCCCAGGGAGCAGGCAGGACAGGCACTTTCTGCAGCACCTGTTGGGGATGGGCATGAACTACTATGTGAGGGTAAGTGTATCTCCCTCTCTGTGCTCTTTCTAAGAACTCCTGGGGAGAGAGGCATCTTCCCTGAGTTCTGGAAGGGGCTGCACATCGCCTGGCTGGGGTCTAGGTTTGGACAAGACATTGTGTAGCTGGACTGAGAGGAGGGAGCTGGACTTACAGGTTTTCCTAGGGATATCTGGCTTGTACTGGAGTCAGACAACTTTTGATTCAAGAACAGGAACTGGTGCTAACTTGTAGGTAGGATCCAGGGGGAGGAACAACTTTTGATGGAGATGGGGAGATGGTGTCTTCTTGTCCCCCCCTGGATTTAGCATTCTGACCACGAAGGGTGAAGAATTTCAAATCTGTTTAGTGATTGCCTGCAGGGCTCTGTCAGCCGTTATATTTCGGTAGGGATTTCTGTGCTAGAGGAATGTGTGATGTGTAAGGGACTTGAATTATTATTTTGTTAAAATGTAATTCGGCATTTAACAAGAGCTTCTCAAAATGTGGCCGTGTCTGTGCTTGTGCTAAGAGCTAGTCTTAGGTCTTTGGTGCCTGCCCCCCCCCCCCGCCCCACCCTCGCCTTGCCTTTATTGCCTACACTGCGGCAAGTGGGCCTTGTCCATGAGCTGTGTGCAAAATCAGGGTCCTTACTGGCCTCTCCTGTATGCCTTTGCTTATTCCAGAAGAGGAGAGAAGAGGATTTGGCCCCTGCTCTTCTGGAGTTCACATTTCAGTCGAGGAAACCAACCAATGCATGTGAAATAATAAGAGAACAATACTTAGCGATGGAAATTCTAATGTGAGAATGCTGAAGGAACTCAGAAAAAAGAAATGGTTGTTGTGGTTGGGGATTCATTTAAACGGAAAACCTTCAGAAGGTGTGTCTTGGAAGAGATATCAGATCTGGATTGGCAGGAAGGAGGAGATTCCTGGCAGGGCTAGAATATGAGCAGTCTGAAAGGCAGGTATCACTGTGGTGGCTGCAGGGAAGGATCTTATAAGTCGGGCTTCATTGAAGAGGGGAATGCTGGGGGCTTCACTGAAGAGGGGTTGCTGGGGGGTCGTAAGCGATAGAGTGGCTGGTGCCTCGTTGGTGCTCCAACAAATGTGAGCTGAAGAGACAAATATAGATCCTGGGTAGCCTGGGGGAAGAGGGAGCCATTGACTGAAGCATTTAAATGTCAAAGGAGGAGTTGGTAAACGCTGTGACTGGTAAACAAGAACCCTCGCTTGGAATCCTCACTTGGTTTGTAGGCAAACTATGAGCTTGATGAAACTGATTTCAAAAGGATCAACCCGAATTGATTTGAGGTGGATGGAAGCAGGGAGAGATTAGAGATTGGAAGGCCGATCAAACTACTCCAAGAGTTTAGGGACGAAAGAATGGGAACAGGAATTAAGGTGGAGGTGTGAGAAAGGAGGTGAAGACAAGAGCCTCTTCGAGAAGCCTCAAGGGTCTTGGGTGGTCCATCAGACCATTTCAGCTCATGATACCAATAGCGGAATAGTGAACATTTACTGGACAGTGGGTAGACTGGTGAGTTTGTTGTTGTTGTTTATGGAGGTTGTGGGTGGTTATTGATAAAAGGTTCTGAGGAGGGAGATAGAAGCAGAGCGAGTTGGGAAGGGAGTCACGCTAGGTTTGCTTTGGACATATGATGTTTAAAGTAATGATATCTAAGTGCTATTCATTAGTGGGTAAGCAGTCATATAAGACTGGCACTCAGGTGAGAAGTCTGATATGAAGGTGTGAATTTGAGAGATAACCAATAACTAGCACAAATGGACAATTAAGATCCCAAGGAAGGGCAGATAATGAATGCTGAGAGAGTTCCAGGGAGAACAGGCGTGGGACAGACAACTTTGGCAAATGGATAAGTCAAACCTCTCAGGAAGATAAACTTATGGGACACGCAGTTCTTGCCCTCCCCCAGAGTGGCATGGCTTATAATGGAAATAGTTTCATGTATCTACTAAAAGTTCACGGGCACATTCTCCTTTATCAGCCTGTCTGCCAGGCTCCAGTGGGAAAATGAACAACTCCAGACCCGTGCTCTCTGCACCTGCCTTCCCATGACCTACACATCCTTTATCCTCTGCCCTGCCTTGCCTTCCCTTTTGTACCTCCTTCCACCTCCCCATACCCACATACCTGGACAATTTTGAGTGTGAAGAGAGTTGCTGTGTGCCCTCCACTTCCCTAGGGAGTGTTTCCATTTTAGATTTTTAATGAGGCCAGCATCTGTCTTTTCATGGTGATGGTAACTGACCCCAGGGAAGGCACTGACCCCCTTCACCCAGGTGGGCCACACTGTATTGCCGGTAGACAATGACATGAGACACCAGCCAACACTTCTCATAGGAGGTCGAAATATCTGGAAGAGCCTACTTGGTTAATTTTTATAGAAGTCCCGCTTCGAAAGATGGAAGGGACACAGAAGTTATCAAGTTCAATGCCTCCGTGGGGAAACTGAAGCCCAGAGAAGTGATTTTTTTTTAAGGCCGCCAGGTGAGGCAAAAGGAGAGTTAGAACGCAAGTTTGCTGTGTGCTATTCTTTGCTCTTTTCACCACAGGTTTCCATCCTGGTTGAAATTCTGTTCTTTAGAATTCTTTTAGATATGAACCCATTTAAAAAGAGGAGATGCTAACCTATTAATTCATAGTTAAAAATTATCATACCCAGTGCACCCAAACTGTGATCCCGGGACTCCCATCTGTAGGAAGATGCACATAGGAAGATTTAAAATCAAAAGTTGCTTAGGGGCACCGTTGGTTGAGCACCTGACTCTTGGTTTGGCCTCAGGTCGTGGGTTTGGCCCTGAGTCTGGCTCAGTGCTCAGTGCAGAATCTACCTGTGATTCTCTCCCTCTCCTTCTGCCCCTCTCCCTGGTCACTCCCCCTCTCTCAAATAAATAAATAAATAAATAAATAAATAAATAAATAAATAAATAAAATCTTAAAGAAAATATGTATATATATATGAAAGTTGCTTAGTGATGATGGAATCAGAGCAGAGAAGTGAGAGAGATACTCTTGGTGGCTAGTGGACATAGAAGCAACATTTAAAAAAAGTATTTTATTTATCTATTTGTCAGAGGGAGAGAGAACACAAATAGGCAGAACTGCAGGCAGAGGACGAGGGAGAGGCAGGCTCCCCACAGAGCAGGGAGCCCGACTTGGGGCTCGATCCAAGGACCCCGGGATCATGACCTGAGCTGAAGGCAGATGCTTAACCCACTGAGCCACCCAGGAATCCTTAGAAGCAACTTTTATAGGCAAAAGGTAGCTACATGTTCTATTTCCTTATCCACATCATGTGACTTGTCTCCCTGTCCAAACTTATTGGTTTATTCATTCACTCATTTATTCAACAAATTTGTATTGTGAACCAGTTATGTGAATGGAACTGTTCCAGGCCCTTGGAATGATTCATCAGTGAATAAAAGAGAGCAGGTCTGAGCCCCCAGGGAACTCAGTTACATTCTCGTGAGTGGAGATGGGCCTTGATTGAATAAACAAGTAAATACAATATGTCGCATGTACTAAGTGGTGGGGGGAGCAATAAAACAGGGGAAGTAATAAAGGCAGTTGCCTGAGTAGAACTGGGAGGTATTGCATTCCTTTTGGGGCAAAATGACAGAGTTGTAGTTACTCTTTGTTTTGTTTTCTTGCATGTTTTATCTTTACAATAGTAACTGTATTTGCCTTCTGCTTTAAGTTAGATTTGACTTTGGGTTAAATATCTTTTGTAATTAAAGATTTATTTAGTTATTTGAGAGAGAGAGAGAAATAGAGAGTGAGCCAACAAGTGTGAATGAGGGGAGGGGCAGAGGGAGAGAATCTTCAAGCGGACTCCCTGCTGAGTGCAGAACCCAACGCAGGGCTCCATCTCATGACCCATGAGATCATGACCCGAGCTGAGACCAAGAGTCGGATGCCCAACTGACTGAGCCACTCAAGTATCCCGAAATATCTTTTTTTTTTTTTTTTTTAAATTGACTGTTCCTTTGGTCTTACAATATAGAATCAGTTATACAGCTGAAAATGTATTATAAGCTCTGAGCACCTATTTTTGAGTCACTTTCATTTAAGCTCAGACCTTGAACTCTCTGAAGATCTTTCAGGGAAGATAGGCCAGCAAGCCATTCTTTGAGAGACACCAAGCCAGAAGTGGGACAGCCAGACCCAGGTCTGAGCAAAGCAGTGAGGTGAGTGAAGTGCCTGACATGGTGCCAATTAGCAACTCTTGTTCCATCCTAAGATTAAGTCTCATTTCTTTATGAGGTATTCTCCAGTCTCTTCATCCATCACTGAACATTCACTGGGAGGTCCCTCATTGCCCAACACAATCTGTGGTGAGCACGGAAAATGACCAGTGCTCTCATCTCTAGAAGGAGAAGACTGCTTTGTTGGGCCTTGAGGCCCCCCATTTAATGACTCCAGCTCCTTTCTTCATATGGAAGATATTCAAAGCCTTAGACTTTGTTCCCATTCCCAACCCTCAAATTGCTTAGGATTTAGTTGAGAGCTAAATAAAGCAGAGACAAAGAAATTAACTGAGCCAGAGTGGCCACAGGCCAGTAGGGCAGTTCTGACGCTAGCTCTCCAAGGGAGGCTGCATTCTCCAAATGCTGTCACCGAGATCTCCAGAGTATCTTCTCTACCCCATGCTTTCCATCCCAAGGGAATAGCAGACAGGGTTCAAATCAAGGTTTGTCTCACCCTGGTGCTTATCTTCTTCCCACCCTCTCACCCCACGTCGGACCAAGACAGGCAGTCCTGGGAGTCTGTGAGTGGGAGTGCCACAGATGAAGGGCCACACCGGGCAGGACAGCTTTATTACTGTAACGACCCCCAGACCTTTGCATTTATTTGCGTGATTTCAGTCTCTTCACTTCAGCCCAACCTACCCCAGCTTTCCCCCCAGATTGTGTTAATTTGCTAAGGCTGCTCTGACAAATATCACAAACCAGGTGGCTTACACCACAGAAATCTATTCTTTCAAAATTATGGAGGCTAGAAGTCTGAAATCAAGGCGTTGGCAGGTTGTGCTTTCTTGGAAGGCTCTAGGAGAGGATCCTTCCTCGCCTCTTCCTGCTTCGGGTGGTTGCCAACAATTCTTGGCATTTCTTGGCTTGGAGAAACATCGCTCCAACCTCTGCCTCTGTCTTCAAACGTGGCTTCCTTGCTCACATGACCGTATCCGAATTTCCCCCTTCTTATAAAGATACAAGTCATTGCACTTGAGCCTACACTGATCCAGTATGACCTCATCTTAACTTGATTATATCTGCTTTCAAATAAGATCACCTTCATAGATCCTGGGGGTTAAAACTTCCACTTAATTTTGAGGGGTTTGTAGTTCAAACCATAATAGTCCCCAAGAACAGATATCACTGTGGTTTGCCCACAGAAGTGTTCTTGGGTATTGGGCTCATTAGCTTTGTGTGCAAATATGAATTTATGTTGAGGAATTTTGTTTACTTCCTTTGTAAATCTCACAGCCTCCTCTTATCATCCGTCCTTCCTTGTCCAATGGTAATGGCTTATTACTGAGCCAATAGACTAGTATTGTCTATTTTCTGTTGTGTAGACTAGTTGTAGTCCATGGTACCATGATGTTCTGTCTGCCCCAAGTAGCTTTCCTACAGGGCAGCATGGGTCTAAGAGTTACGAGATCTACATTAAAGTAATGATTATGGTGCTAATAAGCTCACCTTAGGTGAGTCATTTCACCTCTCTGGGCCTCATTTTCTCATATTTAAAATAAGAGGTTTAAATAAAATGCTGCCTAAGATCCCGAGACTCTAGGTCTCCTTTCCCGTGGGTCTATTAGGATCTCTTTTCCTTAGAAAATGGATTCAGGTCAGTTTCCTAAAGGAAATCATTTTTAACACCTTCGTGTTAATAGAGAGGAGAAGAAATGTCTTTAGCACCCTCTTACCAACACTGAGCTGGCTTCACCAGGAAAGTAGAAAGGGGCGTGTTATACTGAGCTGGGCACAGGTGCTCAGTTCTAGAGCGTTGGTGTGAGAGGAGTCATGTCGTGGAAAACCTCCAAGTGTAGGATTCCAGGGAGGAGTGGAAGGCAGGCTGGTCCAGTGGGTAGGCCAGAGCGAGTGATGGTGGCCGGGGTCGTGGCTTACGTCGTCGTCTAGCCAGCCAACCTGAGGACTGTAGGAACAGCAAGAGTTAACCCTTCTCTATTCTCTCTGGACAAAAGTGCTAAGAGAAAAAGGCCCTGCCACACAGACAGTCTAGTAACCTTAACCTTGAAAGAGGGAGATTTATAACTCTGGGAAACCCCTGAAGAGACAGTCTCACGATTTACGCAAAATAAAGGCAGACCAGAGTGGTGTAGGTCAGGCCCTCACAGGTAACAGATGGCTTTCTGCCTCTGCACGTTGCCCTCTTTTCTAAGTTATTGGTGGTTAAAAGGGTGGTCATATGGCTGGGAAGAAATACTTCCATCTAAGACTGACGATTTGTCATTGAGGGTGTTATATTTTCCTTCCTGTTTCTTTCTTGGAGTGAATGTAAAGGTAGAGTCTGCTAGAATTTAGAAAAATCCTAGCAGATCTGACCTATTGTTCCTGTTAGTACCCTTATTTTTTATTTTTTTAAATTTATTTTTATTTTAAAAAAGATTATTTGTTTGTTTATTTAGAGAAAGAGAAAGGAAGTGCATTTGCATGGGGAGGGGCAGAGGGAGAGGAAGAGAAATCCCAAGCAGGCTCCATTCCCAGCATGAAGCCCGAAACTGGGCTCGATCCCATGACCCTAAGATCACTATCTGAGCTGGAATCAAACCAACTGAGCCACTCAGGTGCCCCCATGTTATTCTCTTTCGACTTTCACACATCCTCTGATCTGTCTAGCTCTTCCCACCCCTGAACACTAGAACATTACCTGGAAGAGATGGCGTTAGAGTTCCCCAAGTTCCAAACCTTCATTTTACAGTTGAGGAAACAGAGGCTCAGAGATAGGAAGTAACTTGCCCCAAGCCACACAGCTTCTAGTGGTGAAGCCTGGGCAAGCACTCCCAGTTCTGTGTACAACATGCTTTTGTACCTCCATCTTGCTTCACCTCTCCTCACTCCCTGAACTAAACGTGCTCTGCCAAATATCTCTACTGAGGAAAATGGTGTGTGTGTGCTTTTGTTTAAGAAGACCAGAACAAAAACTCAATTTTTCTTTTTTTTAAAAATTTTTTAATTAACATATAATGTATTATTTGCCCCAGGGTACATGTCTGTGAATCATCAGGCTTACACATTTCACAGCATTTGCCATAGCACATACCCTCCCCAATGTTCATATCCCTAAAACTCAATTTTTCTAATAGAAAAATTGCCTTTCAAAAGCAACAAGAAGGGAAAAGCGAGGCAGAGTGGTAAGGAGCCCCAAATCTTTATCCACTTTCCCCCTTTTTGTTGAAGGCGGTCCCTGCGCGTGGCGACATGTGGGGTGTGGGACCAGGACTTTATGACACGCATGGACTGGCGTCTGTGAATTCCTCTTCCACAGCTTTTGGGGATCGCTTCCCTATTATGGCTTCTCCCCTCACTTCCATGTTCCTGTTACTCTAAAGCCAATACCATGTTATTGATTGATTGAACCAGCCCTGTTTCCCAGTATGACGGTCCCATCACCAGCAGAGCAATCCAAAGCCTCACACAGCTGGAAAGGTGAGGACATTCCACACTCCCCTCCCCAGCAGCAGGGATGTGAGGTCCCTGGGGTTTCTTCCTCTCTCCTAAAAGGTACAAGCTTCAGATCTCGGTGAGTGGCCGTGGAGACAGAATGAGAGCAGTCTGGTCAGATTTGTGCAGAGGCATCAAGATGAGGGTTACTAAAAGATGCAGGCCTTAGTGCTGCCCACAAATAGCCATTACGTGAAAAGATTGCATCTGAAATAGGAGAGTTTAGCGAGCAGGTATCTGGAAAAGCCAGGAGCCTTCTGAGAACAGGATTTTTGACTGAGAACATTGACTGAAATCATATGAAACTTGTCGATATCATAGCAGTGGTGATAAGCAAGTATACATTTGTAACCGTGAACTCAGGTATACAAGAAATGTCATTACAAATAAATTTTAAAAATCACATGAAATCTGACACCAAGGCCTTTCTTGCTTGGCCAGCACTATTTCAATTTCAGTCATTATTCATTTTCCAACCTCTCATCACGATCACATAGCGAATCGGGAGGCTTATGTTGCACCCTTGAATGAGGAAAGGCCTCTGACCTTCAGTTCATTGTATAGAATATTGATAGTCTCCCAAAGACAGGAGGCACTCCTATGTCTAGACTCCATTTGCACACTAGAATCCTTACCCATTCTGAGAGCCTCTTGCTGAGAATCCAGCCCCTCTAGCTACCCCTCCAGCCATTCCCCTTGGTAAGACTTGCCACTTCCCCAGGGCTTGGCCAGAATGCAGTTTGAGGGTCTGGAATGCTCCGAGACCCACCAGTACCAACTGCCCATCTTCTTCCCATCACTGCCCCTGCAAGACAGGGAGGACAGAGGGCCTAAGCAAGTTACTGGGAAATCCAGAAGCGACCAGCAACCAGAGGGGTTGCTGATCAAAGGAGGGCACAAAGGAAAGTACAGCCCACCTGCAAAGGCTGAGCAAAGATGGAATGAAGTTGTTTTTTTTTTTTTTTTCAAGATTTTATTTATTCATTTAACAGAGAGAGAACACAAGCAGGCAGAGAGGCAGGCAGAGGCAGAGAGAGGAGCAGGCTCCCTGCGGAGCAAGGAGCCCGATGCGGGACTCGATCCCAAGATGCTGGGATCATGACCTGAGCCAAAGGCAGTTGCTTAAACAACTGAGCCACCAAGAGTCGCCCCCTTTTGTCAGGGTCAGACACTGGCAGTCAAGGGTTCTGATGGAAAATGAAGCTGAAATTTTTGGGGAGGAGTTGGAAATTACACTTCTGTGGGAAGTTGAGAGATGGAAGGAGGGGAAGGGCAGAGAGAGAAAGAGAGTGGAGAAAGAAGGCATAGTATAGGCAGTGTCCTCCCCAGAAAAAAATCGGGAGCACAAAAAAAAAAAAAAAGAATCTGGAGCACAGAGGTCATAAACCAACAGTTTAATGGCAGGTTTTGTTTGGTCAAATTAGAAGAAAGATTTTTTTTTGTTTGATTTTTTGTTTAGTTGCCAGTGTTTAAAAATTCCTTACAAAACTCTGGATTCCTGGCTTCTCAGCTGAGCCGACAGCCTGGGACAGGTCATTCCACATGTGAGCAGATGACACGAGCTGGCCAGTGAGCCCAGGCCCGCCCAGTTTCACTCGCTTACGTCACCTGTCTGCCCCCGGAGGTGACTGGATTTGCACCCCTACCTGTGGCATCAGAATGGGAGGGTACTCGCACGCCCTTTGTCTCTCAGTTTCTAATGGGGGATATCTGGGAGAGAAGCTGAGGATGTCTTATTCTTGGGCACCATACCAGGACTTCCTTCTGTAATGGGACAGAGCCCGGGGGCTGAGCGCGCCTGTGAGAGACTCGTAGCCTTCCCGACTCAGAGAGCCTGTGCCCGTTCTAGCCAAGTTGCAGAGTTTTTAAAGATAATGGAGTTTCAGGACAGGCCCAGGCCATCCCTATTTTGTGAAGACATGGGTCAAAAGTTCGTCGGTAGTCAGTTCTTTGAGACAATGAATTTTTCCAGAGAAATAGTGTTAAAAGTTGATAAGCTTTTTCCTGTGGTGAGAGAGATGATTAAATGGAAAGAATATATATAAAAAGCTTAGTACAGAGGCTGTCCACATTGTAGGTCCCAGGTAGAGGGAGGAGAACAAACTTTCAAAAGGGCCAAGAGTGCTTTTGGGCAAAAATATCCTGAAATAGGTGTTTCACTGTGTCCCCTTGGCGTCCTCACTCCTGGCCAGCGGTGCTGCCCTCGCAGACCTTCCTTCCCTGATCCTTCCCTGGGGTGCTCCCCAGGGCAGGCCTGGCCACCTCTCTCAGGTGCCTACTCTCCCCCCTCTCGTCGGCTTCCCTCCTCCCTCAGTGCAGCAGAGCAAAAGCTTGCATTTTGGAAAGAAGTCTCTCTACTTCATTGACTCTTTATTGGAGTATTTCCCCAAATTTCCCGAGGGCCACCCATCTCAGTTAAAAACGGTTGTCAAAAATGCACTCACAGCGCCCTCCTGAAGTTACTGCTTCAGATTCTCTGAGGCTGGGGCCCAGAAACCTGCATTTGTAACACACTCACTGTGTGATTCTGAAGCGTGCAAAGTTCAAAAACCTGTGCCGCGTCCATGTGGTGCAGTGATGTTCAACAGCGGGTGGTCGCACCACTCAGGGGACGTTTGGCAATGCCTGGAGACATTTGTAGTGCTCCTAACTGGTGGAGAGCTGGAGGCTACTGGGTTGAGTGGCTGGAGGCCAGGGATGCAGTACGCAAGCTACAGGGCATGGGACAGTCCCCACGACAAAGGATTCTCAGGCCCAGCTGGCTGGTGGGACCGAGGCTGAGCAGCTCTGAGGCAGTGGAGGAAAGATCGTCACCCTGGGATGCGCATTCGGATGTGATGGCGGATGGAAGAATAAACAGTTGATAGGTCATTTGGCTTTCGAAAACTCTAACCTGAGCTATTTCTAATTGTCTCAAGTTTTTCTTCTCTCTCCTCTTTTAATTCCACAAATTCTCTAAAAATTCTAGTTTACTTCCTCACCCACCAGCCACACAATATTCCCGTGGCTTCCACATCAGGATCTCAAGGGGTGGGACTGAGAGGGGCAGATCAGCCGTGGGTTGGGACTGTCCCCAGTTCCAGCAGGCCAACCCTGACTCAGGTGCGCTCTGGGCCAAATGGCATTTATAGGCTAGCTTGGGATCCTAACCATGGTCTCCTACCATTAGTGGTACCTTCATTTCCATAGGGAAGGGCATTAACAGTTTTAGAAAGTAACTTACCAGTAAGTTTTAAGAACAGAGCCTATCTTGGGGTTGGAAATTTCCTTTCCAGTAAAGCAAGCAACTTGAGGAAAAAGACCATGTGCTATAAGGACAACCCCAGAAATTGGATTTTTTCCTTCAGCGTCATCAGATGATAATTTCTATGAATCATTCATTAGGAAATGGTGAAATATATAATTCAAACATAATTTTTTTCTTAACCTAGTGCCAATTCCAGGTCCTTGAAAGGCACTGCCCCTCCCTCTCCTCTCCCCTCAGCTCCTCTCTCCTCTGGACTCCGGACTCAAACTGATACATTGACTATGAAGTTCTGTTTCATAGTGAGTGAAGCTACCCAAGGTCACAAGGCTCTTCAGCACAGAGCAAGGCCTAAAATTCAAGTCTCTGAGCTCCCAGGAGGGTGCTCTTTTCACTACCATGGTGAATAAGACATAATGCTTGCATGAGGAGGTTACAGTATGAAAAGGGAGCAAAGACGTCCACACAAATTACTGTAACATAAGGCAATGCATAATAAATGACCCCAAAGTGATCCAAGTAAAACATGTGGGATATCATGGAGGAAAGATCACTTCTTCCTTTTGAGATGATTAGGGAAGTTTTCATGAGGAAGGAGTCATTTTTTTTAAGCTTTTATTTATTTGTCAGAGAGAGAGAGAGAGAGAGCACAAGCAGGAGGAGCGGCAGGCAGAGCAGGCAGAGAGAGAAGCAGGCTCCCTGCTGAGCAAGGAGCCTGATACGGGACTCGATCCCAGGACCCTACGATCATGACCTGAGCTGAAGGCAGTGGTTTAACCAACTGAGCCACCCAGGCATTCCGAGGGAAGAGTCATTTTCATTGAGTCTTGAGAAATGGGTAGAGTTTCCATGGGCAGAGATACAGGAAGAGCGTTCTAGGCAAAGAGAGTAACAAGAGTGAAGGCAGGGAGGTGGGGAAGTAGAGGATGTCCTTGGGGAATGGCGAGTGGTTTGATTCGGTTGGACAGTGCATGAGGTATATGTAGGAGATCAGCAGAAAATAAGTCACATTAAGGCTATAATAAACTCGTATAATATCTGAAAAGTTGGGTTTTTCAACAGAAAACCATCAAACATAGTAGCCTGTGGACAAACTCAAAACCTTGACGAACTCGGAGCCGTGTTTTACAGAGATCATGGGCTACAGTGCTCAGAGAGGATTCAAGAGGAGGGAGACTGGGCGAAGTGAGGCCTGATGAGAAGCAATGGAGGAGGAAAGGCAGTGGCAGGAGGAATGAGGGCAGATGTGAGGTCCTTTAGGAGAGGAAGGGGAGAGGCAGGAAGGGTTTGGAGTGAAAGGTGAGTTTCCATTCTGCATGAAATGCGTTCAAGGAAACCTCAAAGCATCCAAGGGGAAATCTCCAGCAGAAAATAGAATAATTAGGACTGAGGAGAAGTTATATTTTCATCAAGTTGATGAAAGTTATATTATCATCAAGTTATATTGTCATCAAGACCGAGGGAAGGGACAAGGCTACCAAAGGGAGAGTGCAGAGTGCAGAGGAGAGAGCTTTGAGATGCAACCATTTAGGTATTCTGTTGAGAGAGAGGAAGTAAAGCCATTGGAGACAGAACTAGCAGAGTGAGGAGCAGGATGGAGAGAAGACAGAGCCATCCAGGGAGAGGAGGGGTGAGTTTTGAGCAGAAGGATGTTGGACAAAACAGCAGCAAAATCTGGGAAGTATTCAAGGAATATAAGACCTGCAAAAGCCACGGGGTTGGCCTCTTATTTTCTTACTCCCCTCCCCACTAAGATATTCAGTTCAGCTCTTGCAGACCACACATGTCCCTGGATACCCAGCATCTACACTCTCTCCTCTTGCCCTCTCCTTGAGTGGCATCTTCCAGATGTCCGAGCCAGAAATCCAAGGCATATCTACTTGCTTGCCATCACACGCCACACAGCCTTCAGTTATCAAGCCCTGACAATCCTACCCTGAGGACATTTCTCGTACACGTCTGTTTCCCCCCACCCCCACTGCAGTTTCTAAGGTGAGGATGGGAGGAGGCGGCCTTTTCAAACTTACTGACCAGCTTCTTCCTGGTCTACTCTTTCCTCTACTATTTTGTGAAATGCACTTTGTAAAACACTGCCGTTGTAGCTTTTGGTAGAAACTAGGATCTGGATGATCCTAATACAAGGTGGAAAATGATATACACCTAGAAAATAGTTTGATGCATCAGTGTCATGAACCGTAGGAGCTAGAGACGGCTTCTAGCGGGGTAGTCAGGGAAGGTTTCCGGGGAGTGGCATTTGAGATCGTCTCTACAGATTGGATAGAAGTTTAACCACAGGGAATATATAAAAATAAGGGGTATTCCAGATGGAAGGGGCATAGGTAAGGAAATAGAGGTAAATACAAGGGAGAGCACTGATTTTAGTTTGGTTAGAGTAGCGGCTTCTTGGAAAAGACTGGTGGATCATATTAAGACTTGAGCCAGCTTATAACAGTCCTTAAATATCAGACTGAGGAGTTTGAGCCGAGGCATGGGGATCTCTTTGTGCTGGAGAAGGAGTGACTGGAAGTGGGAAAGTCCTTTCAAAGGCTATTACAGCAATAGTCAAGGGGAGAGGTGTCTGTACGAGGGTCTTGATGGGGGAGTGAAGTAAAGAAACACTGGTGGGAATATGATGAAAGAAAAATTTGATGATGAGGGCGAAGGAGGGGAGAATGCAATCCAACCTGCCTGAGGTTTTGAGGTAGAAGGCCTAGGGTGGGCCAGTGAAAGACACCGAGGACTCCAGGAGGAGAAGCGGTATTGAGAGGGAAGGTAAGAGGTTAGTATCCAACACATTGAATTTGAAGTCCCAGAGAATCATCTAGATGAGAGGGAGGTGTCGAGCAGGCCTGCAGAGTGGTCAAGCCAAGCAATTAGGCATCCTTATCTGACAAGCATCCCATTCAGGCAGAGAGATTTCAGGTGACTTTCAAGAGGGGGAAGAATGGAGTGTTTCTTAATATTACATAGTAGAAGGCCTCTTCTTTGATGGAAATGTTTCCCATATACTTTTAATGTTTTGGTTAAATGTACATAAATGTCCATTTGTGTTGTAGAGTCAAGGCCTTTTCTTGGAGTTTTATAGATACGATGATCAATACCCCTTTCGTTGTTCTTGTATAAATTCTACCCATCATTCGTCCCTTATATTCCTTTCAGTGTCTTTAAAGTGAAACGAACTGTTAAGGAGAACTTCGAAGCCAGTTGAGTGCAGAGCATTTCGTTTCTAAAATCTTTTAGATTTGTTTTATCCACATGTAGTTTAGCTCTATTTTTTGAAAAAGCAACTTGCCTTCATAAAGTCTTTCTAAAACTTTTGACTTAGTTTTCATAGAAATAACTACCTTAACAAAAAACCCTAAATGCATATATTTTCAGTTTGCTTAATATCTCATGTGATGTGACTTCAGCAGCAATTTCAAGTGCCATATACAGATGTGGCACCAACACAGCTGGGTTCTCAGTAAGTCTACATTCCAATCGGTGGCAGCAGAAGGTGAGGGCGTCCCTCCTGGCTGTGGCAGGCTGGTCGAGTGGCAATCAGTTAGCAGAGTCTTACTGTTGTATTGTGTGCTCACAGCTCAGCAACTTGGTTTGTCGATCTGTCTCAGGATACATTTCCAATTTTTGTCATCACGAGTATGTTGTAGATTCCAATTTCCCTTTTCCTACTAAACTGGGCAACAACATCTTGCC
The DNA here is from genome assembly GCA_028533885.1 of Nasua narica. NCBI lineage: Eukaryota > Metazoa > Chordata > Mammalia > Carnivora > Procyonidae > Nasua > Nasua narica. The sequence goes on along the minus strand of CM052797.1, from coordinate 32,952,052 downwards.
CTTGAAGAGAAGACAATATTTAATGAATACTCCTGTACTTACTCTCCCAATGGTTTTTGTTCAGGGCAAATGATAGAGAGTGTCCCAGCGCAAACTAGAAAAAAAAAAATCCAAACCCACAGCTAGGAATACAGCAGGTATCCTGACTGCCCCAGCAGAAGCCTTTCCTAGATCCTGTTTTCAGGAGATGAAATTGAATCAGCAACTAGAACACTATCTCTGTAGATGAAGATTTCAATTTAGAAACTCGTCTGTGGCCTAAGACTTTCTCTTTTTATAAAGAAAACCCAAACTTGTGAGGTTTGAGTTCCCCACAACTGGGGAACTCTGACTTACAACTCAGTGAAGACCCTCTGTTTTTGTTTCTCTCAATAACAATCTGTGTTTTATAGGGTGCCCATTATATTTCCATAGCATTTTGTAAACATAAACAAAGACAATGAAGTTTATTATAAGGGCAGATGTAATTTGTTTTCAGTAGGTTTTTTTTTGTCGTTTGGAGAATATACGTATCTATCTCAGGTGGGATCACATTAACTTTGGGAAATATGCTCCAGCAAAAAATGGGGCTCTACTCACCAGAATGGTTATGGCCCAACTCCCATTTACCCAGCACTCCCTGGGATGCAAAGGCTCCACAGTCCTGGTGAAGGAGACCGTTCTCTCACTTGTATATATTTTTTAAATACAGTAAGGGACAAAGTCATGAGGGCTAACTTTTCTGAAGTCTTTTTGTTTAATCTAATTATCCTTGGTTGTATTTTCTGAAATGTCAAAGGCAATACATCCTTATTTTGGTAACAATCAAAACAGTGCAGAAGATGGAAGGTGAAGGTCCCTTTTCTAGGGTAACTACCACTCCTGACAGTCTGTTTTGGAGTCTTTCCGAATTCCTCCTAAGCATTGCATACTTATATATACACATACACATACTTGTTGACACAGATGAAGATTATAGCAGGCACACTCTTCTGCAGTGTGCTTTCCCCCCCTTGGTCAGGTAGATGGGGGACCCCTCACATGTCAGTCTGTGCTGACCACCCCCAGGAGCAGCACAGTGTCCCAGAGAAAGGGCCACACTTGTGGCTACTCCTCTACTGAGAGACAGTTCTCTGACTTCCTGACCCTAGGAGGAGACCTTCATCTACCTTGTACTTGCTCTCTTCTGTTCCTCAGCTGCTTTCCTGACCTGCACGAAGCTGGAGGTGGGGGCTCTCAGTATGAGGGGATCCTGGTCCGCAGTCTAGGAGAATGCTCTTCTACTTACTGTGTAGCTGGAGATGCTGGGATCCATTAGGATAGACCATTTCCCTCCCAAAAGTAAGAGAGTCTTAAGTCAGATTAGCCACCGTGCCACAATGCACGGTGTTGTGCGTGCATATCTGTACATGTGAGCGTGCATGTTGTTTCAGAAAGCAAAGCCTATAGTTCTGTCTGATGTATTTCTCTGACAGAATAATACTGGAATTAAATAAATTCTTTTACTGGCATTCTGTTATACAGACTAGCTTCTTTAGGGCCAGAAGGGAGGGTATCTTTTTAGGATCTTGGGGTCCTGTTCACCCTTTGACTTCCACTCAGCTTCTAGAAGTCAGTTGTGTGTGACATCCCTTGAACAGATGAGAGAAGGTGCCGACTGTGGAGGAACATCCCTGCGCAGACAGGGTCCGCTCTCTCCTGCCCGTACACCCAAGGGGCTTTGCCAGAGAGCACAAGACCTGGTTCTTCAGCCAGGAGCCTGCCAGGGTCGGGGAGGGAGAAGAATCCTCACCAGAGGCTCATCCATTTTTGTGCTGGTTTTCTTTTGGTTTCTGAAATGATGTTAAAGAGATTTATTCTGGCTGAACGAAGACATACTTGGAAAGAGTTTTTGATTTGAAAAGAAAATATCTTGGAAGTCCTGAAAGTTTGGAATAAACGTCCGAAACTTTCAAGAGTACCTCCTACTGCACCCCCACCCCGACTCCCCAACATTTACATCGAGGATAGACAGCCCATGGGAGCCAACACATGGCTGTCTACATAATGCTGGACTCTCAGGCCCCGTCTAAGTTATTTCAAGTATCTCTTCTTAATCCCTTTAAATACAGAGACGAGTTTTTAAAAAAAAATATGTTAACCCATCTGGAGTAGCTATAAGCTGTTCCCTGAAAAACAAAGAAACCTTTATTCAACCCCAGATCTTCCATTCTTTATCTTTTATGACAAGTTGCAAAATTCTGCTGAGATAATGGCCCAGACCGCAAGCACCTTATCCTTGTGCCTAGTCCAGTGGTAGGAGGACTTGTGGAGGGAATAGGCAGAATGTACACAGAGAGCAAGACAGATCACCGGGGAGGGGTGGAGCCATACAGCCAACCCCAATGTGGAACGAACAAAGGGATTCTGGCCTGGGATGGTGGCAAACTTCCAAATCTCCCTTTGTAACGTGTAAGAATCAGATTTCCTAAAGAGGCTATTACCTGTGAAAAGGAGGAAAAGGGGATGAGGAGGGGAGGCAATGGAGGGAGAAGGAAGAGGAAGGATGAGGTAGGATGTGGGCGTGGCTGTGGGAGGTACTTGGGTCCTGATGGGCGTGAGTATCCATCCCCGAGGCCTCCCGGAAGCATCGGAAGCATCCTGTGCGTATTATACGCTACTGACTTCTAGAAAGGTTCTGAGGTGGCTCACCTGCTAGTGAGTTAATGCTTCCTCCACATCCTGAGCAACTCTGTGGGAGTGAAAGGACAGAATGTCTGTGAGTCATCCCCCAACTGTTCAAGTGAGTTGAGAGGGGGGCTGTTTCTCCTGAATGAGGTGCCCACAGACACTGTCAACACCCAGCAGTGGGAATCTTGATACAGTCAACTCATTTAGTTGACATCTCCAGGAAGTCATTGAGTTTTTCAGATAACTGAAGCTTCTCCCTTTAGAAGTCAATCTTCTAAAACTTAAAATACTTTACATAGAAACCTCTGCATGATGAAGATTATATTCTCCTTTCTTTTCACAGATGGTTGATGACTGAATGAAAAAAATTTGGGGGAGGAGGGAAAGGCCAGATTTGTTTCTTCAGATCTATGGTTTATTTTTTTTTATAACAGTTTGATATACAATTTGAATATCATAAAATTCCCACTTTAAGTGTACAATTTTGTTTTTTGGGGGGGGGTGGTTAGTATATTCACAGAATTGTTCAACCATAACCACTATGAGGTTTTATTTTATTATTATTTATCTTTTTGAGAGAGAGAGTATGTGCTGGTGGTGGAGGGCCAGAGGAAGATGAAGAACCTTAAGCGGGCTCCATGCCCAGCGAGGAGCCCAACATGGGGCTCGATCTCACCACCCTGAGATCATGGCCTGAGCTGAAGTTAAGTCACCCACTTAACTGACTGAGCCACGTGGGCGCTCCACCACAATCAGGTTTTAGAATATGTTTATCACTCTAAAAAGAAGCCAGGTGCCCGTAAGCTCCCTACCTCTGCCCCCCAGCTCCTGGCAGCCATAAGTCCACTTTCTGTCTCTCTAGATTTGCCTATTTTTGGTATTTCATATAAATATAATATTTCATGTTTTACATTTTATATTTCATATAATTAGAATCATATAATAGGTGGTCCTTTGTGTCTCACTTAGCAAAATATTTTCAAAATCCATCCATGTTGCAGAACATCAATACTTCATTCCTTTTTATGGCTGTATAATATCCCATTGTGTGAATATACCACATTTTGTTGTTTCATTCATCAGTTGATAGACATTTGAGTTGTTCCCACCGTTTGGTTGTTATGAATAATGCTGAAATGAGCATTCACGCATAAGTTTTTGTGTGGACGTGTGTTTGCAACCTTCTTGGGTCTATACCTGTGAGCCAATACAGTTTGGACCAGAACTTCCTTTTTCTTCTGGTGGAAATGGAGTCTTCATTTGAATAGTCACGATGCTATCACTTCTTGGCTTTTTGGCTAACATCAGGTGTAACAGTCATGGTGCTTTAATGAGACCCAAGGTCTACCAGCAAGAGCTAATAACTGTGATAGGCTAGTTGCAATCTGAGTCCCCAAATCTCTGAGCTTTTTGAACTTATGTGTTTGTATTTCTACAATTTTTCCGATTTCTTGTGTTCAGTGAGCTGTGACTGTTTGCTCTTGGTAATGAGGCTGTCTTTGAGAGAATCCAACATTTCAGTTTGAGGTTCTGGCCTCCTGAGAGGACAATCTGTTAACACTGTATCTAAATCAAGAGTAAATGGGCTCTGAATGAAGGACTGAGATGCTCTCCTTAAGAGAAAAACACAAGCAGACACTTTAGGGTTTGACTTAATTTTGAAGTACGTCTTCATTTGGGGTGTCTGGGTGACTCAGTTGGTTAAACATCTGACTCCTGATTTCGACTCAGGTTATGATCTCAGGGTTGTGAGTTCGAGCCCCACATTGGGCTTCTTGCTGGGCGGGAAGTCTGCCTAAGATTCTCCCTCTCCCTCTGCGTCTCTTCCCACCCCTGCTTGCTCATGCGTGTGCTCTCTCTCTCTCTCTTAGAAAAACATGGCTTCAGTCACTTGTTTCTGTATTTTCAGCCATGTTTAGGACACTCGAAGTTGTCAAGTATAACACTTCCATTTAAGGTGTTAGTCTATTAAGCTACGTTCGGAAAATAGGGATTAAAATGTTACTTTTTCTCATATATGGTAAAAATCTGCTTACGAGCTACTGAACTGATTCTAGTCAAAAACCTGTTCATAGAGCTCTCACTTGGTAGGAAGGGAGCCACAGAGGAACCCTGACTCCTCGAATACCATCTGCACAGCACAGGTTATCCTGTAATCCGTGTCTCTTAGGATTAGATTGTCACAAAGGCTCGAATGATGAGGGTTTAAATAAGACAGAGGTTTTCCTTTTCGCTCATGTAAAAAAGTCCAGAAGTAGGTGGGCCAAGGCCACTTAATGGTCCCACAGTGATCAGTCACCCAGGCCCCTTCCATCTTTCTGTTTGGCCATCTTTAACAAACAGCTTCCATCCTCAGGCGCACTCAAGATTGTGACACGACTGTGGGAGCCCCCTCTCCCCATTATGTGCATTTTCCAGACAGCAGGAAGGAGAAAGGACAAAGACAAAAATGAAACACCTCCTCGCTGAGTGAGCCTCTTCAAAGGAGCTTTCCTTGAAGTCCTACCTCATGACATCCTCTTTTTATTTATTTATTTATTTATTTATTTATTTATTTATATTTTTAGTGATCATTAAATCACTAAATTTATTAATAAATTAAGTATTAAATAGAGAGGAAGAATCCAACAAATACAAATAAAAAACAATAAAATTAAGCAAGAGTTGCCATACTAAAGCAAACAGTGATCCATTTTTCTAAGCAGATTTAGGGTCAAAGCAAAATTGACAAGAAGGTACAGAGATTTCCTATGTACCCCATCTGATGACATCCTCTTAAATCTCCTTGGTCTTCAGGCTTCAAGGAAAGCTTGGAAATGGTGGTTTTGAAGCTGGGCACAGAGGGGGTTCTGTTGGCAAGGAAGAAAAGAGGAAAGGAAAAAGGAGGAAAGTATGTAGGTAGGCAACACAGAGTCTCTACCCTGGCCTCCTAGGAGCTCATGTTTTAAGATGGACGAGACAGAGGCTGGTCACCACACCGAGTTATATACACAGAGCTGTGCAGAGCTTTACGACAGCCCATTCCTGGACCACTTCAGAGTTTGTAGGCTCGGACTGTTGAAAAGGAGGATTGTTGGCAATGGTGGAATTGTCTACCTCAGCTCTTCAGTGAGAGCATCAGAGGACTTTCTGGAGGGTATGCGATTTTGGAAGAACATTACAGGAAATGATGCTGTCAACAGAGACCCTCCTCAGGTACCGTGGGAATGGATGGTCTAGACCTATCTGCGTGATGTCACCTATTCTTGCTGTTTATATATGTATGAGTACCATTGGTCAGGGGTATTTAAGGTAAGGCTTGGAAGGTTGAAATGTAGTCAATGGCTAAGGAAGGAAAGAAGCTTCCTGATTTCCATGAGAATCTCAAACCTGAACTAGACTCCACATTATTAGCTATAACCGCTTAACTCTTCTTGCCCCTAGATTTTTGATTGCTAAATTGAACAATATATCCTAGAAAGTCATTACTTTTTTTTTTTTAAAGATTTTATTTTTAGGTAATTTCCATATCCAATGTGGGACTCAAACTCACAACCCTGAGATCAAGAGATGCTCTACCGGGCTCCTGGGTGGCTCAGTGGGTTAAAGCCTCTGCCTTCGACTCAGGTCATGATCTCGGGGTCCTGGGATCGAGCCCCACATTGGGCTCTCTGCTCAGCGGGGAGCCTGCTTCCCCCTCTCCCTCTGCCTGCCTCTCTGCCTACTTGTGATCTCTCTCTGTCAAATAAAAAAATAAAATCTTTAAAAAAAAAGAGAGATGCTTTACCAACTGAGCCAGCCAGGCACATTATAGAAAATCATTATTTAATGTAATAACTAATAGTACCGGTAATCTACGCCATGCAAATGGACTTTAAAAGAAAGTAGAGATCTTCCTTGCGCTCTTTTCTTTTTATTCAGCTAAAAGCACTGAGATTTTCTAAAAAAAAATTATTATAAGCTATAAAACCAACAAATTGAAATTCTATTTGAGTTGCTTTCTGAAGGTGTTACTTTTTAAAGGCATTATTTGAGTTTGATTCAAAAATCTATGTTAGGATTTGTAGGGAACTTGATGTCTGTGATAGAGTGAATAGGTTTGCAAATTTCTACACTTGTTTGGGGTTTTATGATGTTGCATGACCTCGTTTAAATCTTTTAAATGCTTTGAAAATTAGAAGATTGAGGCACAGAGTTTTCTCAAGTGCAAAGGTTTTGTGAGTGTAGGGTTTTGTTTTTGTAAAAGTATTGACTTAGCATGTCGCCCCTTCCTAGCTCTGATCATAATGCCCCTGAGATTTAATTCTGAAGCAAGCCTACAGTTGCCGAAATCATAGGCTTGCGCTGCTGTCCATCCTGACAGCATTTCCACTTACACACCCTTAGGCTCAGTCCTGATGGTTTATAAGAATATTTAAGAATCCCCCGATAGTATCCAGACTTATGAAAAGGGCAAGTGTTTCTTCCAGCTTTGACAGCTATTTGATTTGGGCACTTGGGACAACCTGACTCATTATTTTTTTTTTTTTTTAAAGATTTTTATTTATTTATTAGAGAGCGAGAGACTGAGAATGAGAGGGGAGAAGGTCAGAGGGGGAAGCAGACTTCCCGCAGAACCGGGAGTCCGATATGGGACTCGATCCCGGGACTCCAGGATCATGACCTGAGCCGAAGTCAGTTGCTCAACCAACTGAGCCACCCAGGCGCCCTACCTGACTCATTATTATAAGAGCTTACTTGAATCAGAACTCACACATTTCATGGAGAGTCTCTACTTCAGTTTCCCCGGGCTCTGGAATCCTGCATCCTCTTCCCTTGTTCTGTTGTTGTCAACCTTTTTAGCCTGTTCCATTTTTAAAATAACTTCCTTCCGTTAGTTTACCCTTTCTCTTTTGTTAAAATGTGAAATTCTCAAGCAAAAATAAAAACAAGGGCGCCTGGGTGGCTCAGTTGGTTAACACCTGCCTTCGGCTCAGGTCATGATCCCAGAGTCCTGGGATCGAGTCCCACATCGGGCTCCCAGCTCCGCGGGCAGTCTGCTTCTCCCTCTGACCTTCTCCCCTCTCATGCTCTCTCTCACTGTCTCTATCTCAAATAAACAAATGAAATCTTTAAAAAAAATAAATAAAAACAAAAGCTCTATGCTTTCTGGTTAACTTCCTCACCTCTCCATCACACTCTAAATCCCCTGCTCTCTGCCCTCTCCTCCTCTCCTCCACTAATACTGCTCCACTGAAGCCAACAATGAAAACCCACGGTTGCCAAATTCCAGTGGACGTTTTCCAGTCCCTTCGCCTCTTGGACATCTTCACTGCCCTGAGTTCAGTAAACAGTCTCTTTCTCCAAGAAACTCTGTGTACTCTTGACTTTCACCCCATCATCCTCATCTGGTTCTCCTCGTGTGTTTCCAACTTGTGTTTTGTGTCTTTAGTAAACTCTACCCTGCCTGCCCTTTAAATGCTGAGTGACATCAAATAGGCCACTGAATTTTTTATCCATGAAAAGTAAGAAGGGTTTGAATGGGTAATCTCTAAATTCCCTCAAACTCTAGTCACCATTTAGTCATCTTATCAGGGGTCAGGATTCACTGGCTTGAGCTACAGAAAAGTCTTGTGTTTCAAGTAGAAAGAAGTGTCATGAGAGATGATTAACATTTGGGCTGCAGTTCTGCAAAAGCATGTTGTTGGCGGCTGCTTCTTTTTTCAGAGAAATCATAAAAGCTGAAAACTAGTATGACGTCATTCAGCAGTTTATCATCATGTGGGAGACTGACTAATGAGAGCTGTGGTTTCAGCATAATAGAACAACCGACCATTCATGGAGGACTTGAGTGCTGGGACTTGGAGGGAGGATGGGATGAATGAGGCTCTTTGGCCACCGGACGCTCCAGACACACCAGGCAGGGTTACAGTCCTAGAGAGCTGGAAGGATTAAAACCGCCATATATACATGCCCCTACTGGGGACATGATGTTTGACTACGTATGACGACTGATGATAAAAATGCTGGGCTTTTCCAATAATACTTAACTAAATGGTACTTAATTAAATAGTATTTTAGTTATGTATGCCGCTAGCTAAGATTTCAGATTATTTGCTGAGAGTGAGATTTACTTTATAGGCAGGGGTGGGAGCAAAAGTTTAAGGGTCTTTGAATCTCTAAAGGGGGGATGGGTGCAGACACTGGTGAGTGGGGAAAGGGGGACAAAAGAGAGTGTTTGATGGAGCTGTTAAGTTTGCCTCCCTTGTGGTGGTACTTGCCGATGCTCTCATTTGTGAGTGTGTAGTATTCCTCCAGTAATGTTTGATTCAATTAAAAACGCTAGGTCCTGAAGGCTGAGACTGATTTGTGTGATGCGAGGGTGCAGGGCATAATTTATTTAATATTTTTAAGGAGATTCAAAACTGACAAATAAGGTCTTAAATCCCCAAAATTGTAGCGTATTAAGTGGTTGCGGGTTGACAGAAGAGACCATACACACACTGTCACTATTAAAGTTCCCAACTTAATTAAACAAAGATACAAAACATAGTGGTTGGTCATCTGCTAAGTCATTCTGCAAAGGTGTTGCCTCGGCTACAGCTATAACCAAATTAAGGCCATAGCCAACAAGATGGTGCACCTATTGGATGACTGAGGCGGTAGATAGGGCCCTATGCCATTTTCTCGAGCATATACGGAGAACAGCTTTGTCTGCTCTCAGCCTCTGCTGGGCCTGTCCCTCTGCTGCCTTGTATGGGATTCACAGGGCTGCTTCCCCTTGGCAACTCTGAATGGGAGCGTTGGAATACCAGATGGGTGCCCAATGGCAGGCCTGGGAATTACATTAACTTTATCTGTACAGTGATGGTGCTGGCATTTTGCCTCACCTTTCACAGCAGAGGACATCCAGCAACACTCTCCTGGGAAGCAGATTAACTTCTGTGAGTCACTGCTTTTCCATCTCATTTATGATTCATGACCTGGGCTATATTTTTAGCTTGTATTTATTTGGGTCTGAGAAGTGGGCTGAGCGGAAGTGTTGTTTGGAAACTTACGGGAGAAGAAGGAGAAATTGGCATTACACTTAAGCTTGAGTAGCCTGAAATTTGTTTATAATCATCAGACATCCTATAAACATTTATTGAGATCCTACTATGTGTCGTGTACTGTGCCAGACTCTAAAAATGCAATTAAATGAGACCCAGCTTCTGGCCAACAAGACCCCACTGAATTGTGTGGGCAGACAACTAACCTGATAATAGATATACTAGAACCACTGCCTATACTCCCAGCTGCGTCTCTGGATTTTAGTCATATTGAAGTCGTTGGTGTTTTTGCAGCACCCTTTTTATTTTTTTTATTTTTTATTTATTTATTTTTTCCCTTCTCCTTTTTAAAAAAAATAATTTTATTTAAATTTAGGTAATTAACATAGAGTATATTATTAGTTTCAGAGGTAGAGTTCAGTGATTCGTCAGTTGCATTTAAAGTCCAGTGCTCATTACATCATGTTTCCTCCTTAATGCCCTTCACCCAGTTACCTGATCTCCCCCAACCCACCTCCCCTCCAGCAACCCTCACTTTGTTTCCTATAGTTAAGAGCCTCTTATGGTTTGTCTCCCTTTCTGATTTTGTCCTATTTTATTTTTCCCTCCCTTCCCCTATGATCCTCTGTGCTGTGTCTTAAATTTTCCATACGAGTAAAATCGTATGATAATGGTCTTTCTCTGATTGACTTATTTTGCTTAGCATAATACCCTCTAGTTCCATCCACGTTGCTGCAAATGGCAAGATTTCATTCTTTTTGATGGCTGAGTAATATTCAATTATCTATCTATCTATCTATCTATCTATCTATATCTATGTATATCTCGCATCTTTATCCATTCATCTGTTAATGGACATCTGGGTTCTTTCTGTAGTTTGACTATTGTGAACATTGCTGCTATAAACATTTGGATGCAGGTGCCCCTTCGGGTCACTATGTTTGTATCCTTTGGGTAAGCACCTAGTATCAGCACCCCTTATCCTTACTCTTACCTACTAAGCATGTTATGTTCGTTGCCTGGAAATCTCTCCTCCAACCTCTCCTTAGTTGCCCTTTATGACTCACACTAGCATCCCTTCTTCTGAAATATCTTCCCTGATTCCCCGAGGCTGGGTTGGGGCCCCCTCTTACACATTCCCATAGCACCTTGCAACCCAGTGTTCATCACGCTCCTATGAAGAGTAGTCTAGTTTGAGGTTCCTTCATGGTAGTTTAGACTTATTCATTAGCTCCCCAAACTAGGAGGTGGGTAGAACTCAAGGGAGTTTGGGAAAAACAACACTATCATTCCAGTACAATCACTGCCACTTGCTGAGCCCTTCCCCCATGCCAGTCACCGTGCTCGGCACCACCCACGTATCACCACATTGGAACCTCGTAATAGCCACATGAAATGGGTGAGTTTATTGTCCCTATTTTATAGGTAAGGGTGAGATGAGATGTAAAGTTATTTGCCTCAGGTTTCACAGCTAGTATGTGCGAAGCTGAGATTCAAATGCAGGACTGCCTGACTTAAAACCCGTGATCCTTGACTCTGGCATATTCCTTCTCTACTTTCATGGTTATTATATTAGTTGCGATAGACTAGGTCATTCTGTGAACGAGCAATCTCAGCTTTCCACGTTTATACCATGTATCCACAGCAAATTGGCTGGAGGGCTCTACGCTGTGTTATTCTCCCTCAGGGACCTGGCCAGAGGTCTCCAATTGCAAGAGAAGGGATATGTGAAACACTACTCTCAAAGTGATAGTCTCCCTGAATACTATTGACCAAATCAGGCACTGCACCCAACTTCAAAGGGGCAGGAGAAATGTAACCCTACTATGTGCCGGGAAGGCAAAAAATTGGAAATAATTATGCAACAGCCCCAATAACTCCCACATATACAAAGAAAGGAGGGGCAGGGAGTAGATGAATGAAGACAAAATAGAAGGATAAAATGTCTAGAGGTATCAAAGTCTTCCAGGGATTAAGAAAAAGCTTGCTTTTTAAACTGTCGGTCTCTAGTTAAATGGCCATTGGGATCAATTATTCAGTTGTTCTTCCTGTGTTCTTCCTGTTAAGACTTCTCTTCCGAATGTATTAATGCTTTGACACAACCTGGGATTTCACTGGGTCCGTCAGGAGAACACAGTCAATTAGTATTACAAAAGCAGCTCATCAGAGTAGGGCCAGTATTCCAATTCTCATTTTCTTTTCTTTCTTTCTTTCTTTTTTTTTTTTTTAAAGATTTTATTTATTTATTTGACAGAGAGAGAGAGAGACAGCAAGAGAGGGAACACAAGCAGGGCAGAGGGGAGGGGGAGAAGCAGGCTCCCCACTGAGCAGGGAGCCCGACGCGGGGCTCGACCCCAGGGTCCTGGGATCGTGACCTGAGCCGAAGGCAGACGCCTAACTGACTGAGCCACCCAGGTGTCCCAATTCTCATTTTCATTATGAGGAACTAGTCCCACCACTTTAGAGACTTTTTCTAGGAACAAGAGAAGAGAGGATTTCCCTTCTCTTAGGATTCGGCTTTCACAGTGACAAAAAAAAATCTCTTAAAAGTTTCTGAGGAGGCCAGCACACAGTGCTAACACACTTGCTCCTCCCCACCAGGGACTTAGCTTAAAGCTATTGGGTGCAGCTTTTGAATCTCAATAAACATTAAAACTGAATAGTAGATACAGGACCCTTAAGGAGTTTCTGTAAAGAGAACATTGAGAATATTTTGGTCAAGGAAAATCCACCTTTGTACGATGAGATTCCTGTTTTTCAAGAACACAGAGAGTGATCGACATAGTTTGGAATGAAGCAAAATACCGTCTCAGATGGTGGACGCAGCAATCATGCTTCAAGCCACTTCCAGACTGTAGATTATATAAACATCTGCCACCTACAGAGGATGGCTGGCCTTATCACTCTCTTTTTCCTTGATGCAAAAAAAAAAAAAAAAAAAATTGAATGAACAAATCTAGATTTCAGGCTTTTGAACCTTGAGCAGAAGAAGGAGCTTTCAGCAGGGTCAATGTTTGGATTTTTAAAAACATATGCAATTCAGTCAACTGAAGTATATTCTGAGGGGCTACTGTCTGCCAGGCAGTGTTCTAGGGATTGGGGATAGAGCAATAGTCAGCTCTTTGCTACTTACAATGAGGGTTTGGGTGGATGGCTGGAAGAGACACTCAGTGTAGTATCTTCAGTCCAGAAGTTTTCAGGGTCCTGAATTCATTTTCATTTTAAATATCTCCCCGGGCTGTACCCATCATGGAGCATGGGGCACTTCAGGGGGGTAAGCATCATGGAGAAAACTCCTACTTGACCCAGGTACCATGGGGGAGTTGCTGTCAGCAGACGTCTCATCAATAGGAGGGACATTGCTATGTACTATCTGGTCCTTTTGAAAAATGCGGGGCTTGGAGTCTTCCCTAGACGATCAGCTTCTTCACGTCAGGGAGATAACATGGACTATCACAGTGTTAAGGGTTAAGAGACCTGGGTTCTTCTCCATTAAACATCTCCGTGGCCCTTGAGCAGAGCACGAAACCTCTGAGAATCCGTTTTTCTCATCCATAAAATGAGCGTCAGAGCCTTACTCAGCGTCCGCCACAATTTTATCGCAAGGATCAAATGAGATACTGCTTGGCAAAAGATACCGTGGAAATCTCTGTGTCAAAGCACGTGGTCGCATAGCTTGGCCCTTCTGACCTTGCCCAGCAGCAGAAAGAGCTGCCCGCGGCTCGCCACGCTTGGGTGTCGAGTTATTCCTGGGAGAGGTCGTGGCCCTCCCAAAGTTCTCCGTCTGCTTTCTGCCACAGGGATGACCTTCGGCTGAGTGACTGTGTCTATGCTCGGGTCTGTAGGCAGAGATGAAACCTCTCTCAGTTCAAAAAAATCCCCGTGGGTAAGAGGTTCCCGATGGGAGTAGGACTGTTGGTATGTGACCCTACATAGCTGCCCCACGTGTCGCAGATGGCTGTCATACTTTCCTTGCCCACGGACGGCCGGGACTTTTATTTCAGACACATTGGAAGGTTTCTTTGGCCAGCTGTAGATAGCTCATTATCCTAGTGTGTTAGAGTGTCATCAAAGTGCCAGCCCCACCAAGATCTTTTTTGTTGATCTGGGCTTCCAGCACGCAAGACGTTCTAGCCACAGGATCCTGGATTGCCCACTGCGGTCAAAAAGAAATTTTCTTCTGAATCAGTTTAAAACTTCTTAATCAATCAATTAATTAATTAATTAAAAGATTTATTTATTTATTATTTGACAGAGAAAGAGACACATAGTGAGAGAGGGAACACAAGTTGGGGGAGCTGGAGGGGAGAAAGAGGCTTTCGGAGGGCACCCGATGCGGGGCTCGATGCCAGGACCCTGGAATCACGATCTGAGCCGAAGGCAGACCCTTAAGGACTGAGCCACCCAGGCGCCCCAAAACTTCCCTTATTTGATTCTAAAATTCCCCAGGAAATGATAATTCAGATATTATAAGCTCCGCTCGCCGTACAGGGACTTTAAAACAACAGATGTTGTCTCTATCTGCTATGGGCAACAGGGTCCCCTTGGTTGGGAGAGAGCATGGGAGGTAAGGGTGGCCGAGGGGGCCGAGCTTTGCCCCCTTCACAGCCTTGCTCTGGCTTGGCCAGGAAGCCTGCAGACGCAATTCTGGCTTTTGGAAGAATGAGCAGAACACACAAGTTACTTTTAGAAGATTTCATCTTTGTAAACAGGGAGGACTCCGGGTTGAAGTGGCTTGGTTCCCGAGACCCTGAGTGTGAATGAATGAACAATTCCAGATACTCAGGAGGTTGAACCTGGAGCAAGAGAAGGAGCTTTCAGCAGGGGAGATGTTTGGATTTTTAAAAACATATTCAATTCAACCAAAGGGGTGTGTGTGTGTGTGTGTGTGTGTGTGTGTTTGAAGTATAATTAACCAAAGCCTGTGATTTTGAGCGCTACTGCAAGCCAGGTGGCTTTCCAGGTGTGGAGGATAAAGTGATCTCGGCTCTTTGCTACCAACGTTCTAGTGTGGGGAGGCAGACAACAAACAAACAAATACACGATGCCGGCAGTGATAGGTGCTCCCAAGAAAGACAAATACAAGAGAACAGAGAATGGTAGAGGGAGGGAAGGTGTCTACTGCTCTGTGCTCTCGGATGCAAGTTTCAAATGCATTACCGGGTCACTCTAAGAAAAGTCAATCTTTGCCAAGACCCCTTATGTCTCTTCCACCAAGGCCCATCTTCTTGTTTGTCTCCCTGAACTCCCTCTAAGCTTTCTCCCCAATATTGCTCCCTGTTCCAGAGGAGGGGCCCTGCAGCCCCGTTGCCCCGGTTTCCCTTCGATTGTTGTTGCAACAAGCGGGGAAGGCCCTTCCATTCCCTTCTGGTTCCACTCACAGTGACTCAAAGCTGACACAAGGAAGACTTTGACCAGCTTCCCTTCAGGATTACTTTAACTGGCAACATACCCCTTTAAGAAGGAACACATGACAGATGGTCCAGTTAGGATGCAGGTTATTTTGAGACTTCCTAAATATCATTTCTTGGCTACTTCATTCCAATCAATCATTTATTGCACTGTAAGAGGTGCTGGGGATAATGATGACTAAGACTCACTCCCTGCCCTTGAGAAGCCCACAGTCCAGCTGCGGGCATTGACGTTTCAAAAGATAAATTACAGAACCACTGGGTGAGTGTGGCCTTTAGGTATGACCAACATGCTCTGGGGTAAGACCAAGATGTTCTAGGAGTCCAAAGGAAGAGCAACGAACTCTGCCTCAAGAGTGCTGAAGAGAATGTCAAACAACTTTAATGATTTCTGATGCCTCATTTAGTTATTCATTATCCATCTATTTGACCGTATTTCCTGCATAGTTTACATCAGGGTCACAGGCTGCCGTGCAGATACTGTTTGTTTGGCCTGTTATTGTTGCTTGGTAACAGCTTTATTGAGATGTAATCCGCATATCATACGGTTCACCCATTTAAGATGTGCAATTCAATGGTTTTTAGTATATTCACAAGTTGTGCCAATACCTCTAATTTTAGAGCACATTTGTCAACCCCAAAGGAAGCCTTGGACCCTTCAGCAGTCAGATCCCGTCTGCTAAACTTTCCAGCCCTCCTTTCTAGCTCCATAGGTTTGTCCACTCCGGACACTTCAGGTAAATGAAATCATGCGACATGTGGTCTTTTGTGACTGCTCTCTTTCACTTAGAATAATATTTTCAAGATTCATTTACGTTGTAACTTATATCAGTACTTTGTTCCTTTTCATTGCCAAATGCTTTTCCAATGTGTGATGTGTCCTTTTTATCAATCTATTCATCAGCTGATGGATACTTGGTGGTTTCTACTTTTTGGCCATTATGAATAATACTGCTATGAACATTTGGGTGCAAGATTTTGGTGTGGACATATGTTTACAGTTTTCATGGGTATTTATCTAGGAGTGGAATTGCTAGGTCATATGGTAATTCTAAATTTAACTTTTTGAAGAATTGCCAAGCTGTTTTTCCTAGTCCCTGTACCATTTTACATTCCCATCCCATATCAGGGTTCCAGTTTCTCCACATCTTTGTCAACATTTGCTATGTTGGGTCCATTTGTTATTTAAATGATGGCCATCTCAGAGGGTGTGAAGTGGTATCTCATTGTCATTTTGCTCTGCATTTCCCTAATGATGAATGATATTGAGTATCCTTTTGTGTGCTTATTGGCCATTTATGTATCTTCTTTGGATAAATGTTTATTCAGGTCCTTTGCCCACTTTAAAAGTAGGTTATTTGTCTTTATATTATTGAGTTGTAAGAGTTTTTATATATTCTGGATCCAAGTCCATTATCAGATATATCATTTGCAACTATATTCTTCCATTTGGTGGATGGTCTTTTCATTTTCTTAGTATCCCTTGAAGCACAAAAGTATTTAATTTTTATGAAATCCAATTTATCTATTTTTTATTAGCTTCTGCTGTTGCTGTTATAGCCAAGGTCCTGATTTTTGCCGATTTCCTTTTATCATTTTAACTCTCATACATAGGTCTTGAATCCATTTTGAGTTTATTTCTGCATATGGTGTGAGGTATGGGGTCCAGTTTTTTTTTTTTTTTATGTAGATATTCAGTTGCTCCAGCATCATTTTTTAAAAAAGATTTTATTTATTTATCTGACAGAGAGTGATTAAACACAAGCAGGGGGAGCAGAAGATGGGGAGGGAGAAGTAGGCTCCCACTGAGCAGGGAGCCCAGTGCAGAGCTTGATTCCAGGACTTGATCCCAGAACTGGATCCCAGGACCCTGGGATCATGACCTGAACCGAAGGCAGATGCTTAATGACTGAGCCACCCAGGCACCTCTCCTCCAGCATCATTTGTTGAAAAGTCTGTCCTTTTGAATTATTTTGGCATCCTTGTCAAAAATCAGTTGACAGTAAACATGAGGGTTTATTTCTGGGTTCCAATTCTATTCCTTTGATCTATGTGTCTATCTTTATGCTATACCACACCTGTTTTGACTGTGTTGCCGGGTAGTAAGTTTTGAAGTTGGGACATGTTGAGTCTTCTAAACTTTGTTCTTTCTCAAGATCATGCTGGCAAATCTTGGCCTCTTGAATTTCCTTGTGAGTTTTAAGAGCAGCTTGTCAACTTCTCCAAAAAAGCCATCTGGGATTTTGATAGGAATTTAGTTAATTCTGTAGATTAGTTTTGAGAGATTTTAGTTTTGCTATCTTAACAACATAAACTCATCTGATCCATAAAGGTGGATATCTTTCCATTTATTATGATCTTCTTGAATTTCTTTCAACAATACTTTATAGTTTTCAAAGTATAAGTTTTGTATTTATTTTGTTAAATTTATTCATAAATATTTTATTCTTTTTGATTCTAGTACAATAGAATTGTTTTCTTAATTTCATTTTTGGATTGTTCACTGTGACCTGTTGGGCTTTGAAATTAGGAAAACTTACAGATACAGTCCGATTTCTGATTTCTCTTGAAAAATCATATCCGTAATGGCAACAAAGAACTTGAGTGAGTAGTTTGGGTTCTGTTCTTCTTTTAGGACATTTTGTTCTGAATGTCCTCATCTGGCTACTCTCTTATATCTGGGTTAATTCACTCATTAATATCCTAACTACTAAGCACTGAGTTTTTGACCTTTATGATTGTTCTTTTGAGAAATCTAAGTTAGATGAGATTTAGTTTGAATAAGGGATTAGTATTATCTAAATTTTTAATATGATTATTTTTATATACACATCCTATACTTCCTCAAAAGTTACTCAAGCCTTATCTTATGCATTTATCTCAGGAACATTGGTGAGCTAGGCTCACCAATCTTATGCATTTATCTCAGGAACATTGGTGAGCTAGGCTCTACAGTGAGGATGCAAAGAAGAAATAGACACCATTTTTGCTTTAAAAGAGATTTATACACGTTGACAAAAAGTGCCATATGGGCAACTAGAGTTTTATCAAAGGTCTGCTAGTAGTTTGCTAGTCGTCCATAGAGTGGGCAGAAGAGGGCTTAGGAAAACGAGTATGGTCAAGACTGCGGGTAAGGAAGGGGAGAAGAGGAGAGGATTCATGAAAGATGTGACCTTTGCATGATGATAGTTGGGAACTTGTCCACTAAGCTAAGAAAGTTGGATTTTTTCCTGTGGACTGGTGTTTTCTCCAAAGTGTGATTCTTGGACCACCGGTAGCAGAATCACCTGAGTGCTTGTTAAAGCAGTTATTCAGAGCTACTAAAGCAGAATCTCTCAGAGTCCAGGAATCTGCTTTTCAAAATCTGCTTTTTAAGTTTCTCTGGTGATTTTGAAGTTCTATAAAGTTTGAGAAGCTCTGTTTGAGGATGGGGGCCCTGTAAATATTTTTAGGTGGGAGTGAAGTAGGATAGGATGGAATCATATCATTCCAGACCCGAGTTTCAGTAAGGTGGTAGCTGCGTTGGGGAAGGCATATTCAGAGACTCTCTTGTTGTGGGGTTATGTTCATAGTTCAGCACTAAGGTGAAACTCAGAGTAAAGAATACTCTGGGCCATCCCTCAAATCTCCCACATCTGTGCGCTTGGACTATCAAAGATCAGAATCAGTGTCTTATATTTTTGTTTGTATTTACAGGGAGGTCTCCTTTCCTTGGGGCCATTGAGGTCAAGGTCTAATTTGGAGAGTAGGGTTTGGGGTTACCGGGTTGAACAAAGAGATTGATCTCTTGCTTACTGCCAGCTAAATGAATATGGTTCATTTCAGGTACATTGAATGTGCATATGCTGCAGTTGAGTGCCCAAATGAGTATGGTAAAAATTGGGTCAGGATGTGGAATTGAGGGAAGAGGACAGGACAGATGCCGGAGGTGATATGGAGCTTGAATTGGCAGGGTTCAGCCCCTGATTGGATGAGGGATTCGAAGGAAGGGGAAGAGTTGAGTTTTTTGGCTCATGTAACTAGGTGGATGGTGATATTGTTGCTTGAGATCAGAAGTGTAAGTAGAGGAATAATCTGGATACGCCAAATCTGCAATCCCGGTGGAATGAGTATTCATGTGATTATACTGGTCTGTAGCAAGCAAAAGAATTTGGACTGAAAATCTCTGTGTCGTCAGTGCCCAGGTAATAATTGAAGGCATACATGGTAGAGATTGACATTATTGGATGGGAGTAGAATTTGGACATCAGAATTTTCTAAGCTTTCAGGGGCGCCTGGTTGGCTCAGTCATTAAGCGTCTGCCTTCAGCTCAGGTCATGATCCCAGGGTCCTGGGACTGAGCCCCGCATCGGGCTCCCTGCTCGGCAGGAAGTCTGCTTCTCCCTCTCCCACCCCTCCTGCTTGTGTTCCCTCTCTCACTGTGTCTCTATCAAATAAATAAATAAAATCTTAAAAAAAAAAAAGAATTTTCTAAGCTTCCCTGGTGATTCCAAGATGCAGTCAGGGTTGACTGCATAGTATAGTGTGAGAGGAGAAGAGACCATTGTTTAAAGAAAAAACAGGAGTAAAAATAAGGAACTAGCAAAGGAGACTAAGAAGGAACAGTCAGAGGATGAAGATGAGGAATCAGAGAAAAATGTTCTCATGAAAGCCAAGCAGGGAGAGAGGGTCAGAGGAAAGAGAAGGAGGTGAGTGGAGGTCAGTAAGGGCAGTGCCCTGGGCAGGGGAACCGGAGAACAAGAACAGTTCCCTCAAGTAGACTGTGATAACGTAGTTGGTTTGCTCAGACAACTTCAGTCGAGTTTTGAGGACAGAACTACTATAGTGAGTTGAGGCATGAGTAGAAAGAAAGGAAGTGGAGACAACGTCTCAAGATTATGAAGAGAATGTCCTCCCTCTGATCCCCCTTTCTTAGTGAGAAAGACTAGATAGAAGTTATTTAAAGGTGGCAGAAAAATCCTGCGGTGCCTGTTGGTGGCCTCTATTATTGTCAAACATTTATTGCATGACCGTTGTCATATCACACCTAACTATATACTGTTCTTTAGTGTTCTGATTGTTTCAAAGTGTCATTCTTCCCTGTCTTATCAAATGCAGAGGCTATGCCTGGAGACTTCTCTTGAACAATATCCCCCTATACTCCTAGCACAGGGGCAGGCACATTCTAAGAAAGGAATACTGTGTGCCACAGGAAAAAAGGGAGTTAATCCTACTTAATAATTAATGAACTGTGGTTCCTAGAGGTTAAGGCAGGCTTTATTTAAATTTTAAACCCTATAATAATATTACCTACTTATTTTAAAAAATAAACAGTATGAAAGTAAAAGCCTGCCTCTCTCCCATTCCCAGAAGTTGCTGCCATTACCTTACCAGTTTCTTATGTGCCCTTCAGACATTCTTTTGAGGGTGTAAGAGTATATATCCTTTTTCTTGAGGTAATATGGTCAAAATCATTGTGTAACAGAGCCAGTATGAGAAATTCTCATAAGCTAGCTATCATTCCTCCTCTCTGAAAACCCCAGTAATTTCTTCAAAGCCCAAGATACACACAGCTATGAATGGGCTGTTCACCTCTCCCTGGGAGCAAGTGGTTGAAGCTCAGACAGTACAAAAATATTATTGCTGCCTTGGGGTATGAAGAGAGAGCATGAGCTAGGAGTTAGGTAAGCCGTCTGTCAGGTGCTGAATAGGAAGGTTGTCTGAGCACTGCTGAACTCCACTACTTTCTCACAGTCCTTGTATGCCTCTAATAAAGGTCTTTGGTGTCCTCTCAGGGTCAGGAATCAGGGAGTGTCTTCTGTCTCATGTGCCACCTCCTGTGGTCCCCAGAAGAAGCTGGATTCATCCTGCTCTCACCGCTGTGGCCCCTGGCGCATCTCATCACTAGCCACGTCCGTAGACCAAAGGAAGAGTCAGTGGGAGCCAGCCCAGTGACCCTTTCTGTGTTTTCTTTTCCTGTTATACAAGCCTTACACTCAAAGTAGCAGGAATGGGCTACGGACTCTGGAATAAACCCTGATTCAGTCTCACTGAATAAATGAAACTGAGCCAGGCACTTCCCTTTAATAGACTAATAACTTCATCTACGAAATGGAATTAACAGTAATGGCTAAACTCCTAGAAAGAGAAGAAATAATCTCTTTCATGATTCTCTTATCCTTATGAGGCTGGGTTTTTTTTCTTTTCTTTTCTTTTCTTTTCTTTTCTTTTCTTTTCTTTTCTTTTCTTTTCCTCCTCCTCCTCCTCCCCCTCCCCCTCCCCCTCCTCCTCCTCCTTCTTCTTCTTTTTTATGTAGGCTCCACACCCAGTGTAGAGCCCAACATGAGGCTTGAACTTTTGACCAGGAGAGTGAGACTTGAGCTGAGATCGAGGGTCAGATGCTTAACCGACTGAGCTATCCAGGTGCCCCTGAGGGTGGGTTTCTTATGAACAGAGACCATATCTTATTCAGATCCACATTTAATAAACAAGTAAGAGGTATTGTCATTCCCAGTTTATACCTAAATCAACAAACCAAATTTCTCCTTCCTCAGGCATTGACATTCAATCACTGTCTGCTTATGTGGTTATCAGGTACCTAAACAAAGAAGTAGACGGATTACTTTTATGCACTGCCCTCTCCCTGCTTCCTTACAGCAATGGTTTCTGAGTGAAATGGACTATGTGAGTTAATGGGAAGACCAAGTCCATTTTGGGCTTCAGGATAATTGTGGAAAATCAGGCACCAATTCCCTCCCTTCATTTTGCTCAGAGTGGCTTTCTCCACACATGGCTGAGATGGAAGGGGAAATGTACTCATTGTCATATCACCTCAGGCATGACTCACGTTTCTTCAGAAACTTCTGTTTGTTACAATGAGGCTGGCAGAAGGTGTGACCTGTGCCATTGCTGACAGTCGAGTATATGGAGCAAAATAGCTGTTCCAATGAAGGAAAGGGGATTGGAAGCAATGCCTGGGTCTGTCTTAGAAGGAAGCAGATGAGGTGGTTATTGCCCTGAAGTGTGATTAAGAACAAAGCCTTGAAACAGTCTCTCTCTTCCTGTTCTCTGTCTCTCCATAAAAACCTCATTCCTCACTTATGACCCAAATTCCACCATTGGTGATTTCCTGCACTGGGACTGAGAATTGCCCCCACTTTGACACTCTTCCTCACATGGGTGTTGAGTCTCGTTGACCTTGGAGCATCTAGGTCCAACTGACTCTGTTTGCTTCTTTGCCCATTCCTGTCAGCTATGCAGCCTGCTCTCCCTTCCTGCTAAAGTCCCCACCATCAACATTATCCTCCAGGGCTCTCCCCACCCACCGCCACTAGACTGCCTGAGGAGGAGGGCACTTTCTCCCCAGCCTCCCACTTCACTACAAAACCTCTTCTATTTAGGTCGTTTGTTGTCAGTCTCTAAGATGGGGACTAACAAAAATAACAAACAGAGGAAATGACAGAGAAATTCAGAAGTCTTCCAAAGGTATCATCCTGGTTTATAATTCCTGAGTCTCCCTCTGAGGCTCATTTATCTCATTTATCCCCCAAGTTGAGAGACCGATAACATCCCACCATCTTTTCTCTCCCTCTGCTCATTTAAAAGACACTGATGAACAATAGAAGCTTCAGTCATTCTTCCAACTAGTATTTATTGAGTACCAACATGTCCCAGGCAGCATCCCAGGTGCTGGGTATACAGTGTTGATTACAATGTTTACAGTCAAGGGAATGAAGACAAGCAGTAAACAAGCAAGCCAACAAGTAGACCTGATAATCAATGCCAGGAAGGTGACCAGTAAGGGCTGTGATGAAGGGTTACAGGAGGCAGTGTTATTTAAATTAAAACATAAAGGGTGAGAAGAAGTCAGTCATCGAAACAGATGGGAGAAGAGCAAGGCAGAACAGGAGAGGGGAAGGGGCAACTGCAAAGGCCTGTGCTTGAAAAGAGTTGCGTGTATTTGAGGAAGAGAGAGAAGACCAATGTGGCAGCAAAGTGTATAGGGGAAGAATGGCACAGATGAAGTTGGGGGGTAAGCAGAGGTGAGAAAACACAGGGTCTGGGGGTTTATAATAACATGTTTGTTTTGATAACAAATACCAGGGATTTCAAGCAATGGAGAGACATGGTCTGATGTGTACTTTTGAAAAGTCACTCTGGCAGCAAATGTAGGTGGAAAATGTAGGTGTTTACATTTTCAGAAAATGTGCCTTGGTGGGCTGGTTAGTATCATCTCATCTTGATGGTTTACTGCTGGAGGGAAGGATTACACCCATCTCTGTACTGCCAAAGCCTCCTGCGGGAATTGGAGGTGTAGCCCAGACCCATACCCCAACTGTGTGGGGAGTTCATTCTTTCCAGGGTGAGGGGTGCAGGAAATAGAGGGGCAGGAGCTAAGTCGCAAAATGGGAGAAGACGCTGGAAGGCAGGAGAAGCTGGAGCAGCCAGTGAGGATATGAAAACAATCTTTTCAATGCGCCTCCACATAAAGCTTGAACCCTTGGAATCTCCTTTCCTGATAGTTCTGAGATGAGCTTTCTACCATATCCCCTACATCTAGATTTCCTTTCCTAATAAGTTTTATGGATTATTGAACAGAACTCTCTAGACTTCACTTACTTTCCCAGTTATATCTTAACCTGGGGAAGTTAAGCATGATTGTGATGGTATAAAGCGTTCAAAAATTGTTTTGTTGTGTCAGTGCTAGAGACCCAAGAGGAGTGTGATAAATGAATCTGGCTGAGAATCACCAGGTGATTTTCCTGGCAGCATGCTGTCCCACACTGGGCTCGAGGCAACATTTGGTAGGCCGATTTGCCATTAGGATGCTAAGGGTACAGAATTCGCTCGGAAATACTATAAGAAGTGTCTGGGGAGGCACCCCCCAGATCCTGCCATCCTTCCACGGTGTTTTTGCCATTTCCAAGCAGAGGGAGGCTGGAAGGCTTCCAAAGGAAAGCTAAACAGGAAGCATATAATTTCCATAGAGCTGACAGATCACTTTCAATCAGACCGCTTGGCTCTTATAACATTTCCGAGCTCATTCGCAGAGAAACTCTCTCCCTCGTCAGCTAAGGCTCTGCTAAGAGGATTTACTCCCACGGCCTCACTTGGCAAAGCTACACAGAAGACTACTAAGTCTGCATCCCTAGGCTTAATTCTTCTCCACTATTCCAGAATCCAATTTTCAACAGCAGGCTTGTCATTTCCTGGATACGCCACCAATGTCTTTCAGTCAATGCATCCCAAACCAAGTCATCATCTTCCCCTCTCCTGGTTTTCCTGTTTCTGTTAATGGAATCACCGTTCCCTCTGCTACCCTGGCTGGAAACATCTGAGTCATCCTTGACTCATCCTTGTCTCTTATTCTCTAGATCAAACCAACTGCCGAATCATGTAGTATCTATTTCCGTGACGTCACTTGAACTCATCCCCTCCTTCCTATTGCCCACCATCTCTCTTCCGAGTGGGCTCTCGTTACTTCCCCCTCGACAGCAACATCCTCACGTTTCCCCTCACTAATAACCACCTCCATACTGCTGCTGACATAAGGCTTCTCACATACAGACTGACCACATCGCTCTCGTACAGGCAGCCCGCCGTGGTTTCCACATTAAATATAAACTGTCTTTTCACTTATAAGGCACAATTCCTTTTCCAATACTCCACGTTCAAGGGAAACTTACCCATTCCTGGTGTAGGACATGACTCTTTTTTTCTTTCTTGAACCCTTTTATTAAATGATCTTGTGAAAAAGTAGGATCTTCTTATATGACTCAATTCTGTATGTGTGCAGTTAGATGCTTGTTTTATCTCCTTAAGAGCGTCACCGTTCCTCTGTTAGTTGCCTCACATAACACTGGAGCACATGTAGGTACCTGGCGCAGTTCTAAGAGCTTCACCCATGTGAAAAAATTTAACTCCCGTGGCAATTCTAATTGTATCCTCCATTGTACCAGTGACAAAACTGAAGGGCAGAGAAGTTGAGTAATGTGCTGAGCTTCCATTACTCATAAGTAACAGAGCCAGGATTCAGATGCACACAGTCCGGCCCCACAGCCCGTGCTCTTAACCAATGAACTCATATCATCTTTGTTTACCTGCCTTCCTGATATCATAGTTGGAATTTAGCTGATGTTTTATAACTTAACTGAGGCTTCGGCAGGTGTCCATTAATGGTCAGAATTATCAACAATGCCAATGTAAGTCGATATCAGGAGCTGACTTAAGGTGTTTCCCAGGAAATCACTATGAAGATGAGAAACAGCATTGTGCTATTTTTTCCCTACTTATTCTTTTTTTTTTTTTCTTATTCCAGTACATGGGCTGTATCGAAGTACTGCAATCAATGAGGTCACTGGATTTTGGAATGAGAACTCAAGTTACAAGGTAAGAGAACACACATGGGAGAGGCTTTGCAGGCTAAAGTTTAAAGTCAGAATAGTTTCCTCCTGTAGGAATTTCATGCAAGCTTTCAAATCTATTTTATTTATGGCTTTTATTTATGGCTGAAAGGTAGAACATAGCCCACTGACCTTGGATGAGGGGCTCATCATGTGAGAGACTTACCAGTTGGGTGGTGGAGCATGTGTATTCCATATAAGAACTGATAAGATGATGCAGTCATAGAAATAGCTTGTTTTCCAGGTACCAGAAGTATTTAAGAGTCTGTCTAGACATTGAACATTACAGAACCTTAGAGCTGTTGAAGAAGTTGCTGAAAAGCAGGCCAGGGAAGAGATTTCTGTGTCAGAAAGCCCAAGTTCTGGGGAGAACTTTATGAGGCATAGAACCTGCTTGCTCCTTGTCTGTGTCTTCATCCTGGGTGTCAGTGAGCTGTGTGGAGTTGAACCAGGGGAGCCTTACCCAGCAAAGGGGCAGAACCAAAATCATCATTGCAGAGAGCGCAAGTCAGAATCAGAAATACAGGGCATGGGTCATTAAGGCCAAGTTCAAGGCAAAAATGGAAAGAGGAACCGGCAAGTGCCCAGACTGGTAACTGGGAGAGTTGTGAGGTGAGGGGGTGAGGTGAGAGGACTGGGTTGATATGAGTGATTCAGGATGAAGCGTTGGGCATCTTTTCTACGTGGTGTCACCGCGTGTCTCAGGGACAAGCCACAGGGCCCATCTGCGTCTGTGGTTGTAGGCCACCCTTTCCAAAGGTGAATGTTCTCATTATGAAGACAAGATGACTCTTCCGAATGCTCATCCCGTGAAATCGTAGGCCTAGAAAAAATGTCCCGTGTTCAAAGTTTTGGAAAAAGGAATCACATTGCTCTTTAGGAGAGTGGCAGTATACAAGAGAATGTTAAAAACACTGAGAAGTCTTGTAAGCAGTTTAAAAAATTCTTTCTCTAGATTGTCTAAACTTCTTTGGCCCCAGAATCCCTTTTTTCATGAAACATAAATGAACATCCCACGTATCCATAGGGTTCCATGAAATGCACTTTAGGAAATGCTATTTTGGACTCACCAGGATGCATTCTAATCTGTCTTCCCAGATTTTTCACCAACCCTCAGTATTCCCTACGGGACCATACAGATGAAATCTAATTCTGCTTCTTTCGGGCTCTTGGTGGCTGCCTCAGTTCTGGGCACAAAGAGGATGCTCAATGGGGATTATTGAATTAATGCGTGGTTCCACCTGACTGCGTCCTGGGATTTGGAGACAGCTGCATTTCTTCTCTTCTGAGTTTCCTTCTTCCCATTCTCAGTCCCTTCAACTCTTCTGCAGGTGTCCTGCTGTCTAGATGTCCTACTTTGGATGATTCCAGGCTTTATTTTCATCCCCATGATCCTTAACCTGGAGAAAATCCTTTCTCCAATGCTGAGAAGATTACAGATGGGAGGAAGAGGGTAGCTATGCCAGGTACCATTGCAGATACTGGAATGGGGACACTGGGCAAAGGAATGCCCACTGTCTTTCCCTGAGGATGACTGATTTTTCTGTTCACTCATCTACTTATTTTCTTTCACTCAAATATTTATGGAGTGCCCATTAAGTGCCTGAAACTGTTCAAGAATTGAGGATGCAGAAGCCTCTGACCTCATGGAGTTTATGTTCTAGCTGGGGAAACAAGACTATAGCAAGGAAACAAATAAATATGCAATATATATATATATATGCATATAAAATATATGCAATATAGTTTCATGTAGTAATGAATGCCATTACCGTAATGATAAGGCAGGGTAAGGGATAGAGTTGTAGGGGGTAGGCTTTTCTTTTTAATTTTTAACAAATTTATGTATAGTTGACATACAAAGTTACCTTAGTGTCAGGTGTATAACATAGTGATTCAACTCTCTATACTTTATGCTGTGCTCACCGCAAATGTAGTTATCATTTGTCCAGGAGCTGGGCTTTTAAACTTTATTTTCTTGTTATAAAAAGAATGTATGGTTACTGAGAACACTTGGAAAGTACAGAAACATATGAAAAAGAAAATCACCCATAAATCTCACCTAAGATAACATCTACCAACATTTTGTGTTTTGGAATACCTTTCCAGTCTTTTTTTCATACATGAACGTACAATGATTTTTATAGAAAATCTAGAAACTAATTGATACTACTTCTATCATCTTGAACATTTCCCTGTTGCTCAATATTCAAAACTATTATTTTTTTAAGATTTGATTTATTTATTTGACACACAGAGAGAGATCACAAGTAGGCAGAGAGGCAGGCAGAGAGAGAGGGGGAAGCAGGCTCCCCGCTGAGCCGAGAGCCCAATGCGGGGCTCGATCCCATGACCCTGAGATCATGACCTGAGCCGAAGGCAGAGACTTTAATCCACTGAGCCACCCAGGCGCCCCTCAAAACTATTATTTATTATAATACAAAATGCGTAACATAAAACTTACCATCTTAACCATTTTTAAGTGGAATGTTCAGAAGCACTAAGTACATTCATGTTGTTGTGCAACTGTTACTTACCATCCATCTCTAGAACTTTCTCATCTTTCCATATTGAAACTCTGTACTTAATAAGTAATAACTCCCCCTCTTCCTCCCCCAGCTGAGGGCAACCACCATTCTACTTTCTGTGTCTATAAATTTGACTACTTCTGGGTACCTCATGTCAGTAGAATCATGCAGTATTTGTCCTTTTGTGACTGATTTATTCCATTCAGCATAACGTCCTCAAGGTTTCGAACAAGACCAAACAACAGAACTGTTTTGAAGCCATTTGGTGTGTATTGCTGAATTGTTCTGTAGCAAAACTGAGGACTGGATATTCTTCCCTCTCAGCCACGTAGTATCTTTTTAGTATCAATCTTTCAAATCTTTGTGAATTTGGAAGTCTATCTTTTCCTATCGTTTAGTAAATGGTGAAAGATTATTTTTTCTAGGCCGTGAAGATTCAGTTTGTAACTAATGTACACACCCAAGGGAAGGCACCCGGTGTGGTATCTGGAAGCTGTTCCTCGTAGATGAGCCCACGTGGGACTCAGGCACGGGACACTGTGCTCTGGGCAAAGCTGTGCAAGCTCAAGGATTTCTTTAAAATCTCTCATTTCTATGCCGTTTCCCAGATATTTACTTTTCTTCCTTCTCTTAATTTTCCTTCTTGATCTCATTCTCCTTTCTTCTCTCAACTTCCATGTATTTTGACATCTGGCCGCTTTTCAAGTTGCTTTGTTACCAGTTGTCTCGGGTGTTATCATGAAAACATTCAGTTTAATCAGGTGTGAAGTTATTTTAAATTTAAAGTTCACTTGTGAGCAAAGGTCATGTGACTCATAATCCTACTTAATATGAGAGGAAAGATTTCACTGGACTAGTTAGAATAAAGAAAAAACTTCATTTTGTATGATCACAGCCGTCTCCCTACCCTTATCATCAAATGTAAACATAAAATCAATCAGGTGTGAATGCTGATAAACTAGTGTGTCTAATTGCCACTGTAGATACAAACGATATTTCAGGCTGATGTCCCACTCATGATAAATGGTCTCATCATCTCTAAACTAGGTGATACATTATTCCAGACAATCAGGAGATAGCAATGGGAAATTCCTGATGATAAAGGAGGAGCCATGATTAAGATCTAACGGGGGGGGGGGCGCGGGTGTCAGCATTTGAAACAGAGAAGAAAGGTGGAGTTGAATTTTTATCTTTATGACAGACTTTTCTGGCAGTTGTTTGAGGGCTAAATGCACAGGACTTTTAGAACACAGAGAGTACTCAAATAGGGCAGACCAAAAAAAGAAAAGGATAAGAGACCATTGACTTTCTCAGTGGTTCCTTAATCATACCCCTTTCAAAGCCTCCATCACCTGCCCCCTAGCCTTGACTCTAGATTTAGTGGCCAGAGGAGCCCCGGGGGTGGCTTCTACTGTTGTTCCACCAATAATCCTCACCCAGGCATTTATCCTTTTGACTGATTTAGGACCAGATCTCAGTTTTTAGTAACCAGGTATTCATGCAAATGGGCAAAGGAGGAGGTTTTCCTGGTAGAAAAGAGAAACAAGATCATTAGAACAAAGGCTCACAGACACAGTTGTCTTCAAAATGTCTAGAAAACAATCTCAAGAGGAAATGGGAGAAAAATCATGCTAAGGATGATAGAGTCATTTGCTCTCTTCTAAAAAAAAAGTGTCTATCCTGGTTTTTAAAACAAAGCTAAAGAAAACAAAATGCCTCATTCTAAATCTAAATTAGGGTGTGCCTACACTCATACAAAAGAAGTCAGATAACTAAAACCTTCAGCTTATTTCCCCCCGCTTGAGTTAGCATCCACATAGGGCAAAGAAGAAAAAAATCTTCCTTTTCTCCCTAAGGATGCCTCCTTCTTTGTGGCTAGGTGGGAACTCGCCTCAGATACCAAAGGAGGGATAAACAACATTTCAGGATAAACCTAATAAGTGGAGCTCATGGGACAGGGCTTGACTCTCAACCCTAAGGAACAGAACTTCATAGAAAACTGTGGAGGGGACATCCAGTTCATCACATTTTTTCCCCCCCAAGAGTCATATACTAAAGTGACTGCGCCACCAAGGTGCCCCCAGATCGGTTGTTTGAATGGCAAGTTTTACTTCTCGGTAATGAGAAAGCTGAGTGGGAAATTCATAGCTCTGGTGTAGAGCACAGATCCGTCACCTTTGGGCCATATGACCAGATTATCATCACCTTCTGTGTGGCAGCTTCACCTTTTCTTTTCTAAATTAACATATAATGTATCACTTGCTTCAGGGATACAGGTCTGTGATTCATCAGTCTTACACAATCACCATAGCACATACCCTCCCCAGTGTCCATCACCCAGCCACCCTATCCTTCCTCCCCCCTCCCCTCAAGCAACTGTTACTTACCTCAGTTTGTTTCCTGAGATTAAGACTCTCTTATGGTTTGTCTCCCTCTCTGGTTTCATCTTGTTTCATTTTTCCCTCCATTCCCCTGTGATCCTCTGTCTTGTTTCTCAAATTCCTCATATCAGTGAGATCATATGATAATTATCTTTCTTTGCTTAACTTATTTCAATTAGCATAATACCCTCTAGTTCCACCCACGTCGTTGCAAATGGCAAGATTTCAGTTTTTTTGATGGCTGCATAGTATTCCATTGTATATATATACACACCACATCTTTATCCTCTCATCTGTTTTTTTTTAAATTTTTAAAGGGACTTATTTTTTTAAAGATTTTTATTTATTTGACAGAGAGACAGCAAGAGAGGGAATACAAGCAGGAAGAGTGGGAGAGGGAAAAGCAGGCTCCCTGCTGAGCAGAAAGCCCGATGTGGGGCTCAATTCCAGGACCCTGAGATCATGACCTGAGCTGAAGGCAGAGACTTTAACCCACTGAGTCACCCAGGTGCCCCTAGACGCTCATCTGTTGATGGACATCTAGGTTCTTTCCATAGTTTGGCTATTGTGGACATTGCTGCTATAAACATTGGGGTGCATGTGCCCCTGTGCCCCCTTGGATTACTATATTTGTATCTTTAGGGTAAATACCCAGTAGTGCAATTACTGGGTTGTAGGATAGCTCTATTGTCAATTTTTTGAGGAACTTCCAGACTGTTTTCCAGAATGGCTGCACCAGCTTGCATTCTCACCAGTATTTCATCACATCTATCACAGGGTGTCATTTACTTCAAGGGGCAGGGCGCACTATTGGTGGGAGAGACCTCAAGATCGTGGTCTCACTACTCTATTCTTCTTCCTGTACTTATTGCCTTATGTTTGTAACTCATATTTGGTAATAAAATCTGCCAGGCTAAGCACAAGACCCCCAGCACAGGATCTGCCCTCACTAGGGTCCAGGACAGCTGGGAAGCAGCAGCTGGCTGTGGGTTTGCTAATCCCTGTGATTGCCATCCCTGGGGGTCCATGAAGGAAGATGGGGAGTTGGTAGACAACGGGTGGTAGATGTTCCCTTTTTAGGGTAGTGGCTCGGGATTCATTTTCTCTAGCTAATCATAAAGGGCTTACCATCATGGATTAATTTATCTGCCCCATTCCATTCCATTCCATTCCATGGGGGCAGAAAAACCTTGAGTGGTATTGTTCTTCAAGCAGCTGTAGACACAGAGCCAGCTATTTGTGTGATCGGGTACTAGGTAAAGCAATGAGGAAGCAGAGATCATAATTCAGAGGATATTGTAATTGGACCAATTTCCTGTTTGAAACGTTACTGCTAATGAACAGTGATTCTGCAAATTTAATTCACTATCTTGAAATTCTGATTCTTTGGCTTCAGCAGGATGTTAAAGGCAGTTCTTCAGAGACAAATGCATACTGTGTGTGTGTGTGTGTGTGTGTGTGTGTGTGTGTGTGTGTGTGTGTGCAACCATTTGATGCAAAGCAGATCCACGGTGCTGTTGAACATTTACATAAAGGTCTGTGTTTGTGGTTTCTAAGGCATGCGAATGTGAGGAGGGAAAGTATTCTGTAGAGGTCAAATACCTATGTTTGGTGATTACATTAAGATATCTGTTTGAAAACAGGTTGGCATTTATCTAAATGTCCTGATTAGAGGAATGACATCGGTTGCAACTACCCAGGGATAAGTGTGTGTATCTTGGGGTACCTGGGGCATCTCGGTGGCACAGTCTCTTAAGCATCCATTCCTTGGTTTCTGCTCAGGTTGTGATCTCAGGGTCGTGGGATTGACCCCCGACTGGGGCTCCACACTCAGTGCGGTTTGCTGATGTTTCTCTCTTTCTCCCTGTCCCCACCCCCACTGTCTCTCTCTCTCTCAAGTAAATAAGTCTTAAAAAAAAAAAAAGCTTAGAGTAACTGTATTGAATCAGGTGTGTGGGTTCTTTTTTGACTTCTGAGGAGACTGTTCGAGTCTGCAGGATTGTGGCCCACGTGGCATACAAAATAAAGACTGCTAGATGTGGGTATAGAAGACTGAGTCTCTTCACTTGCCATGCAAGGAAACATTCCTCAATGAAGAAATTTACTGAGGAGAGTGGTAAGGAGAAAAAAAAAAGGAGTTTTTAAGTTCTAGTTTATGGTGGTCACGCTAAGGACTGAAACCAAGTTTGGTTGGTTTGGCTGAGATGGAATGTATGCAGTTAGATAAGAAAGAAGTACCCATTGTTCAACGGTTAGAAAGAATATTAAGACCCCAGTAAGGGTCCAGTGTCCCAGGGTCAAGGTTTATAAACTTTATCAGCTGGTGAGAACAGTTACAATAAAACCTCATAGTCAAATACTCTTCGGCAAGCACTGATCTAAGTAGAAGTTCCTGTCACATACGTGTAGATGGCAGGAAGCTCTTGCTGGAGGTTTTGGTGCGTGCGTGTGTGTGTGTGTGTGTGTGTGTGTATGGACAGTGACTATCTCTTCTAGTGTCAAGTTTCACAGCTCCCCTGTTCCTCACAACCTATTTAAGACTGAGATCTCCCTTCATAGATATCTGAGATGAAATAGCCAATTAAATCCCTTTTAGAAGACTCCAAAGATCTAGTAATAATAATAATAAAAAAATGTTTCCAAACATTGGGAAGAGTTCTGATAGCATGACAGAATCAAATGAAGGGAAAAAGGGTATGAAAGCCAATGGCACTGTTTTGCTCAGTCATTAGTGCAATGTCTCTCACATATAGGTGCACGGCTACTATTTGAATGAACAGGTGTAAGGCAACTTACAGAATAAGAAAAATATATTCAAATGATATGTTTGATAAAGGATTGATATCCAGAATCTATAAAGAACTTATACAACTCAACAGCACCAAAAAACAAATAACTTTATGAAAAACTGGGCAAAGGACTTGAATAGACATTTCTCCAAAGAAGATGTACAAATGGGCAACAAGCACACGAAAAGATGCTCAATGTCACTAATCTTGAGGGAAATGCAAATCAACCACAATGAGATTGCTCTTCACATTTGTTAGAATGACTATTACCGAAAACACAAATGCACAAATCCAAAAAACAGAAAATAACAGATCTTCGCAGTGTGTGGAGAAATTAGGAACTCTTGTGCATTCTTGGTGGCAATGTAAAATGGTGCAGCCACTAGGGAAGACAGCATGGGAGTTTCTAAAAATATTAAAAATAGAATTACCATATGATCCAGCAATTCCCCTTCGGTGTATAGTTCTAAATGACTTGAAGACAGCGATTCAAACAGATATTGGTGCATCTATGTTCAGAGCAGCATCATTCACAATACACAAAAGGTGGAAGCGACCCCATTGTACCACTGATGGACAAACAGATAAACTAGATGTGACACACACACACACACACACACACACACGCACACACACACAGGAATATTAGCTTTAAAAAAGAACATCCTGCCAGTTGTGACAATGTGCATAAATCTGGATGGCATTATGTGAAGTGAAATAAGCCAGAGAAAGACATGCTATATGGCATCACTTATATGTGGAATCTTAAAAAAAAAAAAGTGACCAACAACAGAAAGTCTACCTCATAGAGCCAGGGTAGAATGGTAGTTGCTGGGGGCTGGGAGTGGGCAGAAATGTGGAGATGTTGGTAAAAGGGTACCAACTTTTAATTTCAAGATGATCAAGGTCTGAGGATCTAATGCAGAGCATGGTGATTACAGCTGATAATACTGTATTATATGGTTGAAATTTGCTGAGATTAGATCTTAAATATTTTCACACACATACACACACACACAAAGTTAAACATGGGAGGTGATGGATGTGTTAATTAGCTTGATTGTGGGAGTCCTTTCACAACATCTATGTATAGCAAATCATCACATTGTACCCTTGAACGATATGGCAGTTTTATTTGCCAATGATACCTCAATAAAGCCGAGAAAAAAGTAAGGAAGTTGGTACATGCTACAACATGGCTAAGCCTTGTGTTTATCTGGCC
Source organism: Nasua narica (assembly GCA_028533885.1). Lineage (NCBI taxonomy): Eukaryota > Metazoa > Chordata > Mammalia > Carnivora > Procyonidae > Nasua > Nasua narica. The sequence goes on along the minus strand of CM052797.1, from coordinate 32,917,683 downwards.
TGCTGTAACAAGATACCACAAATCGGGTAGATTATAAACAACAGATATTTATTTTTCACAGTTCCGGAGTCTGGATGTCTGAGATCAAGGCGACAGAATGGTTAGGTGAGGGCCTTTTCCAAATCACACACTTACCGTATTGCAAAAGGGACTGGGGAGCTCTGTGATACCTCTTTTGTAAAAGCATCCGTCTCCTGCATGAGGGCTCTGTCCTCATGACCTCCCAAAGACCCCACCTACTACTGCCATCACCTTTGGGGATGAGGATTGCAATATACAAATTTTGAAGAGACACAAACATTCAGATCCTAGCAAACCTTGACGATATTAGGCAAAGTGAAGTAAACCAGTCACCAAAGGACAGATAGTGCGGAGTTGTCAGATCCAGAGACAGAAAGTAGAGTGGTGGTTGCCAGGGACTGGGGTGGTTGGGAGGGAGTCGGTGCTTCACGGGGACGGGGACGGAGTTTCAGGTTGGGAAGTTCATGAGTCCTGGAGATGGATGAGGGTGGTCATTGTACAGACACTGTGAATGCACTTCATGCCACTGAACCGTACACTTGAACACAGTCACGATGGCAAATTTTATGATATGTGTATTTTACTCTGATTTTTTACGAAGTATGGTTACTAGATAGATGAGTTGTATTTGGGGATATTCAGTACTGTATAAGTAAATTTTGTTTGGTTGAAAGCCAGTGGGAGAAGGATAACTGAAGCTTCTGGGCCCGAGTTTCCAGCAGGTCCTCAGCCAAGACAGTTTGGTTCAGAGGGCAGAGTGGCTTCTTCTAATTTCTTGACAAAAAAGCCCAGCCAAAAGCCGCACTGGCTGAGAGGGCTGCTGGAGGACAGGAGGCGAGAGCAGATACCAATAGCTAATGTTTGTTTCCCATGCACAGAGCTTTTGCATCCGCAGTCTCTTTTGAACCGCACAAACACCCTGAAGAGAAGGGTACTATAATTCCCCATTTTAAAACAAGGGAAGCTGAGGCTCAGAGAAGGTAAGTGACCAGCCCAAGCCCACACAGCTCTTTTACTGGGGCTGAAACGCAAGTACCCCCCACTCCATATCCTGTCCCAGCAATACTTACTGTTTCCTAGTGACATTGCTTTGAAGCTAAGAAACTGCTCTTTTCCCCGTGAATAGACTAAGACGGTGGGGGACCATTGAGAGAATAACAGCAGGCCTGAGTCATCTTTAAAAATCACTTCTAAGTGAGAGAACAACAGCAGGGCTATGATCATCATCAGCGATGTCAATCCTCTGTGGGACGTCTCATTCTTAACATTTTTTTCACTGTTTACAGTGAAAAAGAATTTCTTTTTTCTGATTACAAAAAGTAAATCTGACTTATTATGGGAACTGGAAAGTAGGATAAAGTAAAAGGAAAAACAGACAATTCACTGGAGATAACCATGAGGAACAGTCTGGTATAAGGGTTTTCCTGTCATATGTTTAATACCTAAAGTGACAGTATGTAGTGCTTATTGATTTGTTAGGTGTTTTTGTCATTTGCTGTGCACATTTTCTAGGTTGTGAAGTATGAGTAGTACTTCCTTTGACCTGAGCTTTCAGGTGGAAGCAATCATTTTAAGAGCGTCTACTTGTCCTAGGTATATTTATTCAGAGTCTTTTTGCTTTAAATAACAGAAAATGGCTCTGCCTAGCTTAAGCTGGAAAGGGGGTTTCCTGAAAGGACATTGGGGCAGCTCATGGAACCTGGAAAACCATGAACAAACCAGTAGGAGGACAGGGGTCTGGGGTCCCGAGGTCCCAGTAGGAGGACTCCAGAGATTCCCCGTCTCTGGTTCTCTTTGTTCCAAATATCAGATTCCTAGGGGAGACAGTGATTGGGACCTAATCTTGCACTAATCATCTTTGGCCAAGACAGAGTTGCATTGTGCAAATATGCTACTTCCGTAATAATCATATATTGGATAGTGGAGTCACTGGGGAGGAGGGAGAAGAACAGAAAAAGCAGGAGGAGAAAGAGGCTTATGAGATGGAGGTAGTAAATGCAGTAAAACAGATTTCTACCTCATAGGGAAAAGAAGACATTAGATCAATTTCCTTGGACAGCTTAAAAAAAAAATGATCATCACTATTTAAATCATCCCCAGAATGCTCCACCAAAATCCAAGGTTTGGTAAATTGTTAATCAAATGTTTCATGTTATTAAAGCTAGCCCATTAATTCTAGAACATAATTCAATTGAGCTATGTTTTTGTGGGGTGACAGAAACTTTGAGACTACATGTATAGGTATTATATATGTTTATTTCTCTTTTATAGGATTTAGAGTAGTGGGTGGTTTTGGTTGTTTTGGGGGGTTTTTTTGGAATTTTTTTTTTTTATTATGTTCAGGAGGCCATATAATACGTCGTTAGTTTTTGATGTAGTGGTCAATGGTTCATTAGTTGCATGTAACACCCAGGGCTCATCAAGGGCAGTGTTTTAATGCTTGAGATATTTATAGAGGTTTGTAAAATGGTCCTTATTTTTGTTCCATGACAAGTTGTTTATGGTATCTATATTTTATTTGCAGAGGAGTCTTTGGACAGGAATGAAATTCCCAATTATAGCATCTTTTCCATGAAAAATGTGATCCACTTTATCAAGTGGTTTCTAAAAATATGCTGCAGCTAAAATCAGGGCCTGCTAATTTGTCCGTATGAGTCTATAGCAGCTTACAAGTAGGTAGATATTATCACACAAACACATATACACACAAGCACACATGCTCAAAAAGGTCATATGTACACATTTACCGAGAATGGTTAGCTGCCCATGTCTAAGTGGTAGAGGATGGCCTCAAGTGTTTTGAGGAGGAACAAATTAATTCAGAGCTTAAAATGCATGAATTTTAACATTTTGCATTTTGGGGAGACCCCAGCGTTTTTAGCTCCAACTGCTGAGTGAAATAGTTTCTCCAGTGACTTTATTCCCAGGACTTCTTTGCTGTGCAGAGCCAGATGAGAAAGCATTTGAGTATCTCCCTTTTGTAGCCTGTTTAGTTTCCTATAGAAGTCAGAACTGAATTTGTAGCACCC
>CM052797.1:32872135-32914133 GCA_028533885.1 Nasua narica | reverse complement strand
CCCACCCCTTCCCCTCCAGCAAAATCACAGCAAAAATGACAGCAAAATCCCGGGACTATTCCGGGAATCTACATTTTAACCAGCATCCTAGTCAATTCTTTTTTTTTTTTTTTAAGATTTTATTTATTTGACAGGCACAGAGAGAGAGATCACAAGCAGGCAGAGAGGCAGGCAGAGAGAGGAGAGGGAAGCTGGCTCCCTGCCAAGCAGAGAGCCTGATATGGGACTTGATCCCAGGACCCTGAGATCATGACCTGAGCCAAAGGCAGAGGCTTTAACCCACTGAGCCACCCAGGCACCCCTATGCTGTTGAATTTTTAGCAGATACGCGGGCATTAGCTGTCCTAACATTATTTGCCACGGTGGACTCAACTGGCTAAACCAGTTATTGATTCCTCTCAAGTGGGCACACACACATTAAAAAAAAAAAAAGAGGGACTTATCAGGTAAAATATATAATATATATGCCAAACGGCCTTTCAAATAGCCAGAGGTATTTTTAAAAAAAACAGCATGGAAGTCGTGTACTCATTCTACCAATTCCTGTCTTGCTCAGTAGTATACATACTTCTGTGGCAAACTGTTTGAAAAATCCTAAATGCTGCCAATCTTCTTTCTTTGAAGACAGGCCTACTTTTGGGGAGTAGATAAATATCATTTGGAGTGAAATAGGGTAGATAAAGTAGACGATTAAGTTGGATCTGTTTTGGCTTTTTAAAAAATGAGGTTTGACTTAATAAGTGACCACACTGTATATCAGTTCACTCTTCACTCCCAAAGACATGCCTTCATCGTATTTTGAATATTTTGTAAAAAACTGCATTGTTTTAGAAAAGCCCAGTTTATCCCAAAGTAATGGAAAGCAGTTCTTTGGATTTACAAATTTCAGGGTGTTTTTTTTTTTATTTTATGAATCAACCCCATTTCTCTCTTGTCATTTTCATAGGGCTTAAACACTTAGAAGGTGTTCTTGTGGGTGTAGGTGTTTGCATTTTGAAATATGTGATTCCATTACAGGAAATCATTGTGAGGATAGGAGAAAATCAGCACTTCATTGCTGTTCACCGCGGGAGACTTGCAGGGGAGGGGTGATGCGGGGGTCTCTCGCTTGAGTCAAGTGCACTTGATGGGGCGACAGTTGCCTGGGAGCCAAAGGGCAGCATCACAGAGCAGACAGGACAGCTGTTTTTCTGTGGTTGCTGAGCTGGGTAGAATTGCAAACGTACTTTAGAGTCAGGTTTTAAACATAATTCAAGTTGGACAGAGAGGTGCGGTAAGTCAGGGAGAGTCGAAGCTGTGGGCCGTCCTGAAAGGTTTTATTTGACCGTCTTGGGACCTAAAGTGCCTATTTCTAAAGGAAAGGATATATTTTATGGGCTGTGTCTACCCTCCTAGAGTGCAGGGGTGATGCCCTTTGATAACAACACAAAGGGAGTTTGAAGCTTTCCATTTTCTACCAGTCTGTGGGTACTGACTCCATTCGTTGTGTGCTTATCGCCACAGAGGCAGGCTCATGTTCTAAAGCGTCTTGTCTGAGGGCTTACACAAATTTTTGAATGTCTTTAATTTCACCAAGCTGAACAAAATTGAACACATAGATCACAGGGTCTTGACCTTCTACAGGCAAAGATTTCGAGAAAGAAGGGACTAGTTTCCCTAAAACAACGGTATCGCTTACTACCACACTGATGTGGGGCTTGAGGTGCTCACGAGTCCCTTCATTCACCGAATCGAAGGCGCTCTGAGACATTGGCAACCTGTCCCTCCGACACTGTGTACGGATTTCTGGAAGGATTCATGTTGGAGAGGAAAAGTAAGGGAAAATCCCTTGGGAGATACAGGGAGACACAGGCGACTTTGTTTTGCCTGATTATTTTTGAGTTTTATTTGGGAGAAGTTTTTGCTGTGATTAAAATTCATTCTTATTTCTATTTGCCTGGACAAAATTAAAACCACTCCTTCGCTGTGTGTGTGTGTGTGTGTGTGTGTGTGTGTGTTTGTGTGTGTGTATAAGAGGTGGGAAGAGTTGCCTTGGACCATTTTGCCTGGTTTCATATTACACATTTTCTGGCTTTCCTATTTACCAAAGAACAGCATTTTGACATTCACTAGAAACAATCTATCCGACAGCCCCTCCCCCTATTAAACTCTCCACTTTGTCTTGGATTGTGCTGTTGCCTTCCAAACCTAAAACAAGAGGAGGGGTGGGGGTGAGGCAACTTTGCTTCCAGAAGAGTTTAACTGTTTAAGGGTTAAAGACACAGAGAAACATTATAACTTAAGTACTGTCCTGGCCAAGGGTTGATGAAGAAAGGTGGCTTTGTTTGGATGATTAGTTTGGACTCGGTGAAGACAGACAAAATATCTTTTTTTGGTCTTATGGCGTAGGCAGGGTTTTATATGCTTAAAAGCAAATCTTCCACTGCATTCTCATTCTCTTACATCAGCCCGCTTCTCCCCTTCCCTCTCATGTAGCAAAACAATAAACAAAGTAGCCACTGTTGGTGCTGTGGGGCGTTTCTCCCTCTTTCTTTCTAGTGCAGGCTCCCAGAATGGAAATCTTGAGCCATTTAAACTCCGAAAATTCTGCTTCTCCAGGAGAGGACATTGGCTGAATGGTTGCTAGCTGGACAATGTCTCATGACGAGTCAGTCCCAAAAGGGTTAGGCAGAAATGCGGGCGCATAGGCAGCTGGGATGGTGAGGACACCCCAAGTCCCGGGAGAAATCCCCGCTCCTGGGCTCTCTGTTTTCTTTTTCTTCTCCATTTGTAAAGTGTCTGAGGGTGTGGCTGAAACTCCAGAAAAGCATTGAAAGTACTATGTGTTCTTGAAAATGTTACAGTTACACTCTGGGTCCTCCTCTGAGGTAAAGGAAAGATCTTTGTGAAGAAAGGCAACAAAATGCAGGCATCTATCTATTCTCTATTGCAGATTTGTTAACTCTGATACCAGTGGAGAAAGCGGAATTTGAGCGGTTATTTTAAAGCTGTGTTTCTTAGCTTGGGATCTCTGGATTCCCAAGAGCCCGGCAGATGGTTTTTCTGTGGGTGGTGGTGAGGGGGTGGGGCGGATCCTCTAAAATTGAGTAGAAAAGTTTGTACAGACAGACCTTTTATTGGAGAGAGAGCCTGTGATTCTCTGGAGTGTCAAGCCCCCCAAAAAATTAATAACTACTTTCTTTGTATTTTTTTTGTTTTTTATTGTGGTAAAATATATATAACATAAAATGAACCATCCTAACCATTGTTAGGTGTGTGGTTAGGTGCTATTAAATACATTCATATTGTGCATACACCATTACCAGCAAACCTTGTAATTCTTTTCATCTTGCAAAACTGAAACTCTATATCCTTTAGACAATGACACCCTAGTCCTCCTTCCCCCAGCCCTGGCAACTACCATTCTACTTTCTGTCTTTATGAATTTGACAACTCTAAGTACCTCATGTAAGTAGAATCACGTAGGAGTTGTCTCTTTGTGACTGGTGTATTTCACTTAGCATATGTTGTAGCATATTACTGGATTTCCTTCCTTTTCCAGGTTGAATGATAGTCCATTGCATGTATATATCACTTTTTGCTTATGCATTCATCCACTGATGGACCCTTGGACTGCTCCCTTGTTTTAGCTATTGTGAATAATACTGCTGTGAACGTGGATGTAGGATATCCCCACTTTTTTTTTTAAAGATTTTATTTATTTATTTGACAGAGAGAGAGAGATCACAAGTAGGCAGAGAGGCAGGCGGGGGGGGGGGGGGGAAACAGGCTCCCCGCTGAGCAGAGAGCCCGACGCAGGGCTCGATCCCAGGACCCTGAGATCATGACCTGAGCTGAAGGCAGAGGCCTAATCCACTGAGCCACCCAGGTGCCCCAATATCCCCACTTTTTAAAATCAAATTCATAAGCACAAGTTTCTCCTTTTTTTCTTTCAAGCGGAGTTCTGCGTCAAGAGATTTTCAGAATCTGTAATGCTTCCAAGCCTTGACTGACTTTAAAACTCCTTTTTTTTTAAATTAAGGTATAATTGACACACAATATTATATTAGTTATATTAGTTTCAGGTGTACAACATAGTGATTCCACACTTGGGTACATTGTGAAATGATCACCATAAGTCTAGCTAGCTACCATCTGCTGCTATACAAAGTTAATACGATATCATTGACTATAGTCTCCATGCTGCCCATGCTATACATTACATCTCATGACTGTTTGACAATTGAGATTCATACATCTTGATCCCTTTCCCCCACTTTACCCCTGTCTCAATCCCTTCTCCTCTGGCCATCCTAATCTGTGTTTTGTATCTATGAATCTGGGTTTCGTTTTGTTTTGTTTTTTAGATTGCCTATGGAAGTGAAATCATGCAGTATTTGCCTTTTCTGTCTAAACTCATTTCACTTAGCATATGACCCTCAAAGTCTGTCCATGTTGTCACAAATGGCAAGATTTTGTTTTTATGGCTAAGTAGCATTTCATCGTGTGTACACACCCACACCCACACTTACCTTTATCCATTTGTCCATCGATGGACACTTAATGTTGTTTCCGTATCTTGGCTACTGTAAATAATGCTGCAATGAACCTAGGGGTGCATATATCTTTTCAAATTGGTGTTTTTGTTTTCTTTTGATAGAAACCCAGTAGTGGATTTGCCAGATCATATGGTATTTCTATTTTAAATTTTTTGAGGAAACTCCATACTGTTTTCCATAGTCAGTGCATCAGTTTACATTCCCGTTAACAGTGTACAAGGATTCCCTTTTCTCTATATCCTTGCCAATATTCTTATTTCTTATTTTTTTTTTGAAAATAGCCATTCCAAAGGGTGTGAGGTAATATCTCGTTGTGGTTTTGATTTGCATTTCCTTGATGATGAGTGATGTTGAGCATCTTTTCAAGTGTCTGTTGGCCATCTGGATGTCTTCTTTGAAAATTGTTTACTTAGCTCCTCTGCCCGTTTTTATTTAGATTATTTGTTTTTTGTTATTGAGTCCTATGAGTTCTTTATGTATTTTGGATATTAACCCATTATTTGTATGTGATTTGTAAATATCTTCTCCCACTTAGTAGGTTGTCTTTTCATTTTGTTGATGATTTCTTTCTCTGTGCAGAGCTTTTAATTTGATGTTATCCATTTGTTTATTTTCACCTTTGTTTCCCTTTCCTTTGGAGTCAGATCCAAAAAAGAATTTTTAAGACTGATGTCAAGGACCTTATATTTTCTTTCTAGGAGTTTTATGGTTTCAGGTCTTACATTCATTGGTTGTTATCCATTTTGAATTAATTTTTGTGTATGGTGTAAGATAGCGGTCTAGTTTCATTCTTTTGCATGTGGCCACCCAGTTTTCCCAATACCATTTTTTGAAGCGACTGTCCTTTCTCCCCTGTATATCCTTGCCTCTTTTGTCGTGAATTAATTGACCATATATGCATATGTTTATTTCCAGGTTCTCTATTCTGTTCCATTGATCTATATGTTTGGTTTTTTACACCAGTACCTCACTGTTGTTATTACTATAGCTTCGTAGTACAGTTTGAAATCAGGAAGCATGGTATATCCAGCTTCCTTTTTCTTTCTCAAGATTGTTTTGGCAATTCAGGGTCTTTGTGGAAGTACATAAATTTAAGAATTATTTGTTCTAGGGGTGCACGGGTTGCTCAGTTGGTTAAACATCAGACTCTTGGTTTCAGCGCAGATCATGATCTCATGAGTTGTGAGATGAAGCCCACATAGGGCTCTCTGCTCAGCGTGGAGTCTGTTTCAGATTCTCTGCCTCTCCCTCTGCCCTCCCCCTGCTTGTACATGCTCTCTCTCTCTCTCTCTCAAATGAATGAATGAATGAATGAATGAATAAAATCTAAAAAAAGAAATATTTGTTTTAGGGTGTCTGGGTGGCTCAGTCGTTAAAGCATCTTATCTGCCTTGGGCTCACGTCATGATCACAGGGTCCTGGGATCGAGCCCCACATCAGGCTCCCTACTAGGTGGGAAGCCTGCTTCTCCCTCTCCCACTTCCCCTGCTTGTGTTCCTGCTCTCACTGTCTCTCTGTCAAATAAATAATTAAAATATTTTTTTAAAAAAGAATTATTTGGTCTAGTTTTGTGGAAAATGCCACTAGTATTTTGATAGAGATTGCATTGAATGTGTGGATTGCTTTAGGTACTATGGACATTTTAACAATATTCTTCTAATACATGAGCATGGACTATATTTCCATTTATGTGTGTTTTCTAAAATTTCTTTCATCAATGTCTTACACTTTTTAGTGTGCAGGTCTTTACCTGCTTGGTTAAATTTATTTCTAGGTATTCTTTTTGGTGTGATTATAAGTGGGATTGTTTTCTTTCATATTTTTAAAGTTTTTATTTTAATTACAGTTAGTTAACATGCAGTGTTATATTAGTTTCAGGTGTGCAATATAGTGATTCAACACTTCCGTACATCACCCGTTGCTCATCACAGCAAATGCCCTCCTTCATCCCCATCACCTCTTTCATCCATACCCCCTACCCACCTCCCCTCTGGTAACCATCAGTTTGCTCTCTATCCAAAGTTTAGAGTCTATTTCTTTGTCTCTCTCTCTCTCTCTTTTTTCCTTTTGCTTGTTTTGTTTCTTAAATTCTACATATAATAAAATCATATGATATTTGTTTTTATCTGACTTATTTCACTTAGCATTATATTCTAGTTCCATCCGTGTCATTGGAAATGGCAAGATCTCATTCTTTTTTTATGGCTGAATAATATTATATACATATTCCAAATCTTCTTTATCCATTCTTTAGTCAATGGACACTTGGGCTGCTTCCATATCTTGGCTATTTTAAATAATGTTGCGGTAAATATAGAGGTACATGTATTCCTTTGAATTCGTGTTTTTGTATCCTTTGTATAAGTATCTAGTAGTGTGATTGCTGGACCACAAGGCAGTTTTATTTTTAACTTTTTGGGGAACCTCCTACTGTTTCCCACTGAGGCTGCTGCACCAGTTTGCGTTCCCGCCAACAGTGCACAAGGGTTCCTTTTTCTCCACATCCTCTCCAACACCTGTTGTTTCTTATTGGCTTTAGGGTTTTTTTTTTCTTGATTTCTCTTTTTTATAGTTCATTATTAGTACATATAAATGCAACAGATTTCTATATATTAATTTCATCTCACGCAATTTACTGAATTAATTTATTAGTTCTAGTAATTTTTGGTGTAGTCTTTAAGGTTTTCTATATATAGTATCATGTCATCTGTAAATAGTTGTAGTTGTACTTCTTTCTTTCCAGTTTAGATGCCTTTTAGTTCTTTCTTCTTCTTCTTCTTCTTCTTTTTTTTTTTTGCCTAATTGCTCTGGCTAGGACATCCAGTACTATTTTGAACAAAAGAGAGAGTGAGCATCTTTGTCTTGTTTCTGATCTTAGAGGAAAGGTTTTCAGCTTTTCACCATTCAGGATGATATTAGCTGTGGGTTTGTCATATGTGGCCTTTATTCTGTTAAGTTATATTCTCTATACTCAATTTATTGACAGTTTGTTTAAATCATAAATGGATGTTGAATTTTGTAAAAATGCTTTTCTGCGTCTATTGAGAAGATCATCTGATTTCTGTCCTTCATTTTGTTAATGTGGAGTATCACGTTGATTGATTTGCAGATATTGAATCATCTTTACATCCTGGAATACGTCTCACTTGATCATGATATATGATCCTCCTAATGTATTGTTGAATTTGGTTTGCTAATATTTTGTGAGGGTTTTTGCATCTGTGTTCATCAAAGATATCAGCCTCTGATTTTCTTTTTTTTTTGTGGTGTTCCTGACTTTAAAATTCTGAGTGAGTGTGCCCATACATACATGAACATGTTTGCCCACATGGGCATAGAGCTGGGCTCTGGATGCTCTTTTCTTCCATGAGGAGATAACAGCCAATGTAAAGAAAGCAATGGTTGGGAAAGGACTAAGGTATCTGTATGAGCTTTTTCTGGAATTGACCCCTGCCACTTTGCCCTATTCCCTTGCTAATTTACTCCAGGCACATTGGAGTAAGGATTGGCCAAAAAGGAACCCTTTTTTTGTTGGGGGAATGAGCAAGGGAGATCCAATTTTGTTTTCCTGGTCCTGAGAGTGTGGGACTCCCTCCTTTTCCTGCCTGGCAGTATGGTCACTCCCTGAAGGAGTGTAGGTTTTGAATTCAGAACTGGATGTGTATTCTGGCTCCCCCACCATCAGCTGCATTATTTGGAAGCCGTTATTTAAATTCTTTGAACTTTGGTTTCTTCATTTGTAAAGTGGGTATAAAATAGATATCTTGAAATGACATTTTAAAAAAATTTATTAGACATCTGGTTTATTCAAACATTAGACCTACTGCAGACAGAATTAACAGAGCCCAGGAAGTAGGGGAAAAAAACCAATCTACCACCTGCTTCACTGCAAATTTCCTGGGGACAAAATTTCTGCCTTCTGCACTAAAGTCTCACCCCAAAGCATCCACACATGCTCGATATTGATTAACTTGAACAGGAGATGAGAAACTTTCTGTAAACTCAATTTGGCAAGTAGCATTAGTGGTACAACTTTCAGAAACATTCTTAGGCACAAGAAATAGAACTGCTTGCAGTGGGAATCTTTGATAATCAAAGAAAAGAATGTCACTAAATATAATCTTACAAATTAGAAGGAAAATACGCACACTTTTACCAATGGACTGCTTTACATATCGGGAAAAATGTCCCAACGAGATATTCTATGAAATTAAAACACTAATTGTTATACTCTACTTATAATTGATTCTGAAGTTATTTTGTGGAATTAAAAATCAGAGAAAAAAAATCAGAGAAAAAGCAAAATAATTTAAGCTAACTGGAATTTAAGGAAGAAATGCAAGACTAATCTGGAATAGTAGTTGCACTTCTTTGCACTTCTTTACATTAAAAAAATGTAAAATATTTTCAGTCAAATTTTGTTAAAAGAAAAAGCAGCAGATCACCATTACAATTCAAGAACCAAATCTAAATATGCACTTGACAATAAAGCACATTTGAGTATGGAGTGAAAAAAGTTTTTCAAAAAACTGTGAAATGTATCATTTCCAAGTATCCAAAGAATCACTTCTAGAGGTCTTTTGTTGAGTGGAAGCATCAAGAACTGAAGATTGAAATGACATTGATAAGAATAAAGGAGATGATGTACATAAGGCGCATAGTACCAGCCCCGGCCACATAGATAGGAGTTGTTCCTTCATTAAAACCCAGACTCCATGCAACCACATTGTGTCTCATTCTCAAGGTAGGGATTTCTATTGTGAAAGCATTGCTAAACCTGGTCAAGATTTTTCTTCTTTATGAAACTTTGGGGAAAGGAAATAAGCAAGCCTACCAAATAAACTGAAAAAATAAATCTGGATTTCGCAGCCCTTCAGACAGAGGAGTTAAAGGCTAAGCTGGGACGGGACAGAGATACAAATAAAGAAGGTCTTTTCTTATCTGTAACATGAACATTGACCCATCTCTCTGTGGGTGTTGGCAAAAGAGAGAAAGGCTGTGTCTCCTCTTCACGGGACGTGCCCTCACATTTTCACAGAAGATAAGCAAAACTCTTGTTGAGGAAATTAGTTTGCATTCTTTTATTAAGAGATTATTTATTCAATCAACTGCACGGTGAAGGGAAGACATAACATTGTTTATAGCTAAATATCAATAGAATAAAAACAGGAACAACAAACCATACTCAAAAATACAACTAAACCAAGTCATTGTTTATGAGCTCTTTCTATATCACTATTTAGACAGAATTAATTTTATGTAGCTGCTACCAAGGTGTGTATACCATTCCATGTTCTACTTTTCCCCCACTAATTTATATAGACCCTTATTTCTATAGCCTTCATACTTAACATTCCAAGTGGAAATCTTTATAGTGATGAGTTTTACATTTATATCACAAACTATGGAGTTGGTTTTTTACTCTAAAATAGATGTTTATTCTATATACATACTCAATGCTATTTCAATACAAATTCTCCTCCCCTTGTCAAACGCTCTAATAAAGGTTAAGAGATTTATCATCTTTTACCAAATCTCTCTCTAGAAAGACTGTATTAATACTAATCGGGGGCCCCCAGCAATGGATAAGTACACCTGAAGTGGACTTTTCCCTGTCTTCCCCAACAGTGCATTTGTAATTTTCTTTTTTGCTAACTTAATGAGCATGAGGTATCTTGTGGTTGTTTTAATTTTCAATTTTAATATTATAACGAATGTGAACATTTTCCTGTTTTTAAAACTGAGCTGTTTCTATCTCTTTTGTGTGAATTATCTAATCCTGGGGTTGGCAAACTAGGGCCCTTGGGCTAAATATAGCCAGCTGCCTGCTTTTAGAAGTAGAGTTTTATTGGAACACAGCCAGGCTCGTTTGTTTGCATATTGTCTACCGCTGCTTTTGAGTTATAATGGCAGAGTTGAGTAGTCATAAGAGAGAAAAGGCTAAAATATTTATCGTTTGGCCCTTTACAGAAAAAGTTTTCAAACCCTCCTCCCATCTATCAGCACTTGTTCACTCTTGTTCTTCCATACTTTATGCTCCAGCAATATCAAAGTGCTTGTAGGTCCCCTACTATCATGTTAATATATATTTTGTATCTTTACATATGCTCTTCCCTCTGTCTAGAGTTTCTAAACTCCACTCTGCCAGGAAGGTTTATCCTTCTAAACCATCCTGGAGAGGTACTCACACCATAAAACCCTCCTTTTAATTTCCATTTACAACTCTACTTTTTGCCGGACGACATCGACTGTGTGAGAATCAAGAAAACAGTGCCTGGGAAAGCACTTTGTAAAACTGCAAGGTGCTTTATAAAAGTAACAACGTCTAATAATAACTGTTGTTATACTTGCAGCATCAATGCCCATCTTTGTTTCTACTTTTATTTCAAACCGTTTACAAGGAGCTTTTTAGACCAAAGCACTCATGGAGTTGGCTCTCATGGAGTAAAGGATCTGATAATATCTTTTCTGTAATCCCTCTTTATTAAATATCAACAATGTAGATGCCTGGACTAGTTATTTTGGCAACGCCAGAGGCTAATTCAGATTAATTATTATGTGTCTCATTAATTATTGAATAATCCTTAGGATGACTCAAACATCAATCAACCAACCAAAGAGCCTAACTCTCTGAGCAGTCCTTCTGTTTCATCCAGAGAACAAAGGTTGGAATCCTACAGAAATTATAAATATGAAATCCTGAGAAAATAGGCTAAACCAAAAAGCCATTCTGTGTGTTGGTAATTATGCAAAAGTCAGACAAGAGAATACCTTGGAGAAGAGTTTGATGTATCTGCTCCCCCCACAAAGAAATCTGAACTAAAACCCACCCATTTTAGATTTTGAATCTAAAATGGTGCCTAGAATCTTTGGGAATTCTACTTATCTTTCCAAAGTGTCTACTAGAAGGACACTGAGAACATAGATCTACACTAATATATCTATATCTATATATCTCTATCTGTCTGTATTATATATCTCTCTATACGGATAAGAGGGAGATAGACTTCTTTAGTGGGTCTGCATTCCTCTGAGTGTCCTTCGCCTCCTTCAGGAATCGAAATACCTCAAAGAAAATTTTTTCATGAAATATGTATAAAAATTGTAATACAATGTTGCATGTGCGTGTCTGTGTGTGTACTAATTCAGTTTACTAATTTAAGCAATGATCTCCAGTGAATCCAGGAAAGAGCTTAGAGATGTGCTTTGTGAAAAGTTTAATATATGGGTTGAAAGCCACAAGGTTATGGTTCAGATTACACTGAGTGAAAGCTCCGGTCATTGTGAATGCTGAGTTCCAGAGACAAAAGCTCTTAGTTATAACTCCATTTCTGGAGAGGAGGGCGCCAAATTGTTCACCACTTCCATTAAGGAACAACTTCGTATTTTAGTGGTGCCCTTCTCTCAGGAAGTACAATACAGAGGAAGGGCAAAAAAAAAAAAAAAAAAGCAAAGGAGGAAATTTGTTATTGATTTTCATTTCTTCTGTGAAATTACGCGAAAGCTCAATGGCTTGTAGCAGTATCTCAGTCAATAAGGCTCCATTTGAGACCACCTTGAAGTTCAATTCTCTCCCGAGCCTTTTAAACTTCCTCTGGTATCAGATTCTTTTGTATTTCATCATCTTTGGTGCTGAGATACTAGGAAGCTTTTTATTCATAACACTGCAGAGAAGACTTTGCTTAAAGTAAAACCGAAGTGTTCCTAGACAACAAAGGTCTATCCCTCCTTTTTGGTTAAAAATCAACCAAACCTGAAAATCCGAGGAAAAAAGAGTTCAAAAGGTGAATAGTAGGACTCCTTATCGTAAAGTGATTTTTTTTTTCAGTATCAGGGTGTTGCTGGGTTTTGGGGAGGGCGGGTGTTTGAGCGGCAGAGGGACTAAGTGCAATGCTTTATCCCGTGGGGATAGGGAAAGGTCATTTACGTCACACTCCCCTTATGTGTGTGCACATTTTGTTCGTAATACTTGCTAACATT
The DNA here is from genome assembly GCA_028533885.1 of Nasua narica. NCBI lineage: Eukaryota > Metazoa > Chordata > Mammalia > Carnivora > Procyonidae > Nasua > Nasua narica. Next base: position 32,901,615 of record CM052797.1, on the reverse strand, counting down.
TTTTTAACACTTACTGCATGTTAGTACACTAAGTCTTTATATGGTTTCTGTTCTGTAGGGAAGCAATAAGTCGACTGTGTGAAGCTGTCTCTGGGGCAAATGGAGCCATTAAAAAGCGAAAGGTAAATATTGGCGTGGTGTTCTTGTTCTTGGCTTCTCTAACCAGGGGAAAGAGAATATCGAAGTAGTTGTTCCTTCTACCATAGGAGCTAAAGTGCAGAATGGCCTCTACCAGTTGGCATGATATCAGAGATGCGCTGAAAGTTGATCTTGTCTCTCAAATTTTTGACTTCCTGACGCTGTGATGCCTTGAGCGACAGAATGGAGAGAGCGTCTGGGGTTCAACTAAAAAAATCTGGGTTCCAGTCCTGGGTGTTTACTTACCTTTGAGCTGGTATTGTCTCTCTGAGAACACATTCTTGTTCCTGTAAGAATGTCCAGTATGGTACCTTCCAATTTCAATATTTTATAGTGCATCTATGCTGTATAGAATTTTTAGACTCCTTGGCCCATTTTCAAATTGAAATGTGGGTGCTGGTAGGGGTGAGATAATGAACACATGAGTAGAAGAAACTTTTCATGCTGGAAAAAAGCATAAGATTTGATGTTACATAGACTCGGATTTAAATCCCGGCTCTGCCACCTACTGTGTGATCTTGGACCAGTCCTTTCACCTTTTGGATCATTGGTTTCCCCATCTATAAAATGGGAGAAAAGAGCACACACTTTATAGAGTTGTGTAGAATTAAGTGAAATGGTGTCTACACAGAGTCTGGCGTATATTAGGCTTTCAACAGCAATGGTAGTTAGTATTATTGCTATTTAGTTGTCAACCTGAGAACACTTAGTTGTTTTGGAATGTCCAAGGGGAAGGGCAAAAGGTCTTAAGATAACTATGTAAACCATGGAATTGTAGATTGTTTAAGAGAGAAGGAATTTTTAGAGATTTTCCAGTCCAACCCTCCCATTTTGCCAGCTACTAGACTGGTTCAGAGGACATTTGCCTCGAGTCACTCAGATGGTGAAGGTGAGAGCCAGCTATAGAAGCCAGGTCTTCAGATTTCTAGTTTAGTTCTTTATTTCCATATCACCTTGCCTCATTCTTTATTATTCTTCATTATTTTGCATAAGGCTGAACCCAGTGTCACCCAGGGTGACTCAGCTGAGCCACAGGGCATGGAAAAACACTAATAAGTGGCCTTTGAATTCTATTAGTACTCCCTGTTTATTAGTTTCTTTGACAAAACCCATGGCTCCAAAGTAGCTTCTGGCCTCCTGCCTCTTGTAATCTCTGCAAATACGATGCTTTTACTGGGTGATCCCAACCAACAGGCTCACTCATTTAAGACTCTCATTTCAAGAATAGGGAGTTCACACCCCAAAACGAAATAAAACAAAACAAACGAGGTTATCATCTTTCCAGAAAGTACACATGAAAAGAAAAAAAAATATTGAGTTAATTTCCTTCGATGGCTAACATTTATTGCATACTTAAGACATGCCAGGTTCCCTTTATGCACTGTATATCTTTATATTCTTTTTCCTCCCAATTTAAAAAATTGTGGTGAAATGTGCATAACATAAAATTTTAACCATTTTTTAAGCATACAGCTCAGTGATATTATTACATTCACATCATTGTGTGAACCATCGCCCCATCCATCCCCATAACTCTTTTCATCTTGTAAAATTGAAACTCCATACACATTAAACAATGACTTCCCATACCCCCATTTCTCCAGCACTGACAGCCACCATTCTACTTTTTGTCTCTATGAATTTGACTACTCTAAGTACCTCATCTAAGTGGAATCATACAGTATTTGTCTTTTTGTGACTGGATTATTTCACTCCACATAATGTTCCAAACATGCATCCATGCTATGGCATCTGTCAGAATTCCCTCCCATGCTCATTTCGGCCGCACATGTACTAAATTGGAATGATACAGAGAAGAATAGCATGGCCCCTGGGCAAGGATAACATGCAAATTTGTGAAGTGTTCCATATTTTTGTAACTGGGTAGTGGGCCTCAAAGAGGGCACTTGAAGTAATGAGCACAGGGTGTGGTACACAACTGATGAATCACTAAATTCTACCTCTGAAACTCATAATACAGCATATGTTAATTAAATTGAATTTAACTTAAAAAAAAAGACTTTCCTCCCTTTTTAAAGCTGAATACTATTCCATTGTAAGTATGTACCACATTTTGCTTATCCATTCATCTGTTGATGAATGCTTGGGTTGTTTCCAGGTTTTAGCTATTGTGAATAATGCTCCTATGAACATGGATATACAAATATCTATTCAAGTCCCTGCTTTCAGTTCTTTGGGGGTAGGTAACAAGTGGTAAAATTGCTGCATCATATGGTAATACTATTTTTGATTTTTTGAGGAACTGGGAACTGCTATCCTATTTTCCATAGCAGCTGTACTATTGTACGTTCCTACCAAGAGTGCACAGGATTTCTATTTCTCCATGTCCTTTCCAACACTAGTTATTTTCTAGTATTGTGGTTGTTTCTGCTTTTGTTTTCTAGTAGTTATAGTTCCATCTAGATCTTCCATTTCTTTATAATTAAGTCTGGATAGGTCTCATGTTTCTAGGAATTTGTCTGGTTTAGCTAGGCAATCCAGTTTGTTAATGTGCAATTGTTCATAGCACTCTCTTATAACCCTTTTTGTTTCTGTGGAATTGGTAGTTACACCCCCCACCTTACTTTTGTTCATGATTTTAGTGATTTGAATCTCCTTTCTTTTTTTCTGAGTCCATCTAAATAAAGCTGGGTCAATTTTGTTGATCTTTCCGAAGAACGAACTTTTGGTTTCATTGATTTTCTCTATTGTTTTTCTAGTCTCTGTGTCATTGATCTCTGCTCTAACCTTTATTATTTCCTTCCTTCTACTAGTTTTGGATTTAATTTTTTTGAATTCCTTAAGTTGTAAATCTAGGTTCTTGATTTGAGAGCTTTCTTCTTTTTTAATGTATGTGTTTATAGTTATAAATTCCTCCCTTAGCTCCACTTTTACTGTATCCCATACGTTTGGTATGTGTGTTTTTCATACTTTTTTTTAATGATCACAAAAAAACCTAGACAGCAACTCTTTCTTTTTTTAGACTTCTGGTGTTCAAAGGGACTGGAGAGTTCAGCTAGCCCAAACTCTCACAGGAATTCCTTTTATTTAAAGCAGACCCCTACTCCAAACATTTGGGAAGAAGGGAATGTACCAGAAAAGTTCTGAGGGCTCAGATTTCACCACTTACTAAAAAAATTTGCTGCATTCCATTTTTTAAAACTTTTCATTAAAAAAAAAAAAGCGTTCCATCTCATTTGTTTTGTGTAAAGTAAAATAGAAAGAACATGTGTTTTGACCCGTTTTTAACACTTAAAAAAAAGATTAATATTATTCTGTAACAAAATCCTTAACCTAAAGTGTTGTTTTGCTATTTTTTAAAGACTCCAGTTAAGTTCCTATCAACAGTTCTTGGCAAAAGTAATCTTCAGTTTTCGGGGATGAATATTAAACTGACCATCTCAACATGCAGCCTCACATTGATGAATATTGACAACCAACAGGTAAGATCATGAATGTCATTTCTAGTTTAACATATCATGTATTTTTCTAGAAGAGTCAGCGTAATAAAGAAAATAAAGTTTCAGACAGAATGTGTCTTAACTTTAATAAGGCACAAGGGAAAAAAATCTGCCAAGGATTTATGCATAACAATAATTAGAACAACAGTATTATTAACCCATCCCTGGCAATTAACTGCTTGCATACTTGCCTCTACCTAATTGGCTTTGTAATAGGGACTAAGGTGTAAATAACATTGTAAAGACCATTTGGCAAATCATATTCTTGATTCAGTTGTTTATTACTTTCCACCAGTGCTCCCCAAAGGGAAAGCAATTCCATTTTCAGAACTAACAGACTATGTGTTGGATGGGTGGTACAAATGAAGGACAGAGGGGAAGGGTGATGTTAGGGTTAATATTATAGCAAACTGAAATTTAAGCATAAAACATTTTCTTCCAACTTTTAAGGTTGAAATGCTTTGTAAAATGTTATTACATAAACACAGTTTTTTTTCCCTGATTTATGATACCATGGTATGCCTGAATTCTCATTGTGAACCTTATTTCTCAAAAACAGCGTCGCTAAAGCAAATGTAGAAGATATACAGGCACTGGACTAAATGTGTTCCTTCAACTAGGGCACTGTTTGACTTGCTTTCTGTTTTTTTAAGCTAAATTCCTTATGTCAGGTTATTTATGTGTGTTAGAATTGAATTCTTCTTGGTCTAACATGTTGTGATTCGAGGTTCTTAACATTTAAAGTCTTACTCTATGCAGTACTTACTGTTGATCAGGGACTCATGGAAGGTTGAATATGTAGTTGACTGTGATAAAAGACCCTGGGACCCTGGGGCTTGGAGGTCAAATGTAGCTTGAAATCCTGGCTCTGCCAATAACAAGCAAGTTACTCTACCACTCAGTTTTCCTCATTAGTGAAATGAGGTTATAGTACCTACTCACAGAGTTTCTGAAAGGATGGATTTAGCAATAGTATGTCTCATTGGGTTATTTAGAGGATTAAGTAAGATCATTAATGTAAATCATTTAGCACAGTGTAGTACCTATTATTATTATTTACTTAAACATTTTTCCTATTTCCTTCAGACACTGTCATAAACTCAGTACTTAACAGGGAAAGCAAATTTTAAGAACATAAAATTATAATCCTGGGACACTGAAAAAATAAAAGTTAAAAAAAATATAAAATTATGCAATTTCCAGTAACATAAAAATACAGTTATATACATTTTTGACTCCAATGTTTTGGCCAAAAAATTCCCTTGCAGTTTTGAGGGCTGCTTTATTTTCTTTGCAGTTTTTCTTTATTCTTTATTTCCCTTGCAGTTTTAAGGGCTGCTTTAGATCAAAAGCAGGGTAAAATATATTGCTTCCACAATAGTATAAAACTCCAGAAGAAAATGCTTAATATGAAATAGTTCAAAATAAAGTGCTATCTAGCTGGGCCCTGACTGGTGATCCAGAGAAGCGATACCACTAATGTATAATAACAGCAGAACATTTGAGGCTGTGCTTAGAAGATGCAACAGATCTAGTTGGAAGGCAACCCAATCATTCAATCTTTCAGATGTTTTGCCCGTAAGACATTTGTAAATGTAAAGTTTATTTTTAGTTTTCACCCACCTGTATGGTACCAGGGGTGCTTATTGCCGTGAGCTGTGAGATCTCATTGAGTACAGAAGCACTTGACTTATCTCAGGATTTTGTAGGGGAGGAAGAGCAGGCAAATCTACAGCCATCATGGTGACGGCTTTCTGTGCAGAATGTAACGAGCATTTAAAAAAAAAACGGCTTTTTCTATGGGGTGACTGAAGGAGTGGGGAATTTAGGAAGAATAGGATTGTGATGTGTATGGTGGGGGGCACAGTTTATTCTCATTTCTTTCTCTTTCTATTACAGTTTTTCCAGGCTACTGCAATTAGAGGGGGTATTCTCAAGTGTCCTTCGTCTTTCTGGAGGAATAGAAGTAGGGACAGTGGGCGTGGGTGGCTTCCAGCACCTGTAGTTATAGCAATAAGTGCCTCTGGAAGTGAGACATCTTTTCTGCACTGGTGGCATGGAGTGGGAATGTGTTCAGCCCACTGCTGGGGTGAAGACCAAAGTTAGGATCTCATTGACCTCATACCCAGGTGCTGATTTTTAAAAATAATTTTGAACCATTCTGCAGCCCTAGGGGAAATGGCTTGGTGGTAGTCAAGGGGAGGTGAGGCATAAAAGAGATGTGCGGCTGCGATGCTTCACTCAAACAGCTTTATAAATCCCATCAAATGGGCAAGTAAAATGTTCAAGGGATGAAGGCAGTAGAGAAGCGACCTTATAGATGTCACTGAGAAATGATGTACTAATTAAGTTCTCCTTAAAGCTACCCTTTGAAGTTCTAAGACAAATACCAAGAAATATTAATGCCTCCCCTCTCTCCACTGCCCCCCCTTTTTCTAAGATATACTTTGGACTGAAAACATAAACAGGTTCAAGTGTATAGATACATTCATAGATGACAGAGTATTTATGGGTCAGATGGTTCACATTCATCTTCAGCCACTGAGAACAACTTTAGGAATATAACCACTCCCAGAAAATGTCTCAAAGAACTTCAGAGGCAGAAAATAAAATTATTATTAAGCATGTAATGCTTGTAATTCTTAAAACTTACCATATTTGGGGATGGGAAATACATTTTGGAAAAGCAAGTTTTAGGGATTTTTGTATATTCCTTGTTTTAAAAATTCAAGCAACAGACTTGCTTGACATGCTTTAATACGTTAGGGACTTAAGCAAAAGTGTCAGGCTCAGTAGCTTCCGCTCCCACTATTCTTTACTCCTATGATCCTACCACCAATTCTAACAGCTAGTGAAATGGGTAATAACAGCTACTGAGAAGGGTAATAAAGAGATAAGGTAGAACAGGCAGAAAATGGAGACATCCTATAGTCTCCATGAAGAGAGGCCAGGTACGTAGTGCTTACTGTCCAGCTACAAGGAAAACAATGATCCAAGCATAGTGATATATGGTGAGTGCCACTTGGCCTCCTTGTTGGGGAAACAACACTGGGAAACATGGTGGTACAATACCTTCCCTATGTGAAGGGAAATTGGATACTTTTTCCCATTTAACTATAGGTGAAGGGCTACCTGATCTTCAACTTTAGTGAGGGGGGGGGGAGAAGATGGAAATCTGGGAGTTTTGCTGCTCTCTCTGGATTATGAGATGTTGGTCTTTAATTAAGAATTAAAATTTTAATCATGAGGCAAACAAAATAGATCTGCGTTCTTAGGGTAGCCAATGTAGGACAATCTCATCTAAGCAAAAATTTATTATATGCACAGATCCAGAAAACCATCTACCCATCACCCTACGTACTCATAAGCTTTTTAACGTTCCCTCTCCCCATTCCACATCCCCACCCTCTCCCCTGTTCACAAAATAAGGAGCAGAATCTCTCTAGAACTTTTCTTTAGTTCCCATTAGCCCAGAGTTGAACCAGGTTAGGCTGGTTTCAATTGTTAACTTTAACCTTTAAAATAAGTGCTTTTCACTTTTAAAAGGGGGTTAAAATGCTACCATTTTCTATCTTCAGTAAATACAAACAAGTATTAATTTCAGTGATCTCTCAGATTACTGTTTTTCCAAGACCAACAATCCAACCATCAAGAGGGGTCCATTATGTTGTCCAGGTCTTTCTCCCCCAAATGAGCCTTCCAACCCAACAGGGAGTGGTTTTCTTTTCCTCTCCTCTTGCTCCCTACTCATTCCCAGAGAGTAACCTAATCACATTTTCTGGTTTGAAGACCAGTTTTTTCTATTTCCTGACATCTTTATCTGGAGGTACATGCAACTGGTCAGTTACCTGTGTCCTGGCATCCTAAGCCCCACCCCCAAATTCAGTTAGTTCACATCATACAAGCAATTATCTATCCAGCTTCATCTAGCTGCAGCTATAAGCTGTTTGAAAACGCAGTGAAAGTGAGGCATGGGAGAGCCAAGATTAAGATGGTTAAGTGCTAACACCTCACCTCCTATTAGTTCCCCATCTATCTGTCCTCTTCCTTACCAAGCTAGTATTTAAATAATTATGATCACCCTCATCAGTCCTCTATTTTACAGAAAAGAAACCCCTTCCTTAAACTAAAAGATGACTGTAATATAAATAAGGCTGAGTTGTAGTGTTGTATTCGATGTGTCCTTTACTGCCAGGAGTAGATGGTACCTTTTTATTGATCAGACCTACTGATACACTGTTTTACTGGGCACAGCTTTCTGACATAATTATTATTCTTGTACAGTTTCAGAACCTTAATAACCACAGCAACATGCTCACTAATAGAGCAGGTTTTCTCAGGCTGGTAAATTCTTTTATAGGAATTTGCCAAGTTTAATATCCACAAGTTAATTTATAAATCAGGTATTTGCAGCTGGAGCACTTTCCCTTATGAACAGTGGTTAAATTTATATCATAAAGTGGCTTTAGTAAAATAAAATAGCACAATATAATAAAAAGTAGTGTTTAAAGTACGGGAACAATACTACTGGCCAAACAATGTACACAGAACAAGAAATTTTATTATCTTGAATGCTGGTGCATAACCAATAACAAGCTTAATTAGAGGAGGAGACAGAGGGAAACTTCAGATACTGAGGTGGATTTCTGGGCAGGTTTAAGACTTTTAAAGGTGGAGGGCATAATCGCTCAGTCTTTTTTTTTAGATGTAGGACTTTCCTTTTACTTGACATTTTCACTTTAACAGTTCTTATGTTATGAAGTTCAACCAAAGTCTTTCACCTGTAAAGTTAAATGAAAAAGAGCGAATAAAACAATTTCTCTACTATTTAAGAGTATTAGAAATAGTTTGTTTTGTTCTTTCACATTCATTTTCATGTTTAAATCCAGTATTTTATTAGGATGTCTTAATTTTTGAGTTTTAAAAATGGCAAGACAACAAATTTTCTTGAATTATAAATCATAGTAGCTTTATAAACGATCAAGATACATGTACAAACAAAATTTCAGATGCTCTTGAAAGCACATTTTGAGATATAGCACACGTAATACATATTTCTTTTAGGGTTTGCTTATCTTTTGGGGATACTGAAGAATACCCAATTTATTTCATATTAAAAATTCAGCCTCTGATCACTAGCTTGGACAGATCACAAAGTAGAATCTTCAGAGTTCTCTCAGGAGGATCTCAGTCCAAATGATTCAGACATCTTGCGTCCTAAATTGGATGTATTAGTTACTTTTTCTTATGTAATTAATATCACTGGGGTCTTGTCCTTGTCTTGGTCATAACTTATTCTTGCAAAACCATTCCTTACAGTGAAATGTGAAAGGTATTTTCCCCACTCCAAGGAGAATAATCTGGATCAATGACACAGTCAAAGCCGCAAGTGTTTCAGGAACATTCTTGAAAACAGATTTCCACAGTCCTAAGATGTTTCTTCTTCTTAACAATTCTTTTTCATAACTATGCAGTCACTGCCCTATTCTATTCCCTAGAACAACAACCACACACACACAAATTTTTTTCTGAGGATCAAGTTTTTCATTGGCACGGTACGATCTGGAATGAACCCAAAAGACAGTGGAATGTTGGGTCTCTCCTCGAGTAGTTTCCTCCTCTTTTAACAGCATTTAATTACTCTCTATCAATAATCTCATCACAGCCGAGTTCTTCGGTCAGGCGATTGACAACCATAAGTGAAAAAAGCTCTTCGATAAAAGCCAACTGATCAAACGGGGTCTTCTCATAATGCATTTGAAACCCGCCATCCAGGGCTGCTTCCCTTGCTCTGGATGTTCTCAGAAACATCTTGTTGGCTTCTTCAAGGGCCGCTGATACTCTGTAGCCTGCACCACTCAGCTGCTCCTCTTCCGGATAATCATAGTCGTCCTCCCAGTCATCAAATTCCTCTCCCTCGTCCTCGCTCTCGAAGTCAGGGCCCGCGAACTGGCCTGGCTGCTCCCCAGGGCCGGGCCGCTGAGCAAGGCCTCGCTCCCCCTGCAGCTCCGCCATTGGCTGGGCCGCCTCCTCCTCCATTGGGCCTTCCTCCTCGAGCTGCGGCGGGGCCCCGTTGCGGGAGGGGTTCGGGGATGGCTCCCGGCTCCCGCTGCCTACCTCCATCTGCGGAAGGTCACCCTCGCCGGGCATCACATCCATCTGCAGGTCATTGCTCTCTTCATACAACTCGGACAGCTCGTTCATTTCCGACATTGTGCGAGCAGCTCAACCTCTCTCGCAAGGCGTTCTTACCAAATCGGAGCTACGCGGCCGAGCGGTTCTGCGCGTGCGCACACGCCGTGCGCTTGCGTGACCCTGTGCGTTTGCGCGACCCCCAGACACCGCCTCCGTTTGGCGTGCCCCTCGGGGAGGGGGGCGCTGCTCCTTAGTTCGTAGGGGAAGGGTGGTCCCGCTTTCAGCCGGTTGGAACTCCATAGCTAAACGCCCTGCGTTTTAGAGAGTTACTTAGTCTGCGTTTTGCTTAACCGTTCTGCTGCATATGATGCTGTGAACTTGAAAATACATGGCCTCTGTAACCTTCGGTCCTCATCCCCCTACACCTTCCCCCTTCTGCTCTCTCCTCTTCCTCCCACCCAGGCAATCAATCGCCTACGCTCCGAGGTTTTAACTACCTTTCATCTATGCATTTAGGACTTCAAAATCCACACTTCCAAATCCACACCTCTGAATCAGTGTTCCCAACCACACAGAGCAACATACTGAGAACTGAGGCATTCTGCTCTTCCTCTGTTTTCCCCATCTTAAAAAAAAGTTAAATTCACAAGTAAACATATTATCTATCTTCTTAAAAAGATGTATGCTGAAGAAGTACTTGGTTCCATTTATTTTCGCAGAAGGTAACTTCCCACTATTACCAGTTTGGTGTGTATTCTTTAAATCTTTTTCTTTTGCATTTATATGAATCTTTACGTCCTCGTGGGAAAATCTTATTTTGTGTGTCGGTTTTGGTTTTTGGTTTTGTTTTTGCATGCCTTACATAACTGTCTTCAAATTACAAAACAAAAAGCCCCTCAGCAATGTTTTGAAGATTTAGCTTTGTTAGTATACATAGATAAGTCTTTTTTTTTTAATAACATTTCGTTTGTATAGCTATACTATAGTTGACCTAACTATGCACAAATAATTTCCGATTTTTCGATATTATAAACCGTGGGTAAATCACATCCATATGGGCCAATGTTTCTCTAGAATAAATAACCTAGAATGGAAAGGCATGATTATAGGGATGTGTACTTTAGTTTTAATACATCGTGTCAAACTGCTCTCCAAGATTGCTGTACAAATTTAAGGTCTCCTCAGCAGTGTTTGAGAATATCCTTGCCACACATGGTTTTGTTGAGCAGTTTTATCAATTTAATGATATCTTGTTTTATTTTCCATATCCTTGATTTCTTGGAGATTATTTTTCAATATGTTTATTGTGTTACTTAGGGAAATTAACTGCTCTTACTTTTGGTTTATTTCTTTGTCTTATTGGTTTGTAGGAATTTCTTATAAACTATATGAATACTTTGTTTTACATGTTGCAAATACATGGTCCCTGGCTGTTGTTATTTGTCTCATTTCAGGGGTCTTTTTTTTGTACCAAAGGTTTGAAATGAGTTTTCCTGTAATCAAATTGAAGGGTTTTTTTTCTATATGCCTTTTTCTTTCTATTAATGTAGATTTCCGACTTCGCAGATCACAAGCATAATTTTTTGTCTTCTAATATTTGAATAGATCTTTTATGGATAAAACATTTATATAAATACTATGGAGAACAGGATTTATCTATATATATTTTTTACATACATTCAGCTAATTCAGCCAACCCCACTAATTTAGTCACTGTCCTTTTTTGTTGGCCGTTTGGTGCCACATTTGTCATAGACTCAGAGACAGTGAATGTGTGAGTATATTTTTAGACTCTGTATTCAAATGAATTTCTACAGTTTTATAGCATGTATTGCTGATAAGGAAAATCTCTCTTTTTCTTTAAAAAATGGCCTTAGCTCTTTGCATATTTGTTCTTCTATGTGAATTTTAGAAGTAGCTTGGAATGTTACCTGAATGGCATAGGTGGAATTTTTATTGGAGTTTTGTGGAATTTTTTTAAAAAAGATTTTATTTATTTATTTGACAGAGAGAGGTCACACGTGGGCAGAGAGGCAGGCAGAGAGAGAGAGGGGGAAGCAGGCTCCCTGCTGAGCAGAGAGCCCGATGTGGGGCTCGATCCCAGGACCCTGAGACCATGACCTGGGCCGAAGGCAGAGGCTTTAACCCACTGAGCTACACAGGCGACGCTGGAGTTTTGTGGAATTTACAGATTAATTTGGGGGAGAATTGACATCTTTACAATTTTGTCTTCTCATCCGTAGATGTGATATGTATCTTTATTGTTTGTGTTTTACTTATACCCTTCAATAGTTTTCTAAAAAGCCTTACCATGATGCATACTAGCTTTATACTTAGATACTCTTGTAAAATATAGCCTTCACTGCAATACAATGTCTGATTAGCTATTGCTGGTATGTAGGAATGACAGTTGATCTTTGTATATTGATTTGTTTTTAGTAATGACTTTTAACTGAAATACAAATACAGAAAACATAAATATGGAAAAGTGCACAAGTTTTAACTGTGAAGCTTGGTTTTACAAAATGGACATATTTTGTGTAACCACTACCCAGCTCGAGAAACACCATTTGCAGAATCCCAGAAAACCATTTGCTTTCTCTTCCATTGCCCCACTGTCACCACCACCCTGATTTCAAACAGAATAAACTATTTTTGCCTGTTTTTGAACTTTATAGAAATTAAACCATGCAGTGTATATTCTTTGTGTCTAGCTTCTTTTGCCTAAGAAATAAGTTCTTTGCTACCTAGTAGTCCATTGTTTGAATATCACAGTGATCATCATTGGGATTGTTTCCAGTTTGAGACTATTACAAACAGGGCAGTAATTATCTTTCTTGAGAAGATCTTTGGTGGCATATTTACACCATCCATTGGAATACAGTTAAGAGTAGAATTGCTTGGCCATCTTATGTAAGCAGAATTGAATATAGGTTAGGTTAAACAATTCTGAAGATGAGATTAGCTAACTGATGGACAGCTGGTATTTCAATGGACTTTCAAAACAGTATGTACTTCTCTGTAAATTCGTCATTACACTGTGATTTCCAAACAAACAAGCCTAAACTCTCAAGTGAAAGAGATTGTCTTCTTGGCTAACTAATGTAGTTCACTTGGATAGTCTACTTCATATTGAAAATCTTAACATTAGGGCCTTTTGGTGGTGAATGACTGAAACCCAATTCAAGCTAACTTACATAAAAATAAATAAATAAAATAGAAAAATGCATAAAAAGATAAAGGGGGAAATGTGTTCATTAAAATGATGGACTAAATATTACCACCAGATTATTTTTTTTTAAAACTCTCAGCTCTGATATTCTCCAGACGGAAAGCTTCATTTTTCCATCAGGCTTTTCCCAGATGGCAGCAAAAGATGGCTTCCAGAAGCTTTGGACTTAAACTAAGGCCCTTAATGGCAGAGGGAGGTGCATTCCTTCCTATTATCCATTTCACTTCCTTCCCATGATATTGATTGGCTTTGCTTTATCCAGAGGGTAAAACCCATTCTGATGGGCTAGGCTTAGATCGCATGTCCAGCCATAAGGAGAGGGGCAGTGAGACTGGCATGTCAAACCTACTTGAACCTCATGAGATTATTACAGAATGGGGGTGGAGTAGTTTCCAAAGGTGCTGAGCAGGCAAAAATAGAACATACAGCTCTATGTCCATTACTGTCAGGTTGTATGTAACCAGTCATAATTAATTTGTAGCATCATACATGTTGGATCTGTTTATGTTTTACAGATTATTGCAAATCATCATATGCAGTCTATTTCATTTGCCTCTGGAGGGGACCCTGTAAGTATGGACTCATGAAAGGTCTTTCAATAAGAGTTAAAAGAACGTCCATGTAGAGCATGTTAGCCACTTTATATCTTTTCCAATGTTTTATTACAATTTGTAAATAGCTATATGTACAATCAAAGATTTGGCTTTGACAAAATATTTTGTGTTACTGATTTTTAAAAATATTTGGATTAGTAGACGAGCTAATAATATTCCATTGTGTTGTTAGTCATAGAGTTATTGGAGACTCTTCTTCTAGGTAACATCTAAGTCATGAAAAACAAATATGTCATACCTGTGTTGCCAGTCCTTCCTCAGCATTCTTCTTAACACAGAGCTCCAGGCAGAGCCTTTTAAGCAATGGATTTGGCATATGAGGGAAAGCCTCGTTGCCATTCCGGCTATCAACCAAGACCACCAAATCTAACCTAAAATGAGCAACTAGGTTTGCAGAAGCTCATGGAGGGAACACTTAGGTGGCAGGAGACAACTGCAGTTTCTTCCTCCCTAGAGGCTCCATTTCCCATGAATTGTGGAAACTGAGCAAGTGCTCGCTCTCCAAACCTCCTTTACGGAGAGGAGGGTCGTTTCCTGACTCCCTCCGCCATCACTTGTGAGCCAGAGTGAAAAGAGAGAGGCATTGAAGTTAGGAAGTCTGTGACCGACCAAGAAATAGATCTGTTTGAACTGGGGGTAGAGGATTGCCTTTGCTTTATTGAGGATTTTGCTGCTTCATGATATTAGGACATTTTCTTCTCCCTGCAAACATAGAGAAGCTAGAAGAGGACTGAGTTTGATTTTCATAAGGATTGAACATCTGTAAGGTCAAGAATATAAGGGGAGCAAATATAGACCTTGTTCTTCCTGACAATGTATTACCTTCTTTTCTGGTGAGAATTTATTATTAAAGATTGTATCCTTCAGAAATAAGGGAATAACATCCAGTATAATAGTGTTTTTTTTTTTCTATTCACCACATTTAGTTTCTCACTTCCAATTGAGGATTCAAAAAGAGGGTCATAAATTATAGGACATATACCTCAGAAATCTAAGAGAGGTATGGAACATGAGTAAGAACTAAATCTGGCCGTTAATGTCACTGCAAAATTTTGACCTCTATGTTATATATTTAAAAGGAAAAATTATTGTCTATTCTAAAGAGAAATGAAGTTCTGAAGTTACTCTGTTGTAATCCTTGCTTCCCTTACTGGCATCTAAAGTAAGCGACTTTCTTCACTTGGTTGTTGGTGTAACTTTTTCATGTGTGAAATATATAGTTAAATGTTATTTAAATGGCCCTATTCTTTAAAAATTTCAATCATTACTTGTTTTCACATTGGCTACCAGTGACTCAAAATATTCAAGCATGTCAAACCTAAACATCCTTTCTTCGGAATTTATTTAAAGCATAAGGAAGAAAAATCCTATTTATAGGACTTCAAATCATTGGGTTTTTTTCCTTTTATTAATGGACACTTAATTTTCTTTAGGCGTCTCTGCTTTCTCATCTTTTAATTTGAGGTATAGTTATTTTCAAATGAATATATCAGTTCCGTGGGCCTACCATTTAATTTATATGTAAACCAAATTTTAGGAGTTTTCCCTCTTCCCCAAGAGATTCCACAGATGGCTAATTGTGGATGCATTAGCAAACAGGGGGCATGTGGGATGCACAAAGCAGCGACAATGTGGGCCCAGTACTGAACCTTGAGCTTCCATCCAGCCAGCCTTGCAATCTGGTCTCGACAGTGACAACAGAGGGATATGTTAGGTAGCAGAGGGTTGACTGAATCCAGCTGAAAAGGCCAGCATTGTCTCTTCTCTTCCTAACCCATTATAGCTCAGTCATCCATAAAAGAACTCAAATACTATCCCTTAAGTTATGTAAAGTAATGAGTTCTATTAAGTGAAGTTTTAAAAAATAATTATAGGTGCTTGCCCTACATTTCCTTTTCACGTTCCAAGGGTTGCTCTCATTTTAACATCGATATGCGAATCCTTGTTTACCCTCGGCAAGCCCACATGAGGTCTGTCACAGTTCTCCAGAACCCTAATTCTTTTTAGATGGTCTTCACGTGCCATGAGTTCTTTAACGTTCAGCCCACCAAAGCACTGCCCTTACCAAACACAAGTGGGAAAGAATTTGTAGTGCTGTAGGGAAGTTTGTACCTACCGCTTTGAGGGGGACCCCTGTGCTCTCTGCAGCTGGGGCGAAAGCCTACCATTTGAACTTAAAACAGAAAACAGGAGCCACCACAAGAATTGGCATTCAGGGTCCCCCAGGTGAAATGCCAGGCTTTAGAGTCAGCAAGACTTGACTTATTTAACCTTTCCTGGCTCCGGGGCCCTCATCTCTAAAATGGGGAATGACCACCCTGGCCTCACAGCGTGTGAAAATGACGTGAACTGATGCATGTAAGCTGCTGGCACCGTACCTGGCACCGTGTGATGGGAGACAGCGATCAGCACCATTGCTAGCACAGGGCCATAGCTTTGTTTAGGACCCTCCCTGAAATCACTTACAACTTCGCAGCTAACTGGGTGCAAGATTCTAAAAGTCTCCACGGCCCGATGTAGTGCCTTTCTTTCAACCAGATTTCCTCCCAAGTTTAAGAAGTCTGGCTATTCTTCCTACCTCTTGACCTTTGCCCACCCTCACCTTTACTCTCTTCTCGAAGACAGTTACTCGTCTTCCTCCTGTCAGCCCTGAAGGCGTTTGTAATGCCGCAGTATCTCTATATGTTTTCTCCTTTTCAAAAATGCATTACAAGTAAGTTGCAAATATATTTTCTTATATTTTTTCCCCATTATTTGTGCCTTTCTTTTGACATTCTTTAGATTCTCCCAGATATGTACAGTTGTAGAAGTTTAGAACTATAAGACTGCTGGAGACTGTCTGGAGGATGAGGTCCCACAACCTCTCTCCCATCATCTAGTGCCCCAGACAGTGTTGCTGGCATCCTACCATCTCTTCGACTTTATAAATAGCAGCCAAGCCCCAGCACTTGTGGCTTTGCTTCTAAATTCATATAAAACAAAGCTCATAGATGTGACCTTATTTATTTACAAGATATTTCAAGCCTTTTATCTGTTAGCCTGAGATAAATTTACTTAGGTGTTTGTTATTTTTTAAAATAACTGAAGACAAGTTATGCTGACCCTGAGATCTGCTTCCTGCGTGTTTCGCTGTGGGTTATTAAGTGGTTGTCCTTGAGGGTATTATACCCGGGCTTTTATTTCCTGCCGGCTGATTGCATCTTGCCTCTGGAGAGTCATCCTTCTAATCTGCAAATGGCCTTGTGTGTATTTTTTTTTTCCCTGAGAACTGAGATAACAAAAAGCATCTTTAATTATTAAAATCTTATCACTCGTCAGTTTACTGTTTCAATCAAAGTCAGAATGACCAAGTGGTTTTTGTTTGTTTTTACAAAGTCAGCCACACATCTTTTTTGAACTTATTGGATTTTTCATGAGTTCTCGTTTTCAAAAATGATTTTTCCTTTCTAGATATTGATCAAATAAATGCCTTTTTTTTTTTTTTGCTCTGTTACTTCTTAAGTTAACTCGCACTGCACACAAGCAAGCTAATAACCACAAAACCCAATGTGTCTCTGTAATTGACTTACTTTCTGACATAGATGGTGTCTCTTGGGACAAGTGGGAGATTATGGCACCGCCTCCTTGTTTATGACTCCTTTGTGATGGCATAACCTCTGGGATTTCCCCTATCAACACAGGAGACAGTTGTGGCCCCTAACCACTTTTTAAGAATGTATGTCCTAACGTATTCCCTATCTAGGTTCTTTTTTAGTTTCAGTGAATAAGTACCACTAAATCTGCCTCTAAATTTTTAATTTTCAACTTCTCTCTCCAAGGGGCAGAGGATGTGGACCCCACAATGGCTGAACTACACAGTGTGTACTTATGTTCCTTCCTAGGATGCTTTTCTTTTCTAAGTAGAAACATTTGTATGTCAGTCCTTACCTCAGTATCACGTCCTAACTGTACTCTTATCTTTCACCAGTGCAATCCATTCATTTTAAATACAACCTTTTTCTCTTTTTTATAGGATACTGCGGACTATGTTGCCTACGTAGCTAAAGATCCAGTTAATCAACGAGGTATGGAAAGCAACTTCTAGATTTTCTTAAGAGCTGGTAATTAGTACCTTTAAAAAGGGACAAGCAGTTCTTTTCAGTATACAGAGTGATGATCACTAGAGTGCTGTATCGGGTTCTAGAAATATTATGTGAATCTGAGCTAAAATAAATAGCCCTGCTACCAGAGCAAAGTAGAAAAAAATATATAGTTGGGATTGAAATCCTAGTCACTTGAGGGTCCCTTATACCAAAAGGCTTATTATCTATTTGTATAATCAAAAGAGAAGCAGTTGTGGTTATAGTAGAAGGGGCTGGCTGCCACATCCCCAGTGAATGAGTGAATTACACAGAAGACCCAAGCTGGTGAGATTATAGGCCTACATCAGTCTCAGCAAGTGTGTGTGTGTGTGTGTGTGTGTGTGCACACATGCACGTGAGTGTATGTGTGCTATGTCTGTACATTTGTTGTTCAAAGAGTCTGGCATGTTACTTTGAGTGTCTGGATTCTTCTCATTTTTGGATCTCAGCTTAAATGTCCCTTCTTCAGAGAGATCTTCTTTGACTGATAGCATGTCCTATCTCCAGTAACATAACCCACCCTGCTGCATCATAATAACTTATTTCTCTTCTTATTACCCCTTGGCCCACATTTTTGTTATTTGATTTGCTCATTTGTGGATGTATTTCACGTCTGTCCTTCCTACTGAAAGCTCCATGAGGGCAGGAACCTGTTACCTTATTCACTATTGTTTCCAAAGGACTCATCAAAAAGCCATGCACATAGATGTTGCAACAAAAATAACTATTTTTGTTGAATGTCCCAGTGAATGGAAGAGTTAAACTGATTGGATTTCTCATCCCAGGATTTAGCAAGGTTGCCTAAGAAAACTCACTCTCCCAGTGAAATTTTGGGATAAGGGGAAGATTCTTAAGTCATTGGGCCTCTTTGGACAGACATGGTTAGTGTTGCTTCTCATCCCTGATTCTGGGACCTTCGACTCCTCTTTTGTGCATGAGTCTTAAGTTGCTTCTTTTCCTCAACTTGAACCTATTAAGGCAGCATCTTCTGCCACCCCAAGGATGGAGGTTGACCGAACACATTTGTTAAGTACATGGGAAGTGGAATTTGGAAATTCAGAGAGCTATAAAACAAAAAGGTGGAAGTGTACAGGGCATGCTGGGTGGTGGGGGGGGAGTAAATGAATAGAACATATTTACTAGAATGCAGATTGGGTATGGAAAAAAAAAGTCTAAAAGACAGCTAGAGGGCAGATGGCATAAAGCTGATAAGTAGGGACTTAATCTTCGAGTAAATGGGTGGAAAATGCTGTTTACAAAGCAGAGCTTCAGGAAGATTTATTTGGGAATAGAGTGGATTCAGAGAGAAACTTAAGGCAGGGAGATCTGTTTGGAAGCTATTATGATAGTCAAAGAGGAAGTGATAAGGACTGGCTGCTCACATAGGACCTGGCACGTAGTAGATGGGCACCAAATGCTTGCCCAAAGAACATGGCTCAGTGAGATGGAAAAGAAGAAACGGGCGACAAGAACTAAGACTCACTGTAAACCATATGGTGAAGAATGGATAGCCATCAAAGATGAGTAGGAGAGACAGGAACTAGTGAAGGGGCTTGGGGGTGTAGGAATGGAACACAACAAAAGATACCAGAAAAGAGCAACCTCTTTTGATTAAGCCTGAGTTTCCCGAAAGAATAACTGCATGCTCTTTTGGGGAAGGACTCGGAACAACAAAGCCTTTTCTCTCACCCTGAAAGGACAGGGTGAAAGGAAGAACGAATAGATCAGGAAGTCTAGATGTTTAGTAATGTTGCCATCAGTCACCGCGTAGCTCAGATATGTCACTGTTCTCCCGTGAATGGTGGTGACGAGTTCAAAGACTGATGCCAGTTGCTTGCTCTCTTCTCTAGGGGAATGGATCTACCTAGAAGATAGATGATTTAGAAGCATAGGGTATTTTTCCAAGTGCCTGGCTGGCTCAGGCCAGGCATCTGATTCTTGATTTCGGCTCAGGTCATGATCTCAGGGTCCTGAGATCGAGGTTGGCATCAGACTCCACGCTCAGCAGGGAGTCGGCTTGTGGTTTCTCTCTCTCCCTCTCCATCTGTCCCTCCCCCTGTGCACTCTCTCTAAAATAAATAAATCAATCTTAAAAAAAAGGAACAGTGTAATTTGCTTGGATTAAAAAGTTAGCATCTCCTCGTCCTTATTGCTCCTGTCCAGTCTTCTCCTTCCTTTTCTTATTTATCTTGGTTATAGAAACTTCTCTGAGAAGCCACCCCGTTGTCAGCATGGCCCCCTGCTTACACACCCCTCGAGTGTCAAATCCCTTCTCCTCACCTGAGCCCCTGGATTTTAATTTGTGCACAGAGGTGCTGACAGCAGCTTTCAAGCTCGCAAATAATTATGAATTACATGCTAATATAAAAGGGGCCGAGCTAGTCACTGTGGAGGTAAAACAATTCCTGGCCAGCCAGGGCTCATCGTTTAGTGGGAGAGAAAAACACGGCGTGTCGGAGGTGCATGGGGAAGGAGGGGGCCTGGACAACAGCATGTGGACACAGCAGGTGTCCAGTCAGGACTGGTGGGAGAAGTGAATCCAGGCCTGGGTGAAAGAGCCGTGTAATGAGAGCTGAGGACTGTGTGTTTGGGTGTGTGAGTGTGTGTGTGAAGATGGGGCTGCAGAGAAAGGAAGGGATAGAAGTAGGGGAGCCATGGCTGAAAAGCTAGGCCCAAAACAGAGTAGAGAGGGCTTTGAATGCTGGCCAAAAGGTCCCTGGGAGCCACTCAAGATTTTGAGCTTTATAATAATTATGCTGGTTTCTGCCATTTTACTGAAATTGCAAAATGATAACTTTTCTGGCATTTGTATTTTCGAAAGTGGTACCAGAGGGCAGAGAACAGTCTGGAATTGTAGAGTCCAATTTGGAGGACATCTTCGTAGTCCCAGGCAGGCATGGTTCTGTTTATATTGGGGGAGGAAGGAACAGTTTGGACACATCTGTGAACTAATGGAACTTGGCAACGATTTAGATATGAAGTTGTCGAACAAATAGAAATCAGATGTTCCTGAAGACTTAGTGAGATATCATATACAGTGCAAATATCTCAATACGTGGCTCATAGTTAAGTATATAATAAAGGGTAGCTATTACTATTACTACCCTGTGTGATATGGATTAGTGTTGCCATTAAAGAAACAGGGATTATTACAAACTGGAAAAAAGACAATCCACTAGAGAAACAGGGGGAAAAGATCTACCATTTTTTGCATGCTCACCACATGGCAGGCATTGTCTCATTTCATCCTTACAGCAACCCTGTGAGGTCGGTATTAATTTATTCCTCTGTTATAAAAGCAAACACTGGCGTTGAGAAAAGTGAGATTGTTTTCTTAGGCTCAGACAGCTAATAAGCAAGTGAATCAACTCCCAGGTTCTGAGCACACCTTTACAAAAGAACATTACAAACACCGAGAAACATTGAAAAAATTTTACAAGTTTACTAGCTACCTTGTTAGCAATCAAATTATAATTAGACATCGTATTTAATCTTCAAATTTCAAATATTGAAAAAAGTTAAAATGGGCTTAAAGTAGTATTCTTTTTTTAAAAAAAATTTTATTTATGTATTTGAGAGAGTGAGTAAGAGAGAGCATGAGAGGGTAGAAGGTCAGGGGGAGAAGCAGACTCCCTGCAGAGCTGGGAGCCCAATGTGGGACTCGATCCCGAACCTCCAGGATCATGACCTGAGCTGAAGGCAGTCACTTAACTGACTGAACCACTCAGGTGCCCGTAAAGTAGTAGTTCTTTTTTTAAAAAAATATTTTATTTATTTATTTATTTGACAGAAAGAGATCACAAGTAGGCAGAGAGGCAGGCAGAGAGAGAGGGGGAAGCAGGCTCCCCGCTGAGCAGAGAGCCCGATGCGGGGCTCGATCCCAGGACCCCGAGATCATGACCTGAGCCGAAGGCAGAGGCTTTAACCCACTGAGCCACCCAGGTGCCCTAGCAGTAGTTATTCTTAACAATACCAGCCAGAGCATGGATCCAAATGTTTTGGAGAGCAAATTGACAGTTTGCATCCAAAGACTTAAAAAAGTAAATACTTTTGAACCAACAATTTAACTTCCAGGGAAATAATTAAGATATGCACAAAGATTAAGCAATAAAGAGCATTGTCATATATTATTTACATAATAGAAGAAATATAATTAATTCAATATTCATAAATAGCAAATTATGTAAATGAATCCATAGAATGTACTGCTATGCAGCAATTTAAAGCTGGTGTTGTAGAAGAATAAATAATAACCTGGGGTAGATGTTGATAATGTTATCAAGTGCAAAGAGCAGATTATGAAACAGTGTACATAATATGACCCCGGGTAATTTTTTGGAGGTAGATATACTTAGAAAAAAGATTGGAAAGAAAGATTGGAAAGAAAAATGTCAAAATATTAATAGTAGTTATCTTTAGGTAGTGAGACTTACAATTTTTTTTTCTTGGTGCCTTTTTATTTTCCAGAACTACTGCAGTGAATACTTATTATATTTGTAAAAAGAAAAAAATTATCTAGATCCTTGAATAAATAAAGAAAATGGGGAAACCAGAAAAAAAATATTATAGAATTACTTAGAGACTTTGGTTCATGTGGGGGAAATGTTCAGCAGGCAGGAGCTCAGGGTCGGGGAGGGGGAAAGAAGGGAGAAGTGAAGAGGGAAGAGAGGGGAATGGGAGTGTGGGGGGTAGGGGAGACAAAGAGAGATAGAGACAGAAACCAGGCCTTCAAGTGCAGGTTTGGGAAAACTGCAACTTCATAACCCTAAGAGTAAGTAAGATCACTGAAGGAGGAACCTGGAAAGGAGAGGGCTGAGGGTCTCAGGGAGTAGAAGTCAGAGGAGACCATAAAGAGCCAGAGGAGTAGTCAGGGGGAGGAGAGAAAATCAGGAGATGAGTATCACCTAAGAAGGAGGAAGAGCACACTTCTGTGGGAGAAGACATCCCAGAATAAGACACCTCAGAATGCCACATGCTGAAAAGGAGTTAGGGGGACTGAAGGAGGAAAAGGTCCCCCTGGGAGGCACAAAGTCAACGGATGGGATAAAGGGCAGGAGGAGGCCGAGCTCAGGGATGAGGAAGAACATAGCCAGTTAGAGGAAAGCAGGGCTCCATGCTAAGAATCCTGAATGTTCCCACTGCCTCTTGTTTCTTCCATTCACTTTTAGCTTTAGTATATTCAAGTCAGGGCAGTGGTCACTTTTCCCATCTTGGCTAGGACCTGTTAGTGAACTCCACATTTTATAAAGGGCCTTTTCTGTAGAAAAGGCAAGTTACCTTAAGAATGTTTTGAGTTTACTTAGTGACTAATACAGCTTACCCCTGTAATTGCTGTGAATAGGAAATCTGAATTCTCTTCACCTCTCACTCCAAATGGGTAGTGGTCCAGGAAGGTTTAAATATTTTCTCTGTATCTAGTATGTGAAGAGGCCCCAGTTTACCTGGGAACAGGAAGGCCATTGTTCTCAGTCTCTGAAGAAAGCTAATACTTTTTTTTTTTTTTTCTAATACTTTTTTTTTTAAAGACTGTAAAAACAATTTAAATTAACCTATTTATTTATATTTCTGGTTATGGTTATAAAATCTATGCACAACTGCCCCGGTAACATCAGTTAACTATGAACTGACGGCTAGCTTGCCTCTTGGGGCTGATTTCTTCCTGGGAGTGGAGGACTCCTTGCTTCAGTACTACAGCACCATCTGGTGGTTGACCTGAGGTGCTGCACTTTTGAATTTTGAGTATTAAAAAAACAAAAAAGAAACAATAATAATAATAGTAATAATAATAATAGGTCTGTTAAAAGTAAATATAAACTAGTAAAGAAGGACCTTTTATCCTCTAAGGATAGTTCTCAGCCTCTTTTCCATGAATGTCCAATTAGGAAACCAAGTGAAAAAAATTGAAGCTTACGTGTCTACGATTTTTAAAAATCCTCCTTAGAGTACTTGATACCCAAAGGTAGAGTTATGGGTCTGTCTGGCTGCAGGTGGAATGAAAAGAACCCATATTTGCATCTGATTCCCTCTCAGACCTCCAAGCAAAGTTATCATATATCATTGGAAAGCCATATTCCTTTTTTGGCCATTGGGACTTTTCATATATTTGTCTTTCCTTCCTTCCCATCAGCTAAATATTGGTCAATTCTTGGCCAACCTGACTGCTTATCCAAGCTTTGGGAGATGGGTCTAACCCTGGGAAATGGGCACATTTGTATGTGATTCAAAACTCATCCGTATTCTGGCCCATGACCAACCTCAAAAGAACCAAGACAGTTTTTACAGAGTAGCATGTCTGTGAGGAACAACAACAGCACTGTTTGTGTTCGCTGGAGGTAGGGAGGCAGCACAGGATATCTGTCCACTGTCATTCCTTTCGTGGTGACGGGAACCGCTGTTTGTTTTCTATTCAGTCTTCTCGAAAGAGTAATATGGCGGTAATGCGGTTATCCAAAGCAAAGGAGAACCTATTGGTAGCATCTGGCCAAGAATAGGACCAAATCCTCAAAGTATCAGAATCAGAAGAGATGAGAGAAGTAAAAACATTTTAGAAGAATGTGAGAAGTGGTGGTGGGATTGGTTGTTTCCTTCCTTGCTGAGTACCCACGGGCCACTTGAACCCACATGCCTGTTCCCCAGAAGGCTTACGCTGCTGTGCCAGAGGGAGGTTAGGATCTCTAGAAAGCAACAAGGGGCTTCAAAGATCACCAGTGCCCTCTCTGGGGTATTGCTGCAAAGTGACTTGTTCAGGGTCACACAGACTGTGGCGTAATTGGACTTTGAACCTGAATCTGAATCTTTCCATGAAGTTCTTTTAAGTGTTCTTGTTTTCTCATCCATTTAACGGGATATACACTCATTTTCCTTTGTGTGTATAGACGTATGTACGTTTGTTTGAATTTCTGGCCTCTCTCATTACCTTCCTTATCTTCATCTCTAGCCCTCTTCTTGAACCTAAGGAAAAATACAATTAAAAAATCATTTTCTGTATTTTGATATATTTCTGATGTTGACTTTATTTCAAATTGGACCAGAAATTTATGAGACGAAAAACAAAAGAATTCAAGTGAATTGCCTTTTCTTATGGTAAGGTAGCACGACTTCTCTTTGCTCAACTGGAGGGCACTTTCCAAGGGCACTTTGTAGGTTGAAGTCTATCTCCAAGAGCAAAGCAAGCAGTGATTCGTACTACTCGAATCCATGAATCCATGTGGAAGAACCTGCCTCACCCTGGGGCTCACTGCAGGTGTCGTTTGAATGCAATTGAAGACAGCTTCTCACACTAGAATTATTGATGCGATTCAGGAAGGTCAACATGTATTCAATCAACACAATTTTTAAAACACCTTCGATGTGTTGGTCATGTGTAAAGCTACTGCAGAGAAAAAAAAGATCAATTTAAGATTCCAGTTTAAAGATAGATCAAACATTTTCCTTTGGTAGAAAGGACATGCATTTATAGACATTCTTAATTCGGTTTTGAAACTAGAATTAGCTCCTCAGTCTATGTCGGGATCCAAGTTGCTTCTTTAAAGGGACAACCTTATAAGAAATGGTAATGATAAGTCTTCTAAAGATTAGACACCTCAGCATTGTTTGATTTAGTAAAACCACACACACACGCAAACACGTGCCTTCTAAAAAATTTCATTTAAATCCTTTATTTTAACATTTTTAAAAAAAGATTTATTTATTCATTTTAGAGAGAGAGAGAGAGCACAAACAGGAGGGGGAGAGGGAGAGAGAATCCCAAGCAGACTTGAGCTCAGCGTGGAGCCCGACCTGGGGGCTTGACACGGGGTGCCAACTTACGACCCCGAGATCATGAGCTGAGCTGAAACCAAAAGTCAGATGCTCACCCGACTGTGCCACCAAGGCACCCTTTCATTTAAATCCTTTAAATGAAAGTCAGGTTAGTTCCCGAATGAGAATTATCTGGTGGAGATTCCTTGAGATAAGTATTAACATAAGGCCAAGAAAAGAAATACTTGTGAGTTCTACTATTACGTACCGGTATAGGCTCTGCAAATTCTATCAGATGTAAATGAGTTGCCTTTTACTCTAAAGAAATAGAAACTCCTTTCCGGGACAATGCAAGCATAAAATCATGCTTCCAAGTCAGCACAGTTAAATCATTCTATAAATTCAGCTCTCTCCCCTTTCCTGAGGTGTCCCTTTCAGTAATGTGTCCCCGTGTTGGTTTCACTGTTCCCGAGATCCATGAAGCTCCCCAGGCATCTACTCTAATTCCTCATGCACTTGCTTTAGCCTTTCTATTCTTAGAGAATAGCCAGCACTTTTTCCAACGCTCTCGTATATATTTAACTGTTATCAGAGCTTTTTCTCATCCCTCCATGCTTCAGGCTATACAAGCCAATATATTGTTTAAAAATGTTATTTCTCATGGGACTTCTGGCCTCCATATTAAAGTTATCCTTAGGACTCTTTCTAAGCCATCCTTATGACACGTCCATTTCAATTAAATCTCCATTCTGCAAGCCCTCCATACTCTCACCAGAGCAAGAATGATATTCCATATGGTGGGAGGTGAATTTATCGTCCCCGAACATAAGCTCCTGTTTTATGTAGCAGCAGCAGATTTGCTCATTTGTGATACTCTGTCAGCTTCACCCTTCCTCATTTATTTCTTTAAATTATTTGTGCAAATTTTCCCCTTCCCTATAGCTGCTTCTCAGAGAAAATACCTAATAAAAATTTTAATATCTCCTGGTCATTGTCACAAAACTTGTTTTTTTTTTTTAAATCATGTTTTTGATGCTTGATGGAGATATTTAGATCTTTAGTAGGATTTTGAAGACAGGGATTACCACACCATCACTGCTTTATAGTAGCAATGACAGGGCAAAGGGGTGTTATAAGGCTCCTATCTTCACCAGCAGCTCGTCCCCCACTTTGAGGGGAGTGGGGGTGTGGGGGAAGTGGGGGGAGGTTTGGAAAGTTATGTTTTTGCAAAGACAGAATACTATGCGAAGATGACAGCGCGAGCCTCGTCTTCCTGCCAGATTCCTGCCCTAAGCATTTCCTGCACTGAGTTCTAGAGCTGACATTGAACATGAGTCACATTATTGGTTAAGATCAGTCTAGTTTTACAAAAAAAAAAAGCGGGCCCAAAAACCTATCTTGAGACCACAGTGTGCCGAGATATTTAAATGGAAAGTATGAACATTTCTTCTCTTTGATGCATGTGAAATAGGAGGTGTTCTCTTCTGCCCCTTGAACACTAAAGAGTGCTTGTAAACCTGCTCCCTTTTGTTCAATTCAAAGTTCATGTTCTGGAAATAGTTTAACTTTATATAACCTCTTCTTGTTGAAAATTTATTACAGTTTTTTTTTCTTTGTTTTTGTACACCTTCTTGCAGCCTGTCACATATTGGAATGCCGCAGTGGGATGGCCCAAGATGTCATCAGCACCATCGGGCAGGCTTTCGAACTCCGGTTTAAACAGTTTTTGAAAAATCCTTCTTTGAATACTTCTTGTGAAAGGTCAGCCAAGTGTCCTGTAATTACTTGACTTACTGTATTGATTCTGTTTTATTTTATTTTATTATTTTTTAAAGATTTTATTTATTTATTTGACAGAGAAGCAGGCAGAGAGGCAGGCAGAGAGAGAGAGGGGGAGGCAGGCTCCCCGCTGAGCAGAGAGCCCGATGCGGGGCTCGATCCCAGGACCCTGAGACCATGACCTCAGCCGAAGGCAGAGGCCCTAACCTACTGAGCCACCCAGGCGCCCCTTTTTTATTTTAAAGTGAATTTTCAAACTAATAAAACGCGTCATCTCCTTTCTTACAAATAGGCGGTTTCAGTACAAACATGTAATGGCATTTTCTATTTTTCTTCCATTTATATTTGTCCAGATATTTCTTCTTGCTTTGTATCAAAATTGAAAGAGACACTCAAAGTAGGAAGGGGTATGCCCTGTTTCTCTTCTATTAAGTGGTATCATAAAATAACAGACATTAATACATTTCTCAGAGTTGTTTCAGTCCCAGATCCCTTGCATACAACTAGAAAAAAAAAATCAAGAATGAAGAGCCAAATAGTAAGAGTCGAGTGTCTGTGGCTGGAATTACTGTTAGTTTGCTGGTTTGCAGTGTAAATAGAGGCGCTCCACCTAACGTGTTGGGGGCGGGAAGGTGAGGTGAACCAAGGACCAGGTGGTTCTGTCGGAGGCCCAAAAAGTCTGTGAGGAAAGCTGAGCCCTTCAGGCCTGACAGACCCCAGCATGTGTGGGGCGCAGGGAGGCCTGTGGCTTGCAGAATTCACACCTGAGAGACAAAACTCACTCTGGCCACTTTTAAATGCACTCCTCCCCTAATTAGTTATTTTGTGTATCAGTAAACGCTGGGTTTGGAGATCTCCTTTTATAAGGTGGTCCGGGATAGCAAAGGAGAAGGGGGTTCCTAGGAGGCCTTCGTGTTGAATTTTTCCCAGGATAACACCTACATCTTAGTGCTGTCATTTTGTTGACATGTAATGAACCCAACAAAACTATGTGGGTTGTTAGTGGAATCAGTTCAATCCAAAACGACTTGATTTATCCTTTCTCATAAGAAACTTTTACTAATTCCAATTGGGAAGGTAAGTTGTTTGTTTTTTTGTCCTGTTTCAATTTTTAAGACGATGCCTGTTTACATAAGTCTATCCACTTGCCACATATGGTTCTAATATTTCTTTATGAATCCCGTATACTCCTCCAGATTTGTGCAGACAAGATAGCTGGCCGGAGCTCTTATGTTTTTCATCTTGGTTTAATAAGCTGGGCCAGGCCCTCTGCCCAATATCTAATTTTTTTTTTTTTTAGCTGAACGTTTCCAAAATGGTACAATCAAAGCGTGCTGAAGGTATTCAGGAAAACTTTATTTTTATACCCTACTGACAAAAATGACATACATTAGAGAGTTTATATGCATATGTGTGTGTGTGTGTGTGTGTGTGTGTGTGTATGTGTGTATTTCTTAATCACTGGGAGGAGACACAAAAGCATCACCCTTGGCACTTTCTGTTGGCTCAGCCTACTTGAATTGTCTGTGGAAAGCTAAACAACCATCTGGTTGCTTCCATCCAGATGTTTGACATCACTTCAGAACAGCTATAAACTTAAAACATGAATGCAGAGTTTTTTGGGATGTTTTGCATGGTTCTGATCCCTCTGCCTCCCCTGCAGCATCTGAGTTCCCGCCCAGCCTCTAGGGGATTCTTTTTTCCCTTACAGTGAGGAGGTGCCCATCGATGGTCCCAGCGAGGAGAGAGAAGACCACGAGTACTACAATGAAATCCCCGGGAAGCAGCCACCCGCAGGGGGTGTTTCCGACGTGCGGCTCAGAGTCCAAGCCTCAGAACACATGGCTTACTGCCCCATACGGTGTGAGAAGTTGTGCTATTTGGTAAGCGATGTTTTATTGTTACCGGAACTTAGCGATGTGATTCTGTCCTTGCCCCTAGAGAGTTTGATTTGAGAGTTTCCAAATGCGAGTTTAGAGAAAGTATTATCTTCGTCAGTACGGAGCCAGAGAATGAATCATTGTCAGAGCCTGCACTCCCATCATTTTCACTCCGAATCCCTCAACCTTGGCCTATGTGGGTGACTTCATGTCTCCCTTTGCTGGGAAGACCAGGGCGGGGGAGCATGGGGTGCTCCACATCACCCTTCCCCATCTCCAGTCTTGCTCTGTTCTCCTTGCTGCTGGTCCTTAGCTACTGCTGCCCCTGAGCTCCCGATCCCATTCCCCCCTCCCAACCCTCTGCCTTGGTTCTGTCCATC